>OY787633.1:30000000-30716656 GCA_963678965.1 Cruciata laevipes | reverse complement strand
TGTTGAATTTCTTGCACGAGAAGTTGCCGGAAGGGAATGGTGTACCAAACACTCTATATGATGCAAAAAAATTGTTGTGTCCTTATGAGTTGGAGTATGAAAAAATTCATGTTTGTCCTAATGATTGCTTCATGTATAGGGGGGATGATTTGAAGAAGGTAGTAGAATGCCCTATTTGTAAAACTCCACGATATAAAAAGGTTCAAAAAAGAAAAGGAGGAGGAGAAGATGTATTTATTGGTGAGACGATGGATAACGTTCCGGAAAAATGTATTTGGTATCTCCCAATAATCCCTCGTTTTGAGAGATTATTTGGTAATGCCGAAGATGCGAAGAATTTGACTTGGCACCGTGATCGTGATGTCCCTATGGATAACGTTATTCGTCATGTTGCCGATGGAGATCAATGGAAAAAGGTTGATAGTATGTACCCGGAATTTGGGGATGAGCCGAGAAATTTGAGGTTGGGTTTGAGTACGGACGGCATGAATCCATTTGGGAATATGTCTTCAAAACATAGTTCTTGGCCGGTAATGTTGGTGATATATAATTTGCCCCCTTATTTGTGTATGAAACGCAAGTATGTGATGATGCCATTAATGATTTCAGGGCCGAAGCAGCCTGGAAACGACATAGATGTTTTCTTGCAACCCTTGGTTGATGATTTAAAAATATTGTGGTTTGAAGGAGTGGTTGTGAAGGATGCATCTCGGAATGACAAGCCATTTAATTTGAAGGCTATGTTGTTTTGGACAGTCACTGATTTTCCGGCTAGGGGTAATTTGTCTGGTTATGTTTCAAAGGGACACAAGGCATGCCCGATATGTGAAGAGGCTACCGTTCACAAGCAACTTAAGTTTGGGAGAAAATCGGTTTATATGGGACATCGGAGGTTTTTGAAAAGGAATCATAGATATCGATTGGATAAAGATGCGTTGTTTGGGGAAAAAGATCTTAGGCCTACACCAAAGATATTGTCAGGGAGACAAATACATTTGAAGGTGAAGAAGTTGAGTGTGGTACTTGGCAAGAAAGTTGGAAAAAAAGTGATCAAAAATCCTAAAGGTAGTGAGATTTCTCCATGGAAGAAAAGGTCAATTTTTTTTGATCTTCCGTATTGGGAGACACATGAAATTCGTCACTGCCTTGATGTTATGCATATCGAGAAGAATGTGTGCGACAGTTTGGTCGGCACATTACTAAATATCACAGGAAAGACCAAAGACACCTACAATGCTAGAAGAGACTTGGTAGATTTAGGTATTAGACCCGAGTTGGCCCCTACATTGAAAGGAACGAGAACCTATTTGCCCCCGGGTGCGTGTAATCTTTCAAGGAATGAGAAAATGTCGGTGTGTGCTAGTTTGAAGTCCATGAGGGTTCCGATTGGATACTCTTCGAACATTAGTAAATGTGTGACCGACGATTTGAAATTACAAGGTTTGAAGTCCCACGATTGTCATGTTTTGATGCAGCAATTGTTACCGGTCGCTTTGCGTGGGGTTCTTGATGTGCAGGTTAGATATTGTATTACAAGGTTGTGTTTTTTTTTCCACACAATATGTCGGAAGTCAATTGATCGAGATTTGTTAGATTCCTTGGAAGTTGAGGTTGCCGAAATTTTGTGTGAATTGGAATTGTATTTCCCACCTGCATTTTTTGACATTATGGTCCACTTGGTTGTGCATTTGGTTAGGGAAATAAGAATTTGTGGTCCGGTTGGATCGCATTGGATGTATTCCTTTGAAAGACATATGGGAACTTTTAAGGGGTTTGCTAAGTGTAGTAGTCGGCCAGATGCAAGTATTGTGGAGCGGTTTATTGACAATGAAGTCATTGACTTTTGCACGTCATTGTTGGAAAAACCGGTGGAGTTTGGTGTACCGCGTAACAAGCACTATGGAAGGAAATTGGGAGCTCCACGGGCAAAGGGAAAGTTGCATAAGCCATTGTTTATTGAGCTTAAACGAGCACACCACTATATTTTGAGAAACTCTAGTGAGACGGTTGGTTATGTGGAAGAGCACTTAAGTTATTTGAGGAAACTTTACCCTAACATGATTCCAAATGCAATTGAAGTTGAACATGCCGATAGCTTTGTTGAATGGTTCTTTGATCGATGTGCCGAAAAAGGTGTAAATGAGAACATTAGGGCGTTTGCAAGGAAGCCAGCTTGTACTGTTAGATCATACACTGGGTACGATGTCAACGGTTTCTCGTTTTCAACATTTCAGAAAGACAGTAAGAGTACTACTCAAAGTAGTGGAGTGTTTACCGAATCGGATCAAATGGTTGATGGTGTGGTACAACTTCTTCCATTTTATGGTGTGATCGAGCATATTTGGGAACTTGACTATGTGGAATTCAAGTGTGTTGTTTTCAAATGCAAGTGGGTTTGCCCCCGTGTGGGAGTTGATGTGACGGATCCAATGGGTTTTACACGTGTTGACTTGAAGAGTGTTGGTTGCAAAGATGATCAAATCATTCTACCATCACAAGCTCAACAAATATTCTTTGTGGATGATCCGGTCGATGCTAAATGGTCAATTGTTTTACAAGGTAAGAAGTACTTCTTTGAAGATGAAATTGATTGTCAAGATAAAGAGTCAAGGCTTGAATTTCCATCGGCATTTCCTACCCTATCGGAAAGCGCAAGAAATGTTGGTGTTAGAGGGCATGACGATGGTTTGTGGGTTGATGAGAAAGGTTATTTAGTGGATGATCAACATGGGAACAAAAGACAAAAAACCTAAGCTTGATGTTGTGGACTCATGTGTGTATTGAGTAGTGTTTTTGTATTTATTAATGATTTTTGTGTCGAAAATGAATTGGTGTGTATAATGTCTTTTTTTGGAAGTAGACAAGTATAACTGCGCACCAAAGGTGTACTGTATGTTTTGGTTGCGAAGAAGAGAAATTTCCGTTGCAATGAACGGAGCAACCATATGTAGCTGCATTGAACTGTTCACGTTTCCTTTCGGTTTTTTCATACGCAGTCAAAACTGGCTGTGGAAAGTTTCAGCGGTGTTCATAAACATAGCAACCTAATTGAACTGCGTTCATAAGTTTTTACCATATCCAGAACTTGTCATTTTTCCAGATTGCCAGAATTGTTAATCCATCCAGAAAAACATTAAAAACTGAGATATTGGAACTTATTAATCAATCCAGAAATGGTCACATGAATTAAACGACACTCCAAACATCCTAATTTCAGAAAATCCATATTACATTCAAAATAAATGAAGGAAAAAAATTCGGTACAACCAACTAACAACTTCAGTCGACCTTGTCATCGTCTTCAGTCAGCTCAGGGTCATTCACATCAGCCTGATTCACCACAGCGTCATTCACCGCATCATCAATGATATCATCATCATTCACCTCAGCATCATTCACAGGATTACAATTGGAGGTTGCTACCTCATGAACTGGAGGGCACGGATACTTTCCAGTTTTTTCCAAAGCTTCGGGAAACTGATGTGCAAACAAAACTGCGGTGTGTTGACACCAGCTTTTGATATAGTTCATATCAGCTTCCAACCTTCCTAGCCTCGTAGATATCCCTTCATCAACCTTCTTTGGCACTCTTCTGTTAAATGCCTCGTAAGTGAGGATTCCCATTGGCTTCTTCATAAGATCATCAATCTTTTCTTGGCAACCGGCTCGGCGGCAGAGAGCCGTGATGAGGGAGTGAAATCCCATTCCATTGGTTGTAGGAAGAGTATTGGTCATGCTTGCGAATATCATCTTACCAACATCGATTGCTACAAGCTTCTTCAGTGCATATAGGATTCTTAGACGTTCCCACTGAACTTCTGAGTTGATAGAGACAGGCAACAACCGACTAGCAACAAAGCTGTACCACACATTCATGTCCATGGACAGGTACTTCTTGTCTATATGACCCCAATTCTGTTTCGGTATAATTTGGTCTAGCGAAAACTCGGTAGAAGTCACTTCCCTAGTAACTTCATCCCACTTTCCAACCAATGTGCCAGCCTTATTTATTCCAATTTCTGTCTTCATATTGTACCAATCCGTGTAACATTCAGGGTCTGAGGACAGGCCATAGTACTCATTAATGATGTCGGCAGAAAGATGGACTTTTTTCCCACGACAGAGCACAACCCCATCCTTATCAATGAACTGCATGTTGGCATAAAACTCTGCTGCCATTGTAATATTGGCATCACAAGGAGGTTTACATAATCTACGCCAGCCATTCTTCTGGATGTATACAGAAAAAGGAGGTACATTTGCAATACCTCGCTCAATGATGACCTTTCTCTTGAGTATACCCCTATATGAACCCCTGGCCTCATTGTTAAAAAAAACCTGTCCTCCATCTTCTTCCTTGCTTTCCACAGCAACTTTGGGAGCCGTTTTGATGCGTTTTTTGGCAGGAGCCATTCTGCAAACACAAATAATTCTTGAGTTCATTATGACATTTTATCAAACACCTTCCATGCCCATCAGACACACATCAACTAAATCAAATCAAAAGAATCCTCCGGTACCTCCAAGCACAATCAAAAACATGTAAACTACAATATCTACAAAACCCATTTCAAAGTACATGTAAATTATATCAGTTCATAGGGAAATGCTTGTGGAACTACAGTAAAATCAAAATATTGAACTGCTTACAGTTTTAAAAACACATGATTTGAAACAACAATGGAATGCAAGAACTTGACAAAACCTTTTAATTTAACAAAACTTACATTTCAGAGGGTGCAAAGATTCCAGAAAATACAGAAAGCTACTGAAGAAGAAGGGTTTACGTGGGTTTGTTTGGGCAACGCTGTTGTGAAAATTAGGCAAGGGTTTTTATATTTATAGGTTATGGTGTTTCAGCGGTTTTGTTGTTTCAGCGGTAATAGTAACACGTGGCACTACCCTAAGGTACAAACGTGTCCGAATTTATGCGACATTAACTCCCGTTCCTCCACTTGGCTGAAGCTAAGAAGGACGCGTGTTGTTTTTCAGCGGTAATAAACAAACCGCTGAAACAACTAATTTTCATTAAATATGGAATTAACCTACAAATTGTTTGTTGTTTTTTCTTTATGCTTTTCATATTTATGATTTATAACAATAATAATTATTGTGAGTCATTTGTTTGACCTAAAATAATCGTAATTTGGATACTTGTGGTATAAACGTGAATGGATTTAGAAAGCATAGCTCTTACTACTATGACTAGTATGTTATGAATATGAACATTGTTAGTTGTAACTTTTGTTCAATTTGCAAAATATTAACCAATTCAAACATATTTTGAGCTATGCAACCATCCTATATCTATGAATAACAATACATCTAATGCATAAGCGTTACAAAATAGATTGATCATATGTAATTAGTAGTAATTACTTGTAAACTTAAGTATAAATGCTACTAATCATGAAAAATCTTTACCTAATCTGTCTCCACATACAATGAGTTGGAAAATTCTGTATAAATACATAGCAATCAATATTCAGTTTATTAGTAATTATCCTGAATACTTAACGAGGTCAATTCATTTGGGCATTTGTAGAATTTTTAGAAAATATGGTAAGGACAGATTTGTATCACAGATGTTCATTGAAGATGAAAACATGGTTTCATTGTCATACAAAAATCCTTTATCAACTTGTAATTTTATTTTTTAGCATGAAATCGAAAATAAAAATATTTACATTTGGTCCATTAGAAGGATTACATACAAATTAAGGGACTGAATTGCAATAAAATTATTTCAACTCAACCCCCAAATTATTAGCGGGAACTCCTTCAATTTTCCGCGGCTGACTGTTCAGTTTCGACATTTTCGACTTTCAGCGGTTTTGGCATCTGGGCAACAAAATCGGATTGCGGAGGTTTGTCAAACGATGTCGTTCAAAGATTTTGTTAAGAAAACAAAAAAATAAATAAACTTTTCAGATTCCAAAAAACTTGAACGCAACATCTGAAGTTGCTATATTAATTTTTGACCGCTGAAACAGCTACCAGTATAAATATCAACACTTAGTCGGAAAATTAAAAAAAACTAAGTCTCTGAAGATCTCTTTCTCTCTCTAACACAGGGTTCTCCCTCATCTCTATCTAGAAATCGCCAGAAACCGTATCGCACCATCGTTCCAGCACCTTCTCCTCGCTCAACATCCGCGCGTCAAGGAAACGAGGGTAACCATCGAGCGGCCGCGGCTTTGCTTGATCAGTGATCGTAAACCCATGCGGTTCGGAAACCCTCGCGACTAAAGGTAGCATCTTTCAGCTCCCTTGTTGTTTTTTATGTTTTCATGACATGGAAGTAAAGTATTGTGATAGATATTAGTTTGTGCTCTGGTTTTTTGAATGGGTTTTAAAAAGGGGTTCGTTTTCATGTATTTCGAACAATAAACGCTAATCTGTGGCTATCGATGGATTTGTTTTTTTTTTGTTGGGTTTTAGATGATGATGGTGTTCATGTACTTTAAACCCTAGTTTATGGTTGCAATGAGTCTCGTTAATTACAGGAACGACAATAGTTTGTGCTCTCTGTTTAATTTGTGGTCTCTGAGTGTGTGGTTTCTGAGTCTGTGCTCTATCTATGTGCTCTCTGTTTACTATCACAAGCATATTCACAGTGGGTGTTTATTCTCAGGTGTTCCTGCTATCTATGGCTGGTAAGAAGCGAAACAGGGACAGTCCTAAGAAATTTGTAGAGCCTAAGGTGAAACGCTCACGACCAGCTGAGGAAACCTATGAAAATACAGAACACATTGAACGTTTTATTGGTGTTGCAAACGCTAAAACACCACATCCTAATGACATCGATCAGCCTCCTGACGATCTGTTCAACCTCAAAGATATGGACCCGGAAAGAGAGGGAGAGCTGTTTGATAGCTTTGAGATTCCAAAGGGTGATAAGAAGACGAGGGGGGAGGCTGCATATAACACAGTATTAGTCATGAAACACAGAAAAACCCTCCCTATGTGGTTTGACGAGTACCTCTGCCCTAGAGTCATGCCGGGGAAGTGGTGTGGCTATGTGGGATACGCGTTTAGGCGTCGTATACGAATAGGAAGTTGGCCAACATGGAGAAATGTCCCGCAACATGTGAAGGATGATGCTTGGGCTGACATTCTGGTATTTTTGTTTACACTTCAAAATAGTTTTAGTTATGTCAAAATAATATTGTTTTGCCTAATCATTTTATGACTTCTTGTTTGACTCAGGCTAGCTGGGATTTCAGGACTATCCTCAATGCAGAAGAGCATAAAAGGTTGAAAAAACAGTGGACTACCTATGCAGCTAACAAGATGAGAAATTGGAGAACAACTGTGTGGAATAGGTATACCCAACCTTGCAATTCTTTTTATTTTTTTTAACAACTTTCTTAATCGTATGTATGTTCGAACAATTTTTTTTCCTACAGGTATGTAGTCCTACGCCACAAACAACCCAAGGACCCTGGCAATCCTTGGGATATGTACAGATGGCTTGATGAGAAAGAGTGGGACATGTTTGTTGAGTTCAGATCAACAGAAAAATTTAAGGTACATTTTAAATTTATTTTTAGACAGATGTTTACCCTTGTGATGCTTTTTCCTTACATAACATTGATTGGTGTTTTTGTTCTGAAAATTTTCCAAAAGGAACTGAGTGAAAAGAACAGGAAGAATGCCAACAAAAAGCTATACAGACACCGCACAGGAAGTGGAGGATACCGAAAGATCTACATTAGGAAAGCAAAGGAAATGCGCGAGAAGGAGATCCTGAAGAGAATAGATGAGGGAATGACTCGCGAAGAAGCGGAGGACTCGGTCAGGGACATGGTTTTTAGAGTTGACAGATCAATCATTTTTCTGGAGGCCAACATGTGTAAGGACAGATCGTACTCTGAAGACTTTGTTCGAGATTTTGCTGATAAGATTGTAAGTCATGTGTGTTTTTCTAACAACTTATGATGTCTATTTTTAATATTTTTTAACTTCTTTGTTTATGATGGTCAGTTGGATATGAACAGACAAAAAGAGGAGGGGGAGCTTATTATCGAGGGCCGTAGGGACATTCTATGTATTGTCACAAAAGTAGATGATAAACCTGGCAAATGGAGAGGCTGCCCAGGTACGGCGAAAATTGATTTCGCCCTCCCAGATTATGTCAAGTTTAGAAATCGCCAAAGGGAGCAGGCACGTAAGAATAAGGCAAAGGCTGAACCTTCAGAAGAAGATGAGGAGGTCATAGAAGCTAGGGTAGAAGACTGTTTTGATTGGATCGCACACAAGCTTGGAATGGAGCTTAGTGATGATATTAGTGCTAAACAGTACCTTGAGGAGCAGAGGTTGAAGAAGTCCCAAAGTATGCCAACAACCACTACATCACCGACAAAGATTCCACAGCCACATGGAGACCCAGCAGCTGATTTGGTATATCTCTTTTACCATTAAATCATTGATTACATTTTTTAAAAATATGGATAAAGTTTGATTTTAGTTGAGTGAGTGGCAGGGCTTCAAGCAATGCTATTTGGGTGTATTGAGTGCATCAAATAGCATTATAACGGTGGCTGCTGGACTTCTGTATGAAGGATCACAATCCGAACCAGGGGTGAAGTTAGTGCAAATCAGGCCGCCTATATTTATGCCACTAGCCAAGTTGCCAATCCCAGTAGACAATCATGATACCATAACAAGTGCAGTGGGAGTTAAATTGATGTGGCCGACCAACCTTATACATTACAACATCAAGGGTCAACAAGGACAGGCAAGTTTAAACTTCAGCTTTTCCCCATTTTAAGTTATTTTTTCATAACTCTAATCGGGATATACTACTCTTGCAGGACTCTCCTGATAGGACTGAATCGGATAGAAGCTTGGATAAAAACCCAAATGTTGTTGCTGGACCTGAATCTGAGGAGGAGTTTTCTGACTTCGACAAGGATATCGATCCACCACCGCAAGCTCCTGAAATTATAGTGCCTACTGCATCTGCTGAAGTGATTGATCCTACAGATTACAAATTAAATTGGGTACATGCTGAAACTTTTTTATTGAATATGATTAATTATATCCACTTTGATGTTTTTTTATCCTTTACATTTCAGACTTTTGCACACCACACCAGGGTTCCCGACATTAGGAGACAAGTGGTACATTGGCTCCAGGAGATGGAGGCGAGTCTGAAAAACATAGACAGCTACTCCATTCGAATGCCAGAAGAATACTTTGGAGATGGAATGAGAGATTTGTTGTTTCCTGTGGACGAGGCTGTCAAGTGGATGAAAGATATAGATTATAGAATCAAAGTCTGGATTACGGGATGGCAAATGGATATGTGGGGAAGGTAATCTTATCTATGAATCCATGTAATATATTAGCTCTACAGCTTTATATTTAGTCTGTAATCATGTTTTCTTGTTTCAATTGAGTGTTTAACAGTTTGGTGGCTGGGAAACAAGAGCCAGAGGATCGCAAGCGAGTTCATATCATCAGCACAACCACATCCTTCTGCGCTCATACATTGGAAAATGATTCCTTCAAAATTGTTCCACAAAACGTTGTCAAGGTCATTAGGGAGAAACCATCAAGGTTATATATCATGCCTCTCTGTAGAAAGTAAGCACATTAAAGCTCACTCTTTCAATATTTTTTATTCTTCAGTCACTATTTTCTCACATTCATTCGGTGTTGCATTTTCTTAGACTCCATTGGATCATGATCATCATTGTACCCGAGGAAAGAGTTTTTTACTGCATTGATCCAGCCGGAAATGGAATAACCGAGTCCTGTAATTCTTTTCACCATAAATTGCTCCTATGGTAATTTTTCATAACATTACATCACCACAAAAATTCCTTATTACACCAAATTTCACTACTTGTATATTTTTAAATCGATTTATTTTTCATTACAGCATTTCGGCAAAGTATGACTTTGAATTTCGGAGTGCTGGAACCTCTTCTCACAAAAACTGGACAATCACAAACATTACAGTGAGTACACAAAAATTCTCATTCCTGGCAATTTTTCAATCTTTCTATTTTTTGACAATCCACTCATGTATGTTTATATATTTATTCCATGACCAGCACAAAAAGCAGCCTGGAAGTTGGGAGTGTGGGTATTACAATATGCTTTACATGGAGAAAATTGTTCTATTGTATAAAGGTGTTGATATACATGAGGTCAGTACAGCACTATTTTTTCCCCCTTCATTTTCGTTACTGAGTTCTAGGCTTCTTAGTATGTCCTTCAAATTTCCATTTTTGTTATGTCAACTCACCTTTACTGGATGTCTAAATTTTATGCATTTTGTGTGCTCAAGGTCTTACCGGAGGATTCGTCTGCCTACAACATGCCATTAATCGAAGGAATGATCGACACCTTCTGCCTTTTCCTCTTGGATGCAATCGCCCCAGTTTGTAGAGCTCAACTCCTACAAACAAGGAAGAGAACTTTGTTTCCTCCACCACCAGGGGCAGTAATACATGACATATGAGCAACACTAGGTAACTAGCTCATATTTTTGACAACTGGATCATATTTTTGACAACTAGCTCATATAGCCCCTTATATTTTTGTTTTGGAACCTGTTTTGGGTATAGCTGGTCATTTTTTGTGCCAAACCGACACTTGCCTAGCTTGTAAAATGTATTGTAAACATTTCTTCTAGCTTGAACTGTTCACTTTTGCGTAATGCGAATGATGGTTTATATGATGGTTTGCGTAATGCGCTTGAAATTTTGGTTATATTGGTAGCTTGAATTTGGTAGTAATATCGTGTACAAATTGTGGTGGCTGTGAACAGTAAATCGCATATATTGCGGTGGCGGCAGAAAATTCCGGCTATTGTTTTGCCCAGATATAATCCTTTCAGCGGTTTTTGTTTTTAAAAATGTTTCAGCGCTTCGAATTCATTTTTCCATAATCAAACGTTTCAGCGGTTCAAAAAATTTATTTCACCGATTCAAAATTTTAGCGGGAACTGAAATTTCGAACCAAAATCAAAGCGGGAATTAAAATTTGCGTCAAAATTCAAATATTTCAAATTCCCTCCAAATCCTGTTTCAGCGGTGCGCCGTTCGCTGAAACGACTGATGGACCGGTCCAGTAATTTAGTGGGCTTTGTTTTGGGCTTCAGTTTTCAAACTAACAGTCCTAAGCCCGTCGAATTTCTATTCCACCGGTTTGTACAAAATTCCGGAACCGCTGAAACATAATTTTGCTCAGTTAAAAAAAAAGGACCCGAGTGGATTGTCCAGTCATCTTGTAGACTGGTCGTCGGGGCCCTACAAAATATAAACCGCTGAAACGCCTACTTTATGTTACACCGGTACCTATTTACACCGGTGTGGGAAAAGGGAGAAACCGCTGAAACGACCCCCCAGAAACCGTTGCTATAGCGTTTTTTCCTGGTAGTGTACATTACATTCTCACGGTCTTAGCGGAATAAATTAATAACACCAACTTCATTATATTTTAAACGTCAACGGATTATCAAGAAATATCAACGGAAATCTTTCTCATTGAAAAAATATAATTAGGATAAATAAATTAAACCTTAATTATATAAATTAATTGAAATGAACGGCTACTAATATCTACGATGAACGGTTTGGATCCTTATATCCGAACCCCATTTGGTTTTGTTTGTTAACATATATATAAGACGGCAAGATCCTTCTGTGTTTTGGGTATAACCCAATCGAATCCCATACCCATTTGGTTTAGGAAAACTAACCCCGTTTTCCTTCCCTATATAGAGCTTATACGCAGGTTTTCATCATTAATTGTGGTTTAGGAATAATATTCATGAGTTCTCTGGTTTCCGAAATTTTGGGTAGATCATCATCAGCGGCAAGAAAACCAGAATGCAGTTCTGCTAAGGATCCTCCGAAGTACATTCCGTTAGATTTAGTATATGAAATTCTGAACCGAACACATAGTTTACCAACGTTGGACACGTGCAGGATGATCTGCAAAGACTGGAACGAGCTTCTGCGCAGCCCAGAATTCATGCCCAGCTACTGCAAGAACACCAACAACCTCTGCGGCTTCGTCTTGCAAGCAGGAAATCTAATGCCGAACCAGGAATTCGTGTCCTTGGAGGCTACCAAATTCGACAACCTAGGAAGACGGATAACCACCGACAGGATCTTCTTCGGCATAGGATCCTACGTCAGGATCCTGGCCTCCTCGTCCAAACAAGGGATCCTATTCGCCGCTGCAGTTAATCAGAGCAAGAAGGAAGTCGATGTTTATGTCGGTAAACCTAGTGCCGAATTCTGGACGATTTTGCCGCGCCCGAATGTAAGACACACGAACACGACAGTAACGGCGGCTGTGGTGGTCCGGTCAAACCCATTCCGGTACAAAATAATTCGACTCTTTCAGAGAACAGATCATAGACGCCAAGAAAACCGCTATCGTCGCGAGTTTTTTGACTCGAAAGAGTGGCGATGGGAAACACTCGACGACATTGAGTTTGGGTACAACGTTGGTCTCGATATCTCAGCCGGTCAGCCTGTGACAGTCGGTAACCTAGTACACTGGCTAACCACCGACCATCACGTCCTAGCGTACGACAGCGTAGACGACTCGTACCGTCAGTTTCGGCTACCGGAAACCGGTACAGACAAGAATTGCTGGCGATGTCTGGTGGAGTACGAAGGGAAGCTGGCACTGATGTGTACGAGGAAGCAGGAAGGAACCACGCAGGTTTGGATCCGGAGCTGCGGCGTTTGGAGGATGGCGATGGGATTCGAACTCCCACCGGCGCTGAAGCGCGAGGAGGCGAGGCCGGTAGGGCTGTACAACCGGGACATCGTCTTGTTGTCGGCGCCGGAAAAGGTTGTTTTCTACGACCTGCGGCGTAAGGACATCCTCAGAGCTGTTGAGACAAGCACCGATGGAGCTGAGCAGAAGATATTCCCGTTCAGATCAGACTGTGAGATGGTTAACCTTATCAGGAGTGGAGAATCAAAACCTTTCTGATAAGTACATTTAGTTTAGGATGAAAAGTATAAATGTTAAATCTCTTCAAGTGTATTTTAATTTCCAAGGATTGGCTGTCTGTGATTGTCAATCCTATTTTCCGGACAAATCACCTCAACAAGTGGAAGGATCCAGTTAGTTCCCAAATTGTGGGAATCATGTTGTCTGATATCAATAACGTGGGGATCTTGTGTAGGAGATCCCCTGGAAACCAACTGTTGGCAACAAGCAACCTGGGTCGAAATATAAACGCAAGGAATTTGTTGCCGGATACCGGTTTTGGGTGGTCTTTTTCTCTTCGGCAAACAAAATTCAAGAAAGTTCCACGTCTGCAGACCTTGCTCCGGAAATCCACCCGTCGAATTACCAGAGTGCCTAGCACCAGCATTCCATGGTGAGATTTGCGCGGCAGTTATTCAATGTGATGGAGAGGATTACAAGGTCATATTTGTCAACAAGAAGTTATGTCGTAGGATCTTTTATAGAGTGACTATTCAGACATGTACATTCTGCTCGAAGACATGGACGTGGGAGCATCATCCATCCAAGCTCATATATGAAGATATGGATATGGTAGGAGGAAGCGGCATAGTGAGCAGTAGAGGTGTGGTGTATTGGGGGGCTCGATCCAATACCCGTCCAAATTATCGTATGGATTGTATAGCTGCATGGAATGTGAATGGAGGAGGGATCGTCCATAAGATTTCAAAACCGCCATTGATGGAAGTGAAGCCGATATATGAGGCGTATGGAACCACTTATGGGGTGTGCTCTCAGGGCTCCCTCCTGGCTGCTACGTGCAGTTTTGACAAGAACTCTAAGTTTTATGACTGGGAGTCGGAGTGGTACACCATCAATATCTGGTTTCTTGATCAGGCTAAACTAGGTTGGAATCCCTTGTATAGTGTGAGGCATGCATCGATATGGACCGATAATTCATCATTGCTGGCATCCTTGTTTGAGGTCAGGCCTAAGCACGGATTTATGTTTGTATCGTTTGTTATGGGGAAGTCAGGCACCGTTCTTTTGGCATTGCAACGATAACTGTTTGTCTACCACTTTGCCACTGGCAAGTTGGAGCATGTGGAGTACTTGAAGTATGGTGGTTTGGGTTTTGAATATCCTCGTCTATTGATCGCCCATCATCATGAGATCACCTATCATCTTTTGACAGTGCAAGATGGATTTTGGCCTTCTTCTCCTCCTTCCCTGCAACTCCCCACTAGTGGATTCTGACATTTGGTTACTGTAATTTATCTCTCCGTCGAGACCTAGTGGATTCTGACGTTTGGTTACTGTGATTCATCTCTCCACCAAAACGTGTCGGGCGAGCTAGCATATTGCCTTTTGGTACGTGGAAAGGTTTTGGGAAGACTTGCATGAAAGCCTTTGATGGTTTTGTAATCAATAGATGAATGATTACAAATTGTTTTGTATTCAAAAGTGTAGGCTTGCTGAATAAATTTATTGTGTTTCAGATTTTAATTTGTTCTGCTAGTTGCTGCAATGTTTGAATGCAAAGGTTGTTGCTTTATTCAATTTTTTATCTAATAAATGTCATGAACTAGTATTTATTTCAATACTGCTACAATTTATAGGGTTGATTTAAAGAGAAGCCCTCGTTCCCTCCATAACTCCCCCTCCTTAATCAGAACAAAAATCTAACGACCCGCCCGAAAACCTCAGCCGCCGGCCCGCCGTGCCGGACCACTGCTCCCTCCTATGCGGGCGGTTACAAAGATGAAATCGGCCATTTATCCATGTTTATCTAATCCCGCCGCCCCTTTTGCTTTCTGTCTCCAATCCCTTCGAAAAAATCCAATCTTTTCGCGTCCCAGGGTTCTTGCTTCAATTGCTTCTATCAAGAACCCTGTGAATGTTGGGATTTTTGCGCCTTCTCTAAAACCCCTGCAAAACCCTGGTCAAGCTCGGAGCTTGAGCTCTGAAGCTACCTGCTCACCTTCCAGCTCCGGTGAAATTCACGTCATCGTGGGGCCCATGTTCGCCGGGAAAACCACCACTCTTCTCCGGAGGATGAAGTCCGAGAGCAGCAACGGAAGGTTCCTTTCTAATATTTTTTAATTTTGAAGCTTTCAGTTTTTCTTTTTCTTGAAATGTGTGTTGTGTGTGCTTATTGGATTCTCTGGTGAAATGCAAGTATAATCTCTAGCCTTTTCTGCTTTTTGGTTTGACTGTAGTTCGAACTAGTGCTTTTTTTTTTTTTTTTGCCGTTTTTCATTTTGATAATTCGGAGTTGGGTGGGTTAAATTTACTGTCTTTGCAAAGCTTTGCACAGTCTTTGTTGTGAGGAAGTAAAGGGAAGCTGCAAAATTGAATCATGGTTGGTCAACTTTGCAGTTTTCAGGGTGGTGGCATGAAGGATGTTCCTTGTTTGGATGACACCCTGAGGGGTCTTTGTATATCAGGAAATGTGGCGGAGGCAGTAGGTATGTTATGCTGTGGTGGGGTGCGCGTAAAATCCGCAACTTATTCTCTTCTTTTGCAAGACTGCATTTTTAGGAAATATTATAGGTTAGCGAAAAGGATTCATTGGCAAATGGTGGTTGTTGGATTTAACCCCAACGAGTATCTGAATGTTAAGCTAATGATTTTATATGCAAAGGCTGGAGATCTTAGTATAGCTTGCTTTCTTTTTAAGAAGCTTAAAGTCAAAAGCTTGGTTTCGTGGAATTCGATGATTGCAGGCTATGTTCAAAAGGGCATGGAAGAAGTGGGGTTGAGCTTGTACAGTGAGATGAAGAGGGATGGTTTGATACCGGATCAGTATACCTTTGCTTCTGTTTTTAGAGCTTGTGGTACTTTAGCAACCCTGGAACAGGGAAAGCAAGCCCATGCTATGTGGATAAAGACCCAAAAGAATGAGAACCTTGTAGTTAATAGTGCTATCATGGATATGTACTTCAAGTGCAGTAGTCTCTCAGATGGGCATCTAGTATTTGAAAAATCTCCGGAAAGAAATGCTATGGCCTGGAATTCCTTGATATCTGGATATGGACATCATGGGCGAGTGGAAGACGTTCTAAGTTCATTTCATAGGATGTTGAATGGAGGTTTTCGACCAAACCATGTCACATTTCTTGTAGTTCTTGGGGCATGTAGCCATGGAGGTATGGTCAATGAAGGCTGGGAATGTTTTAACTCGATGGTGAGAGATTATGGACTTCAGCCTCAGGGAAAACATTATGCTACAATGGTCGATTTATTAGGTCGTGCTGGGAAGCTGGAGGAGGCTTACAACTTCATCTTGAGTTCGCCTTGTAAGGAACACCCCGTACTGTGGGGCGCTTTAATTGGGGCTTGTAGGACTTATGGTAATGTGAACTTGGCAAAGCTTGCTGCTAAGAATTACTTTGACTTGGATCCTGGGAATTCAGGGAAATATGTTGTCTTGGCAAATGCTTATGCTTCGGTTGGTTTGTGGGATAACGTGGCTGAAATTCGGAGTTCGATGAGCAAAGGTGGATTGAAAAAGAATCCTAGTTATAGCATGATCGAGGTTCAGAGAAAGGCTCACTATTTCTATATGGAACAGAATGTACATGATAAGACTGAGGAGGTCTATGAAATGATCAAACAATTGATTTGTGCTCTGAAAGAGGTTGATTATGTTCCTGATGTAGATGTTGAACTAGGAATTGCTCGTGCAAATGCACTGTCAGTTGGGTATTGATTCACTTGGATCATTATCTCAAATTTTTGAAAAAAAGATCCAAGATAATGCTGGTAGCATATCTTCTATCTAAATAGTGATTAATGATTCTACATGAGCATTACTTTCCATACAGTGTGGTTGCAGTACCTGCATAGAATTTGTGAGGATTGCTATGTGGTCGTATCTTTGGGAAGTTATGGCAGTTGTCCCTTGGTGAGTCGTAACTCATAAGCCCTATGGTCTTTCTGTATATTATTTTAGCTTTTCTTATATCTGTTTGTTGGTTCACATCATTTCTCCGCTTTTCTGTTTGATCTGTGTTTGACAAGGATTATGAGCAAAGTGTTCTTGTAAGTTCAATTGCTCCTTTGTTAATTGTAAAGAAACAAGAGCTTGTTTTACTACGAGGTAGCTCCTTCTCCCTATTACAAGTGGACCACCATCTTTTGGACTCTAATTGCTCTTTTCTTTTGTGTTTAGCTAGCTAAAAGTATACTACTTTCTTAGTTTTTAACTTCCTGGTAAGTGTGTAACTGTAGGACCAGAACATTACTAGATGGTAAATAAGGGTGCTTATGTAATTGTTTCTTCCTTCATATGTATGTTCAAGCAGAAGTGTTGCAGTTATAAAGTCCGACAAGGATTGTAGATATGCATTGGACTCAATTGTGACCCACGATGGAGAAAAACTACCATGCTGGCCATTGGCACATCTCTCATCATTCAAGCAAAAGATAGGAATCGAGGCTTATGATAAGGTTTGGTCCATCAAAACAACTATCGTCTAACCTTAAAGATTTCTGTTCTTTGGATGTCTTTAGTAGTAACTACTGAACTGGTTACAGCTAGAAGTTATTGGTATAGACGAAGCACAATTTTTCGATGACCTCTATGATTTCTGCCATAAAGCTGCTGACGTTGATGGCAAGACCGTAATTGTTGCTGGCTTGGACGGCGATTACTTAAGGTAAACATCTGGCACATGAATGTCAACAGTGATTTTTGTTTGTGCCTGTTCTGTTATGAGCATATTGAAGAACTCATTGCCTGTCCTTTCGGTTTACAGGAGGCGTTTCGGGGCAGTGCTTGAAATAGTGCCCCTGGCTGACACTGTGACCAAGTTAACCTCTCGGTGCGAGCTATGTGGTAATCGGGCTTTGTTCACCCTGAGAAAGACTGAGGAAACTGAAACGGAGGTGGTTGGCGGGGCTGAAGTCTACATGCCGGTGTGTCGGAAACACTATGTGAGTGGACAAGTAGTGAAAGAAGCCACAAAGACAATCCTGGAGGCTCAGAAGGTTGAATGCAGTTCTGTGTTTTAGTTATAAACATCCTTCTACTATATGTTATGCTGCCACTTGGTATGGTTTTTAGTCTTTAGGGATCATAAGTAGGGTAGGGTACCTAAACATTAGTACCTTGTGTGTGAAATTGATTTGGTCAAAAACTAAACTTTGACTTTAAAGGTTGTTTGTAAGCTTACATAGGTAAGAAATGATGTAAGATTTTTATTGTGATACACATATTTTTAGTTTGTTGATGAAGATTATAGTGAAAAATATTCCATTCTTTAAAACATTGAATAATACTAATCCAAATAAGATCTCAATGAAATCAATCTTATCCCCCAATACTTCTGAAGTAAATCACTAGATTGGCAATATTGATTCCTAGATTATGGTTAAGATTAACCTAGTTTCTGAAATAAAAATTTGATTTAGGGAAGGAAAATAAAAGTTGGAGAAAATGAGGTCATCCATGAGCAGGTATGTAAATACCTAATAATCTGTGGCTGGTTAGCTGTAATACAGTGGGGATTGATGAGTGGAAAAACAAGCGATCCCAAGCTGTCCTTAAGATGCCAAATCCCCCCACTTTGTTGTGTTCCATTTTTAATAAAAGCCATGAATAATAATACAGCTATTTCTTCCCCTAATGTTGCTAATAATAATTTGTTTGGTTAGCATTAAAATAATAACAAAAAGAGTATAAGAATTGGAAGGGAGGTAATGAATCATGATCATGTGATGCCACCCCCTCCTTCCCTTTATACAATTTTATGCAACAAATTGTGTGTTGTTATTATTCTTCCAATCCATTCCCTCCACATGAAGCAACCCTATTTGTCTCTCTATACAATCCACATTATATTATACATATACATTTTGTATCTACGTATACAAGAATCTTTTCACCTCTAATTTGAGCAACTACTAGTAGTCTAGTCTAATTTGAGCAACTAGTAGTCTAAGTTTTAATAAAATAAATATGAATATACATTTATATTTATATTTTCAAAATTATCATATCACCGCCAATCATTTAGCGCCACGAATTAATACTTTTGCTAGTAAAATGCCGCAAAATTCCACCTCGACTACCATAATCGTTAGTCTGCAACATATAATAATGTGTCTACTTATGTCTATAAAATATTCTGCAAACCTATGGTGTGTTTTTTTAAAAAAAAATAAAATAAAATAAATTAGGTGGCTCAATACAACTTAATTACATGTATAATTTATTATTTGAGGTATTATATTACGTAAGGTTGGGTGAGGTTAGGGCAAATGTCTACCCTCCAAGTTAGCTTTGTTCCTACACATGTTCATACCTAAACTAAATCTATACACCATATCCATGTGTTTTTTTGTTAATGCAACTGATAGCAAGAAAAAAAATTGAATATCACTAAAATATTTTGTTTTCAATAAAAAATATTCTTCTTAAACAATTTTATACAACCTACATAGAGCAAGTAAATATTATCGAATATCAATTTTGACCATTAATATTATACAATTAATACAACTATTAATCCTATAGTAATAAATATTTGTACTCCTAAACAACTGGCTAATTTTTATTTTATTTTTTTGTAAAAATACAACTTTGAAATGTTCATTTTTGTTTTTCCAAAATCCCCCAACCCCAAAAGACAAATTTCTTTTTTACCTGAGAGCGGCCAAAATATACACACGTAGCTTTTGTACAACTGTCACTTTGCCATTTCCAACAAATTCCCAAGTAATTCACCAATGATCTTGATGTTGGATTTCTATAAAACTCTATAAATCACTATTTTATTAAATCATTCACAAAATTTGCAATTTTTTTAATAAAATCTTGAGCGTATTTAAAATACCAACCTTTTCCGTTATATATTATTCACATATTATAAACAATCAATTTAAAGTCTAAAATTTTTTTAAAAAATTCATGAAGTTTAAAGTAAGATAATAAGATAATTCACACGCTAATACCATATCAACAAAGAGTCTTCAAAGTTGAAAACTTTATTGTAATTAAAATTACTAGATATAAAATATTAATTTGACGATATAATAATAATAATTATTTTTGGAAATTCCATCTCAACACAAATACGAGTACATGATGAACTGTAAAGAAAAAAGAGTAAAATGCTATAAGTGTATAAATTGAGAAACATATCTTCTCTGCCTTCCTTCTGCCAAAAGGACCAAACAGTATTGTGTGTGAAAAAAAAACCTCAAAAGATAAAAACAATTAAACAAACAACGAAAGGGTAGAGGAAAAGAGAAGGCCTTTAAGTTGTGCTTTGCTTTCCTCTATATGCTGCCTCTGGGATCTTAATCTTCATCTAAATCTCGTACTCCACTGGTAATCTTACATTCGATATCCTGAAGCTCGCGATTCTTCATGTTTTCCCTGTTTTCGTGGTTCGATGTCCGCAAAGTTTGAATCTTTATTGGTTTTAAGGATGTTTTTGATTCTGGGTCAATCCGATTTTGATCTGTTCTTCATCGGATGATCTGCTTTCTGAATATTGTTGCTCGTTTTTTAGTTGACTTGTACATTTTTTCGCGTCTCAACTTGTTTTAAACTCAATCTGCTACATTTGGATGCTGTGTGGATTGATCGATTGAGTAACGTACAGTGGTTGCTTTGTATGTTAGTTTGCAAACTGATTGTTTTGATTTTCGTGAGTTTTGAATGTTTCCTTTTGCAATCACTGTCTACTGTGTAGATCTGCGTAAAGTTTCACTTTTGAAGTAATCGGTCGTGTGTCGAGTTGCTGTAGTTGCTGTATCTAGTGTTTTTCGGTCTGATTTTGATTGAACTGTGTGTTGCAGAATGGAAATGGACTCTGGCAAGTTGTTTGTTGGAGGGATTTCGTGGGACACGAATGAGGATCGGTTGAAGGAGTATTTCCAGTCGTTTGGCGAAGTAGTTGAAGCTGTGATCATGAAGGATCGGAACACGGGCCGTGCCAGAGGCTTCGGTTTCATTGTTTTTGCAGACCCTTTTGTTGCGGAAAGAGTTGTTAAGGAAAAGCACATTATAGATGGTAGAACTGTAAGTGAACGACGACTTTCTGATTAACTTCCTAATCAAAACTTAGCATTTTATTGATTTCTTTTTGTTTCCATTACACCTAGGCATTTTTTGTGATCACTTGATGTTTATCGACGTCATTATGTTCTCCCGTAATCAGTATAACACTGAAAGACATTTTTGGTGTTAAGACTAATTATTTGTCAAATTTTGGATTGAGTTTCTCTTGCTGATGACTGGTGAATGTAAAACTTCTGTAGTTGGGAGTTAATTAATCAATTTAGTTGCTGAATGGGAAGTTATATGGTTTATAGTTGTATGTAAGGAGAAGTAGTCCTAAGTAACATGGTACATTTTAACGTTTGAAACCAAATATCGAAGCTGTGCATACTAAGTTGCGTATCATCCTCCTCCTCTCTTCTTTGTACTCTCCTTTGACTCCTATGTGCAGTTTCTCTTATTTTTGAGATTCAGTTCCTGTCATCCTTTTACCTTCTGATATACAAGTTCCTTTTTTTTTTCCCCAGGTTGAAGCAAAGAAAGCTGTCCCTAGAGACGATCAGACCTCTCTAACCAGGAGCAATGCTGGTAGTAATCAGGGTTCTCCTAGTCCTGCTCGCACAAAGAAGATTTTTGTTGGAGGCTTAGCATCTACTGTGAATGAGAGTGACTTCAAGAAATACTTTGAGCAGTTTGGCACCATTACAGATGTAGTGGTCATGTATGATCACAATACAAAAAGGCCTAGAGGTTTTGGTTTCATTACTTACAATTCAGAGGAAGCTGTGGATAGGGTTCTGCTCAAAACCTTCCATGAGCTAAATGGCAAAATGGTTGAAGTCAAGCGTGCTGTTCCCAAGGAGTTATCTCCAGGGCCAGCTCGTAGTCCATTAGGAGGATATAGTCCTGGTATGAATAGAATGAACAGCTTTCTGAATGCTTTCCCTCAAGGATATAACACAAGTCCAATGGCTGGTTATGGAGTTAGAATGGATGGGAGATTTAGTCCTGTTACTGTTGGTAGGAGTGGCTATCTTCCGTTTAATTCCTCAAACTATACCATGGGACCAAACATGGATTCAGGTTTGGGTTCTGAATTTGGTGGGAATTACAGTCCTAATCTAGGCTATGGACGCAGTCTGAACCCTATTCAGAACGCATACTCAAACAGGTTTAACAATTCAGTTGGATATGGCGTGGGCATGGGTGGGAATGGTTCACTGGTGAATTCAAGCAATAGAAACATGTGGGGTAATGGAAGCTTGAATTATGATGGAAAGTCTGCTAACACCAATGACTTTGTTGGCACTGGAAATGGGTCTTCAGAATTGCTTGGTGCTTTTGGGAATATAGGTGCAATATGGGGCTCTTCTCATGGCTCTGGCCAAGGTGGAGGAAGTGCGTCATATGGCAATAATTATGGTAATGCAGAAGACAGTTTCATGGCTGGGGGTGGCTACGGAAAAACTGGAAGCAATGTGGATGGAACTCCTTCCTATGCTGCAAGAGGTGATACCCGTGATATGGCTTTTAACAACTTATATGGAAGGAACTCAGTTTATGAAGACCCAACCTGGCAGTCATCTTCTCCAGAGCTGGCAAATTCTGGAAACTTTAGTTATAGACTTGGGGATCCCAGCTCTAATGTTCCCCCGAATAACTCGGTTGGGTATGTTGGTGGTGGTTACAGTGTTGGCAATAGAGCTAATAGAGGTAAACATTTTCTTGTTTTTTTTTTCTCTATTTTCTTTTAAGCTGTTTGCAGTTCTTAGAGGCTGAGCTAGTAGTTCTGCATTTCCCACCTTGGCTGTTGTTCTTTAATGGCATCAATCTGGTATTCTTTTTTTAGGTGGAAAATAAACATGGTCTTATGTTTAATGAAGGAACTAGGATGTAAATATGGTCGAAGGATGATTGTATCTAACGATTTGTTAAAAGAAATTGACATTCACATTTCTTCAGTCAATAACATGTTCCTTTGCATGCCACTTGTTCTAGTTTTAACCTCAAAATTGATTACTGTATATAGAGTCTTAAATTTTGTTTTTTTCCCTTTTGTTTTGTTGATTTTTGGTAACTTACCTTCCTTTTTATTTCATCCACATTTGTCATGGTTTGTTTTAGAGTCTCCATTTGTTATCTGGCTTTAGAAGCCAGTATTTGTAAACTGACCATTTTGTGCTTTAGAAGCTCAACAAAAGGTGTTAGGATTGTATTTCTAGTGTTTTTATTTGAGTGGTAACCAATGTCCAATTAGAAGATGAGGGTCCATATTATACATAATCTTGCATGCCTGAGTATCATTTATTTTGAAGTGAACCATAATTCGATTCACTTGTTCATAAAAACTGCTATGAGATGACCTGATATGGATACAATGTGTGTTGCTTGTTGCACTTCTGTGCAATTATTATAGGCATTTAGACCAAACAATTGAAACATAGTTGCTCAATACCTAGACTACTTTTTGAACATTGGATTCATCTGCTTTATTAGTTCAGTCAATAAGTTGTCTACGGTATTTTGCGACGAGTCCACTGCCATGTACTTGTGTGTATTTACAATTTGGACTTAGATTGACATGCATTTGATCCTTTTATTTGTGTTCGCGTTTCTTGTACTTATGCTTTACGTAAACTTGTTTGTGCTCCAGGTATTGCTGCCTAGGCTTACACTATGGGTTTGATAAAGTTGTAGGTGATATTACAAGGTGAAGGAACTGCCATGGCAGAAAGTGCATTTGCGGAAGGAATACATTTTGCTGGTAATGGCAATCCATTAGTTAGGTTGAATTTGAAGTATGACCCTACTGGTTCTATAGGACTCCTCAAGATGAGCATCAGCTGAGGGACTTCGTGTAAGATTTGCAAATTGAGTTTCTCAATATAGGTTTTGGTTCTATTAGGCATTTTGTTGGTTGAGTTGTAAAATTGGATTGCGGGATATACACAGACAAAACTGTTGCATCATGCATTGCATGGTGAGACTTTTCAAAAGATAGCAGAATTTTCTTCATCCACATTCTTTCCCATTTTGTTCTGCTGTAATGTTTCAACGAAATTGCTGGTTTTTGTCTGAGTCTCTTGTTATAGCCTGCTGCCACCCGGCCTAACGGGTTTCAGTATTTGCAGACTGTAAGAACTGATTGGTTCAGTAGTAGAAAAAACCCGAAGAGGGTGAGAATAATTATTTAATCCTATTCGTTTTTCTGTTTTATGTTTTCTGGTAATTCTTTCCGAGTTTGAGCTTTGTAAGCAATTGTTATGTGAATTTGTTTATTTGTTTCTGTGAATGAGGTAAATCTTATCATTCAACAAAGGATAAGGAATTTGAGTTAGTGATGATAATTGAAAAACAAATGTGCCATGATTTTAAGTGATAATGATTCAAAACAATCTTTGATGAAATCTGGTACTAGGGCCACTGAATAGAGGGACCCTGTTCTGTCCTTTGGATTACACAACTTTAGGAGAAAAAATGGCTATTCTGGTAAAAAGTCAGTTTCATGTTTCATGCAATATCTGATTATCATTTGGCAGAAACCTTTTCTCCCAAAGTAATAATGTATGCTAATATTACCCTTAGGTACATCTAATACTAAGCATTGCAACTTTACCCCTAAAATGGTTCATTTCATTTCGTCTATTTTTAATCTATTAGATTTCTCTATGATGGAATTTTTATCGTTGCCCAATCTGCATATTAACAATCAATCGGTAGAAGTCTTCTACATAGTGGATAACATTTACACAAAAACGCTAGCTAGAGAAATCTACACTTATCATATTCGTCACTCAATCATTTCTCATCGAAGGTCACAACTCTGAAGTTTAAGATAACGAGTTGCATCAGTCTAGATAGAGAATCATACACCAAGTTTGGTTATTGTTGGTGACCAAACTTGAGGGATTTGATTCAATACAAGATTACAAATTACAACTATTGAAACATCATCCTCGTAAATTTGTTTGTGGCCAATTGTTGTTGGAAGTTATCCACAAAAATCTTAGTCCATTCCAATTTGCACATGCACAATTCAGTTCCAAATTACACAGATTCAAATCATTATTATTCTTGTCACATCCTCAGTAACATTGGGTGAGTAGTCCTTTTCTTATTTCCATGAATAGCCACAAAGAAAATCAAAAACAGACCTTACTTTCTTCAGATGGCCCACATTTTAATGGTGCTAATATTTCACCATTATCATCACATTTTAATGACCACAATTAAAAAGTTACTGTATTAAAAAAATCACAGGTACTTTACAAATCTACATAAGCAGAAATACCTTTCAGAAAAGTAAAGAAATTACATAAAACTCCTCCTTCTCATTTACACTTTCTAGTTCAGTTTTCACCTGGTTTGCAGAATCGAAATACTGTTTCCTTACTCTACCGAGAAACAGGTTTACAGTCAGGGAGGATGGCACAGAGAGGCGTTGAAACGCCTCGAGATAAATAAGTGAGCAAATTGAGAAGAGAGTCTTTACAAATTCACAGCTTTCAGGTGGAACAGCACCCGCCCTTTTTAACTTGCTCCTCCGCGCCTTGGCTGTCTTCTGCCTGTAAAATGACACTTTTGCCACTCCCGAATAAAGAATCCTTCGACTTCAGTTCTTGGGATTGCATGACCTTTCTGCTCAATATATTGTAGATTTCTTTCACAACCGTTTGAAATGCAACATTGACATTGGATGAATCCAGAGCAGAGGTTTCGATGAAGAAAAGACCCTGCGCTTCAGCTAAGCTTTTGCCTTCAGCTGTGGTGACCTCCCTGGCATCCTTGAGATCAGATTTGTTCCCAACTAATATTGTCACTACATTCATGTCTGAATGCGCTGTCAAACAAATGGAACACACACATAAGCCATGGCAAGAAAAGGGGAAAAAACTGAAATGATAGCCATAAGCAACACTACTAGCTAAACAATTTGATAACAGTAAGACACATTTTGATAAAAACAATAACAGTAATATAAGTTAGAATGCATTGACTATAACTTCCATGAATTAAAAGGTGGAGAACATTTTGCTTACTGTGGAGTTCATTCAGCCATCTGCCGATACTGTCAAATGTCTGTCTTCTGCTGATATCATACACCAGAAGAGCTCCAACTGCACCTCGGTAATATGCAGAAGTAACAGCCCTAAATCGCTCTTGCCCAGCTGTGTCCCATATCTGTGCCTTGACTTCCTTCCCATTAATTTCTATCTTTTGTGTCTGGAATTCTACTCCTATGGTTGACTTAGAATTTGGATAGAATTCATCTCTAGCAAATCTAGCAAGCAAGTTTGATTTTCCAACGGCTGAATCACCAACTAGAACAATTTTGAAAAGGTAATCCTCAGTCTGTCCTTCCTCTGAACGTAAAGCCATTTTCTACCCCTTGAATCACACACTAAGAAGCCATAATTGACAATTTGTAGAGAAGTCGGCCTTAGATTTAGACACAAATCACAGATCGCGCCCTAGTACGAAACTTCAAAGGTCAGGCATGTCAGGATCAGAAAGTTCACTTCCAGTCAGCGGTAGGGAGCAAGAAAGGAATCCAGTATTGAGTAATAACCAAGCAAAGATCCAACATTCACCAACTCTGCACCTGCAATATTTAGTCTCAAAGAGATACTGCAAAACCAAGAAAACATGGGGAAAAAATCATTACTTTTGTAAAGATACCAAGTTTCGTGTAGTGGTAAAAATCAACCTCCTGACCCTAAGAATATTTTATTGTAGAAGAAGATAAGAAACAAAATCCTCAAGAACACCACACATAATAAACCCATCATTTCTTTCAAGAGCTACAGTAGTCCAATTTCCAGGACCAAGTTCGAGAGAATAAACATTAGGTATTCTTCATTCAACTTTAACAATTTTAGAATTATGTAAAAACGATAAGGAATGCTACTGTTAGTACATGGAAGAACTAACATGCTTAATTTTAAATTGTAAAAGAGCACATAAAAATACTTCATTAATAACCCCCAGAAAGCTACCAATCCAGAAGAGACCGAAAAAGAAATTTTAGAGCCTACTACCAATTAACATGGCAGAAGAGGACATACCAACAAAGGATAGGCAAAGAAGTATCTCGTGATAAACACGATGCATTAAATGAACGACGCATATGGAAATAGTTAGCAAGTTCTATTTCAATATAGACGATACAATTACCGGCAACCGGTAAAAAAGAAACTAAATTATCAAATGGCATCAGTTTGGAAATACTAGATTAACAGAATACCATGATACAGACAAGAGAAGTGCCCCAGATTGTCGGTAATCAGATTTAGATCAACCACACACTCAGCAGGTCAAAGCTTTCACTTCATAAATTTTCTCTTACGATTTCCTTTAAAATGTTTATCTTATGTATAATCTAATAAACAAGATGCAATCTACTATGTTTCTAATAAACAGCTCCCCCTATCAATTTCCTCACCGTATAATGCCAAAAAATATAAACTGCAACTAACTAATAAATTACAGCTAACACAAACACCACTTAAAAAATAACAGAAACAGTTCAATTGTTGATGAGAAATCATTAGAAGACAAAAACAAAATACACACTAATACACAAAGACACAACCAACAATTATTAGCATCTCCAAGGTTCTATATACTGTTTCAAGTACATACATAACTTCTTACAAACAAGTACATACATAACTTCTTACAAACAGTTGTTCATAAACCACATTATGCTAAACAGAACAAATAATGTGTTCAGACCAAAATCCCTAACAATTTCCAAAATCCCTAACAGATTCAATCTTGGGATAAAAACTGAAATCCCGAATTTCCAAAATCAGCATTAGCCCAGTTCAATATCAATTTTACAAGCATTGAGTTTCCAATAAACCCCCAAAAATTATATCAAAAGACAATATTGGGACAATGCCCTCTACCTTAAACGATGTTCCCAACGCAGAAGATCAGAGATTTGGACAGCAGAGCGATGTTTGACAAAATGGGCTGACAAGAAACGTCGAATTCAGCAAGAAAATATCCTCAAAGAATCGATTTTGGACAAAGATTCTACGGTTTTCTGGGGGAAGAACAGGGATAGGTTTCGAAGGTTGAAGGATTGAAGTGCATAAATCATAAATGGAAGGAAAGAGAAGGGACGGAGAGAGAGAAATAGAAACAAACGTTTTAGATTTTGGATCTTCTTGCTCTTTGTGTAAATTAATGAAAAAACAAACCCCAATCCCCAAAATCGAAGAAAACAAAACAAAGAACTATTGGGCCTTTGTCTGAAACAAAAATTGGGCTACAAAGTGAAGAACTTTAGTTGACACAGATAATCCCCCTCCAATTTCTCTCCCATTTATACAAAGATCACTAACCCTCATTTAAGGTGCTTTTGATTGAGAAAGTGAGGAGCTTGAAAAGCCTATTTGATGGCCGACTAAATATGTGTTACATGCTTTAAAACTAATTCACATAAATATGTGTTATATGATAAATGACTATTAACTGATTAAGTTATTCTACTCTCATTTGTGCTATTAAATGGCTACCATATGTAGTCGTGTAATCCGTTTTCCGTCTCATCTTAATTTGGACTTGCACTGTCGTGTATCGGGTTATGCTCTTTATAACACATAATACAGTATCACATGACACTGTGTCAGATTATTTAAAACGTTCACTAACTAGGATCAGAAGTTGATATTAACTGTTACACTACAAAAAAAAAATAAAAAAAATCACCTACATAACGTGTAGTTTTAAGTGTTAGCTGACATTTAGTTGTACATAATTATAAATATAATAAAATATTACTATATACAGTTTAATTTAGGAAGATAAATTAGCTCAATGGTCATTGGTCGACATGCAAAAGGTACGTACGTAACGTACGTGTTTATAGCAACTTGTCATCTGCCCCCTAGTTTTTATAGATGATGAGTTGTTTACCCGAGTATTTAGTCGGTTATAATGAATGTTAGTCACGTCTCAATTTGGGGCATTACCCAAATTCAATGAATTATTATGCATGCTAATTTGGCCCATTGCGAAATGACTAAAGCCAGCATAATCTATCCAGCTAAGATTTGTTATGCCAGTGGGTCAAATCCAAAATGCACGAGTTGACAATAGTCTATCCATTTAATGATTTCAAATACTACTATTTTGAGTCAAATCATTAGTATATGAAAGTTTTGGGATTCTATTTCCACAACCCAATATACTAAATCCATAACCCATTTAGGGTCAATTTTACTAAAATATCTCTTACTAAAATTTAATTTTAATTAGCTATTATTATGAAACTTAGTCCTAAACAAACTCTAAGGCCCTGTTTACCAGAGCTTATCTGTAGATCAGTTCAGTTCAGTTCAGTTCAGTGAAAATGCAATTTGATGAAATTCAGGTTAATTCAGTCATGCTGATTCCATTTTTCAATACATCAATTTTCACTTCAGTTCACTTCAGTTCAGTTCAGTTCAATTCAGTTCAGTTCAGTTCAGTTCAGTTCAGTACATCAAGAAATAAGCTCTAGTAAACAGGGCCTAATTCATGAAATGTACCTCACTCTTCATATGTAGTATACAATATTCTTATCAACTTTCTCTACAAATTTCACGTAGCTATTCAAATTAAAAAGTAAATTCACATCCTGTTTGCTAGAGCTAATCTGCAGATCAGTTCAGTTCAGTTCAATTCAGTGAAAGTGAAAGTGAAAGTGTAATTTGATGAAATTCATATTAACTCAATCATGCTGATTCCATTTTTCAATACATTAATTTTCACTTCAGTTCAGAGTTCAGTTCAGTGAAAGTGTAATTTGATGAAATTCATATTAATTCAATCATGCTGATTCCATTTTTCAATGCATTAATTTTCACTTCAGTTCAGTTTAGTTCAATTCAGTCAATTCAGACTTCAGTACACCAAGAAATAAACTCTAGCAAACAGGGCCTAAATATAAATTTGAAGGTGTTGAATTAAGCTGGACAACTTATGAATGTTGAAGGTTTTAAGGATTTCTTGGGCCTACAATTATATTTAACATAAACTTGAATCCAAAATTTATCATTCAAAACTTTAGGGATTTAAATGAAATAATAAATATTAATTGAACGCTAAATTTAGTGAGGGGTGATTAAGTAAATTTATCACTAAATGGGTTGTGTACTTAGGATATTGGGTTGTAGATTTAGATCTTGTGATGAAAGTTATAATGCAAAACTATATTTAATAATCATTTTTAAATAAGAACATAAACGATATTCCTCTTCTTTATTTAAAAAAATTTAAGGGCTCCCTGGTATTGTAATGTCAACTTAATTGTTCGTATTATAGTGACAATCAAGCTCACTTTTCACGTTTCCATTAATTTGGCAGCCACTTAGTGACTAACTGATTTGCCCTCTAGATTTATACAATTTGCATCTCTTTTCAGTTAAGGAGCCCAATCGGAGGGAGAGCGTATTGGTAAATAGGGTTACATATATTCTCTTTTGACAAAATCTAGCACATTTTGAGTTAGTCTAAAAGCAATACTATTCTACCATACAATATTTTGAAAAGGTATTTATTATTGTAGTGGGAACCTATAGCAACAAAGTCAAGATGGCCGAGTTGGTCTAAGGCGCCAGTTTCAGGTACTGGTCCGAAAGGGCGTGGGTTCAAATCCCACTCTTGACATATCCTTTTTCCTTTTATACAACCTTTTTTGGTGAAAGCCCAACAGCACTAAACCAGTCATTGTTTGGGCTTATTGTTCAAAATAATAATTATTATTATTATAAATGTTTGGGCTTAAACTTCAAGAACTCGAAAATTTTGTAAGGGTTTTTATACACGCATTTCGGTCTGAAATTACGGGGCGGAAATGGTTTTGGTGTGATTAAGAATCTGTGCCCATACCAAGAGTGAGTCCTTAATCACATGCAAAATTTAAGGGTGCCTAAGCTTGTGAAAACTTTTGTTTGGACCGTGGAATCTTATAGGCAATAATGAAATTTGGATCACCGATGGTAAAGTTGGGATTGCTCACAGTGAGAATTGTATCGGTTGGAGCTTTATGTTACATTTAGAATATCTGATGTTTGAATAAAAAGACGATGTTGATGATTATATCGCTAACATTGAGGTTTGATAATACCGACGAGAAATTTAAATTATATCATCTACACTATTCAAATGTCTTAGAAAGCAAGAAGCATGGGGAATATTTTGAAACAACGGGAATAGCAAAACAAGTCAAAATGATTGTTAGTGATAAATTAGGCCTGCCGGCCCTTGAATAATACTTAATTTATCTATGAATCATTTTAAAACTGGATACATAAATAATGTTATATTTTGGTTAATAAGGCATGGTGGGTCCTTAAACTTGTTGTCGTAACACCAAATTAACCTTACACGTTTAGCATTATTCATCTAATCTACTACATATGATTCTGTTTTGGGCCATTATTTGTTATTAATCTCGTTTCAGAATATTTAGCATGTATAGCTGTTAGAAATATTTCATCGTAATCCAGTTATGATTTTCACTTATCTTAATACAAAATCAAACTGGTCAGATATATCAAACTGCCCAGGTTTGTGAATAATAGTTATGCTTATAAATTTCCAGAGTTCCGCTGTCACTTGAAAAATAAATGGTTTAGCTATGTAAATCCCCAAACTTCAGCCTACTAAAAAATTCAGGCCTAATTTCGTCACTGAGTATCACTGACTTTTCTAATTCTAACAATTCGATGGTCTGTCTATCTAGTTTCAATGTTAGAAGTTGAATTGGAACAATTTAAATCTAAGATGATAAAGCTTTGAATAATTCAAGAAAGTAAGGTGGATGAAAAAGAAAAGAAGGTCCATTTTAAAAAAAAAGGAAAAAAAGAAGAAGAAGAAGAACATGAATGGTTGAAAAAAAGGTCTGTTTGATCTGAATTGAGATGTTGTTATCCACTTTACAGTGTTCATCATTAGCCTCTCATTTCACATCACAAACTTACGTACCATATCTTCTTTTCAATTACTTCACAAAAAATGGAAATCATAATATTATACATATAGGCCCTGTTTACCAGAGCTTATCTGTAGATCAGTTCAGTTCAGTTCAATTCAGTTCAGTTCAGTGAAAATGCAATTTGATGAAATTCATGTTAATTCAGTCATGCTGATTCCATTTTTCAATACATCAATTTTCACTTCAGTTCAGTTCAGTTCAATTCAGTTCAGTTCAGTTCAGTTCAATTCAGTTCAGTTCAATTCAGTACATCAAGATATAAGCTCAAGTAAACAGGGCCATAATAATGCGTTGAATCAAAAGTTTGCTTTGTCTAATTCGTGATATAGTTAAAGCTATAAAAGATTCCATTATGGTCATGCAAATAATTTATAACCATTTTTCAGTCAATGGATACTGACAAATTGACAATAATCTCTAGACTTTTATGGAGTTTACTTCCTAGTCTTCCTCTTACGTAAGAGTTTTGTATTAGTAAACCAAATGGTCTTATTTTCCGGTTTATACAACAATGGCCCTGTTTACTAGAGCTTATCTGTAGATCAGTTCAGTTCAGTTCAGTTCAATTCAATTCAGTTCAGTTCAATTCAGTTCAGTTCAGTTCAGTTCAGTGAAAATGCAATTTGATGAAATTCATGTTAATTCAGTCATGCTGATTCCATTTTTCAATACATCAATTTTCACTTCAGTTCAGTTCAATTTAGTTCAGTTCAATTCAGTTCAGTTCAGTTCAGTTCAATTCAGTTCAGTTCAGTTCAGTTCAATTCAGTACATCAAGATATAAGCTCAAGTAAACAGGGCCATAATAATGCGTTGAATCAAAAGTTTGCTTTGTCTAATTCGTGATATAGTTAAAGCTATAAAAGATTCCATTATGGTCATGCAAATAATTTATAACCATTTGTCAGTCAATGGATACTGACAAATTGACAATAATCTCTAGACTTTTATGGAGTTTACTTCCTAGTCTTCCTCTTACGTAAGAGTTTTGTATTAGTAAACCAAATGGTCTTATTTTCCGGTTTATACAACAATGGCCCTGTTTACCAGAGCTTATCTGTAGATCAGTTCAGTTCAGTTCAGTTCAATTCAGTTCAGTTCAGTGAAAATGCAATTTGATGAAATTCATGTTAATTCAGTCATGCTGATTTCATTTTTCAATACATCAATTTTCACTTCAGTTCAGTTCAATTCAGTTTAGTTCAGTTCAGTTCAGTTCAATTCAGTTCAGCTCAGTACATCAAGATATAAGCTCAAGTAAACAGGGCCATAATAATGCGTTGAATCAAAAGTTTGCTTTGTCTAATTCGTGACATAGTTAAAGCTATAAAAGATTCCATTATGGTCATGCAAATAATTTATAACCATTTGTCAGTCAATGGATACTGACAAATTGACAATAATCTCTAGACTTTTATGGAGTTTACTTCCTAGTCTTCCTCTTACGTAAGAGTTTTGTATTAGTAAACCAAATGGTCTTATTTTCCGGTTTATACAACAATGTCTCATTCGACCTTCCTAATCATTTAGTCAAGAGGAGACCAATTTATAATATAATAAATTACATAGTTATAAGGACCTTAATAAATAATTTTAAATTAAGACAAATTCTTAAGTAAGACTTACGGAGTTATAATTTGATCTCCTAAACTTTCTTCTTGATAAATTAAAATCAATTAAAATTAGTATCAAAAATAAAATTTGCATAATTAAATTTAATTGAAATCTTTGATTTGAAAATATACACCTTTGTCCCAATTGCATATGCACAGAATTATTTTAGTTAAAAATATTAAATTTTAACTATATTTTTACATATCAAATCTTGATAGATAGTGTATTTTTTTTGCAGATACAAATAGAACGGATCAGTATTTAAAAAAGTGTAAGGCCCTGTTAACCATAGCTTATATGTAGATCAGTTCAATTTAATTCAGTTCAGTTCAGTTCAATTCAGTTCAGTTCAGTTCAGTGAAAATGTAATTTGATGAAATTCAGGTTAATTCAGTCATGCTGATTCCATTTTCAATACATCATTTTTACTTCAGTTCAGTTCAGTTCAATTCAGTTCAATTCAGTTGATCAAGAAATAAACTCAAGTAAACAGGACCTAAATTCCACGTACCAACAATCCTGCAACACAACGCAACAAACATGTCCGTTTCTTATTCCGAGTGCCAGATTAGGGTTCACTAAAGACAAGTCAAATAAAACTTCCTCTGATTCTCTTACATCATTTCACAGTCATCTTCAGTCAAGAATCCATGGAGGGCGGACCAGTTGCAGACAAAACAGAGTTCACAGAGTGCTGGAGAACCGTATGGAAGACGCCGTACATTATGCGGCTGGCCCTCTCAGCCGGAATCGGCGGCCTTCTGTTCGGCTACGACACCGGAGTCATCTCCGGCGCCTTGCTCTACATCAAGGATAATTTCGACGACGTTCAAAAACACACGTGGCTTAGAGTAAGCTAGCAAGTTTCTGTTTCTGTATCTTTACCAATTTGTTTTATGATGTTTATCGGTTTTTATCTGACTGTGTAGGAAACTATTGTGAGTACTGCGGTGGCCGGAGCCATCGTCGGAGCTGGATTGGGAGGGTGGCTGAATGACAAGTATGGCCGGAAAAAGTCGATACTTTTGGCGGACATCCTCTTCTTTGTCGGAGCTGTGATCATGGCTGCTTCGCCGGCGGCGTGGATGATCATCCTCGGAAGGCTGTTTGTCGGATTCGGAGTTGGGATGGCCTCCATGACGGCGCCTCTGTACATTTCCGAAGCATCTCCGGCGAGAATCCGGGGAGCCTTGGTCAGCACCAATGGGCTGATGATCACCGGAGGCCAGTTCTTGGCCTACCTCATCAACTACGGCTTCACAAAGGTAGAATTTTTATCATTCAAGACTATAAATTATACCGAAATGATCTGAACCCAACTGAATTGATCTGAATTGCTAATCCAGGCGCCGGGGACTTGGCGGTGGATGCTCGGAGTAGCCGGTGTTCCGGCGGTGGTGCAGTTTCTGCTCATGCTTTTCCTTCCCGAGTCACCGAGATGGCTTTACAGGAAGGTAGGTTTTTGCATTTTCAACTGTTTACTTGGACAAAAATTAAAGTCATTGATGATCAAACGTTGTACAGAGCAAAGTGAAAGAAGCTAGGGCGATTCTGGAGAAGATCTATCCACCAAACGAAGTGGAGCAAGAAATGGAGGCTCTGCAAACCTCGGTGGAAGTGGAGAAAGCAGAGCAGCTCTCAATCGGCGAGACATTCTACGACAGAGTGAAAGCGGCACTGAGCAACGTTGTTGTCCGCAGGGGACTCTACGCCGGAGTTACAGTTCAGGTGGCTCAGCAGTTCGTCGGAATCAACACGGTGATGTACTACAGCCCCACCATCGTCCAGCTCGCCGGTTTTGCATCCAATCAGACAGCATTAGCCCTGTCCTTAATAACCTCGGGGCTCAACGTTGTCGGAACACTTGTCAGCATGGGATTCGTCGACAGATTCGGCCGGAGAAGATTGATGATCGTGTCCATGTTCGGGATCATAACCTGCCTGATCGTGCTATCCATCCTGTTTAAGGAAGCATCAACTCATTCCCCTTTAGTTGCCCTGTCGGAATCCACGACCTTCGGAACTAACTCCACCTGTCCTGAATACATCAGCGTTTCCTCGAACTCGAATTCGCCAGCCTGGCATTGTACGAAGTGTCTAGAAGCTTCCTCAGGCTGCGGCTTCTGCGCGAGCGGCGGCAGCAAGTACGGCGCCGGAGCATGCCTGCTGTCAAATTCTGCATCCAAAACAGAATGCAAAGTCCAACATCGTACCTGGTACACAGAGGGCTGTCCGAGCAAGTTCGGAATCTACGCAGTTCTCCTCCTCGGACTCTACATCATGGCCTACGCGCCGGGGATGGGGACGGCGCCGTGGATCGTGAACTCGGAGATTTACCCGCTGCGGTACCGCGGCATCGGCGGCGGGATTGCGGCGGTGGCGAATTGGGTGTCGAATCTGATCGTCAGCGAGACTTTCTTGACTTTGACAGAAGCGATTGGTTCTTGGGGCACTTTTCTGCTGTTTGCAGGTTTTTCGTTCATCGGCCTCGTCGCCATCTTTTTCCTCGTGCCGGAGACGAAAGGAATGCAGCTTGAAGAGGTTGAGAAGATGCTGGAACGAGGATACAAGCCGAGGTTGCTGTCGTGCTGTCGTTCCTCGGAAGAGTTTGAGGATGTTGATGATGAAAAGAAACAAACTGGTCTGAATGCTACCATCTGATTTAGTTTATGTTACAACTTTGTGATTTATGAACTTGTGTTTAATGAATCTACTACACAGCTAATTAAAAAAAAAAGTGTGTTATATAATTATATTTTATAGCTATTTCCTTAAGTTCTTCAAACCTTTTACACATTCAGATCACTTCATAGAGAACGTTTAAAGTTTAGTCAGTTCTTGTTAAAAGATTAAATTGAAGTTCCTAAACCATTTGTTGATGATTGACACATTTGTTGATGACTGACGTTGAGCCGTTTAATTTTTAAAATTATAATTCTAGTCTGAAAACAAAAGTGTCACAAATCTTGCAGCACAAGAAGAGTCAAAGGTGCACACGTACGTGAGAATAACTTGGAAAAATGTCACAACCCCATTATTGTGAAATAAACAAGGTGAAATAAAAAACTCAAACCCCATAATTTGCCAGCTAATGAGTCCAATACTGAGGATAACTTACACACAGAAACAAGCAACAAGATAGATTCACCAAACACAGCTACATTGCATACAATATTTGCTAGTAAAAGATTTTAGAGCTGTCGATTTCTGACCCGACCCCAAGAAACCAACCTGAACCGACCCTCCACCCAACCCGTGAGATGAAAACCCGAGAGACTGACCCGAACCGACCTCCACCCAACCCGATTATAACCCGTGAGATGAAAACCGACACCTGGCTCAACCCGAACCGACCTCCGACCTAAGAGAGGTGGTGGTGGTTGGCCAGCCAGCTTTCACCTTTCTCTTTGGTCTACATACAATAACAATGTGCAATGATGCCAATGCTATGAACACTTTACAACAAACAAACACTAGCATGCCTAAAAGGGACCCTACTCAAAGCTGCTCATTTCTCACCAAAGTAATAACTATGTTCAAGGAAGGTGCATCTAGAATTCTAGATGATGATTCTACCAGAAAGTAGCAAAAAGCAAGAACAGATTAGTAGCACAAATTCAATAGATAAAACATAGTAATCTGTTTCGATACTAATCTGCGATAGAATTTGGAAATCCCAAACAATACAAGGAATATGCTCCAAAATTCTTTACAAACAAAACCTTAAAACCACGCAGACTCGAGTCCTAATCCACAAGCTAATTAAGGTGATCAAGAGGGATGCCGTAATCCCTGTCTACAAAGGCCTACCGGATAATATTGCATCTCGAAAAAGTCAGCTCGCAAGCTTCTACTAGTATAATGTTCCCACACTACTACCAAGTAACGACGACTCTATACAACATTCAGGTGCCTGATAGCTATATACAAATACACTACTAAAGTACCTCACTATTAAGGGGTAGACGATGCAGCAGCTTCGTTTCTTGATCCTCTCAAGATCTGCAGAAGCCGCTCAGCCTGCCAAAATACCACCGACATTTGTATTAGTTCACTAATTATACCAACAAAATTGCCCTCCATAGCATAAATAACAAGCAAGATTCACAGTAATAAAACTACTTATAACATCTTTCAGACCTAAAATGTATTCACAGTTCATCAGGTATTTGATATTAACTTATTCCACACTAACACAAAGAATTACAAGTTATAATTAAGTACCGAAATTCAAAATTCAGCTACACATGAACTACATATCCCTAACAATGATAATGAAATCGAACCATCCAAGCAAAACATCGAACAAGACGATGAACATTTCGACAAGCCACAAAACAGTAATGCAAAAAAGATTAAGCAACCCAAAATCGAAACTCGAATCATAACAAATAGCTCCAAAAACCTCACCTTGTGCTTAGCCTTGGCAGTGCCATTCTGAGACAACGCAACGAGTGGCGGAATTGCACCTTCCCTAACCAGCAATCCTCTATTCCTCACACTATCTCCACACAGATGCAACAATGTCAACACCGCAAACTCCTTCCCTTTATCGGAGCCATCCTCAATAGCCTCGACAAAGGCAGCAATCCCCCCTTCCTCCACAATAGCCTCCCTCCCCAACTCGATCGCCGCCAAGCTGCTCAGCACCACCATAGCTTTCTCCGCCAGCCCCGTCCCCTGCTCGCTCACCAGCCCCACCAGCGGCCGCACAGCTCCGGCGACAACCGCCCTCTCCTTGTTCAGCTTCACCGAGCACAGCTTGTAGAGAGTGGTCAGAGCGTCCTTCTTCCCCCTGGTGGCGCCGTTGATTAGCAGAGCCACCAGCGGCGGAATAGCTCCGCAGGCTCCGATGGAGAGCTTGTTGCCTTCATCCACCAACGCTAAGTTCAGCAGCGTGCAGGCGGCATTCTGCTTGGAAGTCTCTGTCCCTGTCTTCAACACGTAGATCAGAGATTTCACGGCGCCGGCTTCTGAGATTAACGATTTGTTAAGCTCGTGGAGAGAGAGGTTCAACAGCGCCGTGACGGCGTGCTCTTGAGTTAACGGGTCTGTGCACCGCAGCAACGGTATCAGCGCCGGCACAGCTCCGGCCTCTCCAATCAAGGCCCGGTTGTCGGCCCGGTTCTTCGCCAGGAGGCGTAATTTGGCCGCCGCCGATCTCTTCACGGCCACCGACGAAGAATTCAGCCCGTCGACGCAGAGTTTCACGGTAGGCTGCAGATCCTCCGGCGAGATACTCTCAATGATCTCTGTAGAAAACGACTCCCGCTGGAGAAACCCGGTGCAGGGCTCGGGTTCGGGCTCGGACACAACAACCGGGCCCATCGTCGGACCCGGATCAGGAATCTTCGCCAGCCGCTGCAGCTCGCCGGAGATGTCACTGGAGCATGCCGACATATCACTCCCAAACGACTTCGACAAATCCAGATACTTAAAATCCTCATCACCGCACTGATACCCGCCGGGAGATCCATTCCCGCCGCCGCCGCCGCCGCTCTTGGCCGCGAGCTCCCCGAGACGAAGGTCCATAATCACCGAGTCAGACAGATTCTCAGAGAAATTCGGTGACCGGTTACCATCAGAATCCATCTGGAAGAAATTGGAGCGGATGGTCCTCTTGGAGCGGCCCATGGCGCGCTGTATCCTCGCCGAGCTCGGCGGCGGCGTGTAGTAGTACGGCGCCTGAGCTTTCGAAACGGCGTGCGAGTAAGTCCCGGAGTGAGAATCCTCCACCGACACCATTGTTACAGAACAGCAAATGCTTCCCTTATCCTCACAGAGATGCTGAAGACGCTTTATACATGGGTGGAAACGGGTCGGGTCGGGTCGGGTCGGGTTTTATTACAGTGGATCCGTGTGCTATGAGTGTGGGGTTTTTTACAGAGCAATAAACGATGGAGAAGAAGGGTCGGTTTAAATGAGAGTGAGTGAAGGAGTGGAGATGCTAGAGTGACTTGGCGGTGACTTTGGGAGCGTGAAGGGTGGATAAGGAAGGTCCAGCTGGACGCTGTGGGTGGCAGGTGTGCCTGGAATGTATTCGGCGGGTGAGAAATGGTGTGGTGACGTTAGTCAAACTCATCGTGTTCATTACCTGGTGGGTCCGTACCGTCGGCGGTGGCTAAGAGGAACTGTACGTATTATTTTCTGTATAATACGATATCCCATACGAATACGTCCTTGTTACGCTGACCGACCTTTTATTTTGATTTTCTTAAAAGTTGATAGTTTTTAATTTAGGTGTGTTTTACCTTTGTGTTCTTATGGAACTTGATAGACGTGAGATGAAAATTTTATATATTTTTTGAGTTCGAGAAAGGGTGGATTTTAATTTTTAAATCTTGATTAAAAATTCGATGATTTAACACTCTGACCACTTGATCAGTAAAAAATCACGTGTTGATAAATAAAACGATAATAGTATAATTATATTAAAATGGATTCTTTTAAATTCTATTGTAGAACGGAATCGAAATAAATTAAATCAAGCCAAATAAAAAATAATGAGAATCTGACCTTATATGGTTCTTGTATTTCTAAATAAAAATAAAAATAATATAAAATGACTGGATATAAATTATAAAAATGTTTCAGGTAAGACTAATCTCAATTGAGACTAGGTATAAATGTTGATTTTTTTCACTTTTGACAATGATCTTTTTACACATTAAACATGACTATTCATTGTATTATTACTGATTTTCTTACTTTAATGTTGATTTTCTCACTTTCAAACATGATCTTTTACCTATCAAACATGATTATTATTAGTGTATTATTGTTAATTTTCTCACTTTAATGTTTGATATATATTTACTTTCAACACTGATCATTTACATATTAATCGAGTCACGTACCATTTTAGGATTTGTAAAAAAGTATAACCATGTCCATAGATTTTCAACGCTGATTTTCTTACATAGATCATAAAAACAATTATGAATAAATCATACAACCTCACCAAACAAGCATACTTAGGTAAAATCATAAATGCGTGGATTCACCAAACAAGCATAATTATTTAGAAGTGCAGTATTTTTGTCCTAATGTCCTTATCAAACATTGTGTGAGTGTGAGTGTTTGGTTCAAATTAATTTGTACAATTTTGACAATTAATGCAAACATGATCACTGGTCTCTGGCTCTCTATTCATGAATTGAATTCTTTGTACACAATCTTCCTTCTTATATTTTTATTCAAGTTGACAATATATACAATTTTTACTCATTGTGATATGATATATCATATATCCTAACTTCATATTGTACGTACAGCCATGATAACAATGATGTTTATTATTTGTTTAAATGTTGATTACAACCCTTTAGCTACTTTTAATGGATGATAGTGAGGTCCAATTATGTACTTTAGATAAATATGGGATTTATTCATACATTATTTCAGTTTGATTTTTTCTTATAAAAATAGTACTTTCATTCATATCATTATTTTAGAATTTGTTCAACAACGTTGACAAACTCATGATCGTTATGCTAATATAGCATAAATAATGTATTGTGTCTAACTTTTCCCAAGGTCGGGAAAAAAATGTATCCAGCTTAAATTCGTTAGTCACTTCCTTATGAGTCCACTAGCTATCCTTGCAACGGGTGTAGTATGTCTCGGAGTCCCTTTTACCGAGATCATTACTACAGTCGCCAGAAGGAAGAACCAGGATTTACTTTGATGTGTGTATCGATGGTGATTCAACGGTTACAGGTACTGTGGCTTCTGATACGGGGTGTCTTCCTTCGTGCAGCTACCAGGAGATTTTCCCATGTCCAGGACCCTGTACTGGCTGAGACATTAGCGCTGGAGGAAGCCCTGCTACTGGTGAAAGTTGTCAATCAGCCGCAAGTTTGCGTTATCGGCGATGCTCTTCAGGTTGTGCAGATGGTTCGCCGCGAGGTAGCTTGCCCGGTCATATGTGAGTCGGTCCTTGACAGAATCATATTTACGCTAGATCGGAATCACTTAGAGGGTCCCTTCTGGGTCCCAATGGATTGTAATCTCGTTGCCCATGCTTTAGCGAACAATGCGAAATCGAGCCCCTTGTTAGCTAATACTTGGGATATTCTTCCGAGGTTTTTGTCATTCGTTTCTGGACGTTTTTCAGAATCCTGAAATATAATTTCTTTGCTTAAAAAAAAAAAAAAATACCTATCCTTGGCAACGGGTTAGCACAAAATGATTTATAGTGCTCAAATTTAAGCCGATATAAATCATCAAATTTCCATATAGTCGAGGTCTCATAGTGAAAAAGTACCGTCTAAAATTTAATTTAATATTATTGTATGATCATTAATTTATATTTTTATGATGAATCAGCTAAAAAAAACCTAAACTTGAAATAACATTTAAAGTATGATCATTAATTAGAAGAAAATAATGTAATCAACTACTAGCTCCTAAAATCATTTTTGAATAACTAATGAGAGCAAGCTAAGTATTTAATTATTTTTATATATCACAATCACAATACTTTGTTCCTATTTCACCTTGAACCACATAAATTCCCTATAAATTTCCTCACTCAATTCATATATTTTTCTTCTTATATACTCCCCCACTCACAAACAAAAAATGATGTAGTATTGCTTAAAAAAAAATGATGTAGTAGGATATATTATTATTTTTATTTTTTATAAAGGTGCTGAATCACCAAAGCATGTCATTATTTAGAGCGTGTGAAAAAAGATTCGGGTGCAGGATTTTAATTATCAGAATTTAGAGGGTACATTTTAACATTAAAAATGTATAAGTTGTCACGTGGGGACAACTGTGCATCTTCTTCTCTCCTTTAATTCAACAAAATCACCGCTGTTGGATTAGAATCGAGCCTCAGGTGGGTCTGTCGGATCATTCAATACAAATTCCATGAAATTCGATGTGTTTACAAATTTAATTTCGACCCGTGTTTTTTATGAATTTTGGCATATATTTGTACGGAACGACAAAAATGCCCATACAATTTGAACAGAATTGCATATATCACCGAGTTTCACTGAACAAAAATTCATCGGAAACATAATACAGGTTTATAATCACACGTGTCAAAAAAACATACCCAGAATTGATGGTTAAGTAAATACTTTATTTTACATAAATTTATTTAGTTCAGTTAAGTTTGAGTTAATTTAATTTAATTTACTTTGGGTTAAATAAATCTTATTTGATGACATGTCAACTAAATTCCCGTCTCTGAATATATTTATTTTATTTCAGTTTTAATCAACTTAAATCAGTTAACATCAGATCAGATAGATTCAACTAAGGCGGGCGGAACAAGCCCTTAAAGAATGTCATTTCATATGAATTGGACGGTAAATTTCCACGCAGCTACATTTTTTATGTGGCCTCATTTCATTTTAAATTTACGTTTTGATTAAATTTTTTAGTCTCCCTAATATTTAGGGTCTTCATGGGTAAAAAAACAGTGTACATGTATGGAGGAACTAGCAACCCAAAATTTAGCACGACATTTCTTCGAACGAGCTAAGAAAACAAATTCCGGTAACAATTGAATCATTGACAATTCTCAAAAGAGACGGGTCCTTCGTGAGACCAAAGGGCATTTTTGCCTTTTTTCTTAATTCTTGTCTATTTACAAGAACAACCCACATAGTTTGTAATAATTACATATTAACCTACAAACTTTGTAATGAATAATAAAACCAACCCAAATTCAATTTATATAAAAGGAAAACTAAAATTTTTCGGATATAAACAAATTGAACTACATTGTTATGTAGACACAGGCGCAAGCATGTGTGTTGCTAGCAAAAATGTAATACCCAAGGAACACTGGGTAAATGTAGAGAGACCAATAAGGGTAAAAATTGGATATGGATCACATATCATACTCTCTAAGGTCTGTAAAAATCTTAATATAATGATAGCAGGTGAAATATTTCATATTCCAACTGTATATCAACAAGAATCTGGAATAGATTTTATTATTGGAAATAACTTCTGTCTGTTGTATCATCCATTTGTCCAATACACAGATAGAATAATTTTCACATTAAATAATAATCCTATACACGTAGGAAAAATTAGAAGAGCTCTTAGAGTAGGAGTTCCGGGATATTTAGATTATATGAAAAATCTAAATTATCAAAACCAGAAACGCTAAATATTAGCCCTAATAAAATTACTTCTCTTTTAAGGAGGGGGGGGGGGGGGTATATATGCTAAAGAACAACAACTTTTTGTGCTTCAAAATACAAAACTTTGTAAAATAGAAACACTTCTAGAGTCTGTGTGTTCAGAAAATCCAATAGAGCCTAACAAGTCAAAATATTGGATGACAGCAACCATAAAACTAATCAATCCCAAGACAATTGTAAAGGTTAAACCAATGCAATATAGTCCTAAGGATAGAGAAGAATTTGGAAAACAAATTAATGAATTACTAGAATTAAAAGTGATTAAACCTAGCAAATCACCTCATATGTCCCCAGCCTTCTTAGTAGAAAATGAAGCTGAAAGACGCAGAGGAAAAAAGAGAATGGTTGTCAACTATAAGGCTATAAACACAGCCACAGTAGGAGACAGTCATAACCTTCCTAATAAAGAATAATACAAATGTTTCTAATGTTTGTTTCTTTGTGAAGCATCCAGCATGGATGAAATGGAGCAGGTAAAGCTGCAAGAAGGACTTTTAGTCCAAGAACTGGAGCTGGTCCGAGCCAAGCTCAAGTATCTCAACCTGATCAAATCGGGAAAAGAAAAACAAGCTTCTGAAAATGAAATAAAAAAAGGTTATCTTATCACCTTCTCCCTCAAAGGAGAAAGATAAGGCTATTCCAACGCAAACAGCAGTTGGTAAAGAATCAACAAATCCGTTGAAGGCTGTGGATTTGCCAAAAATTCAGAAGGAAGTACAAACTTCCATCAAACTGGTTAGCCCAGTAGATTTTTGCTTAAGGCCAAATAAGGGAATTCCAATCCCACAGTCTAAAGTTACGCCTTTAGCATCGGAGAAATCCGAAGAGGAAATTCAAATCCCAAAAAGATCTAAAACATATTATGTTGTTTATAACGGCCCCAATGCTGGAATTTATGAAGATTGGAGCTTCGCCAAAAAAGCAACTAAAGGAGTCTCCAACATTGCGCACAAGAAGTTCAAATCTTTCCAGGAAGCAAGAACTTCAGCAGACCTATACACTGGGTCATCTTTATTAGCACCTCTGGAGCTAATTACCAATGGCGAGATGATGAAGCCTAACACCTTCAGTGCAGCTCTGTTGTCTAAAAAGAAGTCATTGACCTCGCTAGGAAGACTTCCCAGCAAACCCAGGGAAGACACGATGAGTTCTGCAAAAGTAGACTACACCGACGAAATTACAGAAGCAGGCCTTGAATACTGCTACCGATATGCAAGATCTGCCAACGAAGAAAAGTTTTTGGAGGAGAAGTTCTTCACTACAGACTCCAAAAATTTAAGTTATTACAACTTCACTAAGAATGCTAATCTCGAACAGGTTTACGAGGCATTCCAATATGGTTTGATAAAAACCATATATCCAAGTCCTAATTTGTTAGAAATTAGCCATTTCCCTAAGGCTATTATCGACACAATTAAGACTTTTAGGAAAAAATGCACCAAACCAGGGCAGGAAGTTTTTCTAAAAATCAATAGTTCCGGTCCATACTGGAATCAATTAGGATTATTGGTATATCATCCTCAGCATTTGATCCAGATTGGTATTTGCAAAGGAGATCATTATCATCCATCCCAGCCCATGGAGTGCAACCTCGAGGCTAGCGACCTGCTACCCTTAGCAATAAGAAGACTGGAAGGTTTTATTCAAAAACTTTTCAGTTTCAGTTCAGATGATGGGTTATTTGTAAACTATCAAGATGCCACCATCTTGATATACAGCAAGTTACCCAAAAAGATCAGCGAAGCCGATGAAGGCAAATTTGTTAAATTTCAAAATACTTTGGTTAATCCATTTGTTTTGGGAGAACATATTCCAGACCTTTGTAAAAGGATGAAGAATTACCGCAGCAGTTACCTATGCGGTAGATGCTCAGAAGAAAGTGGATCACCCACTAAAGAAGATAGTGACCTCTCCACCATCAGGGCTGCCGACAGTCCTATGGACCCCTCCACTTCAAGTGACAGCAGGTAGTGGGATAATAATGCATCTACTCTGAGTGGGTGCAATAATGCAGTAGTGCGTCTACTTCAGGTAGAGGCAATAATGTAAGTTCGTTTGTACGTAAGGGATGACACACCCCTCTTTAATAATACAGATCCTTCCTTCTCTATAAAAGGGAGTTCATTTCTTGTAATAAGGGAGCGCCCCTCACTTCTGCGCCTCAGTGTATTTTACTTTCAACCTCTGTAATCCCCTGGAGACGAACCTCGTCCAGGGTTCTGTCTGATCTTCTGATCATTATGTGTGAATAAAAAGCCCTTTAGGGCCCTTGTAATTTCATGTGAGTTTCTATAATCTTTATCTTCTTTCTTATTATTGATTGTTGTATACATGCTTATCTGTTATAATGAAACCTGGAGTCCGTAGAATAGGGAGTACCGCTTAGGCAGGTGGCCGTTTAGGGAAACAAGATTCGTAGGATTGGTTAAGTTATAAACAGAAAGCATGATAAAAATACACTCTTAATAATATAGTAAAGAAGATAAAAGGAACTTGCGTAAATTACTTAGGGTTCTAAAGCATTAAAGTCATAAACTACATCAAATAAAATATCTGAGCTTAAATGAGCAATAATATTTGTAAATCTATTCTCAACAGAGAATTATCTAAAGAAGATAAAAAATTATCTGAATTCCTTAGGAATAATGATAATAGTCAATCCAGATATAGTTTTGGAACTAAGTTTTGTAAAAAACATCAACTCCAAATTTATGTACAATTTATGAATACCTCAAAATTCTGCATAAAATGTATAAAAGAATCTCAAAATTCAGCAAAAGAATGAACCTCAAATGAGTAAAAACGTTTGTGAATTAATTCTTGACAGAGAAATAACTAAAGAAGATAAGAAATTATCAAAATTCCGTAGAGTTGGCCCTTATAGTCAATCTAGGTATAGTTTTGGCACAAGATACTGTGAAAAACATCAAACTCTTGTGTATTATATGAACATCTATAAAGGATGTATAAGATGTATCAAAGAAAATCAAAATTCCGCAGGATAGACCAAAAACCTGGTATCAGAGCCATGTTCAAAATAAATATAATTATTTGAAAAATTCAACATTAAAATGAATCATTTAAATGATATAGAAGAAACAATTGATGAAAATCAAGATGTTTCTAACGTTCAAACCTTTGAATCTAATGAAGAATTCATAGGAAGCTTCTTGATCAAACAAGAATTACTTTCAAAAATTAGGTCTTCAAAACTTAATTTGAGAAAAGAAAATATCTTTAATATACCTTTTTTAGAAAATTAAAAAGGAAAAATAGCATCTACTATTTTGTAGGTACTAAAGAAATGCATGTAGATATCAAGGATACTACAGGCAAAGTATACTTACCTTTAATCACTTTAAAAGAAATTAAAGAAAATTTAAGCAAAATAGATAGTAAAATTAGATCTACTATCTCAATGGTACATTTTGGTGCCATTAAAATCCTATTGAAATCAGAATTTCAAGAAGGAATAGACTCCCCAGTCAAAATGGTTTTAATAGATAACCGAATAAATGATAGACAAGATTGCATTTTAGGTGCAGCTAGAGGAAATTTAGCTTACCAAAAATTCATGTTTACAGTTTATCCTAAATTTGGTGTTAGTATAGACACAGCAAATTTAGACAAAACATTATCTTTTGTTCATAAATTTGAAAGAGAAAATTTAATGAATAAAGGAGATAAAGTATTTAGCTTAACCTATCTGGTTGCTTATGCTTTAACCAATAGTCATCACAGTATTGACTATAAAAAGAAAGAATACATCGAACTAGAAGATGTATTTTCACAGATAGGAACTGTTCAAGAAAAACAGTTTTCTGAAATTTCTCCTATGGATAATGCTTGGGCTATTGATATAGCTAAAGATAAAAAACTCATGGGAGAACGTTATAAATCAAAAGTAGAAAGAAATAAGCTCATAATTGGAGAACCCTCCAGAAAAAGTATTTCAAAAGAACCTAGCAAGAGAGATCTCTTAATAGGAATTTCAAAAAGAATAGAAGACATGGAAAGTCAACTTGAACAAATGTCTTGATGAGTCTTAAAGAAATACAAGAAGATATAAGTTCTTTAAAAACAAAATTAGAAGAAATTCTAAATATCTTAACTAACGAGGAAAATAAGTTAGAAGCTGCAGCAGCAAAAGTTATTATTGAATTAAAAGTAATTATTCAAGAAAACCAACTTAAAGTCTTAGAAGCAATAGGTCAAAAAGATTTAAAAATAACTCCTATAGGAGACGAGGAAAAACAGAAGCCTATAAGTTTAGGAAAATATTCTTACCCCAATCATGGAGTAGGAAATGCAGAATTAGGATCTTCTGGGAATCCTAAAGCATTAACTTGACCATTTGGTAAAAATGACAAACAACCAATATGACCAACTATATACCAAAGATTGAAAAAATCTTTTGGGATCATCTAGAAGGTGATGAATTACAGGTAAACGAAGAAAATTTCGATTTACTTGACCATGCTCTTAGGTTGCTAGAATTAGAGAACGATGAACTAGCAAACCAAGAAATAGAAAACAGTCCCAAACTAAAACAATTGTTTGGAATTGAAGACTTAAAAGTCTTAAATAATGAAGAGTCAGCTAGTGAACCTGAAATAAGTGAACAAGAAAATAGTGACTCAGATTATACACCTAAAAACTTTAACATAAATAATGTTAAAAGAGAAGAAGGTGAAAGCTCATATATGGGCTCTAAAAGAAGAAGAGCTAATCAACCATGGTATTTTCCAGAAAGTGCAAAATCCAAGGTTAATAGTTCAAAAGGATCAGATGATAATTTCCTAAATATTGACTGTCAAAATAATAGGAAAGAAATCATTGACAAATGGGCAGCATAATTAATTTTAGTAATCCAAACTAATCCTGATGCCTATACAGAATCACGAACCATTTTGCTATTAATAGAACATAAGAGTCTAGGAATAGCAAAAGAATTTATAAAAAACACCATCTGGACAGATGCTAATAACAACATTCCATACAATATTCTAGATATTGTTCTAGATGGATTATATACTATGTTCTTAGGAATTGATTTTTCCGGTGACAAAGAACATGAAAAACAATTAGTACAAGAAAAAGCTAAAAAACGGTTAACAGAACTACAACTATGTGATATATGTTATTTAGAAGAATTCAATTGTGATTATGAAGTAAATCTTTATAAATTAGAACAAAATGAATTTCCAGAAATGATACTTCAGTATCTAAGGAAAATCCCTTTGGTAGGAGAAAATGCCTTAGAAAGGTTTAAAATCGACACTTTCAATAGTAGAACTACTAGTTATAGTCTAGGATATGCTATGAGAATAGTAAAAGACGAACTGTCAAAATTCTGTGAACTAATAAGAATTCAGAAAAAGCTTAAGAAGTTTAATAAAAACTGTTGTGCAATATCAGGAGAAAATCCGGTAGAATATGGTTGCAGAACAGAATATAAAAAGAAGAAAAAATTCTTTTCTAAGAAAAAATCTTCTAACTATAGGTTTATTAAAAAGAGGAAGAAATTCCGAACAGGAAAATTCTTTAAGAAAAAATCTGATACAAGATCAGAAAAACAAAAATTATGTCCAAAAAGAAAAAAAAAATTGTAGATGTTGGATATGCAACATCGAAGGACACTATGCAAATGAATGTCCTAATAGGCAAGATTCTAATAAAATTAAATTATTAGAGTTTGCATATAATATGGGATATGAACCCATAGAAGAAAAATATGATGATATAGAAATTGTATACATCATAGAAGAATCAGAAATAGACTACAATAGTAGCGAAGAAAAATCAGAATCTGAAGAGTCTACTTCATAATATGTGAAACATAAAATAATTATGTTAAGACCCCTAACACATAAAAGGACAATTTTGTCCCCAGTCTCAATTGAGACAAGTCTCACAAGAGACCTTCTCGAATCATTAGCTAGCCTTGTACATGTATGGAAGACACCTAACATTAACTTATAATCAAAGTTAATTAATCACCTCCCATTTATTTTTCGAACAAAATGGATTATGTCTACTTAACTCCTCACTAAGTATGCAATGTCTGGTGAATAAATTAATTAGAGGAGCAAAATGTTAGGGATTAGGCCAACCAAACGAGTTTTTTTACCTAAATACACTCTTTCGAAACTAATTCCATAAGTAATACTCATATATACATGCTGGAGCCTTTTTATAAATTATAAGAACTCTTGGACTAAATTTTAATTAGTATTACACCCATGAATTTCCGTACATTCTGATTAAACCCACAAATTTACATATTAACAAATATATCGCTCGATCGTAGCCATGAATTGATAGAAAACAACAGATTGTATTAATAGATTGGCCATGTTGGAGCTCGTCTTTGGTGATGTATCCACTCCCGTCTTGATCGAAATACTGGAAAGCTTGTTCAGATGCAACAATATTGCTGCCACGAAACCAAAGCTTGTTCATTTTGCATAAGTTCAATGCAGAAACCAATATATATAGGAAAACATGGCCTTAATCTTAGGAAAACACCAAAACTACCAACAGATTGGCCATGTTGTATTAGCAGAATATGGGGCGGGCTTAGGAACGGCTTGAATACTTCGCCGTCCGTGTCTCTGCCGTCGTCTCCTCGGTACAGACACAAGAGCCGCAGCCGGGAGAGCAGTTTTCACTAAATTAATATAAACTCGGGAGAGCATTTTTATTTATAAGAAAACATGTATTCTGGAACATGATCTCAATAGACCCGCTAGTATAAGATCTAAGAAGGGTAGGCATTATCATCAATATATATATAAAAACTCAAATACTACTACATTTTAGGTCCTGTTCTCTTCACGGTACTTCACGGTATTTGAACTTATCTGAATGCATCTGAACTTAAAAAAGCTTATTTGAACTTAAAAAACTTTATCTGAACTTAAAAAACTTTATCTGAACTTAAAAAACTTTACCTGAACTCATCTGAACTTAAAAAACTTTATCTGAACTCATTTGTACTTAAAAATTTTAGTTGAACTTATTTGAACTCAAAAACTGAGCTGAATTGAAATATATAGATAAATTGAATTGAACTAAATTGAAACTAACTAAAAAATATATGATCATTTCCAATATATTTGAAATTCATCAATCTAAATATAACATAATACATTTAATATTAAAAGATACTGAACTGAATTGCACTGATGTAGATAAACTGAACTGAATTGAATTTAAAAAAATATGATCAATTTCAATATATTTGAAATTTATTAATCATAATATAAAAATATGTAGAACAAAGTTGAACTGGATTATATAGATTAACTGAACTGAAATGAAATAACTATGACATTTTCAAAACATTTGAAATTTAATAATTTGAGTATAACTTAGAGTTGAGTAAGTCTTGGGTGAGACCTGTCCTTGTGGAGACCAAGAGCAGGGGAATGAGCATTTACTGTTTCTGCTTGATCTTTTAGTCAGTTTGTTTGATCTTTCAATCAATGTCCTTGAGTATTTTTGTTTTGCCTTGATTTTTCAGTTAATTTGATCTTTCGTTCAATTTGCTTGATCTTTCGGTCAATTTTCTTGATCATTTCCTTGGTCAATTTCACCAACGACAAATTCAATCAAGGAAATCGGCGGGTTTAAAGCTCACCAACGAGAAATTCAATCAATAGCAGTCTCATATAATCTTTGGTCTCATTTGAGACAGGTCTCGAATGAGAATTTGCCCTTAGAGTTTGATAGAGTTTATTTCTTGTTCAACTGAACTGAACTTGATTGAATTGAACTGAAGTGAAAATTAATGTACCGAAAAAAGAATCAACATGACGGAATTAATCTGAATTTCATCAAATTACATTTCACTTCAATTTACTGGACTGGACTGAATTGAATTGAACTGATATATAAAAGTTCTGGCACACAGGGTCTTAATGTTAAAAAATATGATCATGTTTGATTCATTAACTATACGAACATTTTTACAAAATGCACATTCATTAACTATACGTTGCACATGTCGTTTATTTACCATGCACATTTGGACACCAAAATACATGAATTTCACCTATAGTATCACAGCGCCGGCGAAGTATTAGAATAACCAGAAAAATGAATATATGTGTGCGATGAGATTCAAATATCAAAATGTATTTAAAATAGATTGTTGTTGTGGTACGTGGGAAGTTTGGTTCGTGGTTAAACTACCGTTTCTGACGGTTAACACTATATTGACAGTTAAATATCTAGCAGAGTATAATATCGTAACAAATCTTATTTATTAGGTGTTGTAGTCTTATTTTACAATTACAGTGTAATTTTTTTTTAAATCTAAATTAACCCCAAAGTTTTTAAAAAAAACACAATTTAGCACCCACCGGAAATTATGAAATTACAAAACTATAAATTAGCACCCACCAAAAAAGATTTCTGGTTCTGCCACTGCCTTGGAGGTATCGTTCTCTACGTACCCCTGGTGTATGGTCTACTAATTGTATAAAAAGACTCTAGCATGTAAATAGGAGTATTAGTTATGGAATTAGTTTCGTAAAAGTATTATTTTGGGAATTAGTTTCAAAACAAAGTTAGTTAGGGCAAAAACTCCAAACCAAACAAACAAACTATTTCAGCAAAACGCCAACGTGTACAAAGTAAACAACAATTTTTCATTAATACATTTTCTAAGATTGAAACTCACATAATCAGACTCCAAGATTGAAACTAACAAAATTCTCTAAGCAAGCAGAGGATATTATAAGAGCAAAAACAGCTAAAGGAAAAACTAATAAGGGATTTCTTCAAAAAAAGCTATTAGACGCTGGATCGCAATACCTCAGTTACATTTCCAATACCTCAGTTACACAGAATTGATGCAAATCTTCATACATTTTCTTCCACTTCTGGATCATTTGCACCGATGTTTGGTACTCACCTTGTAGCCTCTCCAGGTCCATTTTGTTAGCCTCGGAAGAGCCTTGTTGCTGTCAGGTATACAACAACAGTCAGAGATGGCTTCAAATTAACAAGTTATTTATCTTAATTAAGAAACTTGAAAGAATTACGGAAGCAAATATATACCTGGAGCTCTTTCAGTTGCTTCTGCATCGTTTGGCAACTGACATACAAATCATCAGCAGGGCCACTAGCTGTAGTTTGGGAATGGAGAAATGCCTTGATATCACCGTATTCTTGAGACGAGTCAGAATATTTTTCCAATGGTAATGGAAATATTGCATGTCTCCTTGATGAGTTAGGTTGAGAAGTCAAAGAAGATCGTGGATTCAGATGTGGTGGTTGTATAATGACGATAATGTTATTGACAGGGCCTGCAAAGGAGCATAAGAAGGAAAAATTCTGTCAACAGATCATAGAAAATTCTTCTGTTGATTATTATGATGAAAAGCAATTTTTACTTTAAGCTAAGGAATTCATAAACTTGCGCAGATTAACAATCAGATATAATTGGTTGGGAAATATTATGATTATTGGTCAGTAAGAGATGACTGAAGAACTTGTAACTGCTTGGGAAGTTTGAAAACACAATAGCTAGTCCTTCACTGTAACCTAGCTCACATAAGGCTGATTGAAATTTACAATTATGGAAACAACTTATAACTAGTGATTTAGAGTAAGTGCTTACAAAATATATACATTGAAAACTATTACGGATAGAAAACAAACAAAAAACGTGTCATGTCCAATATTGTACCGAAGGAAAACCTGACAAGCAATATCCTAATTGTACAATAACTCCAAACCTACAAATTCATTGATGAGTTAAAAAAATATTCTCTTGGATCAATTAACATACTCAAACTCCACAAGCAAATAAGAAATCGATTTAATACCTTTTGAATGTCGAAAGACACGCACAATGTTGTGGCTTTTGGTGTCCCAAACTCGAATCATTCCATCCTCCGATCCAGATATCAATAGACAGCCATCCATACTCAACGCTAAGCAAGTAATAGCTTTACTGTTCAAGAGTATAAGAGTGTAATATTTTCAGAGCTGGTAGAATATAGGAAGAGAAAAATATAGTAAAACGAATTTTATATTTATAAAAAGTAGTAAAACCTATGTTACATGGAGGCTGATAGATAATTTATTGGGTTTGATAAAAAAAACATTTACAAGAAAAAAGAAATCTTGACTCTGAATGTTATATTTATCAGAACGAATCAAGCTACTGAATTCACGGTTAATGGATGCAAAAAGTGCATTTACAAGAATCTTGACTCTAAATGATGCATACACCAGAAGAACCGAAAAATGTTGGCATGTTACACAAATCCATTCCCAAAATTGCAAGACATTCTTGTGTAAATGTAAGGAAATAAGAAAAAATGACTAACATTAAACCTACAAGAAAACAACAACCTATTACCTTTGTACGCTTAATGAACCAATTATATGCTTCCCATATTTATTGTTGGGTTTGGCTTGAGCATTGAGTGCAGCAATATATATTTTGCTATCTCTTCCACCCGCATAGAACACGTTCTCTCCTGGGTTTAATACAACAGCATCAATTACAGATGGGAAAACAATATCCCTAAGTAGTTTTCCTCTAGACAAGCTCCATATCTGAGATGATTAATGTCAGGGTAAGGAAAACATAATCAGCACCATGTGTCATGGAATCACAACACTATCGAACGGAAATCCTATAGTGGAAATATGAAATTTAAATTTTAGAAAAATACTAATAAGGATAGATATAAGCAAACCTTGCAAGTACGATCCTCAGAAGATGAAACAATCACAGCATTGCTTCCTCCATAGCCAATCACAATATCATTAACTTTTAAAGTGTGTTCAGAGAAACTATATTCATAGATATGGTTTGCTCGCTCTCTCCGCTCGTCATCAAATATCCTAAAATAAAAAGCACCATATTTTACTAACCACAAACTAACCATGTAATAAATTAAAAAATTTACAAGAACATGAACTGAAATTACATGAACAGTGACCACACACGAACCGACCCATCCTCAGACCCGGACACCAAAAGTGACTGATCATCAGAGAATACTAAGCATGTCACAGCTCTGTAATGAGCATGCCACTTCTTAAGCAATTTACCAGTAGCAACCTACAAGTTTTAAACAATTAAAAGTTAAAACAAAACAAAAAACATCACCAGCCCCTCAAGAACACAATCTTTTGCACTACATCAACATTGCAGAATAACTAAGGAATTCAGAATACAAGAGTAAAAGGTATGAAAATCAGGCAAGCTAATTACCTCCCATAAAAATATATATCCGGATACACCTCCTCCCACAATGTAAGTTCCCTCAGTGTTGGAAGCGAGTGCATATATAGGCTCCGCTGGAAAACTTCTCACCTCTGGCTGAGGCTACAATAACCAATAAAAAAGTAAAATTCATTAGCTTGAAGAATTCTACTCCATCAATCACTCATCAACAATATGTGCATAAAATTAGACTTCATTTTCTTATATATCAACAATGACTAATACGTAATTACAAGTAATTACAGAAATTAGTAAGTCAAACATAAATGATTTTCTAACAGGCATTATATCAAACATGTAAGCTGCAAAGCCAAATATGCATAACGAGGCAGGGGAAGTACAGAACTAATGACCGATTGTTCAGTACCTTATTCCAGGACCAGTACAGAACGGAGGAGGTGGATGATTTGGATTCGCCGACTTGAGCAGCGACTATAACGCGGCCGCCGACGGTGGTGAGGCCGTGAGGATGGGTGGAGCAAGAACGGAATCGAGTGTGCTCCGCCCCTGAACTGAGGTCCCAGCAGCTAATTCCGGCATCTTCCGGTGAAGAAGCAAGCACTAACTCGGCTTCCATTGGGAGAATATGGCGCGACCGCCGAGACGCCTTCGAACAGTTTTAAAACCCCTGGCCAGTTTAACGGTGGGCTGCTGCATTTATTATTAATTGAGTGGAAAGCTGAGCCCATATAAGCCCAAAAGTTTGTGAGTAGAAATTTATGATATTTATTTGAAAAGTATTAATCATATTATATTATGAAATAAAATATTATATACTAAGAAAATATTAATATTATTCAATATATATTCCAAACTCATTCCACTCAAATTATTTTTTATTTATAGTCATATTTTTAAATACATATACATAATAATCAAATTTATACTACCACTAACAACAAACATTAATAAATCCCATGCTTTCAAAAAACATAATAATAAATCCCATAATTGTCAATTTAACAAGCCCTTAAAGAATCTCATTTCAAATGAAAAAATTTAGCATGACATTTCTTCGAACGAGCTAAGAAAAAAATATCTGGTATCAATTGAATCATTAGCTAGCAACATTTCTGTAAGACACCTAACCTTAACGCCCTGTTTACCAGAACTTATCTGTAGATCAATTCAGTTCAGTTCAGTTCAGTTCAGTTAAGTGGAAAATGTAATTTGATAAAATTCAGTTTAATTAAGTCATGTTGATTCCATTTTTCAATACATCATTTTTACTTCATTTCAGTTCAGTTCAGTACATCAAGAAATAAGATCTAACAAAATAGATTCTGTTTGTACTTAACTCCGCACTAAGTATGCAATTTCTGGTGAATAAATTAATTAGAGGAGCAAAATGTTAAGGATTAGGCCAACCAAGCAAACCAACTATTTCAGCAAAACGCCAACTTTTACAAAGTAAACAACATTAATTCATTTAATATATCATTAAAATTCTTAATTGCTCACATGATTTTGTCCCATTATTCACTATCACTGATGGCTCTTTATATCACTAATTGCTTATTAGATTAATTGAGTTTTATTAATAAATTTATAATTTCACACATATATTATTATATTATCAAATCATTTCGGTTCAATAATAGTTATATTGGAAACTATAATACAAACTATGCAGCATATGTAGCTATGAATTGCTTCGTGTTTAATTATAGAGACTTTTTGGAGACAAAATCCAATTATAAGATCATATTTAATCATCATTTGGAGGAGATTACTCGTGTGTAGTCATCAAGTTTTGTGTAGTTAATCCACTCTACTTTGTCGCATCAAATCATTTCATTTTTATAAAACGATTTATTTTTATAAAACGATGATAATGAGGGTTTTCATTAGCCAAAGGACCAAAGCCAATGATTAGAAGCAAATAAGCAATAGGATTCTTGTTCATCTATTGAAACAGAATATCGTGCTAGGGATGTTGTCTGGTCTGGTATGAGTTGCCCTGGTTGGAATTAATATCTGTTGCGGGCTTTGGGAGTTTATAAGAGCAAGTCCAACAGATCTCTCATTTTAGAGGTTTTCATGAATTTTAGGGGTTTTGTCAACAAAACCACTCCAACAGCTCCCTTATACGCATCTGCAACTTATAGAGAGAGTTCTGCAACTTATAGAGAGAGTGAAATCTGTAAAGTTGTAGAGAGAGAAGCAAGAATTTAGGGGTTCTCTTTGATTAAAATACTACTTCTTTTTCTCCCCCATTCTCTCTCCACCACTTCTCCACCACTCCCGTGCCGCCCGTCGTCACCATTTTTCTTCATCCCTCATTCTTGAGTGCCTGAAAAATACACCGACAACACACACAAAGAAATAGAATGATTGTTGGTGAGGTACGATGCCGAGCGCGGCCACGGTGATGGTGGTGAGTGGGCAGATGGAGAAGATGCAGAAGACCCACACAAAAGTGAGGCTAGAAATTAGAATATTAATGTTAAGGTTTTTCGATACTAAAAATAGATATTAAGGTTTGTTTGTAGGGATGGCACTGGGGCGGGTTTGGGGCGGGTACTAGCTATCCCATCCCCATCCCCATCTAATATTTTAAAATCCATCCCCGCCCCATGACCCATGATGGGTACAAAATTAAAACCCATCCCCGCCCCATCGGGTTTTATTATAAAACCATCCCCGCTCCATGACCCGCCCCACCCCATGACCCATCTCCGCCCCATAACCCATGACTCATCCTCACCCACTTCTTATATCAGTTTAAAATACATTTGTTTATATAACTTTTACTCAAACCCAATAATAATTATATTGAGAAATATAAAATCTTTAAAAAGACAAAAATCTCAAACCCAAACAAAAAGATGTAATTGAAATCTCACTCAAATTTGAAGCAAACAAGAAGTTTGTAATTATAAAAACGATTGCCAAAGAATAGTCCAAATACATTATTATTGTTAGTTTTCTTCTCATTTTAACTATTAGGGGTTGATTATTAAATTATAGTAAGAAATTAATTAATATTATTTTTTATTAATTAATATATATAATATAATTATATTGGGGCGGGTCGGGTATGGGGCGGGTATAACGGGGATGGGGCGGGTTGGGGCGGGGATGGGGCGGGTGATGTATAAAATCCATCCCCGCCCATGACCCATGATGGGTTGTGATTTCATCCCCATCCCCGCCCCATTACCCATGAAATTTTCCCCATCCCTGCCTCAAACCGGTGCAAATGGGGCGGGTCACCACCAAAACCCGCCCCAGTGCCATCCCTAAAACCCGCCCCAGTGTCATCCCTATTTGTTTGTATCTTATCAACTTAAACTTAAAATATTATTATTTTAGTTTATATATAATAATTTTATATAATCAAACGCAATCAAATTTTATGATAGAAGTATGATTGACCGCGAGGCAAATCTTGCCAATAGTTTATATTTAATACAAGTATTATTTTATTTTTAAAATTGTAAATTCACCCGTTGCCGATCGAGTATTATGTTATTTTATTTTGTTTTTTTTTTAAAAAAGTCATAGGTTTGGAATCATGCTAGATGCAGACACATTTTTCTCTTGCATGACCGTTATTTTTACCATAATACCCCTAATATTAAGGTAAAAAATATCTTGGAATCATAGGTTTCATCAGGGACATTATGGTAAAATATGGATCTGCAAAATAAATATATACCTGCATATAGAAAACTCGCAAATTAACTAATCTAATCGTGAACACTTTACAAAATAAAACCACTTCATTAGCCAATAAACCAACTAGGCTACGAAGGGGTGTAAACGAGCCGAGCCGAGCCGAGCTTTGGCCTTATCGAGCTTAGGCTTGATAAAAATTAGCGAGCTCGAGCTCGAGCTTGTTCGAACATAAAAACATCAACTCGAGCTCGAGTTTGATTAGTTGTAATGAGCTCGAGCTCGGCTCGTTAGCTCGGGTAAATCGAGCTCGTTCGAACAAGCTCGGCTCGTTTATATTAATTAAACCTTTTAAAAGCTTTTTAAAAATAATTTATATATAATAATTAATTTATATATACATGTACAGACTCGTTAAGGCCGACGAGCTTATCAAACCATAGTCGTGAAGCTCGAGCTCGAGCTCGATTACTAATCAAGCCGGCTCGAGCTCGGCTCGTGTTCGTTTGTTTCGAGCTTGAACCAAGCTTTTATCAAACTGTTCACGAGTTTCTCACGAACGCCTTGGTTCATTTACACCCCTAGCTACGATCATGCTATGTGGGAGATTCCATAAATTCTAAATTGAAACAATGAATGAATTGTTTAATACGTAAAATGTCAATTTTGAAAGTAATAATATCATATATGAAAGTGAGAAGATCAAGGTTGAGATTGAAAGTGAGAAAATTAACATATTTAAAAGGTTGAATTTGAAAGTGAGAAAATCAATATATTTTAAAGGTTGGCTTTGAAAATGAGAAAATTAACATTTATGTTTTATCTCAATTGTAACAGAAGCCTTCTATGCAGTATCTATGTGATAAGCTAAATGATGGTTACTTTACTATGTAGTTCAGTTATTCTTGTAATAACCTAATCAAATTAGAGATGAATTCACTCATTTTGATCGTTTCTGAGCATTTTCCTACTTTTGAATGTATTTGGATTATGAGGGTGAGTAAGGATTAGGTTGACGATCCAGCCTGGTCAAACCAAATCCAACCCAATACATGATACCAATTACCATCTACATAAAAAATATATTGAAACCATGAAGTGATACATAATTTATTTTATTTTTTAAACAACAGTTCAAACTTTCTAGTTGCGTCATGTGGTTGTTATCTGTTTGTTCAACTCAATCCAATCATTCCCACCAAAATTTCGTTCAATCTCAAACTAGTGATTAGTCATCAACAATGTTCCAAAACAATAGTAATGAAAGCAGAATAGTTTCTTAACGTGATGGAACCATCAAAACAAATGTCCGTATTAATTCAGTTTCGTTTACGTTGATAATTTAATAAAATGTTACGTAAAAAAAAAAAAATTTTTTGAGAAGACGTAAAAAATATTATTTAATATTAATTATGGCCAAATACTATCAATAGCATTTTTTTTTAAATTAAACCAGCCATGCTGGCTCCCTTAAAATACTATCAATAGCATATCTCAAAAGATATGGCTACATTATTAACAATGCAAACTTAGAGCATAGTTTTTTTTTCAAATAAAATAAAATCGAACGGATTAAATATAAACTAAATAAAAGTAAAAATTAAGGTATTGAATTAGAACAACTAAATTAAAATTAAGTCCTTGTTTGCCAGAACTTTTCCATAGATCAGTTAAGTTCAATTCAATTTAGTTTTGTGAAAATATAATTTGATGAAATTTATGTTAATTCAGTCACGCTGATTTTTTTTTTCAGTACATTAATTTTCACTTCACTTTAATTTATTTTAGTTTAGTTCAAAAGAAGAAATAAACTATAGCTAACAAGGTCTAATTCTATCAAATCACATATTATCATAACCGAATTGATTTGATTTAAGTTAATATGTTGCATTGTAAGATAGATGAAGAAAGTAAGCCATAATTGAGGCTACATTCTAGATTAAACATAAGGCCCGGTTTGCCAGAGGTTATTTGTAGATCAGTTCAATTCAGTTCAGTTCAGTTCAGTTCAGTTTAGTGAAAATGTAATTTGATTAAATTCAGGTTAATTCAGTCATGTTGATTCCATTTTTCAATACATGAATTTTTATTCCACTTTAGTTCAGTTCAATTCAGTTCAGTTCAGTACAACGACAAATAAGTTCTAGCAAATAGAACCTAAATATTTGTATATGACTACATTATCAGCCGTGCAAACTTAAGTAAGGCTACATTCTAGATTGCTTAAAAGAAGGCAATATTCTAGACTAATAATAAGGGTAATTTTGAACCAAATAAAACAAGATATAAAAGAATCAATTATGCAATAATAGAATCGATTACAATAATCACAAAATATTACAATTCTCACAAATTCAGCTATATTTATGCCTTTTTACCATTCGTGGAGAAGATTACCTACCAAAAAGTCTTTGCGTTGTGGTTGAAGTTAGAGTCAAACAGGTGTGAAAAAGAAGGCAGTTAGTTGTAACATAGCATATTAGCCTCACATCAACAAGCTTAACTGTCAATTATACATTAACCTTTTCAGGAAAAAATATGTATATATATGTCAATTATACATTTGCTGCATCCATAGTTTCACGACAAATCTAAACACATAATTATATGATTCCTCGACACATCTTCACAAACCTCAACAAACCGAAGCCTACTTCTCACCTATATATTCCTGCATTTTTCCTGTCATAAAACCCCTGCATCAATCCCCTCAAACAAACCTCGAAAAACCCGAAAAAAATGGCCAGTTTTCCCAAGCTCATGTTCTTGATTTCTGCCATTGTTTTCGGTATATGCATATCAGCAGCCTCTGCACAATCATCATGCACGAAACAAACCTTTGCAAGAAACCAGGTTTTCAGCACCTGCAGTGATCTCCCATACCTCAACTCATTCCTGCATTGGACCTTCTCCAAGTCCACCCAGACGCTCAAGATAGCGTTCAGGCGGACCGGGATGAGCCCGTCGAGGTACGTGGCGTGGGCCATAAACCCCACCGGGCACGGCATGGTGGGGTCCCAGGCCCTCATCGCGTACCAGAAATCCGACGGCTCCATCAGGGCCTACACCTCCTCCGTGGATTCCTACACAACCCCTCTCCCGGAGGGGAATCTGAGCTTCCCTGTTTCAGACCTCTCAGCAACGTACGCCAACAACGAGATCACCATCTTCGCAACCTTAAAGCTTCAGAACCTTAGCTCCACGGTTAACCAGGTTTGGCAGGAAGGGCCTGTTTCGAGAAACAGCCCTGGAATACATTCGACTTCTGGTCAGAATGTCCTTTCCATGGGAACCCTAAACCTAGATTCCGGCGAGGCGACGGCGGCGGCGGGAAATTCCGGCAGCTCGAAGGTCAAGAAAGTGAACACTCATGGATTTCTGAATGCCATAAGTTGGGGGATCTTGATGCCTCTGGGAGCCATCATCGCGCGATACGTGAGAGTTTTCCCCTCAGCTGATCCAGCTTGGTTTTATGCCCACGTCATCTGTCAAGTTTCCGCTTACGTTGTCGGAGTCGCCGGATTTTCCACCGGAATACAGCTCGGAAACGCGTCAAAGGGAATCATCCACGTTGTACACAGGGTCGTCGGAATCCTGGTTTTCACGCTGGCCACTGTCCAGGTTTTTGCTCTTCTTGTCAGGCCAAAGAAGGATCACAAGAGCAGGGTTTACTGGAACATCTACCACCACTCGATGGGATACGCGATCCTCGTCCTCGGAATCTTCAACGTTTTCAAGGGGCTGAACATGCTGAAGCCGGACAAGATGTGGGAGAGGACTTACGTTGGCATCCTCGTTGCCCTGGCTGTCATCGCCGTGCTTCTCGAGGTCGTGACCTGGATAGTTGTCCTGAGGAGGAAGAGATCATCATCATCTGATTCAAGGAAGGTTAATGGAAGTAGCAGAAATGGAGTATGAATTCTGATGTAATGATTTTTTCCTTTGTTTTAGTTTGTGCTGGTGTATATGTTTTCTCAGACATCATCATATTTATACCATCTTAGTTCCTCTTTTCAATGCGAAATTCATTTATGTTTCAACATTCATTCAAACTTCAAACATATATAACTCAACTTCAAAGATCAAACATGAATTATGAATCGATTTTCGTGAGTTTACATAAGCCATTGCAAGAGCAGAAACCTAAAATGAATCATCATCCACAAGTTGTGTTTCTTTCACAAATTGTGATTAATAAGAATATTCGGTACCAACCTTAAACGATGCAGTATAAAAAGCAATAAAAGTGAAATTTGGTCTTGATAAAAATGAGTTTAACCAAATTTTCTTAAAAGTGTTTTCTCTTTTGTTAGACTTAAAAATTTGGTCTTTTGCTGCAGCATCCTCTGGCTCTATTTACTTGCTGTTAGTCGATAAATCTGATTTGTGGTGTAAATTGTGCAAAACAAGAAGATAATAAAAGAACAAGAAGATCAAATCGAGTCATTGCGCAATAGCTCTTGTTTGGCTAAGGCATTGTTCCCCATTACACACAACCTGAATGATCACTTATAAAAACTAGCTGTTTGTAAATTTATGTTGCTTTCCTCTTCTTATTTTCATTCAAGAATTTATACTTAGGAATAATGTACTTAGAATTGAAATGGCTTGACGGTGATAAAATCGAATGATCTCTTCAACTGTAGTTTTTGAGTAGAGATATAGAGTACATTCCAGAGCAAAAATTACTGATTTACAAGTGGATGATTTTCCCCTTCGCATTTTAACCTTCTTAGTTTTGAGAGGATGATTTCTTTTGTTACCTCCATTGAATTGTCCACAGTTTAAAAGCCTGAATCAATAAAAATACACAGATGCTAAAATAACTAAAATGGATCTTATTGGTAAACTTTTCTGATATGGCAATGAGCTTCAAAGTTATTACATAAGAGGTGCTGCTAATTTTGAATGTAACTGACTACGCAATCAATTCGAATCTGCTGATATCCAGCACTAAAGAATGAGGGATGATTCTGTCACAGAAGCTTTTGCTGGCTTCTCCTTTCTTCACTTTGACTGTTGCAATGCCTCGATAAAGGCAGCCTTGAGGAGAGGATTCGAAGCTGCTATTCTTTGTGAGGTGATATCGAACTTGTCTCCAGACCTGGAACATGACCAAACATCAATTTGATCACAAATTCATATTCATCAGCTTTTTCGTATGTTACTCGTTTTCTGTAGTGAGAAAGAGTAAGAAAAAGAGTTGAAAATACTCACGGGTCAAAGATAGTTCCTCCTGCCTCTTTAACAATCACAGCACCACCTGCCACATCCCACGGGCCTCCATATCCAGCCTCGTAGAAAAGATCAATTCTTCCGCAAGCAATCCCACAGAGATTCAAGGCACATGAACCACTCATACGAAGAGACCTAACCTAATTGTTGATGATCAAGAAATGTCAGCAAGCAACTCATAAGATCTCGTTTATTTTTTCTTCAGTTTATGAGCTTCCTTTCGTTTATACCTTGAAAAGCAAGCTGTTAATTCTGTTAGTTGTAGCATCCACGGTAAGCCCGTCACGCTTTGTGCCAACCTGCTCAGGTTATAACAGTTAATTATCTATGACAATCTAAAGTTACTACAATTTCATGAAATTAAGCTGAAACTAGCCTTCATTATATTAAATCATACAATCAATTCCTGGTATAGCTTCTATTTGCTGAAAAGTAATAACCATCATTTTGCATTCATATTCAGTGTATATCTTTAAACCTTGAATTTAATGTTTTCAGCACCATTAATCTATCATCATGTTAGACTTAACCAGGGTGTAAATGTCTGGTCTTTGAAGTTTGAAGAGATTACAACATTTAACATAGGCATCGACTGAGAAATATGAAATAGTTTCCACATAAATGAGCCATTTCAAGAATCTAGAAGCAATATAATACACATGTATGCGCAGATGAATACCTCAGTGGCAAGGAGAGCCTTCACAAGTTCAGATTGAGCAGATACTGCAAATGTAGGAAGAATACTAATCAGGTATTCAAAATTTCAGAGCAAAATAGAACATATAGCCAAACTAATTGCATAAGTGACCTTGCCTTTGATTGGTTTTCCATTTAGAAAGGCACCTTTCCCATCACTGCCAGTGAAAAGCTGCACGCAAACAAAAATGTATTTGAAACGTGTTAATTATATTAGACTGAATCCACCATATTTTTACACGTACAAGAATCCAAAATCATACAAGAAGGCTGTTTTAAGGGAATCTGAATCATCTCACCTCATTCATGATAGGGTTGAAAACAACACCAACTATTGGAACCTTTCCGATTGTGAGACCAATGGAAACACACACGAAGGGGAACCTATAAGTCACAAATACACACAAAAATAAAGAAAGACCTAACAGTTAGATATCATGATTGTTTCACCTGAGCCTAAGCGGTAAACAGCGTACAAAAGTCTTACCCGTGGACAAAGTTAGTTGTACCATCAAGTGGATCAACTATCCACGTTGGCTCATCAGTTAGCTCAGTAACACCATTAGCAGCAGTAGTTTCTTCACCAATAAACTACGAAAAAACAGACAATTGAACGTGAAGTTTAGCATCGCTAATAAGATTAATCAACCAGTATGGCTCCATATACACCAAGACAGACAACCAAAAATCACCTTATGATCAGGGAAATGCTGCTTCAGGTGAGAAAATATAAGATCTTCACAGGCTTTATCAGTTTCTGTGACCAAATCCACCTAAATTGCCGTAGTTCAACATGGAAGCAAAGCCAGTCCGTATTTCAGTAAGCAGCAATCAAACACATATACAAAGCAACGAGCTAACACTCTATTCTGCGTTAAAAACACTTTCTAGCCACAAGAACTCTAATCCATGAAATGCAGCTAAAAGCATTTTGCAAGGGATCGAGATTGAAAGAGCTACTGGAATGCACTCTCAATAAAAATCAAAACTTTGAGGTAATATATTCAAATTAAAATACACACACAGCACACACACAAAAACAGCCAACGAGAATCACGAAAGGGAAATCAATACTCTATAAGGTTTTTTAAGTACCTGGCCTTTATGCTCCACATGCTTCGTCTCGTAGAATCCCTTGCGGATTACCTACGACCCAAACAAACAACCAAACATTGTTCAGAACTACCAAACAATCAAACGTTCAGAACCACAAATATACAGAATTGGGAATCATATACCTCTCCAGCTTTCTTTGCTGCATCCACTGCCACAGCCAAGAATTCCTCCACTGATTTCCATCAAGAAACAATTTTTCCAATTAAAGCCGACAGAATAACAATGTTACTAGGATTCTTTGCATAAAAATAGACAACAATCTGGGATCATACCGTTCTGAGCCATTCTTCTATCAGCAGCCAAAATAGTGAAAAGTGAGATGCGCAGTGAGGAAGAAGCGATATTTTATAGTATCCGATCTATGGCAGAGTGAGTGGCTGAATGCGCTCTTTCCTTTTTCGTTTTTATTTTGCTCAAATCATATTGGTACTCTTTTGGTGGCACATTTCATAGTTCTTGATTTGCGGGGCATTTCAGTAAAGCTCGAAAATTGCAAAAGAATATGCTAAAATGCGGTTTTCTGATTCTTTCTCCCATACTACTGTGGTATTATTTGCATCAGCATTTGTTACATGCTGCACATCAATGGCAAGAATCTTTTGTACTCATGTTAGTTCAGTGGAATTGCACTCGGAGACTATAGACAAATATTGATCTTCTCACTCTCAAATCCGACCTTTTACATATTAAGCATGATCATTCATTGTATTATCGATAATTTTTTCACTTTCTGACATTATATATATTAAAGATGATCAATTAGTGAGAATTTGTCAAAATGGAATGCAAAAGAGGAGAACAGGGAGGAAGATGAGAATTTTGAGAATTAAGGGAATAATGTGCAATTCATACATGGTTTTGAATGTCATCATCCATCGGTTAAGACAATCAGCTTTAGTATTTAAAAAGAGTATATATTTTCTTATTGTCACTCACAAATCAAGAAATCTTACAAATAGTATGATAATTTAATGTAATGGTTTGTAAATACTTCCTTGTTCACAAGGTATAAAACATAAACTACTAAACTAAAGTGTGCAATTATACAGAGAAAGGAGCTCAGCCATCTTTTGGCTCTAGTCCAGCTATTTCTCTTACAACTTGGGCTTTGTCAGCTTCAAATTGTTCATCCTCTGCTCATCCAGAAAACAAACACAAAACAAATAAGTCAGCTCTCAATTCACCGTGATGTAATCCATTCAAATTGATATTTCTCCCACCTTTTTCAGTCTTGAAATCGGCAAAGAGACGCAAAAGTTTGCTTCTATTGGCGACGAGGATGCCAATTATATCAGCGGGCTTATTTTGGTTGGCAACGCATAACTGTAACACAAAAACCGTATTGAGTCACTAGGAACTAATAATAGGTTATTGATTTAACATGTGAAAGATAAGTATCAACCAAATCGATACCTTAAAAACATGAAAAGCTTCGATCTGGATGCTTTTGCTGGATTCCTGCAGCGAGCATGATACACTAAGATAATGTTTCACACGTCTTCAACAACGTCTTCAACAAACAACACACAATATAGAATAGAAAACATACTCTGAGAAGATTCATCAAAATCCTCAAATTCTCCCTTGAACTCACGTATCTTGTCATCACTGCTGAATTGGAGCGATCTAATAGCATATCACCGAGTAACTACAATAATCAATAAGCAAAAAGGTATACACATATCAAGATCTTGTTACTGGAAGGAGTATAATCAGAAAGTTACTTTAGTGGCAAAATGGTCCTTAAAATGGAATAGCACTTCAGTTCTACAAATTACAATTCATGTGCAAACAGAAACTAAGACTCTGAAAAACTTCCAAATGACCATGATGACCAAACAGGCGAATTATTACAATTCATGTGCAAACAGAAACTAAGACTCTGAAAAACTTCCAAATGACCATGATGATAACAAGCTAATTATGTAGTACCGGGTTGCTTATATTAAAATAGTCTTGTCAAATTGTCCAGAAGAGGCCAAGACACATCGACAGAGAAAGGAAACTACAGAACTAAAATTTATATTAAAATGGTAGGCTACAGAAATAAAAACGATGTTACCTTGATAGCTTGTCTCCTTGTAATGTAATTTGGTGATTCGAGCAGTTTTGAATTATATTCAGCAAAAAACTGCAATCACAAACAAACATAAAAACTTTGTTACCATAAGGTACATTATGGTCTACGGAAATGAAATAAAACCATGTGATGAGTTACCAAATTAGCATATGCATATGTTAATTCAAAAATTACTTAATTATCATATATACTGAATTAACACAAATGTCAGATGCATATGGATGAATATGTTAATCCAATCAGTACTTAATTGTATATGTCCAATTGTCATCATACTTATGTAATTCTAATGCCACACCTAATCCACAGTACTTAATTGTATATGTCCAATTGTCATCATACTTATACTTATGTAATTCTAATGCCACACCTAAACGGTGTATCACAATGATAACAAAAGTCACATCAACCAACCATATTCCTCTATAATTCTCTATACGAATACTGTATATAAAATATATTACCCAATCATAGTTTTTGGAGAGGAACTCAGCAACAGTCGATTTATGTCTCGTCAAGAGTTCCTACATGAACCCAGTTAGTAATCCAAAACTATACAATATACAGACACAAAACTATAATGATAAACCATTTCAAGTCTACCTTAAAAGTAGCACCAGCATCGGCAGCAATATCAAAATTCGGATACTGGATATAATCGAAAAACTTCTTCATGTGTTCAGATTCCAATACATATCTGTTGATTATGAACATACTCTTAGCACTAGCATGAATAAGTCTGAGCCATGAATAACATTAGCATACGAAAACACTATACATAAAATTTCATCAATGTTAAAAAAATAACATAAAATAATAAAATTGAGCCATGAATATCTAAATACAACCAACTAACTCAGCATATAAACGAAGGAATACAAAAATAAATAAAATAAAGGTGTACCTTGCAACACTCTGATGACGAATACATTCCCTCAACATCGCACCGTAATGCAAAGCCATCTCTTGGTTTTCATAACTGAAAATTTTAATGTTGAAAATCAAATTCAATGTTAGTCATGAAAATAATAATAAGCAACGTACATGCATCTAACTACAAGCAAAGGCTAGTGATAGAATGGTAGCCTTCAAAAAGTCATTTTGAAATTCTACACTACACATCAAAGCATAGGATATTCCCTCAACAGAAACATAACCTATTAAGCTCTATCCTCCTTGTCCTAGTCCTATAACATATTTACTTGACAAGAACACACTATACATAAAATTTCATCAATGTTACAAAAATAACATTCAAAAAATAAAGTTTACAGCCACATACCCTCCTATCAAAATATCCATCAAGTCAATATTTGCTTCCAAATAGTCACAAGCAATCAACCTAGATTGAACTTGTTGCCGCTGAAGATTGGCAACCACCTGAGTAGCATCCTTGCGTGTCTGTGCAAACACTATCAACTATCAGCATAAAGAAATCAACTACATGAATGATAAGTTTTCAAATCCTCCATAAATACCTCCAAATTCAACTTCGGAAGACAGGTGATCAACAACCTCAAGGTATTCTCCCTAAAGAACTCCTGAGTCAACTGAGCACAAGCTTCAGTAACAGGCTCAGCTTCACTATTACCATACAGAATTATCTTCAAGTCTCTGATAAGCCTACTGAGTTCAGCCATCTAACACAACCATAGGCAACAACAGTAAGAAACATCCTTAAAAACAATGCCCAAAGCATCACATTGTCCATTGACAAGGATCAAAACAAGCCATGCAAAATCCCAACCACATAAACAACAAACTTTAAGCTGAATTAGCCAACAAATCCCAAAAGACGAATCTCAGATCACTCTAATCCCCAAAAACAGCAAATCTCAAATAAAAAATCAAACTTTGCAATCCAAAATCAGATGCGAACCTTTTCATCCCGCTTGGTATCTCTCCCATCGGGTCCTCTATCGACATAGAGGAGGAGATCCCGAGCCTGCCGGACGATGTCGGGAGGAGTCTTGGGCTTCGTCTTGAATAGAGCCTTCATTTTGGGGCCGTCTCCGGTATCAGGCGGTGACGCCGCCGCTGCTGCCGGTGCTGCCGACTGCTGCCTCTGAATGATCACCGCCGCAGACGCCGAGGCTTTGCGCGTCGCAGCTGATCCTCCACTTGACCAGCAGACACCTATGTTTGCAGCTGGGTGATGATATTTTGAGGTAATATAAACTCCTGATCCTTAAAATAAAAAAGGGATTATTTAATCCAGACAAAATAAAAGTACAGTGGCTCTTTTACTACTGTGATTATGATAGAAGTTGTGATCAAGGGCTAATCGAACAGCCCTAAAAAGTTTCAAACTTTCAGGTCGGTTAATCTTATCTGGTCCTAATCGTAAAACCTACATTTTAATCTGTTTAGGAATCGAATGGATAATGTTTGGATTCTGGAAAGGAAAAGGTTTTTCGATTCACTGATACACAAAAAAGGGCAATTGTGCTTGGTTTACTGGATGAACTGAATCGGTGGTCTTCATCGGAATTCTGGATAATTTGGCAATAACAAGAGATTAGTATGAAGACATTGTTGACAAAGGATTTCCTAATATTCAATTATAGTACTACTTTTTTTTAATGCACTTCTTTCTTTTTGTTTTTTTTGTTGTTGTTGTTATGTTATTACGTGTCTTATTAGTAAGTGCTAATCAGGATTCTTTTTTATTAAATGATTGGCCACACCATCCTTTAGAAATTTTGATCAAATATTTAAAATTAAAATTTCAACCAGGATTAGAATTAATGGGATTTTTTAAAAAAAATGGGGAGAAGATCATAAACTTCAGTTCGTTATAAAACAGTGTATCTACCTGCCTTTATATGAGAAACTTTTAAAGCTGGTAATATTAAAAGTACATTATTACTTTTTTTATGTGTAAAAGATTCAATATTACTTTGTAAACTTTGTAAGATTCATGTGAGTGACAACCAAGTCATTGCGCCCAACATAGTACCATACATCTTGTGATTATATTAAGACAAATAGTAAGTTTTTTTTTTGAAGTGAGACAAATAGTAAGTTAGGTTCAAAAGAATCTTTTTTTTTTTAAGTTAAACCACCATTGGTGGGGGGAGTTATATTGGCTTCCCCTTGCCTTTTAAATAGCAAAATTAAAATGCAAGTAAAAACTGCTTGCTAGGGAATAAGATACCATGTGGTTTTGAGAGAGATCCAAGAGGATTTCTCCATGTAGCAATTTTACATAGTAAAAAACTACATATAGGCATTATGGATGCCTCAAAAAGAATGAGTTAAAGGAAAGTTACTAAATTGAAACTCATTCTAATCATACGGAGGAGCGGTGACAGTGTGGTTGATGAAGCTGTGATGAGAGAAAACAAAATTTTCCACTTGCTTATTAGTGAATCAGTTAGACTGAAACACAAGGCAGCCTGTAGATATTGTTCTCTCTAAACAGACATTCATCAAATTAGAAACAAAACACATTGTCTTCTGGGAGGTCGGTGAAGATCAGCAAAAGGAGGTGCCACAGTGTAGCTTCAGCATCATGTGAATAACCATAGTTCCTGCAAAATATAATAAGAGATATCAGCAGTATCCATTCCTGATTCTCAAAGCGGGGGTACCCTGTTTATCAAGAAACATGGCACCTTTTGCAACTTGTGGCATATTACTCATGGTAAGTTCACAAGAGAGGTGGTGTTTTAAAGCATGTTTTGCAAGGCTATCTGCCACCTGATTTCCTTGTCTAAGAGTATGCATGGCAATTGCAGGAAATAGGATACTGGAGATATGATATGCTAGGTGGGAGATTTTCCAATGGGCTAAGGAAATGTCTTGAATCATTTTTATTGCAGCAAGACAGTCTGATTCCAGTCTAAAGGTATAAAGATGAAGTGAATGTGTAGTATGCAGACCCAGTTTAAGGGCTAAGAGCTCAGCTTCCAGAGGAGATGAAGCTTTTGTGTAAAAACATCTTGCATACAGAAAACCTCCAATGGAGTTTCTAAGGATGATACCTATTCCAGCACATTTAGAAGAGGCATTCCAAGCAGCATCTACATTGACCTTAACCCCACTCATAGGTTTGGACCATGAGATTTTGAGAATATTGGGTTTGGGGGGTTTGAGCCATTTAGGAAGCACTCCAGAACTAGCAATATCAATATCATGAGCTTTGTGCAAATAAAATGGCTTAATCACATAAGAGTTGAAAATCATTTCCTTAATCTCTTTTATAATATGCTGTGGTGATGGATTTATTTCATCAAAGATCTTTTTATTTCTGGCTTTCCAAAGGCACCAACATATAAAAGAAGGAACTATATTTACAAGTTGTGTGTGCAGAGCTGTAAGACCCTGAAATGACCAATATGAAGCTAGTCTGGACCACAAAGAAGGGAAAATGGGATTTCCAATGCATAGGAAAATATGTAACTCAGTCCATACATGCAATGCAGTCACACAACTATTAAATAAGTGATCTACACTGTCCAGGTTTTCACAAAATGGACATTTAGAAGGGAGATAGAAACCTGACCAAGTGAGTATATCATCAAAGGGCAGCAACTTATTGAAAAGTCTCCACATGAAGATTGACACTTTCTTTGGAGATCTTTTGGACCATATTTTGGACATAATTGGTATAGTTCCTCTTTTTGCTCTGAGTTCCTGATAAGCAGATTTGAATGAGAACAGTCCTCTTACATCTAGCTTCCAGATGAGCTTATCTTCCACAGAGGGGAAAAGTGTAGTATCCTGTAAACATTGCAAAACTTCAGTCTGGTGAATTAGAGGTAAAATTGAAGGGAGAAAAGTGTCTCTATTAGCTACAAATTGAGCTACTGTGCAGTTCTCGGGTATGTTTGTAGAACTGGAATCTACAAGGTCAATAATGGAATGGTTACCTAACCAGATAGAGTTCCAGAAGCTACACATACCCTTCCCAATAATAACCTTAATGTTTAAGGAAGCAAACTCATCAACTTTACATATCCTTTTCCATGTTTGGGATGTTTTTGAGGAATTTGGCAATGAGGCAAGAAAAAGTGTCCATGGGGCTTGTGCCTGTTGATATTTCCACCATAACTTGACTGAAAAAGTTTTTACTATGGTGGAGATTGATCTAACTCCTATTCCATTTTCAGAAATAGGGTAGCAGAGGTCACTCCATTTCCTCCATTTTTCTTATCCTTTTGTTCATTTTTTCCCCAGAAGAAAGATGATACAACTCTTTCCAGGGATTTTATGATCAATTTTGGTGGTTCAAAAACTGCCCAAATATGTTGGGGGATAGAATAAATACATGATTTGATCAGTGTAAGTTTACCCCCTGCTGAAAGCCATTTATTTTTCCAACTATCTAGTCTAGTATTAATCATTTCAAGGACAGGTTGGAAATGGGATTTGAGCATTTTTCCAGCAAAAATAGGGCAGCCAAGATATCTAAAGGGGTATGTACCTGTTTTCATGCCTAAGATGGAATTAATCAAGTGAATTGAGTGAACAGAAGCATGTTTGCTATAGAAAATCTCACTTTTTTGAAAGTTGATTTTTTGGCCAGAAATATTTTCAAATACAACGAGGAAAGCCTGTAATGTAGTGAGACTGGTTTTGTTGGCATTAAGAAAAATGATGGTGTCATCTGCATATGTTAAATGGGATATAGGAATAGAGTTGACTGGGAGTTTAAAATAGTCAATTTTTCCAATTTCATAAACATAAGCCAATGATCTAGTAAAAGCTTCAGAGAAGAGATTAAATAAGAAGGGGGAAATGGGATCTCCCTGTTTAATTCCTCTGGTTGCCTTGAAAAAGCCCACTGGTTTGCCATTGATCAGCACAGAGAAGCATGCCTGTGACAAGTTCTTCAAAATGGTTTGAACAAAAGCACCATTAAAACCAAATTTATGAAGTACAGAACTCAAAAAGGACCAGCTCACTCTGTCGAAAGCTTTTTGTAAGTCAAGCTTAAGGATGCAATTTGTACCTCTACCCTTTTTATTTATGAATCTCATCATCTCTCTGAGATATAACACATTATCTGAAATGTCTCTATTTGCAAGAAAAGCAGACTGATGATGAGATATAAGTTTAGGCATTAAGGGTTTCAATCTCTCCATTAAGATTTTAGAGAAAATCTTATTGGAGACATTAGAGAGGCTAATGGGTCTGTAGTCATTAAAGGAGACTGGGACCTCTTTCTTGGGGATTATTGTAATCCATGTGCTGGAGATACCTTGAGGAATTATGGGATTTATCATAAAATCCTGTGCAGCACTAAGTAAATCCTCACATACAATATCCCATGCCTTGATGTAGAACTGAGCACTATAACCATCAGGTCCTGGAGTGCTAGTTTTATTGAGGCTAAAAACAACAGCTTTTAGTTCCTCCATGGTAACTATACTGTTAAGCCTTGCATTTTCCTCAGGAGAAATCAAATTGGGAATCTGAGTTAGAAAATGTGAGAGGAAAGGAGATGAAGAGGGAGGGTCAGCTGTAAGTAGGGTTTGATAGAAAGAGCAAGCTTCCTGTTCTATTTCAGAAATGTCATCAATCCAAACTCCATGAGAGTTGAGGATTTTTGTGATTCCAAGCTTGCTTTTCCTTTGTTTGACAGAATTGTGAAAATATGAAGTATTTTCATCTCCTTCTTTCAGCCATTTTTTTTTTGCTTTTTGTTTCCAAAAATGTTTTTCTTCTGCTAGGGCTTTACTAAGAACAGATTTAGCTTCTTTTAGTTTGGTTAGCTCCACATCATTTTGCAAGAGATCATAGTTTATTTCTTGAATTCTCAAGGCTTCTTCTGCTTTGGAAACATTATTGCTAATGTTTCCAAAAACTTCTTTGTTCCAAAATCTCAAGAATTTTTTAAGCCTGTTGAGTTTCAGAAATAAACCAATCATTCCTTTTTCAGCAATCCGAGGGCTCCAGTTGTTTTTTAACATTTCCATAAAATCTGACCTTTTAAACCAAGTGTTAATAAACCTAAAAGACCTAGGAGTAGAAGGGATGGAGCTACCAATAGTCAACAGTAAGGGACAATGATCTGAAGTCTCTCTGTTGAGTACCAGAATGGAAGAAGAGGGGAAATTAGAGCTCCATTGCGAAGAAGCTATCCCTCTATCCAACCTTTCTAGTGTAGGGTGTAGCCTAGAGTTTGTCCAGGTATAAAGGTTGCCAACAGTGTGGATATCCTCCAGTGCCAGAGCTTGGATAAAATCATTGAAATCTTTGATAGTACCAAGCTTTGGGACAGAAGGGCCTTTATATTCAGAGATGGATTTATAAGCGTTAAAATCTCCAATATAGAAAACATTTTGCAGACCTAAAGAAATTAAATCTTTCCACATATCCTTTCTACCAGTTCTAGTTCTGAGTCCATAGGTAAAAACTCCATCCATTGGAGTTCTTAGAGTATGACTATGAATTGAAACTGCTAGAAATTGGTTGTGGTCATTAATCAGAGAGAGAGATGCAGTTTTTCCAAAATAACCATATTTGACCATAGCTAGAAGACATGCAATTATCAAAGTGTAAAGCTTGCATATATGAGAGACATTCCTGATCAGAGTGTTGAGGTTCAATAATACAAAGAAGATCAGGGTTGTGAGATATAAGTAATCTTTCAAGTCTAATCAGAGAAGTATTCATGCCTCTAATGTTCCACACAAGCATATTAATTTTTAGGGTTGTACTAATCATAAATGGCTACTATTAGAGCATTTTGTAGAGGATCTAAGCAGATATGCAACCTGATGCAACTGATCATTATATGCATTTTTCCTAGATTTTCTCTTAGTTCTTTTAAGAATGTTTGGTGAACATACCTTTGCTGTGCTTACTTGTAGTTGAGGTATGCTTGAAACCTCTTCAAACTGATTTTCAAAGGATTTTTCAGGATGGAAATCTGATGAGGAGAGGTTATCATTTGAAGGAAAACCATCAATGAGATCAACCATAGAAGGTGGTAGATTCTGCAATGGTAAAAATCTGTTTCTGAACTTTTCCTGAGAATGAAACTTGGCACTGTTAGTAGAAAAAGGGGTGAAAGCCCTGGTTTTCTGAAAACCTTGTATGGATATGTCATCCATAGAGTGAGGTACTTGTGAGACAGTTGGCTCAGCAACAGATACAGGTTTTTTTGAGATTTTCTTTCCATTGGAGCTTTGAGTGTTCTTTGAGGGTTTTTTTCCACTGGACAGCTGAATGGGAGAGTTTACATTGATGACTGCCTGATTGTTGAGAAGAGTGTCTTCATTTGTACCATGGACATGTGTGGGGATCAGGTGCTCAATTTCCTTCTGTGAGAAAGGTGAGTTCAGCAACTGTGAGGACTCCTTCAGTGGCTGTGAGGGATCTTTGGGTGGGATTTCCTCTGATTTTGGGTCTCCATTTCACATTTTTGTAACTTTTCCTAGCTGAGGCTCTGAGCTTACTTTTCTGTGAGGCTGTCTTTGGAGGGGCTTGAGGGATGTTTTGTTTTTCTAGCATAGTAAGCCCAGAGCCACCTGCTCCATCAGATTTCTGTTGTTTCTCCATCTCAGGACTAGGCCTGTGGGGGGGGGGGGGGTTGAAGGATTTGCTGGACATTCACTTGGTTGGGATTGCTAGCCTTAGCTTTTTTAAGTTCAGGGTGCAGGAAAACACAGTCCTTATCACAGTGGCCTATGACTTTACAGTGCTCACAGTATGAAGGGAGGTCTTCAAACTCTATTGGGTATTCTTTCACATTTGTTCCAATACCAACAACAATGGTGGAGGGTAGGGTAGATTGTAGATCAACTTCTACACATACCTTGATGGCAGAGGGTCTAGTTAAGGCCATTGTTGCAGCATCCATCTTTAAAAACTTCCCAATTTGAGAGCTAAGCCCTTCTATAGCAGAAACATTATAAAACAGAACAGGAAGCTTATGGATTGTTACCCAGGCAGGAATGACTGAAGACTCCTGTTCCGGCATGAAATCTGGAGTCCATTTCTGCATTTTCATAGCAGTATTACCAAAGCTCCAAAACCCCTTCATCCAACAGCGCTGATAGTCCTCTTTATCTTGGAATCGGATTAGAATATGTTTGAAATCAAGAGAACCCAGTTGATAGCGTCCACTGAAGCCGATCGATTTGAAAGCTGAAATGAGGAACTCCATGGATGGCTTGCCTCTGTTGAATTTTCCGACGAGAGCATTGTGATAGTATGACGCAAGGATCGCTCCCTCTTCCGGTGGCAGTATGTAAGCAATTTTTCCCTTATACTCTGTAATAGGATGAAGATCTGGTGTATTAGGGAGGGTGGAGTAGAGTGGTGGGTATTTTGTGCTGAGCGCCTGGAGAAAGGATTTCTCGGCGACTGGTTTGCCATGGGGGAGCGGTGGCTCCGCCATGTGGGTAACCGTTTTATGAACGTTAGAAAGCCGTTATTGGTGGGTAATAGTAGAAATAAATTATTAAAAGAGGAAAGAAGACGGAAAGGGAATAGTGAACTTCTAGAGAGAAGTCAGAGCGGAAATCTAGAGAGAGGTTCACGTCTGTAAGATTAGCTAGGTTCAAAAGAATCAAAACTAGGGTTACCCTTACAGCGAAAAATTACCCATCAACTTCCAAAAGAATCGGTTGAAATCAAGGAAAAATTACTTCTTTTTTAAAAAATATTGCTTACAATAAATAAAAAAACTAAAAAAAAACTAGTTCATCTTTAAAAGATTAAAGTGCAAAATTTACTGTTTACTTTTTGATTGTGTAAGTAAACATACAAAATTTCAATTCCATTTGATTGTTCAAATTTCTGTTTTATATTTTCATATTTTAGCGTATTCTATATTCAAATTTTGTTTAAACACTGGACCATCAATTCTACAGTATAAGATGGACCATCAATATCTAGATGTGAGCCTGTGACGGCAGTTGATCCACCGCCGAGGTTATTAAGAGTGCCAAAATTACTACACACCTTATATGAAATTACTCACTTTTATTTTCCTAAGAATTATGCCCAATATTATGGTGTTATTTTTAAATCATGTTTCCTGAACTATTTTTTGGCTAAACTGTTTGAATTGAATTGACCGAAAAAATAATGCATTAATAAAAAATTTAGTAAAATACCTATATTCATTAAATTATATCTTTACGGAATTGGACTGATATACTGATAATTAGGGTGATACTGAAACTGAGAATACATGGTGCAGATAGGCAATCTGCTGCTTGTTTTGACCCACTAGACTTATCTCCTGATTATTGGCCATTTCATCCTCGAATTAGGCTATAAGCCCATATAGAATTTTCTACTATTTGGGCCTTTCGGCCTTTTATGATGCTTTGTGTCCTTATCCTCTCATCTCTTTAATTAAATTTGTTTTTCTTTTTCTACCGTAATGATCTGTACACTAACACGACCATAAAAAGTAGCTGAGCCTGAAATTATAGATAGCATTGGTAATACTTGTCTCAGAAACGACCTAAATTTGAAGTTTGAGAGCTAGTCCAAATTCTCGGAAAATAACCACTAATAACAATCAATTCAATAATAGAAACGCCACATAAAACGACATGGTTTGGTGTTACTAAGGCCGGTCCTGGAATTTGGGGCCTTAATCAAAAGTAATTTTACGTATGGTTTTAAAAGTAAAATTTAATATTTTAGGGATATAGCACAAATATTATGAATTATACATAAAAGAGAATATAAATATCAAAATTTCTTATTTAAATTTAGTTCTAATAATGTTTAAGAACTCTATTTTGAATAAAAATACTATATATTTTTTTCTAGAAATGGGATATTTTTTTCCAAAAATATTTGGGGGCCTGAAGCGGGTGTATAGGGCCAGCCCTGGGTGTTATGGGTAGGATTTGTATCCCATTATGTTTTGGTTTAAGAGTACTAGTATAGTTGCGATTTCAAGATCGAATCCCAAGAGATTGGCGAGTTTTTTTCGTTCCTTTTGACCCGCAAAACAGTTACGTAAAGTAGGGTTTGGAGGTTTAAACTAAAAAAAACAATTTTCCTCCTGGACAATTTTGGAGGTTCAGCCAAAGTTTGAGAGGTTCAGCCAACACTACTTTGCTGGAGGTTCAGCCAACAATATTTTGCGACTTCATGTCCTCAACATCAACATTTGTTGCTCCATTTTAGAATGTTTTTGCATATCTCGGGTGTACTTTCATTAGAACGAATTGGATGATTTGATGCTTAATTAATGCAGTGGTATTGTTGATCTTTTGATATTCATAAGAATTAACAATCTAATACAATTTCACAGATGTATTTTAATTATACTTTCAATACTCCATCCTTTGTTTAATCAAATTTTTTTAAAATTTGCTTTATTAAATTGTATGGAAACGACAATTTTGATCCGTTAGCCTTTTAACACCTCAGTTAATGTGGGTGACCAAATTTGAACCATTTATAAAGTTTGATGATCAATTTTAGGTAAAACATAGTTGAGTGATCAAAAGTGAAATTTTAGGAAAGTTTGATGATCAAATATAGATTTTACTCTTTTACAATCATCATCATATTGGAGAAACATTTGAATTTGTTCAATTAAAATGTTACTTAATGTTACTTATTTCCTTTTGTGTTTTGATTTTTTTTCCCCAATCAATCACTAGTTAGTTATTTGGTTCATTCTCTTAATAGTCAATCAATCATGCATGCATCGTAGTTTATGGGAATGATAACAATTAACTTTACTTCGAGAATTAAAATTTTTTTTTTTTTTTTTTTTGAGATAAACCACCATTGGTGGGAGGACTTATATTGGCTTCCCCAAGCCGTAAATAACAAAAAAGAAAAAATACAATTCCGCAGCCAGCTATAACCCTAAAATAAGGGAAAATAGGGGTGGAAAAACCACCCAAGGCAAGGGAACAGTTGCCCGAAGGCTGTGTTGCCCGAAGACAATTTCCTAGGCTTTCGCCCGGAACTAAAGTGTCGCCCGAAGGCTGTGATGCCCGAAGGCTACAAGCTGTAGTGCCCGAAGGCTGTGATGCCCGAAAGCTTACATCAAAAGGGAATACATCGTAAAATTCTACGGTCTAAACTACCTAACAAGCGTAGCACCTTAACTCGCATTCTAATCTATCTAATCGAAGTCTACCAGTCTGGGCGCAATGTAACCAAGACCAGAAGCCCATGGGGTTTACCCTCTCGCCATAAAGGGTTAAGAGGGATGTAACAAGCAAATGGGCAAGGATACTCACCAAGTCTGTCAGGATAGTTCCACAAAAAAAGACCAGTTCCAAATCATATTCCCTACTACTACAGTATATAACAATTAGATTTCGCCCAGATATTGTCATTCCCTTTCCGGATAGTCTCAGGGTAAAAGAAACACCCCGGTCCGTTCAGACTCTATCAGCTCAAACCCTCACTTACTCGTTATCTCAGGATGTAGAGATTTCAAGGAAGCAAATTGAGAGGTTGAGTGCGTACGAAAACCATCTAACACGTAAGGAACGGTAAAACAACTCCAACTGTCTAAAGATCTAAAGCAAAATCGCCAAAAAGTAAGTTCAAAAACTACTTATGACTCGGATTTCTCCTAATTGCTTATACTAGATCTTAAGCCAAGCACAGTTTAAACTAACAGCTGTCAGGAAAACCATAATTGGCAGATAGCATTCAATCTAATTGCAACAAAAGACATTTCTAAATTCCTAAAAAGCAAAATAAATAAAAAACAGAGAAAAATGAAAAAAAAGGGAAAAAGAGATAAAACCCTCTCTGGCGAGTGATGGTGGAGCTTGCGGCCGGACTCCGGCACGGCGGCACAGCTGTGGTGCGTAATCACGTGCGGGCACTGAAAGACGTTAGCGGCGCGTGGGTACACGCGCAACGCCTGAGGTGCGTGAAACACGCCCAGACAAGGCCACGCGTCGCCAACGTCTTTCAGTGCCCGCGTAGAGAATTAAAATTTTCGCCAACGCGTAGAGAATTAAAATTTTTTTAGTTACTGTCATGATAGTATTTGAGATCATTTTGTGCTGGAGTAGTGTGAATATATACTACTGATACTATTATCCTAGAGCACTCTATGATAAGTATTCTTTAAAATAATTCTCCATATCTCCATTATCTTCCCGTCAGGATAAAATTGTAGTTTTTGTCCCCTTAGTTGCTAAAATGAAACTTATATGTTGTTTAGATATAGAGTCGTGGGTTTGTATATGGGCGGAACTGGGGAGCGGGTCCATGACCACTTTCCGAATTTGGCTAACAAATTATATTAATGTAGCAATCAAATGTTGAAGCCTAGGAAAATAGTCTTTTGCAGTTCGATCTCGCACCTCCAAAGCAATCTTGCACTCTTAAGTATTTATCTCTGGTTCCGCCACTGGTTACTACTTTGGTTTTAAATTACTCTATTATCACACTTCAGTTTTTAAAGTAATTGGTTGGGAAATTTGCACCGATGCGAAAGGTTAATAATCAAAACTCAAAAGAAGTGCATGTTGTGCTAACAGTATACACTTAATTTTTTACTAAAATTAACATACATAATTAATAAAATATAAAACTAGTAACATAAATGCTCTCATAATCTTCTCTTTAAAAAAAAAAATATAATGATCTCATAATCTATGGTACGATACTACGATCGTTTGTGCAAAAATTATATTAGAGCAATTTCTATGTAAATTTCGTTGGGACAATTAGAGCAAGTTCAACAGCTTCCCCAAGTTGGGGAATTTCAATAAATTTAGGGAATTTGAGACATTTTTCAGCTCCAACAGTTTCTCTATCCCATTCCCCAACTTGGGGATTTTGAAGAAATTCTCATGTTGCTTCCCCAAATCTGTAGAGAGTGAAAAAAATAGTTGGGGAAGCAAAATTTAATGCTTAATGCATTTATGTTGATTATTTCTCTCTTCATTAGTTTAATAATTCAAATACATGTATTTCAAATGTAAATATCTTTAATTATATATAATAAAATATTGTAAGAAATATATATATTATTAAATTTCATATTAATACGAGCAAAACAAGATCATACATGATTATGTTCACATGTATATAAAATTTTGAATATTGTCATGTGAGATCTTGTTATGTTCGTTGTGATGCATATTTTAATATTATATATATTTCACATTTTTTTAATTATACGTAATTTAAAATATTAAGATTTTAAAAAGTGAAAAACAAAAATAAAGATATAAAATGTTGAAATTTGATGCACATGCATTAAATTATAATCTCTACACTAGGAAAACTGTTGGAGTTGAAGCAAAAAATGATAGAGATTATGGAAATGTAGTACTATATCTTGTAGAATATTGTAGGGAAGCTATTGAACTTCATCTTACTTCATGTGCCCATGCAATTCCTTAAAAGACGAAGACTATATCAATAATATGACAACCAATTTTATCCACAAAACTAATCCTAAACGCGTATACCGCGTAAGGCCTATTTGGCTATTTATTATTGGAAAAATATGCAAACTACGGACTTTCACATGTTCATCAGTCATCACCTCTCGTATTTATGTCTTTTTTAAAAAAAAATTGCAAATCTTCATTATTTTCCTATCTTATAAGTTCAAATATTATTCTCTTATTTAAATTTAAGCTTTAACTTAACTTAAATGTAATAATATATATTTTTTTGAAAAAAATGTAATAATATATTTGAATTTATCTTTAAATATACAAGAAAATAGTATTGATATTTGTGACTTCTGCAAATACTCTCAATTTTAACACTCAGATTTCTTTAATAACACATAAATATAGTGAGTTTAGGATATGTTGTTTTAAACTAAACAAAAAATAATGTATTAAAAATAAAATATAGTCTAATTTAAATTTTACAAACCTATATTTTATTTAAGAGAGCGTCTCTTGTGAGACAGTCATAGTATTATAAATTAAGTATGATCATTTAGGCCCTGTTTTCCATGGCTTGTTTGTATATCAGTTCAATTCAGTTCAGTTCAGTGAAAATATAATTTGTTGAAATTCAGGTTAATTCAGTCATGCTTATTCCATTTTTCAATACATTAATTTTACTTCAGTTCAATTCAATTCAGTTCAGTTCAGTACATCAAGAAATTAGCTATAGCAAACAAGGCCTTAGTGTATCACTATTGATCCTGTGTTGATTTTCTTACTTTCAAATCTGATTTTTTACTTATGAAGTAATGATTATTCAGTGTATTATTATTGATCTAGTGTTGATTTTCTCACTTTTAAGTATGATATTTTACTTATCAAAAATGATAATTCAGCATACTATTTTTGAGATCCATCACAATTGATAATTTATGTTTAAATTGAATTGATATTAAGCATATCCCAAGGGACCAAGAGAAATAATAGGTGTTACTAAAACACGTTATGTATTTTAACTATTATTTAATTATATTTTAAAAAATCAGGAAATGCAGATTGTGTTTAATTTTTGCAACTATAAAATAATTTTAGTTTAAAAATCAGAACAAAAATAAATATTTTAGAATGTATTTTTATTATTTTAAGGTAACCTGATTAAGTAAAATATAGGCCATAGAGTAGCCCCAAACAACATTACCGAACGAGCCCATCTATTACGTAAAACGGTTTCCTCTGCACGGATAGTAGAATTTTACTTGACAAAACACGGTTTGCGCAGCGGGCCCTTGACTTGGACCATTTGATCCGACACAAATTCGTAAGTCACGCCCCAAACTAATCCAAGTGACATCATACACTAATTACTGCTGAGTGATGTATACTCCAGTATTATATGGGTAGGGTCTGGGTTGGGTCCAGTGATATCCGAGCCCGGCTTGTTGAAAAATAATAAGATCCAGACCCGATCTATATTCGCTGGATCTTAAAAAGTTAGATCCGGACTCAAACCCGATGGGTCTAAGGGTCCAAGGGTCTTAAACGGGTCCCTAAAGTATTTTATAAAAAATTAAACTTTGGTATTAGAAATTGTTAAATAAAAACAAAACAATCCATAATACACATTAGAATAAAATGTTAATACAAATTTGACGCTTTTAGATGGTCTACTATATAACGTTGTTAAATTTCAATCAACAATATACAATAAAAACATCATTGATAGCCAAAAAGAGCATAATAAGTGTAGCCAAAATGATATCTTATATTGTGAAAGAAGTCGAATTTGCTGCCAAGTACCAATGCCAGTCTTGAAGTGTTCTAGTCTGTAACCGTGGTCCAACTAAAGAAGAAATAATGTTTTGTTAGAAAAACTAGAATGTAAAAGCACATGAACTACATAACACTAAGGAGCCGAACAATATTAGGGGTTTGCACATGCAATAAAACACTTTCATAACAATGAAAAATGCACTCATTGTTATGAAATATGGGAAAAATGCACTCATTTTTCATAACAATGAAAAATGCATTCATTTTTACTGAATGAATGGAAATATGGGATTAACTTTTTCTAGCCTTACAATATTAGGCGCCGAACAATATTAGGGGTTTGCACATGCAATAACAATGAAAAATGCACTCATTTTGACTGAATGAATAGGATTAACTTTTTCTAGCCTTATCTTGTTGGTTGTTACACGTGTGATGAGTAAAAAATTAAACATCATACCTTATTTAGTCCATTCAACATGTTGTTTATTTAATATAAATATAGAATGAATTTATTAATTATTTACTTACAAAATATAATTTGACGGGTTTATGGATCGGGTCTAGGTTGGGTCTGGGTCTTAGTATTAAGATCCGGACCCGACCCGTTCCTTTAATCTTGGATCCAGACCCGACCCAAACCCGCCGAATCTTAAAAATTTGGATCCGTACCCGACCCAATGGATCTAAACCCACCGGGTCTGGGTCGGGTCCTAGACTCATGCTCATCCCTATCCTCCACCTTGATTTTATTTTAATTTACCTTTTAAGAAAGAAAACAATCATTTCATTCCTTATGTTGATCATCTAATTCATGGAGCAAAGGCCATGTTACTCCCGCAGATGAAAAATTATCCCAAATTCCCAATACCATGAATGAATAACGAGGTAAAAATATTGTTCAATGGTGGTAGCTAACTGATCATTTAATTTATAAATTTATTAAGAATAATTAAACAAAATGTTAGTCAAATTTTTTTGAAAAATTCATTCATGGTACTTGGAAAACGCTCAGTAGCGATTACAAGTAGAATCAACATCTAATCAACTAGCCTATTGCAATTGCAAGGCTAACTAAATCATATGCTAATCAAACTCATACCGTCTGTACTATTACAAATTGAGAGATCCAATAAAAAACTGTAATACCACCCTAAATGATATTATTTTACAACCGCGAACACCACAACTGCTTGGCAGAGAGGAGCGTCTCCCGCATCAATCACTGCGTCAATCGGGGATCTGCTACAACCGCAATACCACTAGATCCAAACCACGATCCACGACCAGTCCAACCAGATCAAAAACTATAAATAAAAAACATAAACCACGACCTGTCCAATCAGATCGAGAACAAAACAACAACGAACAACTAAATCATGGATTTACCCGATCAAATTGAGAACAATTTAAATGTGTGAATCACACTTATTTTCAATGTAATAAAGAATTAATAAACTGAAAAACTATGGTTTCCGCATCTCCCCGTGATGGGAAGATGAGGAAAAGTTTGGAGATGAAGGGTTTTTTTTGGTCGGCGGCAGAAAAAATGTTAGTCAAATTAATTATCAAATTATAAAGAATAGATCTTATAGTACTTATTTTAATATTCACTTGAAAATCTTATAGTATAATATGGGTTGTCTCAAGCATAATTTACATATCAGTTTGAATTTTGCAACATGTGTAATACAACATATACGTTGATTTGATTTGTGTCATTTAAAAGGTAAACACATTGGTTCAAATTATAAACACTTTAAAACATAAAACCTGGTATTCAAATTAATAAAATTTCTAAAAAAAATAAAAGATAACCTAATCAAAAAAGATTTTTGAGCAAAACCCTCATGTACCCCTGAGTTCTTGGGGTATGTATTAATATGCCCCTGAGTTCTTGTAAAGTGTTGATATGCCCCTGGACCGACGGAGATTTTTTTTGATATAATTCTAGAGTATTTTCTTTCTTGCCAAAATCGATTGGAATACACAAAATCACTCAATGGTGAATTTAGTGGTCATTTTTGTCCCAATTGACGTGTGTCGCGTGTGTTAACTGTGTTTTAAAATTTCAAAATTTTGGGTATTTTGTTTTCAATTCTCTTGTCACCGCTTCAATGCTGCATTGTAAGCTTTTCTCTTTACCAATCAATATGTTTGATCGACCAAAATTCAGTGAAATTTACAAACCAGGGGTATATCAGCACTTTTCAAGAACTGAGGGGCATATTAATACATACGCAAGAACTCAGGGGTACGAGGGAACTTTTTATTTTTATTTTTTTTGTTTGACGTTTTAATTGCTTCTTATATTAAAATGGCAAACTAAAAATAATCTCATTCCTCAAAGTCTATGCTGCATAATGTCATGTGCTCATGCAATATATATAATAGACGTGGACTGTAGGACCAAATTTTTATCCACAAATGTAGTCATCAAAAGCTACCCTAAACGCGTAAACCGCGTACGCCATATTTTATCCCTTTTGCTATGTTTAAGTATTTGTTACTGACTTTTAACAGCATTTTTTTACCATATTTCAATCTATCTTGTTCGTAATATATTTGAATTTGAATATATTATCTACTTGGTGGATAAATTTAACTGAACACACTTCCAATTGTCAAAAGATATGAGAAAAAATTAATAATATTTTATGAAAAATAATATAATCTATATTTTCACATAAAAATAGACTAAACTATTTATTCACAACAGTAAATTCCATAAAAAGTACCGAGTTCTAAAATATAAAAAATTATTTTCGAATAAAAAAGATAGGTCAATATTCGAATATTCAATTCCAATACTCAAACGACCTTAAATCTGGCCCACATGATTTTCTATTTATATTGCTTGACCAGAATTCTTTATTTCAGAAGTTCACTGAACTGTGTAAAAAGAGTGAACTGAACTCAAACTATGACAAATCTGCCGCCGGAGCTGATCAACGACATATTCACCCGGCTGCCGGCGAAATCCCTCCTCCGTTTCCGGTGCATTTCCAAACCATGGTGCTCCCAAATCGACAGCCGCAGCTTCGCCAAGGCTCATCTGCGCCGGTCACTCGAAACCGGCGCAAACCTCCATCTCATCACCGGATTCCTAGGTATCTACATCGTCGACCTCGGTCTCCTCGACCGCGCCGCCCACTTCCGCCCACCGTTCTCCGCCTCCGACTTCTCCACCTCCGTCAACGGCCTGGTTCTCGTGCTGGCGGCGAAGCCCGCAACCCCTTATCTATGGAACCCGTTCACCGGAAACTTCCACCAGCTACCGCCGCACCCGCCGGAGCAACACGCGCCGCCGACTGCCTCCGTGTTCGAGGCCTTCGGGCTCGGCTACGACGCCCAGAGAGACGACCACGTGGTGGTCAGAGTCGTGGAGCTCCGAGATAAGTACGGGGCCTGGATTTGTTCCAAGGCGATGCTCTACAGCTGTAACTCTGGAACTTGGCGGGAAACCTGCAACTTTCCGTACACCGTTCCGTACAAGCGAGTTTGGGGAGTTCATCTGAACGGAGTCCTACATACGGCCACAAACGATGATTGTAACCATGGTTTGACCAGATTGCTGCACAGGGCCGCTGATGGTGGTTCGGAGCTGTCCATAATGGGGTTCGATGTCCGGACTGAGCAGCATTTGATCCTGCCCAAACCTCGTCTCACCGGTCCTGATGCGGGCTTTACCATAGAGGTTTGGGCTTTACTTTAGTCATCTGATTCTGTTTAGTCATCTGATTCTGTTTTCAATGCATGAATTTTCACACTAGTTCAGTTCATTTCAGTTTAGATCATATCAGTAAGAAATAAGTCATAAACTTCAGTTCTTTAGTGACACATAAGTAAATTTCATGTTTAGGATATTAAGACATACTACTCATTCATGTTATATATATTTTTACCAGGTGTTGAGTGGATGCCTATGTTTGATTCGTCCGAGGAAGAAAGGCAGGACAGACATATGGATCATGAAGGAGTATGGTGTGAAGGAATCCTGGACATTGTTGCTGTCCGTAACTCCACGAGTGGTTGAATCTTACGTTATTCTCTGCCCTCTTGCCATCTCCAAGGATGGTCTGGAGGTGCTGTTGAACCACGACGATAAGCGCCTCATCTGGTATCATTTGGAGAAGAAGACTGTCAGGGATGTGCCTGTTGATGGGATGCCATTCATATTCTATGCCGATGTTTGTGTCGCGAGCCTCGTTAGCCCGAGTCCCCGAGAGACGGACCAACAACGTTGTTGGGAGGAGAGGACTCTTGTTGGTAGAAACAGGTGACTGCATTTTCCCATTTTGACTATGTTTGATTTGATTCTGATGATTTGTTTCATGGTACTGTTCTTGTTTAGGCACTTGGTTAATATGATAGTGTTTTGATGTAGGGATAATTTCCTTTCAAAGGGGTTTAAGCTGATACTGTGATTCCCATTGGTACGTAAGCCAGACATTATTACACAACATGAAAGCGCGATTTACTAGTTTGTATCTGTTTGGAAGTTGCCCGGTTTTCCGAGCGCAGTGGAATAAGGTTGTTGTTGCAGACTAGGAGCATCTATGATAATGCCACTTGAAACATAGTTGTGTACAATGTAGGCTGTTCTGAAACATCAACCAAAGGTTGAACCTAAGATGTAATCAATCCGGTGATTATCATTCCATCTCTGTTTCTTTTGGTGCTCATCTTCCCCGCTAATTTAGGGCAGGCGTGTGTGTGTGTGTTTTCACCGTTATTTTCACCGTTATGATCGCGAATTATACAGCTTCTCCATGAATAAGGTTTTTACGAGAATGCTCTTCCCAGAAGCGACTGGTCGGAGATGCATGGACGTAGGTTTCGGATGGATTCTTGCCATGTCTTTAGTTGGCGAGGTTACTCTGTTCAATTCCTTTTCCTCGTCTGCAAAAGTTGAGCTTCCCAACTTAGAGTATCATTTCACACCCTCCGTCACCGTGTCCGTTGCTTTTGAGGCAGTTGGTCTTGTTGGACAGTGCTAATGTAAATCTGTTTTGAAAACATGAACCTTAACCAAGTCCGAATCAATAGGTAGTAAGTTGGTAACTAGCATCTTCAAATTTATATATTAAACTCAAACTTTTCTCCCTCATCAAATTGCTATTTTAGATAAGGAAAATAGCATTAATATTGGAATAATAAGTACTTGTTCGCTGGAGCAAAAAATAAACTCTAGCAAACAGGACATAAATGTATTAAAAAAAATAAAAAATCAGTGTGACTGAATTAACTCGAATTTCATAAAATTACATTTTTAGATCAACGGAAAATCTCTGTCAAAGAAGACCTCTTAAAAACTCTAAAAAATAGCAAAAATATCTATTTTAGCAATATTGTTGGACTTGCTCTAAAATAATTAAATAGCAAAACTCCATTGTACATCTGAGTTTTTAGAAAAATGCTCATATACCCCTCGGTTATTGAAAATGCTTTTATACCTTTGGATTGTTATTGACCTAAAAAGTTTTAAACTCTGAATAGTTGATCGGCATCAACTATTATTTCTTGATGCATGTTATACTTCAAAAGATAAATATGATCTTCATTAATGTGCTGAAATTCTATGTGTTATGAACTCGATCGATATGCTGATGAATTTCAACCCATTAACTAAGATTTTTTATAATCTTTTCGAGTGTCCGTGTCAGAAATTCAAAGTCAAAACTTAAATGCCACAATTTTCCTAGTGTATATGAGCCAATTTTCCAAATTTTCGAGGCATATGAGCAATTTCCTATAACTCATGGGAGATTTTGCTCGTAATTTAAAATGTACTTGGACGCCGAGGACAACCGGCGAAAAAAAAAAGGAGAAAATAAGGAAAAACCGAAAGCCGCCGAATCTTCACCAATTCACAGATTTTCAGATCTACGCAGGGTCGATTCCCAAATCCCATATGTAAAAGGTAAATTTCCCTAGTATATATTCACAATTTGGGTTGTTTTTATTCACAATTTTACATATTCTGAGCTGTGATTTCGTAGAATAAATTTAAGAGTATGGATTGCCAGATTGGTCATGGCTTATACCTGACTTCTTGGATAGCCCTTTTTGGTAGCTATAGCAGTATGGGTAATATGATAAGATAAGGAAACCACGGTTATAATTATATTGGATAGCCTTTTTTGGTAGCTATAGCAGTATGGGTAATATGATAAGATAAGGAAACCACGGTTATAATTATATTGGATAGCCCTTTTTGGTAGCTATAGCAGTATGGGTAATATGATAAGATAAGGAAACCACGGTTATAATTATATTGCTAGAATGGACAAATCGCATCAAGATTATAACGATAACATAAATACACGTAGTTAATTTTGCCTATACAGATAATACATTTGCAATTAAAATATTGTATACAACAGAGCATTAATACAGATTCTAATTTTGGAATAAAATCGCAAAACAAGGAATCAAAATAGAGAATTTACGGAGATTTTTGCATATCCGAACAAGATCCAACATTACTCTATAAATAAATTTAAAAAATTATAATAATTACATAAATTTCTATAGATGTAATCATATGCAACCGTAAAGTGAGAAATTTTCGGAGGTTTGTGTAGATCCATTGTTTTTAACAAGATCCAACATTATCCCATAAATAAATTTAAAAAATTCCATATTTACATAATTTTATATAGATCAACTAAGCAAAAGGTAACAAAAAAGAATCAATTAAAATATATGTTTGCCGATCTTACGCAGAATCTCGGGATTCATGACGACTTTTCCGGCAAAAATTTCGGTTACAGAGAAAAAGATGCGCCTATTTCCTATTTCCTAGGGTTCCACCTAAGCATACTCACTATTTATAGTATTTACAAATGTGTATTTTAAGCAGAGCCAACAGTCTAAGGCCCAACACTTTTCAGCCAAACACTTTTCAGCCCAGAGATGGAATGAAAAAACATCATTTGCGTTACCTGCCAAAAATTAAAGTAACCAAAGTACATCTCACTGTTTTTGTTCGAAAGGAAAAGTAACCAATATTATTAATGTTTAATAATAATAATAAGTATGCATTTAAACCTTGAATTATAATGTTTTAGGAAAATAGCTAGATTTCACAGACCTTGTGGAGGCAGTTGTGGGTCGATGGTTTTTGCTCAGCGGAGAGCAGCCGCTCCACCTGATTAGAAGGTCAGGTATGATCAGCAAATCTTCTCACATTACACATGAATAGTTTGAGTTTATTTTTTGGTAAGCCATTTTAAAAAGAGCAATGATGGTTATGGGGAAGTAGTGTGCGGGTAGGATGAGAGAAAAAAGGGAGGGTGGGTAGTGTAGGGACATGGTGAGGGACATAGTGGGGCCCTAACCAGAAAAGTGGGACACATGGGGACATGGTGGGGGCCTCCTGCAATTTTAGGTTTGTTTTGTTTTTTATTATTTTCAGAGTTGGACCCGTGTCACTCCCAGGTGAGGACACGCGTTCTTAACGGGTCTGAAACTTTTTTTATGAAAATTCTTTTGGGACACGTGGCTGCACCAGGAAGCGACACGTGTTCCCAACACAATTTTTTTTAAATTTGCCTAACAACCATATTTTTAAATCTGCCCAAATTTCTTCATTTTTTTCATCATTTCCGACATTTTTATTCTATAAATAGGTCTCAAACATTTTACCTATTCTCACACTTCTTCAATTCCAAATCATATTCAAATTCTTCTCTAAAACTCTACTTTTTTCCAAATCTTCAATGGAACCAAGAAGAGTATTTAGAGGGAAGAATGTTATGAATCTGAATGATCCTTATAAGGTTGTTCATTATTATGATCCGAATTCAATGGATGAATTTCCAAACACTTCTTCTACCTCAAATCTCAATCTGCCTATGAATACCCAATAACGATCAAACTATCAAGATCCAAACTCCCTTTCCCAAACTTCACGCTCAATCCATAATTCTCATATTACATTCAATAACATCCATATTCATACTCCATCCTCAAACTCTCATTCTCAAAATCTATACTACGACGTTAGCCCTTAACATTCAAAAGCAAGATACCCCAATCCAAACACTTCATTTCCAACATGACACATTCAATTTTGGCCTATGAATTCTCAACATGATTATGAAAGTTATCATCCTTCAAATGTTGAGTCTACTTACGAATACGGCGGATTTTCTAATCGTGGTAGGAGTACCCAAAGCTTGCTTAGCCTTTGGATGGATGGATCGCATGATTACTATATGAGATTTTTTTTAATCGGACGGCTGTGAGCACATGGGTCTACTTTCTTTTTGTTTTTTTAGTTTTTTAGTTTTTGGAAAGAGAATTAAAACGCCCGTACCTCGGTAACTTTTATTAAATTCACCTAAAAATGCTTAAATAATTAATATTTTTAATTACATGTAAATAATAAATAGATAAGTTTGATATTTTGAAAGTACGTAATATAACGAATCTAATAAGGTCAAATACTATATAATTTAAATTAGTTCTAAGGTTAAATAGTTTGAGTTTAATTTTTTTGGTAGTAAGCTATTTCAAACTACTAAAGTAAAGTGAAAAGTAATTACTTGAAATAAAATCACTACAACTAAAAATAAAATAGTTTTTCACTAAATTTAACTAAACTAAATGATTAAATTGAGAAATTCAAGAAAGATCTGTAAGACACAACACAATAAATGCATTTTCTCATAATTTCAAACACGTTTTTTTTCTCATAGGTTAAGTCCTATTATGGAGACACTGATTTCAGGTAATCAGACTGGTTTTGTGAAGAATAGACATATTGGGGAGAATGTACTTCTGGCACATGAGATGATGGAAACTCTGAGGAAAAAGAAGACAGGAAAGGTTGGTTTGGTGGCTGTTAAATTGGATATGAGCAAGGCATATGATAGAGTGTCTTGGGTTTTTTTGGAGGAAGCATTAACATATTTTGGATTTCCAGAAAGTTGGAGAGCTTTGGTCATGAAATGTGTTACATCAGTATCATATTCACTCAATGTGAATGGGGTTCAGTTAGCTAAGTTCAAACCTGTAAGAGGCTTGAGGCAGGGCTGCCCCCTGTCGCCATATCTTTTTATAATCTGTCAACAATTTCTGTCGGGTATGCTTAACTCAAAGACTCAGGTACAGAGAAAACAAGAGTTGGGTTATAGTTGTGCTCAAGGAGTATCAAAGATCACACACCTGATGTATGCAGATGACTGCATCATATTCCTTAAGTGCAGTATGACAGATATTTTCATCTTGCAAAGATATTGGATCATTTTGCAAGATTCTCGGGACAACGTATCAATTTCAGCAAGTCCTCACTTCAGGTTAGCCCAAATGTCTCAGTTGAGGATGAGAGTTTATTGCGTTATACTTTGAATATTCACAACACAGGAATTGGTACAAAGTACCTTGGAATTCACCTGAATCTTACAGAAGGAAAAGTGAGAGTGTTTGGAGATATGATAGCAAGGGTAAGAAGAAAGTATGATAGCTGGAAAACAAAGCTTTTGAATGTAGCAGGGAGAATAACATTGGCTAAGCATACTTTAGCATCATTATCAATCTATCCTATGGGAATATTCAAGATTCCTGACTCAATTCTAAGGAAGATAGATGAGATGACAGCTAAGTTTATCTGGAAGGGGGAGTTAGAGGGTAGAGGTATTCACTGGATGTCATGGAGCCAGATGTGTTTGCCCAAGAGTAAAGGAGGTTTAGGAATGAGGAAAGCTAAGGACATGAATAGAGCATTGTTGGCAAAACATGCTTGGAAAATAATCAGGGAGCCAGAGTGTTTATTTTCAAGAATATTTTTGCAGAAACATTGTACCAAAACCTCTTTTGTTAAGTGCAAACAGAGAAATCAAGATACATGGAGTTGGAAGTCCATTTTATGGGGAAAGGAGCTCATAAGACCTCAGGTTATGTGGCAACTTGGGCAAGGGGACAATATCCACATCACTGAGCAGTGGATACCAGGAATGGTGAATCCGCTGAGCCAACATCATGATATGGCACAACACACAGATCTAAAGGTGTCTCACTTTCTCACAGAACAGAAGCAATGGAGATTACCATTACTGAGAGTGTGGTTTACACCAACAGTTATTGATGAGATAGCAAAGATACACCTGTCTAGTATTCAGAAGGACAGGTTAATTTGGGCAGTTTCGACTTCGGGAGAGTATACTGTAAAAGAAGGCTATAGGGTGCAACAACATCAGATCTCAGGAGCTAATACTGTTAAATGGAGTAAGTTCTGGGGTTTAAATTTTCCGCTAAAAATCATTGTGTGTGTATGGAGAGCATTGCAGAATGCCTTACCTACTGCACAGAATCTCTGGTTTCGCAAATCAGTGGATTCGCCCATGTGTTCTCGCTGTAATCAACACCAGGAGGATGTTACACATCTTTTTCTTGAGTGTGAGGCGGCGAAGCAAGTTTGAATATCTCCAGGCTAGCTTCACAAGTTCAAATGAATGGTGGACTGACAATGAAAACTTGGTTCTGGAATTGGTTTGGCTCAGGGCCACAAATGCAGGATATCAAGCTAAGTATATGTCTCCTGTGGGAGATATGGAAGGATAGGAACTTAAAGGTGTTTCAGGATGCATGTAAGCCACCAGAGCTAGTATTAGAAGCAGCTGTGCAGATAATACAGGTCATGGAAACCAGATCAGTGGCTCAGGATATAGAGGATGTGGTAATACAAACACCACATATCCAGCAGAGACAGGAGGCTCCAGGGTGGTTACAGATTCTGCCACACTGGGTGATTACTTTTGATGGTTCCTTTAAGGCAGCATCGCAGCAGGCAGCAGCAGCTTGGACAATCTCTTTGGCTTTAGGAAATGAGCATGTTGTGGTGCAGGGAGAAGAGCAGTTTAGAGCATATTTACCTCTTCATGCAGAAATGGTAGCATGCTGGAAATCTCTCTTACATGTACCAGGTGAACATTCAAATGTGGTTTGGATCATGACAGATTGTCAGGTGCTGAAGGATCTACTTACAAATCAGGAGCTTAATCCTCCTTGGCAGATTCAGTCACTGGTCGTTGAACTGAGAAGTATACTGAAGAAGTTTCATTTATGTTTTGTCCAGAAAGTAGATAGAAATGTGGTTTGTAATGAACATAATAGGGCCACCACCCTGACTGTTGCTTTTACTTAATCTAATATATGTTTTTCATCAAAAAAAAAAACACGTTTTTTTTCTATAAGACACCTTGATATGTAAATCTTTTAGCATTTTTTGTACAATAATATTATATAGTCATACTATTTATGCATTATTTTAGTCATATGATTTTATGTTATTCAAATTACTCCTTACTAATATTGTATTAATATGATTACATTATTTACAAACTAGTTATGTTATGGCTATTTTCCTTGAGTGAAATTTTACGGGCTCCCTTAAGTTTTTCATAATTGCTATTTCAGTCATACAGGCCTTAAAGTGTGTAACACAATCCTTTAATGTAGTACAAATTACAACGGCTAAACTTAGTGGTAAAACTTCATCCCATAAGCGAGTTAGATGATTTCTCGTGTTTCCCACATTCAAATCTACTAGAAGCTTATTATCAAAAAAAAAAAATCTACTAGAAGCAAAACAAAGATCACTAATTAACCATGAAGTAAAAACGCACTTGCACTTAGAGGTAACGGGCATCGTCACATGTATAAGGAATCGATGAAAAAGGTAGAGTGTAGGTAGAGTGATGAATCGACAAGAGAGCTGTTTTAACTAGCTTAAACGAGACATCTTTACCATCCATGCAATTCTATTACAATCCACTTATTATAATTGTAAGCTATATAATGCAAAATTATGATCTCCAATTGGCAACTTATATTAAGAAAGGACATATGCCTTGTTTACCAGAGTTTATCTGTAGATCAGTTCAGTTCAGTTCAGTTCAGTTCAGTTCAGTAAATTTTTAAAAAAATTCAGTTCAGTTCAATATATTTAAAATTATTTCAGTTCAGTTAAATAAATTTAAATTTATTTCAGTTCAGTTCAGTGTATTCCTAAATATTTATTTTTTTATAAATTTTTGTAAACATTTTTTTAACTTAATTTTCTTTTCATTTCCAATGTTTAGTTTAGTTTAGTTTAGTTTAGTTTAGTTCAGTTCAGTGCAAATAATATGTCTCTAGAAATTTATATTATTCGACTCAATTTTTATTTCGCAATATATTATTTTTGCTCCAGTTCAAATTAAAATAGTTCAGTTTGGTTCAATTCAGTTCGAATGAAATATAAGTTCATCAAATTTCCTTTTATATGATGATGATCATTCATTAATAACAAATGAAAATATATTATTTTTATTTTAGTTCAATTCAGATCAGTTCAGTTCAATTTAGTTCAGATCCTCTGAAATTTGATTTTATGATATACAACTCAATTTATGTCTTATTTTACCATAATCTTTACTTTAAATATAATATAATTATTTGAATCGTGATTCATTTAAATCGACTCAACCAAATTTGATATGCTTCATTATATGGCTATTTTTAATTAGTTCAGATAAGTTTCAGTTCAGATAAATTCAGTTCAGATCAGTTCATATCCTCTGAAATATAATTTTATGATATACAACTCAATGACTCATATCCTCTTTGATATAATATTATGATATACAACTCAATGACTCATATCCCCTGAAAAATACATGACTATGATATTAAACTCAATATATTTCTTTAATATAGCATAACCTTTACATTTCATACTCAAATATAATTATTTGAATCGTGATTCATTTAAATCGACTCAACCAAATATAATATGTCATCATTTATCTTATTAGTTTATTTTAGTTCATTTCAGATTAGTTCAATTCAATTAAGAACAATTCAGTTCAGTTTAGATAAGTTCATATCATCTGCACTATAATTTGATGATATCTAACTCAATTCAGTTTAGATTATATCACCTCAACGTGTTTTTATGTTAAATTATATAAAAATGTATTTATATTTATTTCAGTTCAGTTCAGTTAAATATATTTAAAATTATTTCAGTTTAGTTCAGTAAATTTAAAATTATTTCAATTCAGTTCAGTAAATTTAAAATTATTTCAATTCAGTTCAGTTCAGTAAATTTAAATTTATTTCAATTCAGTTCAGTTCAGTAAAAAAAAAACTCTAGCAAACAGGGCCATAATCATGTATAAAAAACTCAAGTGGAACTTGAGAATTGACTATTCATATGATATAATAAAATAACTGATTGCCATGTTTCTTCTCAAACTTTGGCCTGTTTACCAGAGCTTATCTGTAGATCAGTTCAGTTCAGTTCAGTTCAATTCAGTTCAGTTCAGTTCAATTCAGTGAAAATGCAATTTGATGAAATTCAGGTTAATTCAGTCATGCTGATTCCATTTTTCAATACATCAATTTTCACTTCAGTTCAGTTCAGTTCAATTCAGTTCAGTTCAATTCAATTCAGTTCAGTTCAGTTCAGTACATCAAGAAATAAGCTCTACTAAACAGGCCTTTGTATTTTCATCCTTCAAGTCATGCACGAGATAAAATATTCGAATCTCATTTATAAAATTCAAAATTTCTAAATTAAAATAAAATGAACTACTCATTTGTAAGATAAAATTTTCTAAATAATAAAAATCAAATTATAATCAAATTTCTAAATTATAAAATTTTCTAAATTATAAAAATCAAAAATTTAAATTAAAATAAAATGAACTACTCATTTATTACTAATAAAATTGTACACTAGCTTTTTTTATGAAATCAAATGAAATAACTTTACTTTCCTAAAAAAATACATTCTAGTCATCATTTTTCACTCTCATTAGTTAGCACTTCGCACCAGTTCACCTATTCATTTCCCAAATTCAACCCCAAATCTCAATTATCCGTCCAAACAATTGGGCCCAACAATTTTAAACCTGGCCCACAGATGATCTCATCTAGCATTATAAAGTGTTGACCAGGAGTCCAACTCTCAAACTCCGAATTACACTACACAGTGAACCCTCTCTACGATGTCAAACCTGCCGCCGGAGCTCATCACCGAGATATTCACCCGGCTGCCGGTGAAGTCCGTGCTCCGTTTCCGGTGCCTATCCAAACCATGGTGCTCTCAAATTGACAGCAAAACCTTCAAAAAAGCCCACTTGGCACAGTCTCTGAAAACCGGCGCCAACCTCCACGTCCTCCTAGGTTACCTCGGCATTCGCGCCGTCGACCTCGACCGCCCCGACCGGGCCGCCCAACTCCGGCCGCCTTTCTCCGCCTCCGACTTCGCCACTTCCATCAACGGCGTGGTTCTCGTACTCACCGACGCCACCCCCTTTCTCTGGAACCCATTCACCGGGAAATCCCACCACCTGCCCTCACCGCCGGCGGAGAAGCACGCGTCCAATGTCGGCTCCGTGTTCGAGAAATTCGGGCTAGGTTACGACTCCGGGAGAGATGACTACGTGGTGGTCAGAGTCGTGGAGCTCCGAGGTAAAAATGGCAATTGTATGCGCTGTGAGGCGATGATTTACAGCTGTAATTCTGGGAAATGGAGAAAGACCTGCAACTTTCCTTACGTTCTTCCATATAAACGTGTTTGGGGCGTTCATCTGAACGGAGTGCTGCATACCGCCGTCTACGGTGGTCCTAAGACTCCGGAGTGGTTCATCAATGGCTTCGATGTCCGGAATGAGAAACATTTAGTCCTGCCCAAACCTCGAATCACCGGTCCGGATGCAGAGTTTACCGTCGAGGTATATCATTTCCACTTCATACTTTCCATTTGCTCTCCCATGATAATCAGTGCATAATGTATTGAATTTTATATTAGAGCTAGAGATTGAGATAATATTGTTCATATAATTGAAAGAACTTAATGATGATAATATTATTCATATGATCTTATGTCTTGGAAAGAGGTTTGTGATAATGTTAAATAATAGGTATGATTGTTTTCAATAGGTCATGAGTGGGTACCTTTGTTTGGTTCGGCTCAGGAGGGAGGATAGGACTGATATATGGATGATGAAGGAGTACGGTGTTAAGGAGTCATGGACCATGTTGCTGTCTCTTGCTCCTCCGGTAGTGGTGGAAACCTACAGCTCGCTTTGCCCTCTCGCTTTCTCAAAAGATGGTCAGGAAGTGTTGCTGAACTTCGATGACCAGCGTCTCATTTGGTACCACTTGAAGAGGAAGTCGGTTAGAACTGAGGCTGTTGCCGGGCTGCCTAGTATGTTTTATGCTGATGTTTGTGTTGCAAGCCTCATTCACCCCGGTTCCCAAGTTGCAGGGCAGCCACAGCACTCTCAGGAAGGGAAAACTCTTGTTGGTAGAAAATCTAGTAAAAAGAGGTAACCTTGCTTATTCATGGCTAGAAACTATATTCATGGCTGATGTCGAGATTGTTTGTGATGTAACTAGAAACTATATTCATGGCTGATGCCGAGATTGTTTGTGATGTAGGGATGATTTCCTTTCGAAGGGGTTTAAGCTGGTGCTGTGATGTATTAGTCCCACGGGTAAGTAAAACATCATTACATATTCCAGATATGGAAATTTGCTAATATGCTCGTCCATTTTATTGTGATATGTCTTTCATGTGGCTTTAAAATGGATGTTGTAGTGCTAGTTTATGCCTACTATGTATCATGTTCCAGGAAATTGGTGACGGAGATGTCAAACTGGATTCAAGTACAGTAGGTTGAAGTTGCCGAATATCTACAATATCACTTGATGTATGGTGATGTACGTATTTAAGCTAGTGGTAGTGATTAGTGAATAGTATTAAGCGTTTTGTGGTACTGATCCTAAACTGGATGTTCGGAGCCTATAGATCACGCGTTGATCTAGTATGTCTTGATGTTAAGAATCTACGCTTGTTTTTGATGGTGCTGATCCTGTTCTGAAAGATCTAATGTAAGCTGTTTTGAAACATGAAATGAACCAAGTTGGAATCAGTATTGGTGATTTGTCTTTTTGATTTAAACAAAGGCACCCAATGCTCATCTTCCTTTGTATAGAGGACAAGTGTTTGTGTGTGCGAAATGAACATCTTTCAATTTTAGGTTACAGTTTTATGATATATTATAATTCACTTGAATGTCATCATAATAACATTGAGTTTATTTTATTTTTTTAGTAAAAATATTAAATAAAAACGGTACATGTGAAATCACGCTCTCAAAAATGGTACTCACCCAGTCCCGAGTCCCAACTGTATCATGTATCTACATATAATCTTTTTTAAAAGCAAAGATGTTAATTTTTAACTTACTTTTTACATGTATAAATTAACAAAAATGTTATTATATTTTTATTGTTGAATTCATCATGTAGCTATCAATACATTTTAGTTGAACTAAACTAAATTCAATATATCTAAACTAAAGTGAATTAAGTTGGCTAATTTAAGTGTGAACAAGTCAATTTGTTGTTGGATTGATTTGAAATGAATTTAATTGAACAAACTATATCAAACTGAACTGAGCAAAACTGAACTTAACAAAACTAAGTTGAATTGAACTGAACAAAATTAGACATATGGAGATTTAGTTTAAGTAATTAGACAAGTATTTCCCAAATCCAACCCCAAATCTCACCAATCCATGGAAAGTTCGAAACAATTGGGCCCAACAAGTTTAAACCTGGCCCCGCAGATGATCCATTCTATAACAGGTTGACTGACCACGATTCCCATTTCTCAACCTCAGAATTCCCACTACACAGTGAACCCTTCCCACGTCCAAGAAAACCGGCGCCAACCTCCACGTCCTCCTAGGTCACGACGACATTCGCACCGTCGACCTCGACCGTCCCGACCACGCCACTGTACTCCGGCCACCGCCACCTTTTTCCGCTTCCGATTTCTCCGCTTCCACCAACGGCCTGGTTCCGGTATAGTAATATGTTCTATACCGGTGTTTGTGTTGCGAGTCTCATTCACCCTGGTTCACAATTGGAGGGGAAATCTGTTTTGAAAACATGACCTTAACTAAGTCGGAATCAGTATTGGTAATTACTATCTTTTGGTGCTCAAATTTCTTGTTTTTAGCACAAATGTGTGTGAAATTGTGTGTGATGAATGCTATCAAATCTTCCGAGCAAAGTGCATTGAGTGGTTTGAGTCTAGTGAAAATTGAGTCTACTCTCAGATATATTGGTTTTATAAATTGCATGTAAATGGAGATATGGAGTGTAAATGATCAGCACTGAGATTAAAATAAATCCTAACTTGAGTTTGAGTTGTTTAAAATATTTTGTAGTCTCGTTATCAACTCACATGAGTTCTTCAAATCTTGCTTCATAACTTCACGCAAAACACACTTGAGTTAAACTAAACCTCGACTTATCTTTAATATCATATTCTCGAATTGAATTGATTTGAACGTAAATCAACAAAAAATTAATGCATTGTTAGCTTTATTAAATAAATCTAAATTTTATTAAATTATACTAAATTTAACTTAATTGAACTGAGCAGAATAAAACGATGCCATATAGCAACAAACATGAAACACCACCTCTAATTTTGGACAAATGTGATGCGGTGAACTGTGGACACATTCAAATATATATTCCATATCCATATGGACAAAACCCAATCCATAATATATCCATAGAATAAATTGGGCCAACAAATTTCAACCTGATCTGCAAATGATTGACTAGGGTTTCGAATTTCTTGTTTATTTGACCAGGTTCAGAATTTGTGTGGACACTAGTCAACTGGTCAGTACACTAAGCTCGCTCGGAGAAAATGACAGATCCGTTGCCAAATCTGCCGCCGGAGATCATCACCGAGATCCTCACCCGGCAGTCGGTGAAGTCGCTGCTCCGTTTCCGCTGCGTCTCCAAGCCATGGTGCTCCGAGATCGACAGTCGCAGCTTCAAAAAAGCCCATTTCTCACGCTCCCTCGCCACCGGCGCCAACCTCCACGCCATCCTCGGCCGCACTGGTTTCTTCAGCATCGACCTCGAAAAACCCGACCGCGCCACCGAAGCCCGCCCACCTTTCCCCGCCGACGACTTCTCCAACTCCACCAACGGCCTGGTTCTCGTGCTGACCCCGCCGGCCATTCTGTACAACCCGTTCACCCGGAAGCACCACAAGCTGCCGCCGAATCTGCCGGAGAAGACAATGCCCGGAATTTACACCCTGCTGCAAGCCTATGCCGTCGGCTACGACTCCGAGAAGGATGATTTCTTGGTGCTCAAAGTTGGGGTGATACGAAATAGAGGCGGGAAATGGTTGGGGTCCAAAGGCATGATTTACAGCTGCAATTCCGGCACTTGGCGGTACACCTGTGACTTTCCCTACCCTACTCCGACCAAGCGTGTTTGGGGTGTTCATCTGAATGGAGTTCTGCACACTGCCACAAATAAGGTTAATGGTGGCTCCGATTGGTCCATAATGGCGTTCGATATCAGGACTGAGAAGCATGTGACCCTGCCCAAACCTCCAGTCACTGGTCCGTCCACTCGGGATGATGCCTTCACCATTGAGGTATGCTTTCTTGGATAGAAGATGCATCTTTTTATTTATATTGCTTTCTTGATTTTCAATAAAGATGGTGTTTTAGTAGCATATATGTCATTTTCATATTAAGTATCATAGAAACATTCATGTGATGTGATAAATATGTTGTTTAGTGAAAACTAGGAGATAATGATAATGTTAATTAATAGGTATGAGTATTTATAATAGGTGTTGGGTGGGTGTCTGTGTATGGTGCGGCCGAGGAAGAAAAGCAGGACCGACATATGGATCATGAAAGAGTACGGTGTCAAGGAATCCTGGACCTTGTTGCTGTCCGTTGCTCCTCCAGTGATTGAATCCCCTGTCGATCTCTGCCCTCTTGTTTACTCCAAGGATGGCCAGGAGGTGCTGCTGACCCATGATCACAGGCGTCTTACTTGGTACCATTTGAAGAAGAAGACTGTTAGACACCTGTCTGTTAATGGGATGCCTTCTCAGTTTTATGCTGATTACTGTGTTGCCACCCTCTTTCACCCTGGTCCCCTGAGGGCAGATCAACCGCGCCCGTCGGAAGGAAGGAAGCCTGGCAGAAGCTCTAGTAGCCAGAGGTAACTGCGTCTTACCATTTCCACTTTATTGGATCATGATTTTTTGTGTGGATCGAATTAACGATATCGGTTTCCTGTTATGTATTAGAAGAGTCTTTATGTGGAATAGGGATACTTTTTTTAAAGCAAAAATGCTTGGCCACTCAGCTAATGTGGATGGTACTTTTGATGTAGGGATGCTTTCCTTGCAAGGGGGTTTAAGCTGGATCTTTGATGGATTAGTTTCACACTGAAGTTCGATTGGTAAGTAAGATATTGTTGCTTATGAAGGTTTGCTTACTTGCATGTTCAATTTAGTGTGGTTGGTCTTTCTTGAGGTTGAGTGTCATCTAATGGCTTTAAAAGGGAGATTTCATCTTTGGAAACATGACCGTTTATTGGATGCAAAGTGTCGAATTTCTTTTTTGTTTCACTTTGGAAGAGTCCGTTGGTGGAATAAAGGGAGTCCAATGTTTCTCCTATGTATGACAACTTGGCTGATGCCGATAGTATGTTTTCATGTAGGGTCGTAGATTAGTTGCGCTCTGAAGTCCCATTGCCGAGCTGCTGGATTGCTGCTGGAATCTTTTGTCTTAGTGGGTTAAAACATGGTATTGTGTAATAATCGTAGTAAGCGTGTTATGTACTCATTTCGTAGTAGTAGCTGAAACATGGTGCTGTGTAATCGTCGTAGTAAGCGAATTATGGTATCAACCTAGTAGTAAGCGAATCATGGTACTATCAATCTATCTAGTAGTAGCATGTGAAGAACTGACTTCTTGATGTAAGCTGTAGCCTGTAGGCTATTCTGAACTAGGTGCAAATCCAGTGCAGTGATCTATTTCATTTATGTCTTTTGTGCTCATTATTGTGCTCATTATTGTGCTTAATTGGATATATATATATATATATATATATATATATATATATATATATATATATCTAAGGTGTCGTTTGGTTCATGTGGGAATTAAGTTCCCACAAAATTTGTATTTACTCGGAAATTAATTCCTCCATAAAAATACTCAGAATTTGTCTAAACTGTTTGGTTGCAAGTACGTATTTTATAATTACTAGGATTTTATTTACCACACATTGTTTGGTTCACCTCTCGTATTTATTTTGGAATCTAAAAATGGACGCTACAGACAAAACGGGAGGGAAATAAAACGCGTGAATTGGGGAGAAAATGGTAATATCCTATTATGATCGACGCGTATTTCATTTTGACCTAGGTGGAGCTCGGTAACAAATTTCCCACATTGTGTAGGAAATAGAATTTCCGCGGAAATGGTAATTCCAGCGTTTTTATCATTATACGTGAACCAAACAACAATCCAAAATGTTAAATACTCAGAATTGGTAATTACAACGTTTTGTACGCTAACCAAACGACCTCTAACTATATACTCCCTCTGGATTATATATAATGGCCGAGTTTCCTATTTTGGCTGGACTCTTTATTTTGGCTGAGATTGATTTTTGCCAAATTTGGAGGGGGACAAACTGTGAATTTTACAATAATGTCCTCCTTCCATTGTGTTATTTACCATAAGCCCAATCCTTAATCCATTGAATAATCACCTAATTAATCCATTTAATCAACTAATTAATCCTCGTTATTTCCCCTTTTTCCGAGTGAATCAGCCGTTCATAGACATGAAATCTTATCGTTCAGAAGCTCTGAACTTATGGAAACCCCAACCAATTCAAAAACTTCCAAATCCGAATATGATTCGGATGAAACCCAGCCTTATTACGATGAAACCCAGGCTTATTCCGATGAAATCCCCCCCGACGAGTTTGAATCTGAAAATTTCAGTCAAAGTGAGATCCAACCGGTTGCTGATTTCAGTCAAAGCAAATTCGAATCGGAGTTGAGGTGGTATGATGCGGAGTCATTGGTCGCTGATTCGCAGGTTGAACAGTCAATTGAGGAGGAAGACGACCATAAGGATAGTATTGTTGCAGGTCCATTCCCGAGGTCGCCGCCGATTCACAAGGTAAAGTTGGTTACGAAGGACACACCCTGGCCTACAATGAAAGAAAGCCATGGCCTTGAAGAGCCTGAAATAAACGATTTCTTAGGTGTTAATCCGACGTACCTCCATTATTTCTTGGCGACATCTAAAGGTAAGATAACGCAGACTAGAATTAATGGATGGGCACACATTGTACTTGTGAGCTGATTTGAAATTCAACCTTGGACTTTCCCTCTCTTTTAGTCCAGTTTCCCTCCAATAAGCCCAAATAGTAACTTGGACTTTTGTTGCGTGGGAGGCCAAAGTTAGACACTAATTATGAGAATAAATTTGTTGGACCATGAGGGGGCAAGTGTCAAGGACATTCTTGGAGTTATTTTTTTTAATTAAAAATTGTCATTTCTTGGACTTTGTGCCATGGAAACTCAGCCAATATATATAATCCAGAGGGAGTATAAGAAGACAAGAATTTTTAACAAAACATACATCTTTTGTTGACATGTGACAGGACATCTCATCTGCCACCTCACCTCCACCTCATTTTTTACTCATCCCATTAATTCACAAACTTAATTCCTCACCTCTTCAATTTCACAAGAGTTCCTCCCATTTTTCCTGAACTCTTCACCTCTTCAATTTCATGTCCATTAATCCATTGTGTTCTTTAATGTCATTTACCCTCCATCAATTTTATTTTCTTTAATTCTCTTAATTATTTCCTGAACTTTATTTTTCCTTGTGACCTTACAATTTCTAGACCGGAAGCACCTTCTCATCTTCCTTTTCCTTTTGTTCTTCAACTAATCCATTGATTTCATTCTTCAATTCATTCAATTTTCTTTAGTATCATTCATGCTATTAATCTTCTCAACAAAAGGCACCTCTTCCTCTTCTTTCTTTTTAAATTCAATTCCCTTATTCATTACCCTTTATTTGATGGCTAATAACCCCCTCATCTTCCTTCAATTACTAACCTCATAATTTGTTATTAAATCAATTCATTTTTACAATAAAACTTATGCAATTATTGCAATTTACGACCCTTATAATATTTATGAAATTGTAGAGTAATTTTTCATATTCCAGAGGGTTATTGGCATCTCCTGTATCTATAAATAGGACTTACCATCTCACTTCTTCTCATCACTCATTAGCAAAGGTAAACTCTTTCTTTCTTTTTGAAATTCAAACAAATTTTATATGCTAAATTTAAATTTAACAATTCCTAATCCTTTTGATTCTTCTTTTGATTCTAGAACTTGGCCAACTTATCAAGCAGTTTCTAAAATTGGGAAGACGGGAAATGTGTAGGTTGGATGAATTGGTAGTTCGATGAATTGGTGCTACTCATGTATATATTGGTGATGCAAATCCACTCATTCAAGATGCGACACAAGCAATTATAATTCTTAGTTTTCAAATTGTATACTCAATCCAAGTATTAGAAATAATATTATCTGTCTAGATTATATATCCCTTGAAAACACATGTTTGCTGTAAAACCTAAATTTTTTTTGTAGCCATTATATGGTTGATGAGTGATGAGCTTTTATCTTCTTTTTCTATCTTGAAAGCTCAAGTTCAGCTTTACATTTGAATGATCACTAATCAAGAGTACTTCATGTTATAAGGTTTGAGAGGTGTTTAAATATTCTTTGATTTAAGATGTGATTTTCATCGTAATGCGGAGCATAGATAAACAAGTGACACTACCTTTCTTCATAGATGGGAAGTTATGTTTATAGACTAATTACTTTTATGCCAAAAAGATAAAGTAGATGGTCATATGCTTAACAATTATCACTGATAAATTTGTTAAAATTTTAAGTTTCTATGAAGCACTTTCAGTAATTTTATACTTTCATTTATTCTTTCAAAACTCAAGTACCTATTTTCCCAAAAATAATTTAGAAAATTAATTACTAAGAGGTTAATTTATATGAAAACATAACATCTAAAAAAATAAAAAATAAATTTACCATAATGAAAGTTAGTGAAGTGGTAAAGGGCCACAGTTATATTTATTGTGCCATACAATACACTTTAGTCTAATTTTTATACTAGATCTGATTTATTTGAAAATAATCTATGAAAGAATTTTGTTTTAAACATATAATTATGTTATACTAAACCAACCAAATTCCGTGTTTTCAAAACATTTAGAATGCAATTACTTTTTAAGATTATTCAAAATATAATTACACTTTAAGATAAATGTTACATACAACAATGTTTTCAATTATATATTCACGATATTATCTGAATTTATAAATTGGACCATGATCGCGCCTTGCGCGATCTAACATGCTAGTATATATATATGGGAAGGGATCAATGCACGCCCTTATTTACACACCATTTGTACTCCAAATCCCAGCCATCAATCTCTAAACTAATCCAACGGTTACAATTAATTTAGATAATTTTAATTTCTTTTCTTTATTTTCGTCTCTTTCCCCTTTCTGTCTCTTTTCTTCCCAGAATCCTCTCCTGCTTCCTTTCATTTTCCCCCCTTCTTCTTCTACTACTTCCCTCACAAATCTACCCCAAATCTATTTACCAATTCAATTAACCATTATACTCTGTTTTTTATTACTTATGGAGATTTTCCGTCAAAAGGGTGATTGAGAACCAGGCGATGACGGAGGATTGCCGTCAAATGGACATGGAGAATCGCCAGATTAGTAAATCGATGAGATTTGATGTGGAATAACTATTGGAGGAAATTAATGGACTGTCGTCGGTGTCGAAATACGGAGCGACGATGGAGAATCGAAGGTGATTTTCGTTTGCCGAAGAGGATAGATACCAGAGTTGATCTACCTTCAGGGGTTATGGATTTGATAATGCAGAAATTATTATAGGGTAATGGATAATTAATTCAGACCCTCATCGGTGGTGATATAAACTGGTCGCGGCTGATTTGAGGTGGTTAAAAGAAATTTGTGGGATGAGTAATAGTAGACGAAAGAAAGTAGCAAACAAAAAGAAAGAACAGAATTTGCAGACAAGTAACGAAGAAGAAAAGTAAAAGAAGGTAATTATCGGGAAGAAGAAAAAATGAAAAAGAAAATATCAATAAAAATCGATAAATAAAATTAATATCTAATTAATTGTAACCATTAGATTGGATTAGAATTGACGGCTGGGATTTGGAGTACAAATGGTGTGTAAATAAGGGTGTGCATTGATCTCTTCCATATATATATATATATATATATATATATATATATATATATATATATATATTATATGTAAAACATCAGCGCTGAAATCGAATACACGCTGAAAATGAATAAATCCTAAGTTGATTTTGAATTGTTTAAAATATTTTGTAGTCTCATTATCAACTCAAATGAGAGTTCATAGAATCTTGCTTCATAACTTCACACAATACAAACTTGATCATTGACTTAACCCAACGTCTAATATAACTATTTTTACTCCACTAAAACACAAGAAAATCATCAGATCATCGACTTAAGTCGAGGTGGTAGAACATTTCAAGTCGACTTAAACTGGATGTCCACTCATGCATACAAGCAGTTGAACTTAGTAGAAAAACATTTTTTTAATGTAATTTGGATTAATTAAGTTATTTGTAACATGTTAATTTCCCTTCAGTTTAGTTTAGTTCAGACAATGTTTAACCATAAATAACTTAAATTATATGTAATTATGCATTAAAATATTTTGATATAAAGAAAATGCATGTTACTAAGAATTCAATAGCATCTCACATGCTAATTTTATTACTTGTATACTAGTTCAAATTTACAAACATGGTTGAAAAATTGAGAGATTGTTAAAAAAAAGAGTAAAATCCATAAGTGATCATCAAACTGTTTTGAAATCTCAATTTTTATCACTCAACTATTTTTGATCCACTCTTGATCATCAAACTTTATAAAAGTTCCAAAATTTATCACTCAACTTTTTTATCATACATTTGAAAGTGGTCAGATTTGGATCAATTTAAGAAATTCGATGATCAAAAGTGTACAAAAAATATTGTTGAGTGACCAAACGTTTGATTTCTGCAAAGTTCGCCAATCAAAAGTGGGGTAAAATATAGTTGAGTGACTAAAAGTGAGATTTTGCAAAGTTCGGTGATCAATTATGGAGGGAGGGAGGATACTTAGACACTTGCTAAAGATTGTTTCTTGTTGAACTGAACTGCATTAAACTTAAATGAAATAAATTTAAATATATTTAACCAAACTAACTTAAAATAATTTTGAAAATTTTCACATATCATTATAATCTATAGTTAAAAAAGAGTAAATTTTAATGAAAAAAACATTCCTAATCTGAAAAAAAAAAAAATTATTTATCTGAACCAACAAAATATAAATATATTTATCAGAAATAATTTTTTTTAAACATATTAAACTTAACTGAAAATATATAAATATATTTAACTTCAGCTACATATAAACCCTACATATCCTTAATCCATTATATCCAAATGACCAAAACCTTATCCATAACATATCCATCAACAGATTTCATCCTGACCTGCCAATGATTGAATAAGGTTTCGAATTTCATTTGTTTATTTGACCAGGTTCGGAAATTGCGCGGACACTCGTCAACTGGTCAGTGACTCAGTACACTAAGCTCACTCGGAGAAAATGACAGATCCGTTGCCAAATCTGCCGCCGGAGATCATCACCGAGATCCTCACCCGGCAGCCGGTGAAGTCGCTGCTCCGTTTCCGGTGCGTCTCCAAGCCCTGGTGCTCCGAGATCGACAGTCGCAGCTTCAAAAAGGCTCATCTCTCACGCTCCCTCGCAACCGGCGCCAACCTCCACGTAATCCTCGGCAACCCCGCCGGTTTCTACAGCATCGACCTCGACAGACCCGACCGCGCCACCGAAGCCCGCCCTCCTTTCACCGCCGGCGACATCCGCAATTCCACCAACGGCCTGGTCCTGGTCCAGACCCCGCCGGCCGTTCTGTACAACCCGTTCACCCGGAAGCACCACAAGCTGCCGCCGAATCCGCTGGACAATACGGCGCCGGGAATCTTCTCCATGCTGCAGACCTACGCCACCGGCTACGACTCCGAGAAAGATGATTTCTTGGTGGTCAGAGTTGCGGTGATGCGAGATAGAGGCGGGAAATGGCTGGGCTCCAAAGGCATGATTTACAGCTGCAACTCCGGCACTTGGCGGCACACCTGTGACTTTCCTTACCCTATTCCTCAGGCCAAGCGAGTTTGGGGCGTTCATCTGAATGGAGTGTTGCATACTGCCACGAATAAAGTTAATGGTGACTCGGATTTGGCCATGCTAGCGTTTGATATCGTTACTCAGCGACCTGTGGTGCAGACTTACACGAATAAGGTCAATGGTGACTCGGATTGGTCCATTATGGGGTTTGATATCAGGACTGAGAAACATGTGACTTTGCCCAAACCTCCAATCACTGGCCGGGATGACGCCTTTACCATTGAGGTGACTTTTCTTGGATAAAGATGCAGTCTTTATATTTATATTGCTTTCTTGGCATGTATGTCTATTTCATATACTTAATTGGTACATAGAGATTAGAGACATAGTATATGATATGATGAAGACGCTTATTAAATTTGGTGTTTAGGGAAAACTAGGAGTTGATAATAGTATTAATTAATAGGTATTTGTATTTTCAATAGGTGTTGGGTGGGTGCCTGTGTCTCGTGCGGCCGATGAAGAAAAGCAGGACTGATATATGGATCATGAAAGAATACGGTGTCAAGGAATCTTGGACTTTGTTGCTGTCCGTTGCTCCTCCTGTGATTGAGTCCTCCGTTGTTCTCTGCCCTCTAGTTTACTCCAAGGATGGTCAAGAGGTGCTGCTGACCCATGATCACGGGCGTCTTACTTGGTACCATTTGAAGAAAAAGACTGTTAGACACCTGTCTGTTAATGGGATGCCTCCTCGGTGTGCTGCTGATTACTGTGTTGCCAGCCTCTTTCACCCTGGTCCCCTGATGGCAGATCAACCACGCCAGTGGGAGAGAAAGAAGCCTGGCAGGAGTTCTAGTAGCAAGAGGTAACTGCATCTTACCATTTCCACTTTGTTTGCTTAGTCATGTTGATAAAACAGAAATTGGTTTCAGTTTTTGAACACGTTATTGGAACATGGTTGTTTGTGTGGATGGGAAGTAACGATATTGGGTTCTTGTTATGTATTAGGAGAGTCTTTATGTGTAATGAAGGCATACTTTTTTGTAAGCAAATATGCTTGGCCACTCAGCTCATATGGATGGTGCCTTTGATGTAGGGATGATTTCCTTGCAAAGGGGTTTAAGCTGGCTCTTTGATGGATTAGTTGCACACTGACGCTCTTCCATTGGTAAGTTAAACACCGTTGCTTATAAAATCTGCTTGCTTGCATGTTCAATTTATTGCGGGTTTTTATTCTTGAGGTTGAGTGTTATCTAATGGCTTTAAAATGGAGATTATATTCCTGTATTCACAAACTCTAGGAAATTAGAGTCGAGTTGCTTTACAATCTTTTGAAACATAAATGATTATATGGATGCAAAGTGTCGAATTTGTTTTTTCTTTCGGTTTGGAAAAGTCTAAAGTCTATTGGTAGAATGAAGGGAGTCTGATGTTTCTCCTATGCGTGCCCACTTGGCTAATGTTTCATTGGTAAGTAAAACATTGCTGCTTATGAATATTTGCTTACTTGCATGTTCAATTTATTGTGGTTGTTTTTTCTTGAGGTGGGGGTGTTATATGAATATCTAATGGCTTTAAATTGGAGGTTGAGGTTGAGGTTGGCTAATGGTTCTTCTTGGAAATCAAATCAAAGTTACTTAACAATCTTTAAAAAAAATTGTCTTTTGTTTCTCTTTGGAAGATTCTGTTGGTAGAAAAAAGAAAGTTTGATGTTTCCCCTATGCATGACCACTTGGTTAATGCCGATATTATTATTTTTATGTAGGGGGGGATGGATTAGTTGCGCTCTGAAGTCCCATTGCGAAGCTGGAATCCTTTGTCTTAGTCTGTTGAAACATGGTGCTGTATTAATAGTCGTAGTAAGCGTATCATCTCTACTCTCTAGTAGTAGCAGCTATAACATGGTGCTGTTTAATCGTCGTAGTAAGCGTATCACCTCGTAGTAGTAGCTTGTAACATGGTGCTGTTTAATTGTCGTAGCAAGCGTATCATCTCTTAGTAGTAGCTGTATCATATGGTGTTGTTTAATCGTCGAAGTAAGCGATAATTGTGGTATCAATTTAGTATGTGGAGAACTGACTTCTTGATGTAGGTTGCAGGCTTTTCTGAAGAGTAAGTGCAAAACCATTGCAGTGATCTTTTTCATCCGTCTTTTGTCTCATTTTCCACTCACTATTGTGTGTGTCTGGGTTTTATGTTTGTGCTAGTTGGGCTGTGTCTGGGCTTCAAATTGGTTTGAAATAATGTTTTCGTTGGAATGTATTGGGCTGAAATAGACACATCTTTGACATAGCTTTCAAAATGTCAACTTTGAATGGAGATTTGTTGAATTCATGTCAATCGAGGAGTATTAAAAATTAGGAAAAAGTTGTCTTAACTTAATTAAGTTTTTTGTTCTGGTATAGAAACATCTAGGCATTGATATATATTTGCCTAACCTACTTGTATTTGTATGGAGCAAAAGCTGCCAATTTTTTTTTAAAAAAAAAACTGCCAAAAATGCATTTTAAAAATTAAATTGATATTTAACGTTCACTTTTTACTCTTTATCTTTTTTAAAAAACAAAAATGTTTAATATGCCCTTTATGCTTCATTTCTATTCCAAGCTTCCTAACTTTGGAGTAGGTGACGAATACATGGGTTCTTTGGAATTTCTGGCATATCCCTTTCGAATATTATATAGGATCCCTATAATATATTTATAATAGTTACAATTTTGTTTTAAAATTATAATAAGGTATATTTAAGCAATTTCTCCATGAAGGTCCATTTTTCTCTTGCAGGTCCGTATTTTTACCATAATGCCCCTGATGGAACCTTATGATTTCAAGACCATTTTTTGTCTTAACAATATTAGGGGTATTATGGTAAAAATACGGACCTGCAAGAGAAAAATGGACCTGCATGGAGCAACCCCTGTATTTATTCTGGTATAAAAGTTGGAGTACAAAATTAATGTTTTGACGCAAATAGTCAATCCCAACTTTAAAAAACTGCCAAACTGCAATAGCAAAAACGCATAACTGTGAATTTTCTTGGTAACATAAAATCAATAACAACAATCTTGAATTGTTGATAGTACATAAAATCAGTCGGATTCAGAATCGTGAATTTCAAGATTAGATCCTAAAGATTCCAATCCTGTTTTTCTAATACCATGAGCTAGAGAAATATTAATCTGTTGACAAAACAGGTGGTGAATACAACTCGTCTTTACAATGCAAATTTGCAACCACTCAATTAATTCAACCACCTTATTATGATAATAGCAAAGAAGCAAAAACAGAGTGTTGGAACCCACCCACTCACTCATAAAATCCAATACAATACGTTACGATTCCTTTTCAAATCTCAACTACAATTTGCTAAAGCCACATCTTACCCCCTTAATTTAATCCCCCTTTGTCTGTCATTTTATAGCAATTTTTTCATAAAGATATATTCCTACTTTACCTTTCAAAATTCCTTTCTTTTTCTATGTAGTGTTTAAAAATAAATCGTTTGAACGATAGTTAATTACTGCCTATATAATCAATAATATAGAACTATAAATTTAAGAAAATTAACTATTGAGCTCACACTAATTGAAATAAGTCGTAAAAGGAACAAAGTAAAACGATAAGAGAAACCTAAAGGTAGTGATAATATATACTTTACCTGACTCGTTTAGTCCTTTTTATCCTTGTTTGTTTTGACACTGTTACTCTCAAGGGTCACCGGCGAGGGTCGAGAACAAAGTCGATACCTTTTTCATTTTATTTCATAACAACACAATATTATGTACCGTTCACTATCTTCGTTTTGTTGAAACAACACGAGACCATGAGTCCATCACCTCCTTATCTCAACTCCCATCTACTCCACTATAGGTGTTTGTTACACATTCTTATATTATATCCTTTGCTAGCATATAATCTTCCAAAATTCAATTTTTCTCATGACATAAAAAAAAAAAAGCTCATATTATAAGCATGAATTGAATGTAACAGCTCAGCTGTATGAAAACTTACCTCTTCAAGGCGGTTTCTTTTGCAGGCTTCTAGCACGGGACGCGTGCTGTGTTTTGCCGTAATTAGCAGTTTGTTGGAGCGGCACGTGGATAAGATTTGCTTCTCTTCTCTCATCTCAACAAGATAATACTATTTTATAATCCCTCTTCTTCATCAATCTCGAATTTTCAATCTGCAAAACCCTTGATCGGAGAAATTCTGAATCGATGGGATTATCTACTCTGGCGCACTCATCGCGCCCGTCGGAAATGGCCGGATTCCTGCTGCCGAACCTGCCGTGGGAGATCATCGTCGACATCCTCTGCCGCCTGCCGCCGAAGTCCCTGATGCGGTTCCGGGCGGTGGCGAGCCTCTGGCGAGCCGTGATCGACAGCCCGGACTTCGTGAAGATGCATTTCAGCCAGTCTCTCCAGTCCCAGCGCCACCGCAGCCTCATCCTCGGGTTCCTCGGCGTGTTCAACATAGATATGGATAAGCTCGGCTGCGCTCGCGTTTTGAAACCCCCGTTTTCCAGCTCGGATGTGTCGAATTCCTGCAACGGATTGGTTCTCCTGCTAGGGCAGAATCAGACGCCTTTTCTGTGGAACCCATCCACCAAAAAGTACAAAACTCTCCCTGAATCTCCCGTCGAATCTCCCCGGCCTGGATTCACCGTCGAAGGCAGTTACAAAAGGTATGGATTCGGTTACATCCCCGAGGAAGATGACTACAGAGTGCTGAGGGTGGTTGAATTACGCGGCCTTGATTCCATGTGGCTCGGATCTGAGGCTAAAATCTACAGTCTGAAATCGAATTCATGGACAAAAGTTGGGAGCTATCCCTACCCTATCCCCAGGGTGAAAGGATGGGGCGTTCATGTGAACGGAGCTTGCCACACGATTTTACCCCTGAATGAACTCTCCGGGCAGGCAATTTTGGCGGTTGATTTGAGAGGTGACAGGAGTTACATCGTTCCGAAACCAGATGATCTAGGAAAAGGCTTCTATGAGCTCGGTGTGCACGCAATGGCGGGGTGTCTGTGTTTGATTGTTGCCAGGAGGAAGCGGAAGAGTGATATCTGGATCATGAAGGAGTATGGAAAGAAGGAATCATGGACTAAGCTGCTGTCGATTGGTCCGCCTGATATCGAACCGTATTCGAAGATTCTGCTGCCTCTGGCTTACTCCAACAAGGAAGATGAGGTTCTGATGAACATCAATGATGAGAAGCTGATTTGGTATAATCTGGAGAAGAAGACGATAAGGGAGCTTCAGATCAGTGGCTTGCCTTTTCGATTCTACGCAGAGGCTTATGTTCAAACACTGATTCCTCTCGAGGATATATCTGATGGCGATGGAGCTCGGGTGGATGAAATGGCGAGGAGGCCACAGCCTGTTAGACAGCAACCAGAACGCAGAAAGATGAAGCAAATTCGCAACAAGAGGTATGTATACATATAAAAATGCTGGGAGTATTTCTTTTGTTTATTTCTCTACTGGTCTTTGTTTAATAGTTTCTTCACCAGTCTGTCATTTTTATTTATGATTGTGCCATTGCTAGATCTTAATAGCACATGATTGACATAGTATGAACTCAGGATTGCTTTCACTCCTGTGGGGACTGAATTATTGTGTGTGGTTTGTTTGGATTGTTCTTGAGTCAACGAGTTTCTTGGTCTTCTCTAAGTCAATACCCTTGGTTTTTAGGACAATTTCCTCTAATTTGCACAAGTTTTGTGTACCATAAAGTGAATATCTTTTTTCATTATCGGCTAATGATAGATGGAACACATTGTCCCACACTTGATGGGATGCTTTTGTGTGGAATCTCTGAAGTTTTAATGAATGTTTTATGGTCAGTGTTAATCAATCAAATTTAAAGAACACGGAAATCCCAGATTAACAGTCAGATATTTGAACTTAGATGATTCTGTGATCATGGGACCTTCACAATTAGTGTAAGTAACATTAGTATCTTGACGCATTCTATGGAGTTACATAAAACTTCAAACGAGTAATATTTCCTCTATGCTTTTTTTCTGTTTCTGGTTCCTCTCTGCTTAGCTCGAGCGTATTGAGTTTCTTTCTTCGTGTAACGTTTTAGATATGACATAGGCCTTGATGTTGGTTGTTTATGTTGTTTCAGGGATGCTTTTCTATCACAAGGATTCAAACTAGTCCTCTGAAAAACCACCATCTACTGGTTATGGATGGCTGAAAGAGGTGGGTAGTAAGTATAGCAGTATCGATACATTGTCAACTCTTTGAAGCATATCGTTCTATGAAAATGCGGATTCTTAGATCTCTCTTTATCAAAATTCCAGATTATATAACTGCTGAATGTGGATCTGAGACTGAAGGCTTAACAAGTAACTCATACTCTATACTGCTGAAGATCATCCAAACTCTGCTAATATGCTAGTTTAGCTAAACTTCCAGTTTTTTCAGTATTTTGTCTTTTAAGTTGTTTCTGGACCAATGTTGGAGAAGGCTTGTTGAGGTTGACTGATATACTCTGACCTACTTATGTATTAATATCTTTAAACTTACCTAGCTTGAATGAGTTTGTGATGTTCTTTTTTTAGAAGTTGTTGGTGTTATTGATTATTTTGGACCGGTTCCCAAATCAAAACGTATTATAATCAGTTTATTTTAGCTAACTTATTTTCCAAAATGAACATGTTTTTAGCAATCATATAGTAACAAATTGTCTTGTAGAATGCCACTCATCAAGAGTCCGTAACTCAATAATATTTCTAATCATGTAACAAATTTTACCTAATAACGCTCGAATGTAAGTGTGGTTACTGTCTATCCTACGATTTTGGGTATTAAGAAAAATAATTAATTTGTTAGGATTCTAAAGTAAAAAAAACAACATTTTTAGGAATGTACATGATGCATAGCGTGACACTTGTTAAAAATAACAATATAAAGCGTGACACGTTTTTACGAGAGTCGTGGCGTTCATATAGAGTCTGTAATCAACTCTCAAATCAAAATGTGATATCTTCAAGAGTGATAAGCCTCATTGTTTTTCTAAATTAACCAATTCGTTCTGGCTATATGTGATAATCATCAAGTATTGTTATCAATAGTCTGTAAACCAATCTTTAGGTAACTTTAATTTAGATTAAAATAAAATAAAAGCAAGTATTTGTATTTTTACATAAAAGTATTAAATTAATAAAAAATATTTTTTTAATAGAACGAGGTTTTTTTTTCCAAGCAGCTGTATGTGAGCCCGATTTTGCATATAACCCAATTATTCTTCTAAATTAACTGATACATTACATTAATATAGATTTTATACATAGATTAACATTTGTGAATATAACTCCAAAAAAATAAAAATAGAATGAACATGTATCTTCTTGACGCATAGCGTCACACTCGCTAAAAATAGTAATAAAAAAATTGACGCGTGGAGTGACACGTTTTTACGAGTGTCGTGGCGTTTTATATAGAGTCTGTAATCGGCCAGATTTTTTTATTTGTACATTCTTAAAGCATAATGTGATATCTTCAAGAGTGATAAGCCCCATTATTTCCCTAAATTAACCGATTCGTTTGAGTGTAATGTGATAATCATCAAGACTCCGTTAGACGAGCACTAAATCTAGATTAGCATGTATGTTTATTAGTGTCACATTCATAAGAATATTTAACAATCCACTTATTAGTATTGTTATCAATAGTCTATACGTCAATCCTCCAATAAGTGACTTTGGTTTAGATAAAAATAAAATAAAGACAAGTATTTATATTTTTACATAAAATATTAAATCAATAAAAACTTTATATTTTTCTAAAAATGAGGCCTTTTTTCCAAGCGTAATATAGATTTTATACATACACAAACATTTGTGAATATAACTCCAAAAAAATAAAAATAGAATGAACATGTATCTTCTTGATGCATAGTGTGACACTCGCTAAGAATAGTAACAAAAATAATTGACGCGTGGCGTGACACGTTTTTACGAGAGTCGTGGCGTATATATAGAATCTGTAATCGGCCTGTTTTTTACTTGTACATTCTCAAATCATTGTGTGATATCTTCAAGAGTGATAAGCTTCATTGTTTTTCTAAATTATCCGATTCGTTATGGCGTTATGTGCAGTGGAGGAACCAGGGAGGGGTCCCAACAAATTAAAAATTGTTTAATATGCCCTTATATTTTTAAATATTAAATTTTTGCACTTATATTTTTTTTTAAATTCTATTATGGCCCCCTCCAATTTCAATTTCTGGGTCCTGGTTATGTGATCACATGTCTAGATTAGCATGCATGTTTATCAGTGTCACATTCATAAGAATATTTAACAATTCACTTATGAGTATTGTTATCCATAGGGGTGTAAATGAATCAAACCGTTCGCGAGAAACTCGTGAACAGTTCGATAAAAACTTGGTTCAATCTCGAATCAAACAAACACGAGCCGAACTTGAGTAGGCTTGTTAAGCAATCTAGCTCGAGCTCTCTGACTATTGTTCGATAGACTTCCGAGCTTAACGAGCCCAGTATATGTTCCATAAAATTTATTATTATGTATAAATAAGAGTATATTAGTGTAAAATAGGGTTTAATTAAGGTCAATGACCCGAGATTGTTCGAACGAGCTCAAACAAACTCGAGTTAACGAGCTAAGGAGCCGAGTTTGAGCAGGTTAACAGACAACCAATATTGAGCTCGAATTGATTTTTTTATGTTCGAACGAGGTCGAATATGATTTTTCATTAGCAAGCTCGGCTCACTTTACACCAGTAGTTATCAATAGTCGGTAAGTCTAATCTTCTGATAGTTCACTTTGATTTTATTAAAAAGAATAAAGGTTTTTAGCATGAAAAGAGTCTATACTGAAAATTTCAAGGACTTACCTTGTATATTAATTTCTAAATATTGAAAGAAATATGTTTTTTCCAGCATATAAAAGCACCATAATAGAATACTTCAGTTTTGGAAAAGTAAAATAAAGGTTAATAATAAGGATAACCTTACCTTATCACCGCTTTGTAATCCCAAGGATTTCCAGAATAATCAGAATAATAATTGAGAATGATTATCCACTAAAAAATTTAAACTAAACCAAATATCACATTAAAAAACATTATAAGGAATAACTCGAATATATATAGCAACAACAAAATAAAAATTTGTTACAATGCAATAAATACGGAATCTTTTGTGACATTGACTCAATCCGAACACAAAATTACAACTATACCCCCAATCATGAAACAAAACTCTTACCAAACCGCGTAGAGCCCCAGCTTCTTCTCGTAAATTCAAGCTCGAAGAAACCCAATTTAGTCATTTCGTTTCACGGTTTTAGCTAAGCGAGAATTAGCACTGATTAGTACAACGCCACCGATATGAATGACTACTGACACTGGGCCTTTTTCCTTATTTAGTACTTTCCCTTCGTCTTCCTCGATGATCTTACAAGCGTTTACACACACCACACCAAAAACACACACCACCGCATCATCATCCCAAAATTCACTTTGAATGCCTGAATCTCCACCTACTGTCACAAGCTTTGCTAAATCTGCGATCTTTTTGAGGTTTCTTTGGTAGAATCAGTGAAAACGAGAAAGAGGGTTTCTGTTTGTTGTATGTGTTTTGATATATGGGATTTCTGTGGGCGCTGCCGTGATTACGTCGCTGATAGGTTAACATCGATGTCATCGTGGCTGGATAGCTCCTCGAATCGGACATCCTCCACCGCCACCACCACCGCCGCGAAGCGGAAGTGTGATGAATTGTCGACGGGCGGCGATTGTGTCTATGAATCTATGAACAAGGAGCAGTGCACCGCGGCGGCTGTGGCCGGCCGCTCCCTCTCTTATCCGACGTTCACTCCCTGCCGCCGCGCCTCTGCCGCAAGAGTTCGGAACGGCGGCGTTCAGTTTTTCGTTCGGATGATCGGCGGAGCTGGTCGCACCACCCTCACTATAAGGTCAATGAGTCCCTTTGACACAATCGCTTCCATTCACGAAAGAATCCAGGCGATGACCGGAATTCCATGGAAGCAGCAGCGGCTGATTTACCAAGGCAAGCAATTGGAGATGGAGAAATCTCTGGCCGAATGCAACATCACCAGGGACGCCACTTTGGACCTGACAGCGCGATTACGGAGCTCGGGGCATCCTCGGGCATGGCGGTGGGTGGACAGTCTGGTGTCTGGATGCCTCACACTCTGCAGAGGCGGTTATTTTCCATCAGAGACTCTGAGGGAGTACGTGGTTGAGTATTTCAGCAACGTCACCTTCAAGGCTACAGTTCCGTGTGACGATAAGGAGCGTCAAAAAGAAGCAGATGAGAATGCATTTGCCAGCTATGTGGACATATTTTTCGCATTGGCAGCCCCTAATGCTCTGGTAACACTCTACTTGTCCCCTATTAAGGCTAATAAAGAAATTGCAGAGGAATGCATTAGGTCTTTTATTCAGAGTGTTAAGGGCTTTAGAGTGTCTGCTTTGTCCCAGCCAAATTTCTACAAGTTTGCCCCTTTGGTGTTGGAATTCTGTAAGTTGATGAGGTCTGCTGTTGGGAATGAGAACCTTCTTTATGATGGTCTGCGTAGTTGCTTAGCTGGCATTGTTGAATCCCTTGAATTTGATGACTTTAAACTGTACAAGCTTGGCATTAGTGTCCATGATATTTTCCCTTTTGTCAGTGAATTAGCAGCTAAGTTATCTAATGACTTGGGATCCCTGGCAGAGTGTAATAGGGCATGTGGACCTGCAGAAAACCACGTGCGTGATTTTGTCGCATTTATGCGGCATTATAGGATGATATATAGAAATATAGAGGGGGCATTTGCGGGTGATGACGGTCAAGGAAGTGGTGAGGCTGGATGTTCGCGTCGCTATGATAGTCAGGGGCCTTATATGGATGGGGTAAAGTTTCTGCGTTCAACATATGACGACTTGATGGGGAAAATGGATCTCTGTTTGGAGAGATTGGAGGAACATCTTGTTACTTCTGAGAAAGGCAAAGGAAAAGGGAAAGCAAAAGTTGAACCCCATCCCTTTTATTCCCTTGCTTGGTGTCGATTTCTGACCATTTTGAAAGAACTGAATGGTTTGTCTAAAGTGTTTAAGGGTGGAGTGGCGGAGGACTTCTGGGTGAAAATTAAACAAAGAAAAGCCGCACTGTGTAATCTTGTTGTCAGGTTTGCTAAGAGGGGGGAGAATCATGAGTGGATATCTCAGCGCAAGGATGTTCTTGACTTTGCAGCCAGAAGGCATCTGGCATTGCTCTTGTTGCCCGAGATGAAAGATGAGTACGAAGAGCTACATGAGATGCTCATTGACAGGTCTCACTTATTGGCAGAGTCTTTTGAATACATTGCAAATGCGGAGGCTTCCTCCTTACGTAGAGGTCTGTTTATGGAGTTCAAGGACGAGGAAGCTACTGGCCCTGGTGTGTTGCGGGAATGGTTTCTCTTGGTCTCTCAAGAAATCTTTAATCCTCAAAATGCGCTCTTTGTGGCTTGTCCGAATGACCGTAGAAGGTTTTTCCCAAATTCAGGTTAGTTGTTCCTTCAGTTCCTTTTACCAAATACTTGCTGTTTCAGTTTGATTCTTGTGTATGAATTACTCTGCCCTTCTACTCTGGCCTGTGATGCATGACATCCTTTAGGTTTTTAAAATCATATGATTTACTCGTTCGCTGACACTCATCCTTTGGATGAATGTGACAAAAATTAGGCATATCATAGTGGAAATAAAATAAGACTTTACCGGAACAGAATGTAGTTAGACAGTAGGAACTGTTGTAGCAAATGGATCTATCCTCTGATATGTTTTGTAGTTGATCAACAAAATAGTTTGATGATTTTTCCAGCTAGTTGATCAAACAATTTTTTTCACTTTATAACATTTGCCTGGCTGATTATTCCCCTTTACCTGGGGAATAAGATGAAAGCGTATAGTGGCTAAGTGTGATAGATGGAGTGCCCTTCCCTCGAATGAATTTTGCGTTTTAGAATATCATGAATTGAAACAAAATTACTCTAGCAGCAGTTTAGGTGTTTATCTACCTTCTCTTGTTATCTTTTAATTACACCACGGGTCATCTGATCGGGTTAGAGGCTTGTGCATGCTCATTGAACATATTGACATATTTTTTCCATATCAATGATATTTACACAGAACTGTATCATCTATTCACTTTACTTTTGAATGTAATATTGTTTATATGCACCACTCCCGTGCAGCGTCGAAGGTGGATCCGTTGCACCTTGATTACTACAAGTTTGCTGGCCGGATCATAGCCTTAGCCTTGATTCACAAAATACAAGTTGGCATAGTGTTTGATCGTGTGTTCACATTACAGTTAGCTGGAAAGGATATTTCCTTAGAGGACATACAGGATGCAGATCCATACTTGTACAGCAGCTGCAAGCAGATACTAGCCATGGATCCTGATATTGTGGATCAAGATGCTCTTTGCCTCACGTTTGTTCGGGAAATTGAAGAATTGGGATCCAGAAAGGTTGTTGAGCTTTGCGATGATGGGCATAACATTGCCGTGAACAGCAGAAACAGAAAGAATTATGTTGATCGTCTAATTGGGCACCGTTTTGTCACTTCGATTTCTGATCAGATAAATAAATTCAAAGAGGGCTTTGCTTCTGTGGTCAACTATCCGTGCTTACACACGATGACATCCTTTTTTCAAAGCCTAGATCCTGAGGAATTCAACTGGATACTGCACGGCAGTGAAAGTGCTATTTCAGTGGAAGACTGGAAAGCGCATACTGAATACAATGGCTACAAAAAAAGTGATCCACAGATAATCTGGTTCTGGAAGGTATTTCTTGTCCTGTCTCTCCGGGTTTTCATTATTAATATTTTGGTTATAATTGCTGCCTTATCTCTGCTGTCTTCTAAATTAATATCCCTCTCCTTTGTTCGATGAAAGTCACAACTTTATTGTCTATGGAAATAACCCTGACACTTGTGCAAGTTTATCTCAAGTCGAGGGATTTTAGGATTGGTACTTACTAATTAGCAAATCTTGTGCTGGCAATGGCATCATTGTCTAGATAATATGTAGATCAAAGGTGGTAGATTTTCTTTATTTGGCAAAAGGTGGTAGATTTTCTTTATTTGGCAAAAGGTGGTTTTCCTCACTAGAAAGTGAACTAGTATCTTGTTAGGAGTGTTTACTTCGAGAATTCAAGGTAAAGCTTTTCTTGAACAAGTTATTTCTTGCTTATGGCACTTGAACCTTCATCGATGAGAGCTATTTCTCTGTCTAGCTGCAAAAGGTTCAGTGCATGTTTTTCTTGCTGGTATGTCCTGAAATGGATCTTTATGATCCATTTTCTGGTCTTGAGTCTAATTTCTTTATCGTTTGAAAGAATCAAGCTGTTGGCAGAACTTCTTGACATGTGGTATTATTGTAGAGATACGAGAAATTTTCTGTATCTGGTGGAATCATGATTGTTGGGTTCGTTTTAATTTTCACGTGTCTTATATCTGTGCTAATTTCTTTCGATCCCATATGTAGGTGCATTGTTATCATTTAAACTTTCCAGGCTGTTGGAACCTTTTTGATGGATTTATGTGTCTCATCTGTATGATATGGTCACTGTCTTGCTCCGGTCTTTTCTTTTGACTATATTGTTTACATAAATGATATCGCTTTTAAAGCTGCACATATCCCGAAAAGCTACACTTAAGAGAGCTCAAGTCCCTTGCTTTATTCATGAAAAACGGGTTCTTATTAGGTTTATTAAACGAGTCATCACCGATTCACAGTCCGATTAATTTTCAAATATTGGTGGCAGGTGGTTGGGAAAATGTCAAATGAGCAGAGAAAGGTTCTTCTTTTCTTCTGGACCTCGATAAAGCATTTACCCGTGGAGGGCTTTGGAGGCCTGGCTTCGAGTCTGTACATATACAAGACCCCCGAGCCTCAAGACCATCTGCCGTCCTCTCACACCTGCTTCCTCCGCCTGTGTTTCCCTCCATATACCTCGATGGCCATGATGAAGTCCCGGCTTAATCTCATCACCCAGGAGCACGTCGGTTGCAGCTTCGGTACCTGGTGATGATCTTTTGTCGGCATCGAGCATTGTACAGTATATATTAATATAAGAACATGAACTCTGGTTTGATTTGGCTGGTAGAAACTGAATGGGGGTGTTATTCCAGAAATGTAGCGATTTCTGGTGAATTTCCTGCATAAACTATCGGTAGTTGTTGAAGTTAAATAACTTAACATCAAAGAAGACATTTAAAGAAGACATTTAACTGCATTCTGTTTTCGAATTTGAGCTGGTTTGGTTAATTTGTGCCTCCATCTTTTCTGTATGTGAAAAAAGTGCAATTTGGAGTGTGAATGTTTAGCATGGTTAAGTAGGGGTGGGCGTCGGTTCGGTTTATTCGGTTTCGGGTTATTTGGTTCGGTTTGTTCGGTTTTTTTCAAAAAAAAATCAAAACCGAAACCGAACCAAACAAACCGAACAAACCAAAAAACCAAACCGAATTCAGAATTCGGTTTTCGGTTTAACCCGAATAAACCAAATAACCCGAATTACATTTAAATAAAATTTTAAATCTAAAAAAATCCAATCACGGTTCAAGCCAAAAATCTAATAAAACCTATAGATAAACATAATTCGGTTATTTTTATTATTCATAGATAATAAAACCTATAGATGTCCCCTAATTTTGTTATTTTTGTATTATAAATATTTATTTAATTTATATATTTATTAATAATTAATTTAATTAATTGTAATTCGGTTTTCGGTTCGGTTTCGGTTTGAGTTTCGAAAACCGAAACCAAACCAAAAACCATATTTATAATTCGGTTTTATCAATTCGGATACCCGAAAACCATTTATTTAATTCAGTTCGGGTTATTCGATTTCGGATTTTTCGGTTTCGGTTCGGTTTTCGGTTTTTCGGTTTTTTTGCCCACCCCTATGGTTAAGTGATTTGGGTCGAATTAGAAACAAAAAAATGTCGCATCGATTCTGGACTTTTTTTTTTTTTTTGATAAAATATTCTGGACTTTAAAATTCAAAATAAATTTGCTTTTATGCTACATACTTTTGCCTGTCTGCCTAAATTTAGTTTTTCAGAATGTGCTCTAAAATGTGATTCTGGCCCTGTTTGTTAAAGCTTAAACTAGCTGAATTGAAATGAATTGAAATAAATTTAAAGATTTTTAATTGTACTGAAGATATTTGTAATAATATATATTTGTAATCTATAGTAAAAAAAAAAGTGACATTTAATAATAAAAATTATTTATTGAACTGAAAAAAATATAAATATATTTAATTGAAATCTACAGAAAAGCTCTTGTGCCTAACTTTTATGTGAATTTCAGTCGCTCTTATTTTTGAGTATCAGAGGCGAATCAGGAAACATTAATAAATTTACTTCAAAAAAAAAGGAAACATTAATAAAAGGCCAAAACTTTTATAAGGAAAGTTGCAAGAAAACAAACTTGGATTCAATCGTATATTTAAATTCCATAGTATATACATCTATTAACAACGTGGCTCCTTTATATATAGCCTTCTGCCACCGGAAAAAATCATACTTTTGGTCGAGGTCCCTGTTCTCCGACTTCTATTGGCCGGATTATTTACTGCATCCCCGTACAGGTAATTTCGCAATCACATTTATCTAGGTATTTATCGTACAATTATTCCAATAGTTTTCATTCAAATTTAGGGTTTAGACTATATTTATCATCGTACAAACTCAAGATCTTCGTTCTTTTTTTGTTACAATTGGGGAATTGGGTTCGTTTCTTCACCCCATCAAGAAACATTGGAGCTTTGTTTGGGTTTTTTCTCGTGCATTGAATTAAACCGAACTGGAGTGAATATTAATAGAATCAACGTGACTAAATCAGTATGAATTTCATAAAACTTTCATTGCTAGGTTGATGCGGAGAAAGTTTAGATTGTTATATCATTAGAAACCTATCTAGATTCCATTGTAGGCCATTAGCCGCTCAGATACTCTTACCAGCTTATAAAGAGGTTGGGGAAAGCACAACAATTCCTACTACCGTGGTTTGATTAAAAAACCAAAATGAAACTGGATTATGATTCATTCATTCATTGATAGAATTAGGATTGTGGAGTCATGACAAGTACTAGGAAAGAGTAGGGTGAGGAATAGTTGATGATGATGCAATAGTTGATGATGATGTTAACAAGGTCTTCTGGGAAAAGACTGAAGTTGATATTCCCAACTTCAATAAACTTCTACATATTATGCATGAATATTTAGTGTGCTGTTGCCCATCTTTTCACTTTCAAAAATCTTTTCACTTGTAGATCTTATTTTTTCTTGAATTGAATTGAGTTGAAAATTAATGTACATGTTCACTGCTGAAAAATGATCATAAGATTCGGGTGATTGAATAACAAAGTGATTCTTGGCTAGATATCCATTATAGAGATTCCTATTTCCTACACTCAAGGAAAAGATTTTTTGACAAAGCATGATTAGGATGGTAATCATTACTAATTCAAAACTTCAAGTGTTTAATTGGCACAACTTCAAAATCATAATGCCATGGAACAAAATTTATTATTAATAATATTACTCGTAGTAAAGTATTTAAAAAGCTAGAGGGATACATTGGATCAAACCATACATATAGATATAGTATTAAATAAGCCTCAATGCTCATAATTAAATATCATAACAATAAAGCAAATTAATAAAAAAAACTCAAATAAGAACCAAAAGCATGCAAATCGCCACCACTAGACACATCACAACAAGAACAGCTTATAGAACACAGATCGATCCATCCATCTACTCTTCAGCTGCAGCTTCGGTGGTGGCTGCGGCTTCCTCCACGGCTGGAACGGCGGTTGTTTCCTCGGCAGCTACCGGAGCTGCTGGCTCCTCAGTCTTAACTTCTGCTGCAGCTGGTTCCTCCACAGCTGGAACTTCAACTGGTTCCTCAGCTGCAACAGCTGGCTCCTCTGCAGCGGGCTCTTCGACTGCCGGAGCTGCAACTGGCTCCTCAACAACGGCCGGCTCCTCGGCTGCCGGCTCTGCTGCTGCTGGCTCCTCAACAACGGCCGGCTCCTCGGCTGCTGGCTCTTCTGCTGCCGGCTCCTCGACAGCTGGAGCTGGAGCCGGTTCCTCGACGGCGACTGGAGTTGGAGCCACTTCTACTGTCTCCGGGATGGTGGTTTCCACCTCAGTTGCAACTGGTACTGGAGCTGATTCAACCTGTAAAATTAAAAATAACAAATATTAAGGATATAATCTATATTTCGATTACAATATTTCTTGTAAAGAAAGAGAACTATGTTAATTAGTTTTTGTTTTTTTGAGGTTTTGCATGGATCTATATATATACCAATGATCAGCTAGCTGCAAGCCTGCGAGTTACTGATCTTTTTATGTTTTGTGTTTCTCCATGGAAGATCAGTAAACATTCTTTTCATGCACGATATCAATATAAATATTCTTTGATGAAAATTGTGAAAAAAATAGTAATATGAGTTTTATAAGCTTATAGAATATAGAATTATAAATACCTGGACGCTGGCCATTGAAAATGAATTGATTGATGAGCTAAAAAGGAGATTTTGGAATAGTTGGAGGAGAAGAAGCAAGCAAAGAGAAGTGAATTTGAAGAAGTGGTGAGGAGAAGTGAGGGTTGTGAGAGGTATTTATAGCAATGTAAAAGTGCCTAATCACTATTTAAATAATTGATTTTAATAAATAATATGATGTGGAGAGGAATGGGAGTACAACTAATTGATATAAAGAAAAAAAAAAAAAGAGAGAATCTTTCAATTGAAAAAATTGTCTTGGTATCATATCATATGTCATGTATATGAGTGACAGGGAAGGCCATAGGGGTGTCTAGTAGTAAATGTTTTTACCTTTTAAGGGATAATATAAATTAAAATTTTAATTAGAAAATTTTACAAGTAAATATTAGACAACTTTTCTTTATAAACAATTTAGTTGTTATCTTATAATATAAGAGATTAACACCTTTTCCATTCAATATACATATTTTATTTAAGTATATCTAAAATTATAAAATTTAACATAAAATTTATTTAAAATTATAAATTTTAACATAAAAATATATATGAATCAATACCTCATGTGATAATATATTATAATGTAAATTATTTGATCAAATTTGTCAAACTAGAGTGGAACTAACTTGTTTCAACTATTAAAGCTTTTAACTTCTATTTAAGGGATCAACGGAGGGTTTTGCCCTGTTTTTCACTTTTTATGGTATATTACTATATACCAATAACGCCATGTTGGCAAGAGTTTTTCTGAAAATATATATCCGTTCAGTTTAGTGATAACATAATTTAATAAAATTTAAGTTAATTTAGTCATACTGATTTTGTTTAATACATTATTTTATACTTTAATTTAATTCAGTCCAGTTCAGTTCCGTTCAAGAAATAAGTTCACCCAAAGAGGGCCTAAATTTGTAATAATACTTTTAGAAAGTTAAATATTTTATGAAGTTGGGTTAATTTAGTGCATTATTAGTAGAGTTTATAATGAGTTTGGCAAAGGCAATAGCCAATAGCACATGGTTGGAGGGCCAAATGGAAAATAAAATAAATAGGAGGAAAATGGATAGTATCATCACTTTTCTTGAGTGCTTCATCTCTGTGTTTTGTGCAGTAGCCCTTTCAGGTGACTATGACTATCATGCTTCCATGTTCATTTTGCATTCCAATTTCCTCTATTTAATTTTAACTTAATTTGTTTGTACAATTTCTGTTTTTAATGCATTTTATAATAATTTAAAGATATTCAATTTAATTTATATCAAGATCAAATAAATTAGACAAATTCTTGGGTGAGGCAGCCTCACCCAAGAGGCAAGACCAATTAAACACTTTTTTTGATAAGATTTGATGAAATGACACAAATGTTTTGATGAGGTAACATGTTTGATGAACTGGCACCGAGATTTGATGAGGTGGCGTCGAGCTTTGATGATGTGGTAGTGAGTTATAATGAGGTGACAGTAATGAAATTTTCATCGGTTTTTCTAACGAGTGCCCTAGGGCACTCGTTAACGTAAGTTAGATTCCATCGATAAGTGTAGTTTTACTCTTGTTAATTGTGTTGATAATAATTACCTCATAAAAATGCTTCGTTGTCTGTATTTACTTTTGGGTTACTTGTGGTAATCTTAATTACATCATTTAAGTACGTGGTTGTCTGTGTTACTGGTGATAAAATTATATTTTTGGTCACATGATTGATGATTATTTATTGAAAATAAAAATAGCTAATGTACCTAAATCAAAAACGTGATTTAACCACTCAAAATTGGAATGTAATTTTTTTTTATAATTGGTATAATATTCTAATTGTTATGAAGTCAATAATATTTTATAAATTTAAATATTAGAAAATTCTAGAAAATTCTAGAAATAATTTTTTACATGGATATACATTAAATAATAATATTTAATTTCATGAATTAGTGATGAAAAAATAAATGTCATGTGGAATATTATTGAATCATTGATATACCCAATTGCTATATGCAGGACCGATTTTCTCATGCAGGACCGATTTTTTACCATAATACCCCAAGTGTGCCCTTGCATTTTGAGTAGTTTTTTTGCCTTCACAATAAAAGGGGCATTTTGGTAAAAAACTGGTCCTGCATGAGAAAAATGGTCCTGCATGTAGCAAACCCCTTGATATATTACAAAAGACAAAAATAATATTTAATCAAAAAATTTTAAAGAAAATTTATTGTTTAATAAATACATTGAAAATTTTAGTTATCCAAATTCGAGTATACTTGGTGTTGAAGTTGAATAATAATATTTTTATAAGTAAATTTTAAAGAATAAAATAAGCCATATGAAATAATCTATGTTGTTTAAATAAACCAGTAGAAAAGCATACGCGCCGAGTAATTATGATGCGACATACCTTTACCAAGTAAAATACAATTTATTGCCGTTGGCACGGACAACCATTCAATTGGGTGGTGTAATTACGATAACACAATTAACAAGAGTAAAATACACTTACCGATGGAATCTGACTCACGTTAACGAGTGCCATAGGGCACTCGTTAGAAAAACCGAATTTTCATTATTTGGTCTTGCCTCATGGGTGAGGCTGCCTCACAGGAGAATTATTCAATAAATTACGCTAAAACTATAAATAAATATTTGTATTAATAATTTACAAGTGAAAAATTGTGAGTGTGGACATGAGGCAAAAGCCAAGAGGATCATGCCCCTGCCCGGCGATGCCCCTAACGCGGGACCCATCTAGACAAATCACGATGACGTGGTTCAGCCGTTTTTGGCCTTTTTGATTAAATAACCCCATTTCATTATTAATTTACTTACCCACAAATATATATGTCCCCTCGGTATAAAATAACTATTTATAATAATTTTGTACAATTTGAACGATATAATACTTAAATAAATAATTAAAAATTATTGTTTACTTTGAAAGGAAGAAGTGGTATTAAAATTCAGATTAAATTTAATCTTTATTGACTATTATTTTTAAAAAGAAGTGTGGGGTCCGTGACGTGGCAGCTTTCCAGGTAGTACAGCTCGTGACTATGATGGGGGCCACTACGTGCCTGCAGCCTGAAACTGCCACGCTGGATCTTACTCACCTTCCCTCAATCTTTCAGATCAAATTGTTATCGTATCTTTTTATTTAATTATTAAACTTCACGAAATAAAAGATAAAAAATAAGTCGTACTATATACATATTTTTAAAATTTTCATACCATTTGCACAAAATAAGTAAATAAAAAAGGGACACATAGAATTGCAGGAGCCTTTTGGTTTGGTAGCATGATTGTTGGCATTGGAAATCGAATCGAATTTTGAGATCCAAGAATGATCGATCTAACATATATTTATCTATTCGTATACCATGTGATAATTCATCTTTGTGATCTTGAACGGCTACTTTAGTTTATCTTTGTGAAATCAATAATTCTATGCTCTTATATTAGGAGTAAAATGATAAGTTTACAAGTCAATTAACTATTTTTGAGTGTATTGTGACATTCATAATATTAATAACTGTCATATTAGTACTATAGTTTATAGAGGTAAATTACTCAGGGGTCTATTCCGAGCTTAGTTTTTGTCGGATTACATGAAACTGTATGAATTTTACTCAACTAAAGTAAATTTAGTATTTAAAATTAATATAATTAAATAAACTTAAACTAAAGTCGAATTATATCAACCAAAAATTAAATAAAATGGTATAAATAGTCGACAAATTCTTAATTGAAACATCTCAATCTCAATTGGTCTTACTGAATTATCATGCTCAGTATGTAAATGATTAGTTTTGAAAGTGAGAAGATCAAGTATGAAAGTGATAAGATCAGCAATAATACATTAAACGATCAAAGTTCGGGTTTAAAATTGATAAGATCATATCTCAGTAATATCAAGTAAGACGGATTTTTGTAAGAGATTCTCTAAATAATAACATTACCTTGAATTTGATGAGGTGTGGAATAAAGAGGCGAGTAAAGGTGCCCATTCCTACCTAGGTGTATATTCCCCTACATTTTTTTAAAATCCTTGTTGTAAAGTTGAACTCATATAAAGTGCAAAAGAGAGTTGGGCGGTGGTGATTTGCCCCCACCACCAATCTTTTGCAATAAAATTAGGATTCCTAATTTGCTCTTTTCATTTACAAAACTTAATTACCTCAATTCAGTTCGTTCATTCCAACTCAGCAAAAGATAAATTTAATTTTTGTTGGTTACTAAACTTAATTCATCACTAAACTTAGCGTGTTATGTGCTAGTTCATGCCTACAATCGATCTGGATTCTCTAAACCCTTGGATCTCCACCTAATGCATCTAGCAGTACCAAGATAACCACAAGTAGAAAGAGCGTTTCCATCCAAAATTTGCACCTTTACACACGACACACTCATAGTTAAACTCATACTCCACACATATGATTTCTCCATTCGACAAAGAAGGATCATGACTTAAAACATTAGATTCAACATTTACATACCATATGGCATATGCAGTGATCATATCAAGGTATCAACCACGTTTTGACCCTTGCCTTTGTCTGCTAGCCCAATTTTATAATGAGAATTAGTTGTAAGAGTTTCTATCGCAAAAAATTCGGCTGATTTTAGTTGTAACTGGGGCACTGATCACATTCACGAGTATCTTATTTAGATGTAGATTATATATTCTGCGTGCAAATTTTTTATGATTTACATAAACACATCTAACCGTTATGTTATGATTTTATACCCGCATTTCTCTTCTCCAAGCAAGGAGAGCGTCTTGGCTAAGACGGCCTTCAAAACAATATTTTTAGGATTCCTAATTTGCTCTTTCCATATACAAAATTTATTTACAAAACATGGTCTTCCTAAGTTGATTCAGTTTACAGATCTATTTTTTGATACATTAATTTTTAGTTCATTCACATTCAGAACAGTTTAAACTCGGTAGAACAAGACTAAAACGGTTCTCTCACCCCACATATAAAGTCTCCCAACTAAGGATTGAAAACAAACTATTATTGAGTCATATATATGACTCATTACGTGCAAGTAACAAGGTCTATATATAAAGAGACAAGTGTTTAAAAAAAATTAATTTGAAAATGGAAAGATGAATGGATCCCAATCTGGAATACGTTACGATGAAGCTGACCTATGAATACGATGATGATGTGAGAGTGCAATGTGTTTGGTTAATCTTAACGAAAACTCTATAAATCAACAGTTTTCTATTTATACTCTTCTTCTTCTTCTTGGCTTCGATTCTCTTGATATTATTTTGGTGGGCTCTTGATGTTTATCTAAAGATTTTGCAAATTCTCCAAAAAGCATAGCAATAATCATACTACTTTAGAACGGTAATTTGAATATAATTAAATCTGTAATGCACAATTACAAACACAATCAAATCCTCTTGCATGCTATTTGTTGGAAGATTAATCAACTTTTCTGAATAGTTTTGAACTGAAAACTCCCGAAGATTACGGTAACGGGCACTAAATCATTCAACTGTTTGTGGATGATGATCAGTCATACTTTAGCAATCAAGAATCCTTAGTTTCTGCTAACCAGATTTGAATCTCCTCATCTAAAGTTTTATTGAAGTTTCCTAGGAAATATCAACAATCAACCTACTAACGATTTGTAGGCTGACCATGAAACTGAACTGAAGTTACGTTGAAGACAAATTCTCAATTGAGAGTCTCAATTGGTCTCACTGAATATTGATGCTTAATATGTAAAAGATTAGCATTGAAAGTGAAAAGATCAGACATAAAAGTGAGAAGATCAGCAATAATACAATGAATGGTCATGCTTGAAAATGAGAAGATCAACATTCACTATAGTCGACATTCTCCAAGTCAAAAAGATCATATGACCTAATAGGCTAATACAGTTTCTTCATTGCAAAACTTAAGACTACAATCACTTTACTTGGCCATTCTGGGTACTGTTTTTTTGACCTTTGATGAAGTTTCAAACCATCAATTATGGTGAACACAAGTTTCAAGGCAGTATGATTATTGATTAGCCATGGCCAAGAAAGATAAAGCTAAATATACAAGAACAAAGCTAAAAAACCAAAGCCAGATGGCCCCATTTTTTACTCTTCATGACAGACCAGGTCTTTCTGCATGTTTTTTTCCTCAAGTATCCTAGGAATACAAGAAAGTGAAAGATGTAAAAAAGTAAAAGATCAAACTTTAACAGAGGTTCTTGCATAAATACTCAAAAATGGTTCATGATTCTACATCCAGGAGCACTATTCGAGAAAATTCAAGAAGAGTATTACAGTACAGCTGCCTTAAAATGCTCTCTCACTTCTGAAGTGATACAATTAGCTCAAAAGTTTCCTTAAAGTGGCTTCTGCCCGCTGCTCAGCTTTCGGCAATGCCCAGTCATGCTGAACTATATCTAGACCATCTTTCTCAGCGCCCAGATTCTGAGCCAAGGATAAAAAAACACTCATCAGAACTCCAATTTCCATAGATTTTTCAAACTGATTTCATAAAGTTATGTAAAGACAACAGTGACTTGCTGAAGAATATACCTTTGCAGGATCGAAGCCAAATCCACTCATTTGCATCATGCGTTGGGTGTCATCCATAGCTGCACCAAGAAAAAATGTATTGACATCTCATAACATATATTGTGGAATCAGTAGACTAGGAAAATAAATTTCAATGTTTCATCTATTGAATGAAGGTTTGCAGAAATTTATGAACATCTTTTAAATCAGTAGACTAGGAAAATAAATTTCATGTTTGATAGTAAGAAGTAGAAGGCTTACCATTTTCCTCTCCCAAAATGAGGCTAAACAAACCCCTCAATCCAAACAGGTTCAAGAAATACCTAATATGAAGGAATCTCTAGTCAGAGATGATAATAAAGGATTTCACAAGACATCATCCCAGAGTTCAACATGGATTTTCTTTTCTCAAAACTTAGCGTGGAATGGATAATGAATTACCATGAGCGGCTACTGACATAGCTGACATCCACTGTGCTCAAATCTATACCGTTCTGCAACATTGACCTAAACCTCTGAGTCAATGGAAAGGGAATCTTTGCTGCATAATAATATCACAAAGAGTATATGGATTAGAATCACAACAGGGAGAACCAGTCTAAGTTTCAAACTCAAATTTTCAAAGAAAAACAAATTGTGAACATGGCATGGCTTAGATCACAAGAAAAAACCCAGCCTGAACTATGATAGAGCAGTAAGAAGCATATTTTTGAATAATATGATAAATACAAGAGATGATACTCCAAGACATGGGATAAATTAACCCCAACCAAAAGTCAAGTAGCTCAATGGTGCAGACATACATTTAACACCACTAAGATCATGTCCACAGACCACAGTGAAAGTCAGCCATTTATTAATCTGCCTATCAAGTTTTAAAAAAAAACAAGCTAAAAAAAACAGGAACAAACCTGCAACAAACCCGGAGAAGAAAAAGTTGACCCAAGCAAATGTTAGAGTCTGCAAGACAAAAATGATAAGGTGTTAAAATCATCATTTACCAGAACCCATTATGTATTACAAATATTTGGTATCGCGCACCTGAGGAATGATCATTGATAGATTCTTCTTCATCATGTCCATGGCCATATTCGGGTCGGAGAACATTTGGGCCTGAGGGTTTGCTGTTTGGCCTTTGGGAACATGTAACAATCCATTTTCCTGCGATTTTACATTTTAGTGGCTTAGATTCACAAACATGAGGACATAATTCTATAAATGCAGAGTGGAATCTCTTCATAGAGTGGCTTAGACTCTCTCACGTAAATGATTGTCCATTTATTTGATTGATGATAAGTGGCTTCACAAGTGTCCTCATTATTGATCTCTAATAATTAAAATAGTTGAAGCACCCAACCAGACTTCTTAACGAGAAAAAGTTCACCAGCCAGCATTAACAAGGAAGAACTAGGTAAATTAATGAAGGAATGACAGCTCCTTCTGTACGACATCCTTTTTTGTAACTACAACTACTAGTTGTGGATGAGGGAATCAGAGAACGTTATTTCTTCTCAAGTAACAGTTTGGTGCAAAATTTGCTATCTATGGAACACATTAATGGTGGACACTGGCCACTCAACTGCAGCATGTAAATGCCCTACCCAGTACCCATACAGTTAGAAAAGCAAGGCTGTCTACCCCCATCCTACATCAGAAAAGATCAGAGTGCAATCTTACAGCACGTAACAAACTAAAAATAAATACTTCACGGATCAAATTTCGAAAATTGTTGCTGAATAGACTTGATTAACTTTTTGAGATCTAAAATTCCACGAAAGTTGAGGCTCAGATCAGCATATGCAAACCCAAAAGGACAATAGAATTTCAGTAGACCGCCATATTGAGAATTTATTTTATCATTAAGGACAACAGCTCTCTATCAACACAGCATACACTTCCACTTCCACATACTTCCCTCATAGCAATCCAACTACGGAGAACCTTTTCACTCATTCCCTCACCCAACGAAAGAGCTCATTATGCATGGATTTAGCACAGATAGTTATAGAGCAATCCAACTACGGATAACCTTTTCACTCACTCCCACACCCCATGAAAGAGCTCGTTATGCATGAATTTAGCACAGATAGTTAACTATGACTAGAGCAATCCAACTACAGAGAACCTTTTAACTCACTCCCTCACCCCACCAAAAACCAGCTCTCTCCTAGTCACAATACCTAACTATCTTTCCCTAGTGCAAGCTTCACATGTTATAGAAACAATAAATATTTAATGTCATGCATGAATACTAATCCAGAAAACATCAATAATAACAGAAAACAGATGAAGAAAATCCAACCAACCTCATTAGTATAGTAAGCTCTACGAGCTCTAAAGGACTTGGCCGGAATAAAATTCGCTGCCGCCCTTAAATTCCTAGCTCTAATGATCACCTGCCTGAAAAAAAAACCCCGGAAAAACACAAATTAACAATCAAAGATTCAAAAAAAGACTGATCACCAAATACCATACTCAATAAAAAAATTGGGTACGAACCCTTCCTTAACGATTTTGGCATCGGGCGCTGGAGAAGAACGCATGAGCTTGGATACGAAGTAACGGAGGATTCCGATGAGCACCATCACCACCGACAAGGGTATCAGAACCCAGTCTCTGATCGCAGTGTCCAGCACTAAATCCGCCGCCATTGATTTAGCTCCCTTCCAAATTCCCTCAATTCGAGAGTGCAGAAACAAAAAATCCCGCAAATTACTAGCCAAAACCTTTTTCCCTGCTGCTGAGGGATTTGGTCTGATAGAGGTTGAAGACGATTACAAGAAGAATGGAACCAAATCTCTTGTAAAGAAGAGACGACGGCCAGAGGACGGCGTCGTTTAATCCCAGCTGTGTCATGTGTGTCGTTTGATAGGGGTATTACTGTCATTTAATTTGGGATTAGGCCAAAATACCAAAAAGCCCCGTTCTGAACCATACCGGTTTTTAGGCTAAACCGAATAATTTTGGAATCATTCCTAATTTTGAAGAACCAATCATATACTAGTTTGAATTTCAAAATTAATAGTTTTAAGGGATTAACCAATCATACTCAGAATTGTTGTTGTAGTTTGTTTGCTACAACATAATGTGTGTTTTGTTTTGGTGATATAACTTGTACTTCAAACGTAATCATGTTTTCAGCCTATCTAACTGGTAATCCTTCATTTTGATTGTACTTATCCGATTTTTCGTCAGTGTTGTTGTGATTCAATGTGCTTGGAATTCGAATAGTATATCTCGCATTTTAAATAAAGTGGTATCGCAGTTATAATAGACCAATTTTTAGCGTAAGAATTGATGCATGAATACACTCTTCTTTTCATCAGTGTTGTTGTGCTTGGTTGCAATTTGTGGCTATTTAGGTAAACTTTTTATTGGAAGATGAGGAGTTTGAATTCCTATGTTTTGTGTTTGGTGATTGATTATGTAACCGTATTTTTTTATGCTATGATAAATCAGTTTCTTCGTTCTGATTGTACGTATCCGATTTTTCGTCCATGATTTGTATGATTTGTATGATTCAATGTGCTTGTAATTCGAATAGTATGTCTCGCAATTTAAATAAAGTGTGGTATCGCAGTTATAATAGACCAATTAAGAACTGAGAGGTTTGATGTCGGATTAATCCTTCATTCGCTGTTTCTTTAGACCTGTTATCCATCAAGAATTGCTACTCTCATGTTTGAAACAAAATTGCATTTCCCAAGTCTAATGGCTTCTACAGTAGTATTATGAAGTTTAGCAGCTTTTAAGAAAGGTTCTTAGCTTGCAGCTTCATTATTCCTTATCTAGTGCCAGTATAGAATCATTCATTGCAAGTATTCTCTTTTCCTGGCTTCATTTTTCAGCTTGGATCCATTTTTTTCCCTAGCAAAATGCTCTCTGCACCAGCCTTTCAGCTCACAAAAACAGGAATGGGACTGAGAATGTATGATAAACAAGTATTCATCCAAACATTCTGGCTCCAAAAGTTACAAAACCGACGATTTTGTTTTAGAAATACTAGCCATGACTTAAAACTTGCCAAAAGAGGAATGCCGCCAGTGGGCTGCAGTGCTCGTGATGATGATAACAGTAGGGCTCTGGAGACGGTTCTGAAGCTCTACACTGCCATCAAGAACAAGAGCCGCAGTCAAATCTCCGATGTAATTGGAGATGAATGCCTCTGCATTTGCAATTTCGCTTCCTCATTCCAACCTTTTCGCGGAAAGGAGGTAAGATCAAAATAAGCCTCATCGTATTGTTTTCAGTATTACAAACACGACTTTTTCTAGTAGATGGGAATATATGACCTGAGCTTTTGTGCAGCAAGTGCTGGCATTCTTCACATCTCTCATGAAGCATTTGGGGAACAACATTGAGTTCATAGTGCAGCCCACATTTCAAGATGGGTTGAATGTTGGAATTTCATGGAAACTAGGTTTTTTAATCATGTTTTTGTATTTGTAATTTCCTTTTTTATAAGCTTTTTATGATGAATCCTCCCATGTTTCTTTAAAGTGTAGAATGGAGAAAGAATCATGTTCCTTTGGGCAAAGGTTTCAGCTTCTATACATGTCACATATACCAGGGAAAAATGGTGATAAGGTAAATCAAACATAGTTAAAATTAGACATCATCAATGATTAGAATCTTAAACTTGATGTGATGATTCAGGAATTTTGATATGTTCTTGGAGCCAATTCTTCATATTGAACCATTTAGACTGGTGAGATTCTGAATTTGTTCAAAACTCAGCCCCTTGATTTGAAAATACATAAACTAACAATATTATCTCATCTTTCAATTCAAAATTACAGAAAACAGTTGCATTGTTGATGAATGTTGTTGATGAAGTTTGGTGGCTGCAAGCTCTTGCTATGTTCAAAGGGAAGGCTAAAGAGATTGTGAAGAATCTAAAGATTATGTTCCCTTTGCTTCTCATGGCTGCTATTTTTTTCATTGCCAAACATTCATTTTAATTTTTTCATCTTTATAAAATGTATAGTTCATTGAATCATCTCACTATTAAATTTTTTGATTTTAAACTATATTATTGATATTATTTTAGTTTCTCCAACTGCCTTTTCCCATTTAGCCAGAATGTAGCATACGATATAAATATGTAAGTAGAGAAATAATGATGAACAAAAATTACAATTACAGAGAATTTCAAATTATCATTGGAATATGAGTTTATTGATAGTACTTGATAATTTTAAATATGTAATTACTAGTATTTTTTAATTATAGAAATAATAATTTTTGAGTTTTACTCATAAGTCTCTAGCTTCACTTGAATCACATTTCTACCAAATAAATTTCCTTTTTGTGTAAATCACACTATTCATATATATTGGGTGAGAAAAAGTTAAAGGACCGGACTGCAAAAATCATGGCGCTGGTTCTCAGCCAGAGTCCTCCGACTCTGCCGACTTTGCGCCACCGCAACATCCCAGTCTCCGCCGGCAGCCGTCAACTCACCTGGGGAGCATTCCAGCAAAGCCTTAGGTGTAACTCAAGAATTTCTTGCATCTTCTCCGACAACAGAAAACAGGTTTGAATCCCATTTCGAACTACAATTTGAAGTTTCAGACGTGAATTTCAATGATAGTGAAGTAAGACGTGGAAATAGGTTGTCTTCGAGCCCTTTTTATGGTATTGTTTTGAAGTTCGAGGTTTTCTTTGTAACTAGGTAGGAGCTGGAAAAAGACTATCTTGCAACTCCTAATTTGTTTCCTTGCTTGCTAATTTGTTCCAATTATAGTTTGAGTTTGATGATATTAAGGTTATCGGAGAATTTGCACTCTAGAAAGAGACTGTCTTGCAGCTTGGCTTTGAATTTTCTAGGATTTTGATAGGGTAAACGACTAAATGGTAGCTAAACCCAATTAGGCTTTGTATGCTACTGTTCTGTATAGCAATATTAGTCAGGGAATGAATTCAAGCACAGTAAAAGAGAAGGGTTAGAAGTGAATGAAACCTACAGATAATATTGGGTTTTGGTTGCTCAGTGCTTATCCAAAGAATTGTATGCATTTTGCATATTTTGCTATAGGATTTGATTTGATGAAGCAATGGGACGTTGCGTTCTTAAATCTTTATAATACAAAAGTTGTTTGCATTACCTCCAAAAGACATGGTCTTTTCATTTAAGAATTAAGACAGTATAAGGCTCTGATGGTTTCAGTCATATTTTATAATACTGAGGTAGTGGACGGAATTGCTGTAGTTCATCCGTCTCTGTGATTCTGTCTAAGTTTGACTCGTTGGGCGAACACCAGACCCTTTCTGTTATTCCGAGTGGCAAAAATTGTCTGGATATTGGTTTTTGACCAATCAGATTCTGTGGAATTGAGGTTAGGAAGTCATGTATCGCATTTGCAAAGGGAAACATCAATTCCCAGTGTTCCATCATTATTGAGCATCTTAGGATTAAGGAGATAAATTTTGGATCTTATTCAACTTTACCTGGTAGCTTTTTCATGATGTCTTTATATTGCCCTCGATTCTCTGAGCAGATATCTTAATCAATCTGCATTGATATATTATGGTTCTGTGCAACAGGATCAGGCTAGAAAAGCTTTAGAAAGTGCGCTTGGTGAAAAGAAAAATGAGTATGAAAAATGGGACAAAGAAATAAAGAGACGAGAAGAGGCAGGGGGTGGTGGTAATTTTGGAGGGGGAGGTTGGTTTGGATGGCGTAGATGGTTTGGTGGATCTGATGGCGATCACTTCTGGCAAGAAGCACAACAGATAATACTGACAATCTTGGGGATTATCTCTGTGGTAAACTCCCGATTTCCCCCCTAACTCTTGCTTCTCCTTCACTGTTAGAGTTATTATCTGTGGAGATTACATGTGTAATACCAAAATTTACGCTCTTCACAGTTTCTGATACTAGGTAAAGGCAATGTCATGCTAGCTGTTGTTTTGAACCCGTTGTTGCTTGGGCTCCGAAGAGCAAGGGCCGGTCTTACCTCCATAACCTCATTTGTTACAAGTAAGCTAAGTGGGAGGGGCGGTGCAAACGTCAGTCCAGTTAGTTGGGAGGAAACTTCTGCCAAGAGCTCAGCCAGAGAGAGTGTTATGAAGAAATGGGGAAGTGATTGATCGCTTAGTTTGAACTGCAAGCAAATTTTGGTACCATCCTTTTGATCATCTTTGTTATTATCATTATGTTCCTCATTCACACTGAGAAAGAATGATGGAGTCGATTTTCTGCGATTGCTGCTTTTTCAAGAACTGTTTGTACGTTGGTTGATTTAGGTTAAACATCATGTCCTAATTATGTTTAAGGTAGATGATATGATGGATAATGTGTTGGAAGTAATTCAAACTTGATATCACACCAGCAATTGCCAGAGCTTTTATGATGATGTATAAACACAAATGGCCATGGGGCCTTCTTTTGCTTCATGTTCTTCATCTTCTGTTAGGTTGAAGTTGAAATGATGGCTGCTAACTTTGTACAACTCTAGAAAGTCATCATTTTGTTTTTACCTTTAACCTTGGAAATTTAACCATGGAGTATGATGATCTACTGTGTTGTAATAATGAGCACATCCATGGTGTTATGTCAGGCAACATCTGCCATATGGACAGGCTGTAGTTATAGTATGACAACAGATAAAACGCCATTGAATGAATTTGCAGGCCAGATTGATTAAACCTGAATAAAACAAATGATTGATCATATGTTAAAGTTAAAGTTAAAAAATGGATTCTACATGTTTGAGAAACAAACATATTCAAAATGAAGTTAAAATGATTCAAGTACTGAACTGGAAATTAATGTATTGAAAAATAAATAAAGGACAATCAAATTAAGCTAAATTCCGTAAAATTATTTTTTGATGAACTGAATTGCATTGAACTAAATTTTACTAATAAGCTTAAGAGAACCGTGTGTTACTCTATTCTATAATATTTTTTTGAATGAATGCAGTATTGGAGTGTGGTACAATTTGGCGCTAAAAAATGGTATGGAAACAATGAGATGAAATCATGAATGGAAAGTCAAATCTAACCATTCATTCCTCCCTAAATGGCGGTTAATTAGGTCCAAAAATCGATTGAATCAACCAAAATCCACAAAAAAGAAAGTGAATATTTACTGCAACATGAAAACATGGGAAGTGGACTTTGATGATTGATTGATTGATTGGTCCGATGATTAGAAGAGGTCAAAGGGCATATATTTTTGCTGATCTTGATCTTCTTCTTCTTCTTCCACCCAATCCTAGGCTGTCTGTAAGCGACCCTCCTCGAATTGTGGAATCTCTCAAAGTGCCCCTCACGATCTCCCTCTTCTCACAATCCTCGGATCACCGCACGACCTTTTCCTCGTGAATTTCTCCAAAAAAAAGCTTCCATTTTTACCGAAACCGAAAATAAACAAAAGCAAAAACAAAAAACCAGAAAGAGAGAGTCATACATAATATTACATTGCCCCCACCTCACCCTTTTCTCTCTCTCCTTCCCTCATTATATCTTGTCTTGATTGAAGGCCAATCATCCCTTTTTCGCCACTGAGAAAAGCCAGGGATTACTGTGTGTTTGTGTGTGTGCGCAGAGTGCCAAGATTGGCACTTTCTGAGTCGGTTTTGTGCGTGGATTCGCGTGTTTGTTTTGTACTTTGAATGCGCTTTTTGTGATTGTTGATGTCTTTGGCTGTCGGGGTAGCTTCGAGTTCCAAAGGAAGCATGGGGTTCGATGATAACAAGGATGCGAAGAAGAGTGTTGCTGATCCCGAGATTGAGCAGGAATCTGTCGAAAAGATTAACCGGCAGATGAGCGAGAGCTCCATTTACACTACAGAGGAGGAGGAAGAAGATGAATCTGATGCCAACATCCAGCTGGGCCCACAATTCACCCTCAAGGAGCTCCAGGAGAAAGATGCGGTTGTTCTTTCAATTCTTGATCTTTTCCTTAAAATTTGTGTCTTTTTGTTTTGTTTAAGGTTTTATGGACATTGAATTATTCTGAGATCTTGATGCATGCAATGTGTGTAGGATGATGAGAGTTTGAGGAGGTGGAAGGAACAGCTTCTTGGGAATGTCAATTCTGTTGGAGGTAATAATTTTTTTCTGTCTGCAACATTATCCTTTTCTTATATTTTAACAAATCTCTGTTCAGCAATGATGCAAATTATGTGTATTTTATATGGTTTGAGAATCTTTACATCCTTGATTTGTCTTCATTTGATTTGGATCTAACAACATTAGCTTTGTATACTTACCAACAATAGTAGTAGTAAATCTAGTACTGGTTCTTGAACTTTGATTTTGTGATGATGACTCATCTGAAGTTAAAAAAGTTACCAAGCTTCTGATTTACTCATTGTTAACTTTCACTTTTACTTTTTGTAAAGATTGAAACTGATCTCTCTAGTTTCTTTAGTTCAACTTTTTAAAGTTTGCAACTTTATTCTCTTGTGTGCTTCAGTCTATGCTGTTTGAATGTAATTTTTGCAATTTATTTCTGATTTCGGGTAAAATTTTTAGTGGAAACTCCGGATGCTGAAGTGAAGATCTTAAATCTTATGATCAAATCTCCGGGAAGAGCTGACATCATTCTTCCGATCCCTGAGAATGCAAACCCGAAAGGACCCTGGTTTGTACTCAAGGAGGGATGCCGTTACAGTCTAATGTTCAGCTTCCAGGTCAACAACAACATTGTTTCTGGCCTCAAGTACACTAATACTGTCTGGAAAACTGGTATCCGAGGTACATTTCCGCAGCTCTTTTGCATATCTTGTTCTGAAGTCTTATGAAGCTTACAAACTCATCATCAATATTACTTCAGTTGACAGCACAAAGGAAATGATTGGGACTTTTAGTCCTCAGGCTGAGCCTTATACGCACGAAATGCCTGAAGACACAACCCCTTCTGGTATGTTTGCTCGTGGATCATACTCCGCTAGAACCAAGGTAAATCGAGCATGAATAACACGCTAAAACGTCGATTTCAGCCAATGTTTCTTACAAGAGCATGTTCACAAAGATAAATGACCATCTTTTGTGATTTCCCTTTCTTTATCCTTTGTTTGAATGAGCCACAACTTTGAATTGTTGCCAAGTTGTTGTCATTTAATGGATTCATGTGTGTTTTGGACAGTTTCTTGATGATGATAACAAGTGCCACCTGGAGATCAACTACACATTTGACATCAAGAAAGAATGGCAAGCATAACATGAGAGACCATTTCTTCCATATTGTGGCCTTTTAATGTAGCTCTGATTTTGGCTCTAGACTAGTTTTAATGATGCCAAATCTTCTTGGCTCTACTTTTCTCATCAAAGGAGGAAAAGAAGAGAGAGAAAAAGAAAAGGATGGATTCTTGATTTGATTTTTCCAAACTATTTCTCATTTTCTTTTGGTGAAACTTAGGCTATTGTTTTTTCTTCCAAATGTGTTATTTATTTACACAATAAGCTTGAGCTTCCTCGTTTGTGGTTTTATTTTACAGTGCATGTATTTACGATTTTGTATTCAGATGTTATAATATCTTGGTTAAGAATATAGGTAAATTGTACGTTTGAATACTAACATTAGTGTAATATTAAACGAAATGTTTAACATAACAGAGGAATATTGTATCATAAAAAAAAACAAAGGATTTAATTGTTATATTAATTTTCATATTGCTATATTTGGATGGTCTCTATATTTTGTTTCCGTTTTCATTACCAATTATTGAGCAAATGTATGATATGATTAAATTTTGAACCGTGGAAAACACTAATTAACTTTATCCTAGACCAAAACTAATTACCGTGCAAATGTATGATATAATTGTTTGTATTTGGATTGTCTAAATTCAAGACTCTCATCGTCTCACCTTTATGGATCATAGTACGAATTTCACTTCTTGATTTGTAATATGATCCTTTATTGGAGATGTTTAAATGTGCAGACCATTTCGCAAAAGATCTTGCAAACCATCCCCTGCTCCTGCCTTATTGATTATTATATGCACTTAAAGCAGTTCATGTAGAAAACGAATTATTTTGGCAAAAAGCAACTCCGCTGAAGCCTATACACAGGAAGAATTTGTGAAGAAGTTGTTGATACAGAATGAGTTTCAAAACTATAAAATACCAGTTGTATTTATCAATATTTGACATTCAACAATTACACAAAAGCTTTAGTGCGATATTTACATTTTATCAGTTAATTTGCCTTGAGTTCTGAGCATGTTTAACAAATTCAAATGCAACAAGATGTTCCCGCGACAGTAACTAGTTATAGTTTAATTTGTTATAACTCCGAGCTATATATCTAGCAACTTAAAAAGGTAGAAACCTGTATGCATCAATCAATGCATCCAACAAAAAAGAATCAACATATATAGTAGAATGGCTCAATACAAAAAACATCAGAAGGCTATCCAAGTGCAATTGCAATGTATATATTGATATCCGGCCAAACAAGCAAAATTATACAGGAAACAAGTAGTAGCTAGGCTAATTTTGCAAAGACAATCTAGATGCTATGATTCAGAATTAAAAAAAATCGAATCTGGAATTATAATCCATACAGTTCACTGATAAGAAAGCTCGAACTTTTAACAATAACACAACTACAATGACAGTACTTATAGTTTAAGCATGCATATGGAACATGTTCGTATCAGAACGTAACAACAGAACACCAACCATCAAACATCAGGAACGAGATTACCACAAACGATGAGTTCCCACAATGCATTACACGACGGGAAGTAAGTAAAGCAAACCAGGAAAGATCGTTAAAGTAATTTACTACGAGCTACAGATCTCAGTTTGAAGTCAATATATACAACAGAGACAGGACTTAGTTGCAAAGGAAACAGTTGACACAAGCAAAAATCATGTATAAAGAGCAAATACACCACCCTTAATAATATCAAAAAAGAAAAGACATCCAAATTCAATGTATATATAGTAAAATTATAAAGGAAAAAAAGTAGTAGCTAGCTAGGCTTAAATGTTCATGAGTTTAAGGTGTTGAAAAAGCTAGCTAGCTAGGTAGAAAAGAAGATTACGCTCATGCGGCTAATTTCCTTCTCTTATCATTATCTAGGCAGAAGAGCTGGTTCATTTTTGGATCATTCTCCCCTTGGGATGAAGATGATTCATCAGCAGATTCTGAAACTGCTGCACAGTACATATCATCATCTTCTAATTCCAAAGCTGCACAGTACATATTATCATCTTCTGATGATACATGAACTCCATATGCATCTTCTGAGAAACTATACGCCCAATTAATTAGTTTATCGTCTTCCTCCTGTGTATGGACAGCGGGATCTGCCAACACAAAACTGTTACTATAAACAATATCTAGGACACAAAAAGCTTATGTCAATGAAAGCTTATGTCATAAATACAATGAAGCTTATGTCATAAAAACACACAATTAGGACACAAAAAGCAAAACACTATAATTCAAGCTACCTCATCACTGTAATTCAATCACAACAAATCAAATGTATCATCCTAACCAAAATACCAACATCATGTGATCACAAAAACACAAGCATTTAGGACATTAATTCAAGAAAAGATTTAAGGAGTGATCACTAACAATAGTATTCACGTAGTCCAAACGTGAGGTAGAGAAAAGTAGGTGGTTGATCCTCCTTGCCCATGGTGTCTGCGAACGCAATTGCTCCCTCTGTGGAAGCATTAGTGTCACCAAAGCTTTCCAGCGTTGTATAGGCTTTAAGGTGGGAGTTCCGGATCCTGGGAATGAGATAATTCTCGACTTCTTCGATGTTCGTCTCCACAAACTCCATCTCCTTCGGATTCAGCCGCAGCTTCAGACGTTCCAGGTATCCTTTCAGGTATTCTTCCAAGTCATCCACGGTAAAATCATCCAATTCCATCAGACAGCAGGTGGTGACGAGGTCAACAACGTCGCGTTCAATCTTACGTTCGATTTTATCAGCATATTGCTCCTTTGTCAGCCACCCAAACTTTCGCATCGACTCGAAGTATCCGATCATCTTGCTTTCAACTCCGATCAGCATTCCCTTAAAGATCTCCTTCCGGGGCCGTGACGACTCGATTACCAGAACCTTTTCTCCGGTGATGCGGTCTTCGTAACGCGTCAAATCCATCGTCGCCATCTTCCTTTTTTTAAATAAATAATAAATAATGACATGTTTTTAATAATATGTATATGTTTACTGTACTTAATGTAATGTCTCGCATTTATTTGTTAAATTTGATTGTTGATTAATGTTACATGTTAATCTTGTGTAACAGTTTATTTTGATATACAAATATAGTCTAGTGTCTAATTTTGACGTTGTTTCATACGATAGTTAGTGTTGGTATATATGTAAATATAAACTGGAATTTTAGACATTTTTAATTGATTAAAATGTAGTAGCATTTGAGTTTTTATATATATTGATGATATATAATGCCTTTTGTTATAAACTACCCTTCTTAGATGTTATACTAGCGGGTCTATTGATCATGTTCCAGAATACATATGTTTTTTTATAAATAAAATGCTCTCCCGAGTTTATATTAATTTAATTAGTGAAAATTAATGTATTTAAAAAATGAGCATGAAATTATGTTGTTTTTATTGTACTGATCTGATCCACATATACGTATTCGTTCATTAATTAATTATCATCTATACAATTTCATACTACATATTTGATAGAGCTATAGATTAATATAGGTTGGAGGCTGACACCCAAAAAATCAAGAACAAGATAAAACTGGTGATTGGTTCCATGGCTGCGGTCTAAGGTACCGGGTGTCAAAGCTGAGGGTTTTCAATCCATATGCTATCACGTTGCAGAAGCTGTAAGATTTAAAGAAATACAGTGTGTGGTGGTGAAATCAATGAATATTAATCGGTATTTTGGATCTCTACAACTCACATCAGATTATAGAGATTTGATGAACCGTTGGAATGGTATCTCACGTATGTTGATTACGAGAAACTCATCCCAAGATACAACACTTCTTTGCGGGCGTAGAGAGAATCCAACCATGAAGGCTGGTAGAAAAACATCTGCTCTACAGAACCATAGTAAGATGATCAGATCAACCATCAAGGATTTCAGAAAAGATGCTCCAAAGATTGATGGTAGGCTAATTGCATATTATTTCAATTTCCTGAATTGTATGCAGGTCCATTTTTCTAGGTCCGAAAATGTACTCTTGCATTTTGAGTTCCTTGTTTTTGGCTTGACAATTGTAAGTGCATTTTGGTTAAAAAAAACGGATCTGCATAAGAAAAATGGACCTGCATATACCTAGTACCTTTCATATACCTAGTAGACATTTATATAGCATTTTGGTATATAAATAATATTACAGGTATGTATTACGTGTTTTATATCATCATCTTAAATTCATGAAACTAGATTAAAATTGTTGTTCATTTCAGTTCAGTTTTTAATAAATAATATTACAGGTACTTGGATTTCATTGCGAAATGCACTTGTCCATCCCGAGGATAAAATGGCGGAAATGATAATCAATAACACACCCATTTTTGTGGTTCAAGAGGATCTTTCCATCTCCGTATGCTGTAAATTAATTTTATTTATGTATTTTCTTAACTTTTGCAGTTTAAATATATTTGTAATTTAACTATGTATAGGTCTCCCGTATTCGATACCTGATGATGGCATGTCAAAGATCAGAGCTGGACGGTAGTGTTAATATTTCAGAGCTAGGGGAAAAAATGGCGGGATATGTTAAGCTGAATTGGATGTTTTAGAAGTTATTGAGTAATTTATGTTATTGAGTAATATGTTAAACTTGATTTTTTTTAAAAAAAAAGAAATTCATTCAGTGTCGCCCATAATCGATTACAATGCATCCAATTCGATTAACCTATTACAAGAATAATCGAACTACAAATCAACCAGACTAATATTACATGTTTGTACTATTACAGCTTAAAAGATTGTAATGCCGACCTCAAAAATATAATCTTGTAACCGCAAAAACCACAACTGCTTGGAAGAGAGGAACGTCACCCGCCACATCAATCACTTCGTCATTCAAGAATCTACTACAACTGCAACACCACTTAATACAAAACATGATTCATGTTCTTCAAACTGCAAGTACCTTGAAACCCAAAGATCGTAAACCATAAAACACGACCTTTATAAACCATAAAAAATGACCTTTATAATTAGATCATTACCCATAAAACAAGATCCACACAACTATATCAAGAACAATAAATATAAACCATAAAACATGACCTTTATAACTAGATCGAGAACAAAACATCGAAAAGAACAATTAAATCATCGAATTAATTGATCAAAAAAGATGATCCGAAATGGAATTAGCCTTTGCTTTTGCTTTTCTGGGTAGGCGTTGCATGCCTGCATCCATGTTACCTGGAAGAATCGAGGCGCTCTATCTCCTGAGGTATGATATAGTTGAATTTGAATCTATAATCTGTTATAGATATTGTTGTTTTGTAAGGTGATACTGTGGTTTACTTGTGTATGTGCCTGTAAATCATAATGATAAAAGAATTTTATTCTGTCTCTGTTAAGGTATCGAATTAATCTGTCATCTCAGGGATTAGGACTACAAGTTGTAGAAAATAGTTGAGTTTATTCTAGCTCACAGAAGTGAGGCATTGGAGCTACCCTCTGGAGGATCTTGACAAAGTACTCGAGCAGTGTTCCTTAAATTATATTCCTATATGGTTGTAGCGAATCCTGATTTCGTGACAGTTGAGGCTGGGGAGATGTACGTTGTAATGCTAGGTATTGAGACCATTATATAATAATATCTTCTGACTTTTGATTATCTTTGCCCAGTATTCATTTATTATGCTGGGGGCTCACTCTGCTAGATGTTGATATTATCTTTGGTTACAAGTATGTGATTACATTCTATATATTGACATCCTGGAGCACATGACAGGATGAACGAACTTATTCGATTGCTGAAGAAGGAAAGGAAAGGAGCTTTGGCGGATTCTGTTTGTTCTCTTGAAAAAAATCTGTGAGCTCAGTGAAACATAGATTAAAGAGTTTGGATCTTGCATTACCCCCACAAGAAATGTCTTCCATCAAACTTGCTTTGAGAAAGATTTCAAATGCGGTTTTCGTTATCATCACCAAATTGAAGGCTTTTCCAGGGAACTTATGTGTTGGTACCTCCACAATGAAGATGAAGGTGAAGAATTTCTTCATGGTGAACGTATTAGATAAAATTTGTGCAAAAGTTTTGGGATACTCTTGCAAAAGCTATGTATATTGATTATTAAAATAGGAGAAAGTGGGAATAATAATAGATTGACTCTGTTTCCTGCCTTGGGTATTTTGCTAGTTGTTTTTTTGGTTCATTCTAGTTTTATTCTTGAATCTTTGTATCTTGGAGCACTTGAATGGTTGAGATAAATTTATTTTGGTTTAAAATAAAAGTATCTTAGAATGAATATTCTTGTTTGTATTATTTTGCTTGTTCATTTTTTTTTGTAAGGTAATCTTCTAAAAGATATTTTTTGGACACACTAATCTTGATCAAATTGTATGATGTTTGACAAAAAAGTATGTTGTAATTTTTTTAAAAATAGGGTATATTTGATGTGTATTATAATCATCTGCCTAATTAAGTATGAAAATTTTCAAAATAGATCAAAAGTACTATGTGAAAAAAGAAAAAATAGACAAATAATAGGTCAGGAAAGAAAAAAAAGTACATAATCATAAAAAATAAGAAGCACAAAAATAATATTAATTCCAATTCTAATGCTAATTTTATTTTTATCCAAACGCAAGAATTGGCATTACAATTCAATTCTTAAGCAATTCTTTTGATCATCCAAACACTAGAATTGACTATGAATTATAACACCAATTCTTAATTTCAAATTCAATAGAATTTGAACACCAATGCCAATATCAATTCTAGCAACCAAACACACCCTAATTAACTTCATTTTATAAATAAGGTTATCCATTGAAAATAGGTTATATTTTTAAAATACCTAGATAATAATGTAAAACACTAATGTAAAACAGACCAAAAGCTTCTTACAACACTTCTGTCTTCAGAATTGAATGGAGTTTTTCTTTATCAAGAAAAATATATATGAAAAGCTTTCTAACATAAGGTAAATAAATTTTCATCATCATCTAGAGAGATCAAACCAAGTTTCTCAGCATCATTTTGCAATCTCCTACTCTCAGCTGGCTGATAGTGCAGTTCAGTGTGCACATTCCGACGACTATAAAAGTTTCAGGCCACCGGTAACATCATCCACCATATCAGCTGGTCCAAGGATCGACATAACCGTTCTTGAATTCGGTGCAATCTGCGTTCTACCGGCATCAATGGTCACATGTGTTGGTAAGTCCAGAGACTTTGCCTTCTTCTGCAGAGCCAGCATTTCACCTTCACTTTCGATTTTAACAACTACTTTCACTTGTCCACACATCATCCACCTGCTCAGCGCCTTTGGAGATCGATCCTGGATTTCCTTATACAGCCCCAAAGTCGCGTGGCTGCACTGAGCTGCGATTTTCCCTTTCCCCATCTTCAAGTCATTTCGAACAACCAAAACCATTTTGAAATCTTCAATGATTTCTGCCAGCTTCTCAATCCTGGGCATCGATTTGAGCTGCTTCTCCTTCTTCCCCCTGGCAGCTGACTTGTCAGTGGAACGTGTTCAATAACTAAGCTTCACCCGAAACACAGTATTGTACAACACCAGTGAGATTTTCTTAAGTCTTACACTTACAGTATTGTTATAAAATGGCAGTGTGAGAAAGTTTTTGATAAACAATATGTTTAGGATCCCAATAAACAAGCATCAGTCATATGAATCGACAAGGTCTAGATGCAACAGTATTCTAGTCTTCTTCAGCTCTAGGATGATATCAATCCCAACAGATGGATTAACAGATAAAGTCAAGCATTTTTTCAAGCATTGCTCAAAATAAACACCACAAATTATCAATCAATGCATCCAATAAAAACAAAACAAAAAAGAAGCAACATAGTAGAATGGCTCAATACATGGTCTAATGTATTGCTATATGTTAAACATATAATGTCACCACCCTAACATCAGCAAGTGCTAGACTCAAAATACAAAAGACATCAAAAGGCTATCCAAATGCAGTGTATATATTGATATCCGGCCAAACAAGCAAAATTATACAGGAAAAAAGTAGTAGCTAGGCTTAAATGTTCATGAGTTTAAGGTGTTGAAAAGCTAGCTAGCTAGGTAGAATAGAAGATTACGCTCATACTGCTAATTTCCTTCTCTTATCATTATCTAGGCAGAAGAGCTGATTCATTTTGGGATCCACAACATCCTCCCCTTGGGATGAAGATGATTCATCAGCAGCACAGTACATATCAACATCTTCTGATTCCAAAGCTGCACAGTACATATTATCATCTTCTGATGATATAAAAACTCCATCTGCATCTTCTGATGATATATGAACTCCATCTGCATCTTCTGAGAAACTATGCGCCCAATAAATCAGTTTATCGTCTTCCTCCTGTGTACGGACAGCGGGGCCTGCCAACACAAAACTGTTTTAAACAATATCTAGCTACCTCAAACACAATGAAGCTATATGTATATATTTATGTCATAAAAACATACAATTAGGACACAAAAAGCAAAGAACTATAATTCAAGCTACCTCATCACTGTAATTCAATCACAACAAATCAGATGTATCATCCTAACCAAAATACCAACAAGCATTTAGGACATTAATTCAAGAAAAGATTTAAGGAGTGATCACTAACAATAGTATTCACGTAGTCCAAACGTGAGGTAGAGAAAAGTCGGTGGTTGATCCTCCGTGCCCATAGTGTCTGCGAACGCAATTGCTCCCTCTGTGGAAGCATTAGTGTCACCAGTTAGCGTTGTATAGGCTTTAAGGTGGGAGTTCCGGATCCTGGGAATGAGATAATTCTCGACTTCTTTGATGTTCGTCTCCACAAACTCCATCTCCTTCGGATTCAGCCACAGCTTCAGACGTTCCAGGTATCCTTTCAGGTATTCTTCCAAGTCATCCACGGTAAAATCATCCAGTTCACAGAGACAGCAGGTGGTGACGAGGTCAACAACGTCGCGTTCAATCTTACGTTCGATTTTATCAGCATATTGCTCCTTTGTCAGCCACCCAAACTTTCGCATCGACTCGAAGTATCCGATCATCTTGCTTTCAACTCTGATCAGCATTCCCTTAAAGATCTCCTTCCGGGGCCGTGACGACTCGATTACCAGAACATCTTCTCCGGTGATGCGGTCTTCGTAACACGTCAAATCCATCGTCGCCATCTTCCTTTTCTTGCCGGTGATCTCAAAAACCCTAAATTGACTCTGCTTCTCTCGTTTTATGCGTCGGCCTTGTTTTTATGCGCCTAACTTGTGGGCTCTTGGGCCTTTGTTTTTCTATTCCTTTTTTATCTGTTTACTACGTTATTTTTATATTCAAACGTCATAAAAAATTGGATCCAAAATTGGAATGTATAGAAATTTAAAAGAATTCTATCCAAAATTTAATTATAGTTAATAGAAAAAAGTATCTGCATACCCAATCAATGCCTAAACTATACCTTGTTTAATCATCTCTTAAGTTTGGATATAATCTCTTTTCCCGGATTAGCGACTTGGAAATTAAGGGAATAAATGCCTTTGTGGATTTGGAAATTTCAGATATATATAGATAATTTTCGTATGTAAGATGTGAAAATCAAAGGAACAGAAATTAAAATTGATTGAAAGGTCTTGAAGGAACCTCAATCCTGGGAATTATCAGTTGAATTGCTAAGTAGTTCTTCATACAATGCCACGCGGACAATCCTCTCAGTCTGAAGCATCAGACACAAACACAAGCCAAGAAACCAACAAAGTGTAAGTATTCCCATCCCAAATCTACATTAAAAAGTCAGCGAATTTGCGTTTCTGTTAATTTTTCTTTTTTTATACCTAAAACTTAAGCAATTCATGATAAATAATGACATGTTTTTAATAATATGTTTACAATACTTAATGTTTCGCATTTATTATTTAAATTTTATTGTTGATTAATGTTACATGTTAATCTTGTGTAACAGTTTATTTTGATATACAAATATAGTCTAGTGTCTAATTTTTATGTTGGTTCATACGATAGTCAGTGTTGGTATATATGTAAATATAAACTGGAATTTTAGACATTTTTAATTGATTAAAATGTAGTAGTATTTGAGTTTTTATATATATTGATGATATATAGGCCCTGTTTACCAAAGCTTATCTGTAGTTCAGTTCAATTCAATTCAGTTCAGTTCAGTGAAAATGTAATTTGATCAAATTCAGGTTAATTCAGTCATGCTGATTCCATTTTTCAATACATCAATTTTCACTTCAGTTCAGTTCAGTTCAATTCAGTTCAGTTCAGTACATCAAGAAATAAGCTCTAGTAAACAGGGCCATAATGCCTTTTGTTATATACTACCCTTCTTAGATGTTATACTAGCGGGTCTATTGATCATGTTCCAGAATACATGTTTTTTTATAAATAAAATGCTCAGACTATGTTCTCCCGAGTTTATATTTAGTGAAAATTAATGTATTTTAAAAAAAAAGTTATGGTTTGACCGCCCACTTTCTCATGTTGATCTCCGTCCAGTCGCCGGATATCTCCTGCAAAGTCCCTAAATGAATCCGAGGAAAACTCTCCAATGCCTAAATCAGTCTTAGTTCAGAGAATAGTAATCCAGTTGTAGTGTGTATATATAGTATACCTTTCTTCTGGTATTTTCCATTATTTAAAGAGAGGATGCCATCATCCTCTTTTCTCGGTTCCACTTCGTGATCGTGGTTCCACCATTCTTTCCTCTTCAGTCATGTGCTTGACCGAGTGATTTCTATTTCCATTATGGGTCAAAGTCCCTAATGGGCTATCTAATCTAGTGTTCTTCTAATGGGAGACGTAGACCAATAAATACCAAAAAACGAGCATGGAATTATGTTGTTTTTATTGTACTGATCTGATCCACATATATGTATTCGTTCATTAATTATCATCTATACAATTTGATGAGCTATAGATTGGTATAGGTTGGAGGCTAACACCCAAAAACTCAAGCACAAGATAAGACTGGTAATTGGTACAAAAGATGAAATCACCATCACACCAGCTAAGTTCAAAAAGAAAGTCATCCGTTTGATGAAGGTTTGCACCGAGGGTGGTACAAACGTAGATGGAGTACCTATCACGTATCATGACGAAGGAGATCCATTTTGCATCTTCACGATTGTAGCATTCCAGGGAGAAAAGGACTTGACAACCTCTTTCCTCGTAAGAAAAGAAGACATATACTTGGTAGGGTACATATTCGGGGAAAACTATGAGGAGGATAGCTGGATCCTTTTGAAAAACTCAGATGTCACCATGATCAATCCTCCCAATCCAACAACGTCGTCGATCGATTTGAATTACGACAAAAGTGCTTTGGAAGACAAGGTTGGACCCTCCATCCTAATACGAGCGTTAAGCATGCTCCGGTCTAAGGACATAGCTGAGGGTTTTCAATCCATATGCTATCACGTTGCAGAAGCTGTAAGATTTAAAGAAATACAGCATGTGGTGGAGAAATCAATGAAGGATCGATATTTTGGATCTCTGCAGCTCACACCAGATCACAGAGATTTGATGAACCATTGGAATGATATCTCACGTTTGTTGATTACGAGAAACTCATCCCGTAATAAAAAACTTGTTTGCGGGCGTAGAGAGAATCCAACCATGAAGGCTAGTAGAAAAACTGCTGCTCTACAGACCCATAGTAAGATGATCAGATCAACCATCAAGGATTTCAGAAAAGATGCTCCGAAAATTCATGGTAGGCTAATTGCATCTTATTTCAATTTCCCGAATTGTTATATGGATGTCCATTTTTCTAGGTCCGAAAATGTACTCTTGCATTTTGAGTTCCTTGTTTTTGGCTTGACAATTGTAAGTGCATTTTGGTAAAAAAAAAGGACATGCACAAGAAAAATGGACCTGCATATAACTAGTAGCAAGTCAATTTTTCTCATGTATTTCCACTTTTTTACCGGAATATCCTTACTATTGTTTAAGTAAAAACAACTAAAAATACAAGAGTACATTTAAGATATTATGGTATATTTCGGATTTTGCAAGAGAAAAGTAGACATTTATATAGCATTTTGTATATGTACTAACCATTAAGTTTTTTTTTTTTGTATGTGAAGAAATAGCAAAGGGAATAATGATCAACAGAAAGAAAGTATCAGATGGAGTTAAACTGGACGACGTTAGCGTAGATATATTGATTGATGAGTTAAAAGTTTCCCAGGGAGGCCACAAAGGTATGTATTACGTGTTTTATATCATCATCTTAAATTCATCAAACTAGATTTAAATTGTTGTTCATTTCAGTTCAGTTTTTAATAAATAATATTACAGGCAGGGGCGGAGCTAGTTGGTAACCTGGGGTAACCCAGGTTACCCCTCCGTAAAAGAAAAATTACCAGTATATATATATATATATATTAATAAATAGGTTACCTCCAGTAAATTAAAATTTTACTTTTACTAATAATATAAAAGGAGTTAATTATTTATGTTTCAGCTAGTTCGGAGACGGTGGTAAATAAAATATGAGCGGTGGTTAATAAATAGGCCACCCCAATTATTAAATTTTTACTTTTACTTAAAAGTATTAAAAAAATCTAGTTATTCTTTCCTAATCTTCTATCACAGCTAACAACGTTAAGTACTAGATTTCAGGTAAGGTAAGGATTGTTTCATTAACTTTTACGTGTGAATTTTGTTTTAATTATTTTCTTATTCGAAAAAACTATAACTTAATTTAAGTTATACAATAAAATTCACAATAATACAAAATTAAATGAAATGTACAATAATACTTTAACTTCTACAATAAAATACCCTATTATTCATCATAGTTTTTGTTGCATGTTTAAGTCAGTTTGACCATAAATTTGAAGTAATATAATATAAATGTGTGATATAGTTTTGTATTCTATTTGACATGTATTTTGTAAATATCAAAATTTTAAATTAGTTAATATATTTAACTAAAGCTATCAATTGTCAAAATTGCCGTTAAATATTATTTGGCCAAACAATGCCAATTTCTACAACAGTACACACTTAAAACTTGATAATTGCATATTTACTCATGTTCGAAGTCCGAAATACGTTTATTTTATATTATAAAATTTATTTTTAGTTTACCCTTATATTAGAGGTTACCCTAAGGAAAAATTTCTGGATTCGCCCCTGAATTTACAGGTACTTGGATTTCATTGCGAAATGCACTTGTCCATCCCGAGGATAAAATGGCGGAAATGATAATCAATAACACACCCATTTTTGTGATTCAAGAGGATCTTTCCATCTCCGTTGGTTACGAAGGTAAATGCATACTGTAAATTAATTTTATTTATGTATTTCTTAACTTTTGCAGTTTAAATATAATTTTAATTTAACTATGTATAGGTCTCCCGTATTCGATACCTGATGATGGCATGTCACAGATCAGAGCTGGACGGTAGTGTTAATATTTCAGAGCTAGGGGAAAAAATGGCAGGATATGTTAAGCTGAATTGGATGTTTTAGAAGTTATTCAGTAATTTATGTTATTGAGTAATATGTTAAACTTGATTTTTTTTTAAAAAAAGAAATTCATTCAGTGTCGCCCATAATCGATTACAATGAGTGGAATTGACATCCAATTCGATTAACCTATTACAAGAATAATCGAACTACAAATCAACCAGACTAATATTAGATGTTTGTACTATTACAGCTTAAAAGATTGTAATGCCGACCTCAAAGATATAATCTTGTAACCGCGAAAACCACAACTGCTTGGAAGAGAGGAACGTCACCCGCCGCATCAATCACTTCGTCATTCAAGAATCTACTACAACTGCAACACCACTTAATACAAAACATGATTCATGTTCTTCAAACTGCAAGTATAGCCAATACCAATTATGTTGAAATTTTCTTTTAACAATATTCAGCCTATACATATACCTATATTTATTTTCAACAGGCAGCTCCATTTACTAAAATAGAACTGTCAAGAATAAATATTGTCTTAACTTGATAAAAAATCTAAAACAGACCAAAAGTTTCTTACAACACTTGAGTCTTCAGAATTCACATAGTACGGTTGAATAGAGTTTTTCTTTAGCAAGAAAAATGAATGGTAAATCTGAGAAGCTTTCTAACATAAGGTAAATAAATTTTCATCATCATCTTGAGAGATCAAACCAAGTTTCTCAGCATCATTTTGCAATCTCCTACTCTCAGCTGGCTGATAGTGCAGTTCAGTGTGCACATTCCGACGACTATAAAAGTTTCAGGCCACCGGTAACGTCATCCACCATGTCAGCTGGTCCAAGGATCGACATAACCGTTCTTGAATTCGGTGCAATCTGCGTTCTACCGGCATCAATGGTCACATGTGTTGGTAAGTCCAGAGACTTTGCCTTCTTCTGCAGAGCCAGCATTTCACCTTCACTTTCGATTTTAACAACTACCTTCACTTGTCCACACATCATCCACCTGCTCAGCGCCTTTGGAGATCGATCCTGGATATCCTTATACAGCCCCAAAGTCGCATGGCTGCATTGAGCTGCGATTTTCCCTTTCCCCATCTTCAAGTCATTTCGAACAACCAAAACCATTTTGAAATCTTCAATGATTTCTGCTAGCTTCTCAATCCTGGGCATCGATTTAAGCTGCTTCTCCTTCTTCCCCCTGCCAGGTGACTTGTCAGTGGAACGTGTTGCAGACTGGAAAACACGAGCAGCAGAATGACGCGCTCCAATAAAATAACCCATAGCAAGGCAGCCAGCCCCAAGTAAGAAGGCACCGATCCAGGCCATGTCCATCATATTCTTCTACCCAAGTGACACAGTTGTGGGCCACTGGCCGTGGCTGCCAAAGCCGTCACACCTACTCGATTCAGTGAGCCACACACCTGCAAAGGTTACGTACATGAACAATTCTCATTTAAAACGATGACAACAGTTCCTCAGCGGTTATGAATACTCAAACATAACCACTGCAGAGTGGATCGCGTCACTCTGTTCTAGTAAAACACGACTTTAACTAGAAGAATAAAACAGTTGAGTAGAAGGAGGACTAAAAGCACGATACACGATAAGATATTTCTCAGCTAAAAGCACTGACACACTTATTTTATACCCTAACTGAGGATTTTCGACATGAAAAGAAGAAGTTTTTTGGAGTTTTACCCAGAATACTCCAGACCACATCTAAACCTTGTTCAATAACTAAGCTTCACCCGAAACACAGTATTGTACAACACCAGTGAGATTTTCTTAAGTCTTACACTTACAGTATTGTTATAAAATGGCAGTGTGAGAAAGTTTTTGATAAACAATATGTTTTGGATCCCAATAAACAAGCATCAGTCATATGAATCGACAAGGTCTAGATGCAACAGTATTCTAGTCTTCTTCAGCTCTAGGATGATATCAATCCCAACAGATGGATTAACAGATAAAGTCAAGCATTTTTTTCAAGCATTGCTCAAAAATAAAACCACAAATTATTCAAGCATTTTTCGATCAGTAACTTTAATCAATTTGCAAAAACCAAAAACACAAAAACAGAACCACACATTCATATTAAAGGTTGGAAATTTTAGGTTTCTTACAATCTGCAAATATTTACTAATATTGATTCCCCAAATCGAGTTGCAGTAGTGAGATTGAACTAACCCGTAATGGTGAAGGTGGCGACGGCGAAGAAAGACGGCGGATGATCGTCGGCGGCGGCGAGACCGAGACGGCGAGACAAGGTTTTCGGCGCAGTGAGCACAAGCGAATGAGTAGAAGGAGGACTAAAAGCACGATGCATGATACACAATAAGATACTTCTCAGCTAAAAGCACAATACACTTATTTTCTACCCTAACTGAGGATTTTGGACATGATAAGATGAAGTTTTTATGGAGTTTTACGTCTAAATCTTGTTCAAGAACTTAGCTTCACCCTAAACACAGTATTGTACAGTATTGTTCAAGACTTAAGTGAAATTTTCTTAAGTCTTACAGTATTGTTATAAAATGGCAGTGTGAGAAAATTTTTGATTAACAATATGAGAAACAAACATCAGATGGATTAACAGTATTCTAGTCTTCAGCTCATCCCAACAAATGGATTAACAGATAAAGTCAAGCATTTTTTCAAGCATTGCTCAAAATAAACACCACAAATTATCAATCAATGCATCCAATAAAAACAAAACAAAAAAGAAGCAACATAGTAGAATGGCTCAATACATGGTCTAATGTATTGCTATATGTTAAACATATAATGTCACCACCCTAACATCAGCAAGTGCTAGACTCAAAATACAAAAGACATCAAAAGGCTATCCAAATGCAGTGTATATATTGATATCCGGCCAAACAAGCAAAATTATACAGGAAAAAAGTAGTAGCTAGGCTTAAATGTTCATGAGTTTAAGGTGTTGAAAAGCTAGCTAGCTAGGTAGAATAGAAGATTACGCTCATACTGCTAATTTCCTTCTCTTATCATTATCTAGGCAGAAGAGCTGATTCATTTTGGGATCCACAACATCCTCCCCTTGGGATGAAGATGATTCATCAGCAGCACAGTACATATCAACATCTTCTGATTCCAAAGCTGCACAGTACATATTATCATCTTCTGATGATATAAAAACTCCATCTGCATCTTCTGAGAAACTATGCGCCCAATAAATCAGTTTATCGTCTTCCTCCTGTGTACGGACAGCGGGGCCTGCCAACACAAAACTGTTTTAAACAATATCTAGCTACCTCAAACACAATGAAGCTATATATATATATTGATGTCATAAAAACATACAATTAGGACACAAAAAGCAAAGAACTATAATTCAAGCTACCTCATCACTGTAATTCAATCACAACAAATCAGATGTATCATCCTAACCAAAATACCAACAAGTATTTAGGACATTAATTCAAGAAAAGATTTAAGGAGTGATCACTAACAATAGTATTCACGTAGTCCAAACGTGAGGTAGAGAAAAGTCGGTGGTTGATCCTCCGTGCCCATAGTGTCTGCGAACGCAATTGCTCCCTCTGTGGAAGCATTAGTGTCACCAGTTAGCGTTGTATAGGCTTTAAGGTGGGAGTTCCGGATCCTGGGAATGAGATAATTCTCGACTTCTTTGATGTTCGTCTCCACAAACTCCATCTCCTTCGGATTCAGCCGCAGCTTCAGACGTTCCAGGTATCCTTTCAGGTATTCTTCCAAGTCATCCACGGTAAAATCATCCAGTTCACAGAGACAGCAGGTGGTGACGAGGTCAACAACGTCGCGTTCAATCTTACGTTCGATGTAAATATAAACTGGAATTTTAGACATTTTTAATTGATTAAAATGTAGTAGTATTTGAGTTTTTATATATATTGATGATATATAGGCCCTGTTTACCAAAGCTTATCTGTAGTTCAGTTCAGTTCAATTCAGTTCAGTTCAGTGAAAATGTAATTTGATCAAATTCAGGTTAATTCAGTCATGCTGATTCCATTTTTCAATACATCAATTTTCACTTCAGTTCAGTTCAGTTCAATTCAGTTCAGTTCAGTACATCAAGAAATAAACTCTAGTAAACAGGGCCATAATGCCTTTTGTTATATACTACCCTTCTTAGATGTTATACTAGCGGGTCTATTGATCATGTTCCAGAATACATGTTTTTTTATAAATAAAATGCTCAGACTATGTTCTCCCGAGTTTATATTTAGTGAAAATTAATGTATTTTTTAAAAAAAGTTATGGTTTGACCGCCCACTTTCTCATGTTGATCTCCGTCCAGTCGCCGGATATCTCCTGCAAAGTCCCTAAATGAATCCGAGGAAAACTCTCCAATGCCTAAATCAGTCTTAGTTCAGAGAATAGTAATCCAGTTGTAGTGTGTATATATAGTATACCTTTCTTCTGGTATTTTCCATTATTTAAAGAGAGGATGCCATCATCCTCTTTTCTCGGTTCCACTTCGTGATCGTGGTTCCACCATTCTTTCCTCTTCAGTCATGTGCTTGACCGAGTGATTTCTATTTCCATTATGGGTCAAAGTCCCTAATGGGCTATCTAATCTAGTGTTCTTCTAATGGGAGACGTAGACCAATAAATAGCAAAAAACGAGCATGGAATTATGTTGTTTTTATTGTACTGATCTGATCCACATATATGTATTCGTTCATTAATTATCATCTATACAATTTGATGAGCTATAGATTGGTATAGGTTGGAGGCTAACACCCAAAAACTCAAGCACAAGATAAGACTGGTAATTGGTACAAAAGATGAAATCACCATCACACCAGCTAAGTTCAAAAAGAAAGTCATCCGTTTGATGAAGGTTTGCACCGAGGGTGGTACAAACGTAGATGGAGTACCTATCACGTATCATGACGAAGGAGATCCATTTTGCATCTTCACGATTGTAGCATTCCAGGGAGAAAAGGACTTGACAACCTCTTTCCTCGTAAGAAAAGAAGACATATACTTGGTAGGGTACATATTCGGGGAAAACTATGAGGAGGATAGCTGGATCCTTTTGAAAAACTCAGATGTCACCATGATCAATCCTCCCAATCCAACAACGTCGTCGATCGATTTGAATTACGACAAAAGTGCTTTGGAAGACAAGGTTGGACCCTCCATCCTAATACGAGCGTTAAGCATGCTCCGGTCTAAGGACATAGCTGAGGGTTTTCAATCCATATGCTATCACGTTGCAGAAGCTGTAAGATTTAAAGAAATACAGCATGTGGTGGAGAAATCAATGAAGGATCGATATTTTGGATCTCTGCAGCTCACACCAGATCACAGAGATTTGATGAACCATTGGAATGATATCTCACGTTTGTTGATTACGAGAAACTCATCCCGTAATAAAAAACTTGTTTGCGGGCGTAGAGAGAATCCAACCATGAAGGCTAGTAGAAAAACTGCTGCTCTACAGACCCATAGTAAGATGATCAGATCAACCATCAAGGATTTCAGAAAAGATGCTCCGAAAATTCATGGTAGGCTAATTGCATCTTATTTCAATTTCCCGAATTGTTATATGGATGTCCATTTTTCTAGGTCCGAAAATGTACTCTTGCATTTTGAGTTCCTTGTTTTTGGCTTGACAATTGTAAGTGCATTTTGGTAAAAAAAAGGACATGCACAAGAAAAATGGACCTGCATATAACTAGTAGCAAGTCAATTTTTCTCATGTATTTCCACTTTTTTACCGGAATATCCTTACTATTGTTTAAGTAAAAACAACTAAAAATACAAGAGTACATTTAAGATATTATGGTATATTTCGGATTTTGTAAGAGAAAAGTAGACATTTATATAGCATTTTGTATATGTACTAACCATTAAGTTTTTTTTTTTGTATGTGAAGAAATAGCAAAGGGAATAATGATCAACAGAAAGAAAGTATCAGATGGAGTTAAACTGGACGACGTTAGCGTAGATATATTGATTGATGAGTTAAAAGTTTCCCAGGGAGGCCACAAAGGTATGTATTACGTGTTTTATATCATCATCTTAAATTCATCAAACTAGATTTAAATTGTTGTTCATTTCAGTTCAGTTTTTAATAAATAATATTACAGGCAGGGGCGGAGCTAGTTGGTAACCTGGGGTAACCCAGGTTACCCCTCCGTAAAAGAAAAATTACCAGTATATATATATATATATATATTAATAAATAGGTTACCTCCAGTAAATTAAAATTTTACTTTTACTAATAATATAAAAGGAGTTAATTATTTATGTTTCAGCTAGTTCGGAGACGGTGGTAAATAAAATATGAGCGGTGGTTAATAAATAGGCCACCCCAATTATTAAATTTTTACTTTTACTTAAAAGTATTAAAAAAATCTAGTTATTCTTTCCTAATCTTCTATCACAGCTAACAACGTTAAGTACTAGATTTCAGGTAAGGTAAGGATTGTTTCATTAACTTTTACGTGTGAATTTTGTTTTAATTATTTTCTTATTCGAAAAAACTATAACTTAATTTAAGTTATACAATAAAATTCACAATAATACAAAATTAAATGAAATGTACAATAATACTTTAACTTCTACAATAAAATACCCTATTATTCATCATAGTTTTTGTTGCATGTTTAAGTCAGTTTGACCATAAATTTGAAGTAATATAATATAAATGTGTGATATAGTTTTGTATTCTATTTGACATGTATTTTGTAAATATCAAAATTTTAAATTAGTTAATATATTTAACTAAAGCTATCAATTGTCAAAATTGCCGTTAAATATTATTTGGCCAAACAATGCCAATTTCTACAACAGTACACACTTAAAACTTGATAATTGCATATTTACTCATGTTCGAAGTCCGAAATACGTTTATTTTATATTATAAAATTTATTTTTAGTTTACCCTTATATTAGAGGTTACCCCAAGGAAAAATTTCTGGATTCGCCCCTGAATTTACAGGTACTTGGATTTCATTGCGAAATGCACTTGTCCATCCCGAGGATAAAATGGCGGAAATGATAATCAATAACACACCCATTTTTGTGATTCAAGAGGATCTTTCCATCTCCGTTGGTTACGAAGGTAAATGCATACTGTAAATTAATTTTATTTATGTATTTCTTAACTTTTGCAGTTTAAATATAATTTTAATTTAACTATGTATAGGTCTCCCGTATTCGATACCTGATGATGGCATGTCACAGATCAGAGCTGGACGGTAGTGTTAATATTTCAGAGCTAGGGGAAAAAATGGCAGGATATGTTAAGCTGAATTGGATGTTTTAGAAGTTATTCAGTAATTTATGTTATTGAGTAATATGTTAAACTTGATTTTTTTTTAAAAAAAGAAATTCATTCAGTGTCGCCCATAATCGATTACAATGAGTGGAATTGACATCCAATTCGATTAACCTATTACAAGAATAATCGAACTACAAATCAACCAGACTAATATTAGATGTTTGTACTATTACAGCTTAAAAGATTGTAATGCCGACCTCAAAGATATAATCTTGTAACCGCGAAAACCACAACTGCTTGGAAGAGAGGAACGTCACCCGCCGCATCAATCACTTCGTCATTCAAGAATCTACTACAACTGCAACACCACTTAATACAAAACATGATTCATGTTCTTCAAACTGCAAGTATAGCCAATACCAATTATGTTGAAATTTTCTTTTAACAATATTCAGCCTATACATATACCTATATTTATTTTCAACAGGCAGCTCCATTTACTAAAATAGAACTGTCAAGAATAAATATTGTCTTAACTTGATAAAAAATCTAAAACAGACCAAAAGTTTCTTACAACACTTGAGTCTTCAGAATTCACATAGTACGGTTGAATAGAGTTTTTCTTTAGCAAGAAAAATGAATGGTAAATCTGAGAAGCTTTCTAACATAAGGTAAATAAATTTTCATCATCATCTTGAGAGATCAAACCAAGTTTCTCAGCATCATTTTGCAATCTCCTACTCTCAGCTGGCTGATAGTGCAGTTCAGTGTGCACATTCCGACGACTATAAAAGTTTCAGGCCACCGGTAACGTCATCCACCATGTCAGCTGGTCCAAGGATCGACATAACCGTTCTTGAATTCGGTGCAATCTGCGTTCTACCGGCATCAATGGTCACATGTGTTGGTAAGTCCAGAGACTTTGCCTTCTTCTGCAGAGCCAGCATTTCACCTTCACTTTCGATTTTAACAACTACCTTCACTTGTCCACACATCATCCACCTGCTCAGCGCCTTTGGAGATCGATCCTGGATATCCTTATACAGCCCCAAAGTCGCATGGCTGCATTGAGCTGCGATTTTCCCTTTCCCCATCTTCAAGTCATTTCGAACAACCAAAACCATTTTGAAATCTTCAACGATTTCTGCTAGCTTCTCAATCCTGGGCATCGATTTAAGCTGCTTCTCCTTCTTCCCCCTGGCAGGTGACTTGTCAGTGGAACGTGTTGCAGACTGGAAAACACGAGCAGCAGAATGACGCGCTCCAATAAAATAACCCATAGCAAGGCAGCCAGCCCCAAGTAAGAAGGCACCGATCCAGGCCATGTCCATCATATTCTTCTACCCAAGTGAGACAGTTGTGGGCCACTGGCCGTGGCTGCCAAAGCCGTCACACCTACTCGATTCAGTGAGCCACACACCTGCAAAGGGTACGTACATGAACAATTCTCATTTAAAACGATGACAACAGTTCCTCAGCGGTTATGAATACTCAAACATAACCACTGCAGAGTGGATCGCGTCACTCTGTACTAGTAAAACACGACTTTAACTATAAGAATAAAACAGTTGAGTAGAAGGAGGTCTAAGAGCACGATACACGATAAGATATTTCTCAGCTAAAAGCACTGACACACTTATTTTATACCCTAACTGAGGATTTTCGACATGAAAAGAAGAAGTTTTTATGGAGTTTTACCCAGAATACTCCAGACCACATCTAAACCTTGTTCAATAACTAAGCTTCACCCGAAACACAGTATTGTACAACACCAGTGAGATTTTCTTAAGTCTTACACTTACAGTATTGTTATAAAATGGCAGTGTGAGAAAGTTTTTGATAAACAATATGTTTAGGATCCCAATAAACAAGCATCAGTCATATGAATCGACAAGGTCAAGATGCAACAGTATTCTAGTCTTCTTCAGCTCTAGGATGATATCAATCCCAACAGATGGATTAACAGATAAAGTCAAGCATTTTTTCAAGCATTGCTCAAAAATAAAACCACAAATTATTCAAGCATTTTTCGATCAGTAACTTTAATCAATTTGCAAAAACCAAAAACACAAATACAGAACCTCACATTCATATTAGAGGTTGGAATTTTAGGTTTCTTACAATCTGCACATATTTACTAATATTGATTCCCCAAATCGAGTTGCAGTAGTGAGATTGAACTAACCCGTAATGGTGAAGGTGGCGACGGCGAAGAAAGACGGCGAAGAAAGACGGCGAAGAAAGACGGCGAAGAAAGACGGCGGCGGCGAGACGGCGAGCGAGACAAGGTTTTCGGCGCAGGGAGCACAGACGAATGAGAGGCGAGAGATGGTTTTTAACGTTTTATATAGGCGACCCGTATTTCTTATAACCCGACTTCGACCCGCGAGATTTTTCTTAAAGTATGGAGAGAAATTGAACCTTTAAAATCCCTAAAGTAATTGGAGTGAGGTTTTATGCCCCCAGCAAATTCAATCTCCAATTTTCTCAGTTCGTAATCTAGGGTTTTGTTTCGGCAATTAGAGCTTCATCTTGCTCAAATTGGGGGAAAATGAAGCGAAGCCAGGAAGGAGAAGCTGCGGAGCTGGAGGATTCGGGCTCGAAGCGGCAGAGGATGGAAGAAAACGCATTGCTTCCCCTGGCCTCGTACGACGACGAGGAGGAAACTCAGGTCGCCAAAAAGGTGCCGGAACACGAGGCCGACGACGAGGATGACGATGGAGTACTGTACGTCCGGAAGCGTGGACGCTCGATTGATTTGCGCAGGGATTGCCCATACCTAGATACAGTGAATCGACAGGTAAATATTTGATGTTCTGTTAATTAATTACTGTGAAAACACTTGTATTTATGTTATGGATTGTTTTGTGGTGAAATATCTTGGCTTTTTCAGTTTTCATTTTGTATTTTTCAGTTTTCATTATGGATTGTTGTTGTATTTGGCTGGAAAAATGATGGTGTTAATATTATTGCAGGTGTTGGATTTTGACTTTGAGAAGTTTTGCTCGGTTTCTCTTTTGAATTTGAATGTGTATGCTTGCTTGGTGTGTGGGAAGTACTTCCAGGGGAGGGGGCCTAAGTCTCATGCCTTTACTCACAGTCTCGAAGCGGATCATCATGTGTTCATTAATCTTGAGACGGAGAAGGTCTATTGCCTCACTGATGGATATGAAATTATCGATCCGTCTCTGGAGGATATCAGACATGTTCTCAACCCGAGGTTTGGCTATATCACTCTTCCTAGCTGACCTTTTTCCTTTGAAGGTCTGAGTGATGTTTGCCTTTCTTGTGCTAGCTAACTTTATTGTGCCACTTTCCGTGTGCAGATTTTCAAGGGAGCAAGTTGAACAGATTGACCAGAATAAGCAGTGGTCTAGGGCTCTCGATGGATCTGATTATCTTCCTGGAATGGTTTGTTACTAAATTTCACTTTTTTTCTTCGTTTGTGTACTAGCTTTTTACCTGCTTAATGAGAGTTTTTTCTCGTTTGAACTTTGATTTAGGTGGGACTGAATAACATTAATGAGACTGATTTTGTTAATGTGACTATCCAATCCCTGATGAGGGTGACTCCTCTGAGGAACTTCTTTCTTATCCCCGAGAACTATCAGCATAGTAAGTCTCAACTTGTTCAGCGGTTTGGAGAGCTTACACGTAAAATTTGGCATGCAAAGAACTTCAAGGGGCAGGTATGATTCAAGTGTTTTAGCTGTTAGGATTTGTTATTCGATTTCTATTGTAACTTTCCTGTAATTGCAGGTGAGTCCCCATGAGTTCTTGCAAGCAGTTAACGAAGCCAGCAATAAAAAGTTTAGAATTGGGGCACAAAATGAACCGGTTAAGAAAGGCAGCAAGAAAAATGTTAAATTGGGGTCAAAATCTTCGGACCCAGTTGAATTTATGTCATGGCTCCTTAATGCATTGCATATGGATCTCAGGACATCAAAGAAAAGTAGCAGCATTATTTACAAGTGCTTTCAGGTTAGTTTTTGTGGAACTTTGGTATCGACTTTTCAGATTATTGCGTTTTGCATTCATTTATCTATGGTCCTTGTCGCTGTGATCTTAATAGGGAGAGTTAGAGGTAGTGAAGGAAGGTCATAGTGGAGATGCAACTGGGAATGAATCCAGTAATATTGTTACAGAGACTAACAGGGTGCCATTCTTGATGCTTGGTCTAGACTTGCCACCACCCCCTCTTTTCAAAGATGTGATGGAGAAAAACATCATCCCTCAGGTATATATTCCACTCCAGTTACATCATAATTAACGATCTGATTGGCAGAACTTACTAGAAAACCTAGATCATTACATCAGATTGTCTATTAAACTCTTGTTTTGAGGCTTTTGTTATTCTTCTCTGCTTATGAAAAAATATTAATGTTATGATGGAGTATCTGATTAACTGCTTTATTTGCTGAAACCTCTCCCAGGTTCCCCTGTTTAACATCTTGAAGAAGTTTGATGGTGAGACAGTGACAGAAGTTGTCCGACCTAGGATGGCCAGGATGAAGTATCGTGTGACTAGGTTACCGCGTTACCTAGTTCTTCACATGCGACGGTTTACAAAGAACAATTTCTTTGTGGAGAAAAACCCCACCCTAGGTACGTTCGAAATTTTACCATATTGTAGTTTTTTCCTTTTATCTCATTCTGTCTGGATGCCCCCAAAATCTCATCTGTCTGGATATTTAGCCAACTATCTCTAGGGATTGGATATGGTCTGTTTATTTATTTTTGTCTCCATCAACTAAGTGTGCTGTGATTGCTTTCATTTAGTGAATTTCCCTGTGAAGAATCTAGAGCTCAAAGACTACATTCCGCTTCCAACACAAGTAGGGACCAAGTATGATTTGATTGCCAACATGGTCCATGATGGCAAACCCGGCGAAGGAACCTACCGAGTGTTTGTGCAGAGGAAATCCGAAGAGCTATGGTAAAATTTCCAACACCTGATGATGCACGAGCTATTCTTTTTTAACCTCTGTGCAGTAATTTAGTAAAATTACTACTGTTGTCTTCTTGTAGGTATGAGATGCAAGACCTTCACGTGTCCGAGACTCTCCCACAGATGGTTGCGCTCTCGGAAGCATATATGCAGATATATGAACAGCAGCAGCAGCAGCCATAGTATGGAAGCTTGATCTCATCTCCGATGTAAAACTTTTGGTTGAATTCATGAGGCAAATTAGTTATTCTGGATATACGTTCTCAGTAATACTGTTATTAGTATTTGTCATTTGTGCAATACTTGGATTACGCTAGGGTTCAAATTCGCTACTTTCAGCTTCTCGATCTGAACATCTTGACAGTTCAAAAGAAATGAAGTACATCTGTTTTTGTTATGCTGATATATTATATTTAAGTTACATTGCTTTAATTTGTTATAACTCAGAGCTATATATCTATGCAACTTAAAAAGGTAGAAACCTGGACGCATCAATCAATGCATCATCAATCAATGCATCCAATAAAAACAAAACAAAAAAAGAAGCAACATAGTAGAATGGCTCAATACAAAAGACATCAAAAGGCTATCCAAATGCAATGTATATATTTATATCAAGCCAAACAAGCAAAATTATACAGGAAACAAGTAGTAGCTAGGCTAATTTTGCAAAGACAATCTAGATGCTATGATTCAAAAAATTAAGAAATTCTAATATGTGTTTGCAATTAAAAAAATCGAATCTGGAATTATAATCCATACAGTTCACTCATATGAAAGCTCGAACTTTTAACAATAACACAACTAAAATGACAGCACTTATAGTTTAAGCATGCATATAGAACATGTTCGTATCAGAACGTGGGATACAAACAACAGAACACCAACCATCAAACATCAGGAACGAGATTACCTCAAACGATGAGTTCCCACAATGCATTACACGACGGTAAGTAAGTAAACCGACCGAGCAAACCAGGAAAGATGATAGTTAAAGTAATTTACTACGAGCTACAGATCTCAGTTTGAAGTCGATATATACAACAGAGACATGACTTAGATGCAAAGGAAACAGATGGCACAAGTAAAACTCATGTATAAAGAGCAAATACACCACCCTTAATATCAAAAAAGAAAAGACATCCAAATTCAATGTATATATAGTAAAATTATAAAGGAAAAAAAGTAGTAGCTAGCTAGGCTTAAATGTTCATGAGTTTAAGGTGTCGAAAAAGCTAGCTAGCTAGGTAGAAAAGAAGATTACGCTCATGCGGCTAATTTCCTTCTCTTATCATTATCTAGGCAGAAGAGCTGATTCATTTTGGGATCACTCTCCCCTTGGGATGAAGATGATTCATCAGCAGATTCTGAAACTGCACAGTACATAACATCATCTTCTTCTGATGATATATATGCTCTAGTATCAGCTGCAACTGCATCTTCTGATGATATATATGCTGTAGTATCAGCTGCAACTGCATCTTCTGATGGTATATAAGCTCTAGCATCGACTGCAACTGCAGCTTTTTGTGAGAAACTATGCGCCAAATAAAGCAGTTTATCGTGTTCCTCCTGTGTACGAACAGCGGGGCCTGCCAACACAAAACTGTTATAAACAACATCTAGACACCTCAAACACAACTAATCATGTCATAATAACATACAATTAGGACACACAAAGCAAAACACTATAATTCAAGCTACCTCATCACTCACAACAAATCAAATATATGATCTGAACCAAAATACCGACAACTTACACACACCATGTGATCATAAAAATACACGTATATATTTAGGACACAAAAAGCAAATCCAATTCGTAAAAAGATTTAAAGAGGGTACTAACGATTGTATTGACGTAGTCCAAAAGTGAGGTAGAGAAAAGTAGGTGGTTGATCCTCTTTGCCCATGGTGTCTGCGAACGCAATTGCTCCCTCTGTGGAAGCATTAGTATCACCAGTTAACGTTGTATAGGCTTTAAGGTGGGAGTTCCGGATCCTGGGAATGAGATAATTCTTGACTTTTCCGATGTTCATCTCCACAAACTCCATCTCCTCCGAATTCAGCCGCAGCTTCAGACGTTCCAGGTATCCTTTCAGGTATTCTACCAAGTCATCCACGGTAAAATCATCCAGTTCACAGAGACAACAGGTGGTGACGAGGTCAACAACGTCGCGTTCAATCTTACGTTCGATTTTATCAGCATATTGCTCCTTTGTCAGCCACCCAAACTTTCGCATCGACTCGAAGTATCCGATCATCTTGCTTTCAACTCCGATCAGCATTCCCTTAATGATCTCCTTCCGGGGCCGTGACGACTCGATTACCAGAACCTTTTCTCCGGTGATGCGGTCTTCATAACGCGTCAAATCCATCGTCGCCATCTCAAAACCCTAAATTGATTCTGCTTTTCTCGATCGTTGTTTGTTTTAATTTGGTCGTCGGCCGTGTTTTTCTTCAATAAACCCTAAATTGACTCTTCTCTCGTTTGGTTATTTATTTTGTGCGTCGGCCTTGTTTTTTTTCGCCTAAAGGGAATCCTAACTTATGGGCTCTTGGGCCTTCTGGAATACACGGGAAGCCCAGGCCTCGTGTTGGTTGACCCGAACACGGAATCGGTTCGAGTTTGACATAATCGACATTGGGCGTCGATTGATTTATTTGGTCTGATGCGTCTTATGATTGCTGGATCTGCGCGCAACGTAATTGTACATATACTTCTTACTGTGTTTTCTAGATTATTTGATTTGGATATTGGCTATTTTTTTTGATCATTTTCTGCTTGTTTTCTGGGTATTTCAACATGATTTTTGGATTTGTGTTGAGATGTAAGCGCCGAGATTATTAATATTTTTTGCAGTATAAACTACAGTGAAACCTTTATAAATTAATAATGTTGGACCGGGACATTTTATTATTATATCGATAAATTAATAATTTATTAATTTAAAGAGGTATGACTTTTAAATTTCCAAGTCTAATGTACTAGATACAATGTATATTAGTTAGATATGAAAAATAAATTAAAAAAAAAAACAAGTTCCAATATACCAAAATCAATTGAATTTATCAAGTTTATTATTTTTATTTAAGTAAAAAGTAAGTTCATGGTGCCCATAAAGTTGGTCCATGTTACCAAAGTATTTAATGGTTAGAAACTAATCAATATAAAATGTCCATTGACAAATTTTAAAGTTACATCAACTATAACTCCAAGTGCAATGAGGATATTTAAAGATGGGCAAATTCTCGTTTGAGACCTGTTTCAAATGAGACCAAAGATTATATGAGACTGCTATTGATTGAATTTGTTGTTATTGAGCTTTAAACCCGCCGATTTCCTTGATTGAATTTGTCGTTGGTGAAATTGACCAAGGAAATGATCAAGAAAAGATCAAGCAAATTGAACGAAAGATCAAATTAACTGAAAAATCAAGGCAAAACAAAAATACTCAAGGACATTGATTGAAAGATCAAACAAACTGACTAAAAGATCAAGCAGAAACAGTAAATGCTCATTCCCCTGCTCTTGGTCTCCACAAGGACAGGTCTCACACAAGACTTTCTCTTAAAGATGAATTCAATATATACTTGAATTTCAACAAAAAATAAGTGACTATAGATACATTTTTTACTAGATAATATTAGAATTTTGAAATGCATATGGGCACTCATTTAGTAATTATTAATTTATAGTTTCATTGGGACCAATATATATACACTGAGATTTCAAAAATGTTATTATCTTATTATTTTATCAATTGAGGTCCAATTTTGTACTTGTCCCAAGTTGGGACCGGACAAATTATTAATTTTATCGAGATTATTAATTTATCGAGTATTAATTTATAGAGGTTTCACTGCATTGGCTTTCACTGTGTAGATGCAATGGCTCTTTTTTTAAATTTTTAATGATTTTCAGATTAACTTTGTGATGTCAAGCTTTAGTTCATGGCTTCAACATTTTGTTTGATGGAGGCACGGCTACTATTAGTTCTTTGCAGCAATGCACATCCATTCTGCAAACTGGTGCTGTAAATCATAAGAGGAAATCGTGGAGCAACTCACTTTGCAATTTGCAGTTAACCTTAGGAGTTAGCAGTTTTCAATTTGACATGGTCTTTGTATTACATGAACTTGAAAATAAATTTTAGCAGTTGGAATCACATTTTGGTACATCACATTTATCTTTTGCATTTTTCTGTAAAAGCAATTACCCTAACTATGTAGTGAATTACATTTTCCATTTCTGGGAGCTTTACTATTTGCCAATCCAAAGAAAGCAAAACCATCATCTAGTGAATGTTGCAAATTTTGGTCTACGAATCTTTATTTTGAAAATCTAAGCTTACAGTTGCTTGAACTTGGTTATTTGTGAATCCCATTATTTTATGTAGTTTAATTGGTTTTGTGTGAAATAATCCCTAAAGGGAACTAGAACAGTTATTCACTTCAAAAAGTGTGTGGAATAAACAACGTAGTTTCGTATTAACAGTCAACCTAAATATCATATTTATTAGATTAAAAATATGGAATAATAAGAAGGGATTTATATGGTAATTTTTAAATTGTGCATCTCAGGACAATCAATATATTACACACCGCAAACTTGCTAATTGTTTTTATTTTGTTAGTTGTAAATTAATGATGACACCGCAAACTTGCTAAAATTATTATACATATACATATACAATCAATATATTAATTCTAATATTCGGAAAATCTTGTAATTGTTAATGCAAACTCATATGATATATATGTATACTTTAATTATGTCAATTAATTATTGGTTGTTTGTTAACATATTTTGTACCATATTTCACTATAATATTATTATACCATAAATCACGTACGATGGCTATATAATCAACTCTATAATTGACGATGAAGCTTATCAACTGCCCAGACCTTCTATTATCTGTCGCCTCACCATATCGCCGCCCTTCTATTTTCATTTGGATTGGATTGATCGATCGACCTGCGAAGGACTCAGCGGTCCGTTCATCGATTTTTTGAGTGATTTTGTTTAATTTTTCGGCCTATTTGTGTAATTACGAGGACAATGTGTAATTTAGACTAAATTCTGAAAATCTCAGCAGCGGTTCGACTATCTTGAACGTTGATACAAACATCAACGTTCAGGGATATCGGTCAATGAGGGATCAAAGGGTTCCGTTTCACGAATGAATTCCTTTGATTCGGTAGCATGGTAGCATGGATTATACAAAAATCAAGACTTTTGTGTATATTTATTTCACATATATTGACGTAAGAAGCTATGTTTTCTTCTTGAGTATATTATGTTACTGCTTAGTATTTTTAATTTGTTCAAACCCAAGCATTAGGGATTAATTACCACTAAGAAATTTTGCTATATATGATTGCGGATTTGTGAGATTAATATGTAAACAGGTGAGAATATCGAACTCTAAAAGAAGGTTTCAAGCGGATATGTGATTATTTTTATGTTTTTGAGTACGAAGTAAGAATCTCTACGTTAATTGTTAATTTCCAAGTGTGAAATCCTGTTTATACAAAGTTTGCACTGAGAGTGAGGACATGGTTAGAAAACAGAAAACTCATTTCAAATTAATGTTACGGGTGTGAAGAAGGAATTTTCTGCACAGGAGATATTTTCTTTGTTCATGAGGATGAAGTAAATCATTGAGTTAATATAAGGTTAGAAATGATAAAATTATGTTTGCTTCTTTTGGTTTAATAATATCTGCAAATTGGTGACACACTACAATTTAAAAATATAACTACGTAACTATATGTAAATATGGAAAATTTGAAGATTTTACATGATTCTTTTCTTTATTTTTAGTATCTAAGAGATTGTGTGTATTCCTTTAACATGTGTAATCAAATACTTCCTTGTTTTTAACTTATAATATCTAAAGGAAACTATAATTATTCACTTCAGAATGTGTACATGTGGAATAAACAACCTCGCATTTATTTTAACAAATAATGTGTACATGTGGAGTATGTTAATATTTTTAGGGTAAGTAATATTTTTATGTCATATGTCATTATAATAAAACTATAATTTTAGTTCTTTCCCCGAATCAACACATATATCCTATGTTTGGTATTTAAATAAGTTAAGTTCCTAAATTTTAAATTTTTGGTAGGTACATATCTGCTTTTTTCTGTGGCAATATATTTGTGTTATTTCTATATTTTTGCAATATATTTGTATATTATTTTCCTGTATTATACCGTTTCCATATATTAGATATTTTTAAATATTTTTATTTTATTTAGAGTATGATTTGTCTTTCAGAATATGGAAAAACAACGGTGTATTATGATTACCACGCGTTTGGAGCTCATGATATATATAGGTATATTTCAATGAATCACTATAATTTATCTTCAAGAAAATAAAACATGAATCACTATAATTTGCTTTCATTACTTTTCTAAAAAAAAACCAACTGTGTTGTTGGAAGATCCCCTTACGGTAAGGGCAAACCACATTCTACAAGATTGATGTTGACTATACACAATTATTTTAATTATTTGGGTCATAAAACATAAAAGATCAAGAAATAAAGTGAAAAGATATTGTCCAAAATATGAAAGATCAAAGCAAACAAAAACATCAGGCCTAAAACATAAAACATCAAACCAAATAAAAAATCAAACAAAAAAAGATCAAACTCAAGTAGAAATACATCATGCTCAAACAAAAATAATTCAAATAATTGTTTGGTAAATTCAATCTTGTAGAAAATGGTCTATTTTTGGGCTGTCATTACCTTAAGGTGCCCTTATTTGAGACTTTCTCAAAAGGAATACATATATTACCATATTTTCTATATTTGGTTTGATTTCACCTAATATTTCATATTACTATGTTAGTATATAAATACTACAATCATTTAAATTTATTATATAAATTAAAATATTTAGATAGTTATTAAAAAGTGATCAAATATACCGCACAACGTGCGGGTGAGCCCAACTAGTTACTTTTAAAAGAAATTAAATGGAAGTCGCATTTGCCAAATGCGATTTTGCGTACGTAGCTTAAAATGCAAAAAAAAAACTTTAAAAAAAATAAAAAAAAAGGAAGCCTACGTGGCAAACACATCACCCTCATTCATAAAATGTGAAAAAGAATAAAAATAAATAATAAATAATGAAAGTCGCATTCGGCGAATGCATGGCGTACACGTCATCCTCACTCATAAAATGCGAAAAAAATAAAAAATAATTAAATAATGGAAGTCGCATCTGTCTACGTGGCGGACTCATCACCCTCACTAGCTTATAAAATGTGAAAAAACAGAATGTTGACTTCCCCCTTTGCTTCCATGTTTCCAAAACCACCCTATTTGCATTGAAATCAAAATTTTAACCCTACTTCAAGAAAGCACTCTAACAAAAACAGATACTTCATTCCTTTTGAACTGCCAAGATGCTCAAATCGGGAAAGTTGTAAGTAGTGAATTTGAACCCTAGTGCAATCCAAGTACTGCACAAATACATATAACAGTATTACTGTGAACATATATCCAGAATAACTAATACAACCAAAAGTTTTACATATGAGATCAAGCTCCATACTATGGCTGTTGCTGCTGCAGTTCATATATCTGCATATATATAGTGTCGGCAGGCCGCGCATGGCTCAATTTTTCATGATACAAAAAAATTTGAGCACGTGTAATAATAATATGTAATTGATAACGTTTTTGTACTGATTCAGTGTGTTGATATGAGAAAATATCTTCCCCATATGCTGTGCTTTTTCTACTATGTGTTTTAGTGTGTGTTCTTGGTGTTCTAAACCAAGCTATAAATCTCTGCAAATTTTCATGGTATCAGAACTCACAAAAGCTCTTCTCTTTTTTGGATTCACACAGTCTCAGAGTGATTACTGTCTGTTCATGAAGACATCACAGGATTATCAGCTGGCCCTCATTGTTTATGTGGATGATATCCTCATTGCTGGCTCCTCAGAGTCAGAAATCCAAGCTGTCAAGGATTTTCTGCATTCTCAGTTTACTATCAAGGATCTAGGGCCTGCAAAGTTTTTCCTAGGGCTTGAGCTGGCAAGATCTCCCTCTGGAATATACTTAACTCAAAGGAAGTATATCTTGGACATTGCTGCTGATGTTGGATGCACTAATGCCAATTCAACTCCTATTCCTCTTCCTGTTACTTGGGATATGAATGCTTCTTCTTCTCCACTTCAGGATCCTAGCTGCTTCAGAAGACTAGTTGGGAGGCTACTTTATCTGAACTCAACTAGGCCTGATGTCACATATGCTGTGAATCAGCTTAGTCAATTTATGCAGTGTCCTACTGAGCATCATCTCCAAGGAGCAGTCCATGTGGTGAAATACTTGAATACCTATCCCAGTCATGGAGTTTTCTTCCCCAGCTCCAATGATCTTCAAGTTTCAGCATACTGTGATGCAGACTGGGCAAGGTGTAAGGATTCCAGGCAGTCTGTCACAGGTTTTTGTGTTTTCCTTGGACATGCCATGATCTCCTGGAAGTCTAAGAAACAGCAAACAGTGTCTAAATCTTCAGCTGAGTCAGAATATAGGAGCATGTCACTTACTACCTGTGAATTGCTTTGGATTTCCTATCTTCTCAAGGATTTTCAAATCGATCTTCTTCTTCCTATTCCACTTTGGTGTGATAACAAAGCTGCAATCCATATTGTGGAAAATCCTAAGTTCCATGAAAGGACCAAACATATCGAAATCGACTGTCATGTCACAAGAAATCAGTTCAAGGCTGGTTTTCTTCACCCTTATTCCATTTCTACAAGATTGCAGCTTGCCGATCTATTCACCAAGCCTCTGCCTGCTGAAGTCCTACGTTCCTTATTGTTCAAGATGAACTTTTGTCTTCTTCCCTATGTTCATCTTGAGGGGGGAGTGAAAGAATCTGTTGGATGAAAGTTTCTGGCGGGAAGTTGTGTTTAAGTTTCTCAGTCAACTGGTCAAGTCAAGGGTGGCGGCTATTGACCACGTGTTCCTCTTTTCTTAGCTTAGCAGTTAAGTTTTAGTTTTAGATTCTGTTAAGTTCTTCTGATTCTGTTAGCGGATAAAACAAGGCAGATTAGATTGTATATAAGGAGCACGTTTTTGTACTGATTCAGTGTGTTGATATGAGAAAATATCTTCCCCATATGCTGTGCTTTTTCTACTATGTGTTTTAGTGTGTGTTCTTGGTGTTCTAAACCAAGCTATAAATCTCTGCAAATTTTCAGATGCATGTACTGACAGTACTGTAATCGGAAGGAAATAAGCTACATGGGTAACCAGACACAAATATCTGGGGGAGCAAGATCGAATTGGGGGAGCGAGATTGGACTGAGGAAGCGGGATCACACTGTAAAAGACTATTTTCCGAAGGTTAAACTTCGAATTGCTACAGTATTATAAGCTGTTGACAAAATTAATTTTGGGGGAGCGGCCGCGGCCCCTCTCTCCCCCAGTTCCGTCCCTGTGTGTAACGATAAATGTGAAGAGATTTAACATGGTTTAAAGTTAGTCGTTTGATTTTTGAAGGGTCTAAAAATCATTTTTTTTCACAAGTTACAATTTAGAAATAAAACTTGTAGTCACCTAACGAGATTAATTATTTGAAGGTGAAAATTTGTGTAACTGAAATTTGTGTAAATAATGAGTCACTTTATTATATTTAACATGACAAAATAACATATTTTATCCATTTGGATCCAAAATTAAAGGTCATTTTATGAGGGTAATTGTCTAAAGAGGAAAAATTGTGGGTCTAAAGACATTTTATTCATGTAACTAGAATTTGTGGTATGCAACTGAAAATTTATGTTTACCTTAGTTTGATTAATTTTATTTTATTAGGGTATGTAAAGTTAATTTCAGTTCAAATCACATGTCTCTACAAGTTTATATTATTCGGTTAAATTTTTATTCCACAATACATTATTTTTACGTCAATCCAAATTGATTTAGTTCAAATTAAAGCAGTTCAGTTCAGATGAAATATAAGTTCATGATATTCGACTCATTTGTTTATTATTTGTTTGTTTCCTAGTACATTTTTACTTTAGTTTAATTCAGTTCAGTTCATTTTAGTTCATATGTGATTATTACAATGTTTATTTCACACCACATTATTTTTACGTTAGTTTAAATTAATTCAAAATAGTTCAGTTTGGTTCAGTTCAGCTCAGATGAGTTATAAGTTTATGATATTCGGCTCAATCTGTTTATTATGTGTTTAATTAACTATGTCAATTATTATCATATCAGACCAAACTCAAGCCAAATAATATATCATTCAAACTTGAACTTGAACTCCAACTTAGCTAATGTACTCCACTTTTAGTATGTAAAAACCATTTGAGGACAGAAGAACTGCATAAATATTCATATTGGTAGCATTTTTAAGATACTTATCTCAAAACTCAAATGAAAGTGGTATCCTAGATCATGCCAACATTTTTTCTCGAATATTTCAATTCAACAAGTTGGGATGTTAATTGTTACGCGCCGACAACAACCTCACATGTATGTATTAGTAAAAGAACTTAGGTTAAAATAGGGAAGGGCGTTGCATTCCTAACATATCATATTTTAGAAGTTTTTTGCCTGAATAAACTTGTTTCTGAAACTAATTTCAAAAATAACACTATCTTAAAACTAATTCTCTAATTAATGCTTTGGGCTGAAGTTTAATTCATATAAATTTTCGTATGAATAAATGACTTGAATATGCATGGTTATAAATCAGGAGTGCATCTATTATACAGAGAGAGCTATATAATGCTTAAATTCGATTCAAAGAAAGTTTACATACATAATTCCATAAAAGTTAGCCAGGAGAAAAAAAAAAGCTTAAATTAAAGATTAAATAAATCAAAGCAGCTAGCCTTGATCGGTAGAATCCAAGTTAAAAGTGTCGAATGGTTGCTCAACCTAAAATGTGGTTCTGCTCATCCAAAGTCCAGCCCTTTGGTCATTTCTTCCAACTCTTGTTTGCGTGTTTCGTCCTTTCTTGCCTCTAACCTTGAGTTTTTCTTGCAGCACAAATGCAGACAAAGTTCCTGTAACACCTTCTGTTAATTTAATCTGCTGACTAATATATACATTATTTTATATTTTATTTATTTTCAGACATATTATATTCACAATTCAACTATATAAAAATTAAATATTAAAATAATTAATTTGGCCCGGGGTATAATCCAATCTAGTTAATTAAGTCGATTTCAATACTTTTGCTTTAAGGTTAGAATCAATTGAGACAGAAGAAGGCCTGGGCATTCCAGAAGGCCCAAGACCAAGAGCCCGTAAGTAAGCATTTCCAGACACGGCCGACGACCAAATTAAAACAAACAACGATCGAGAAAAGCAGAATCAATTTAGGGTTTTGAGATGGCGACGATGGATTTGACGCGTTACGAAGATCGCATCACCGGGAAAAAGGTTCTGGTAATCGAGTCGTCACGGCCCCGGAAGGAGATCATTAAGGGAATGCTGATCGGAGTTGAAAGCAAGATGATCGGATACTTCGAGTCGTTGCGAAAGTTTGGGTGGCTGACAAAGGAGCAATATGCTGATAAAATCGAACGTAAGATTGAACGCGACGTTGTTGACCTCGTCACCACCTGCTGTCTCAGGGAATTGGATGATTTTACCGAGGATGACTTCGAAGAATACCTGAAAGGATACCTGGAACGTCTGAAGCTGCGGCTGAATTTGAAGGAGATGGAGTTTGTGAAGACGAACATCGAAGATGTCAAGAATTATCTCATTCCCAGGATCCGGAACTCCCACCTTAAAGCCTATACAACGTTAACTGGTGATACTAATGCTTCCACAGAGGGAGCAATTGCGTTCGCAGACACCATGGGCAAAGAGGATCAACCACCTACTTTTCTCTACCTCACTTTTGGACTACGTCAATACAATCGTTAGTACCCTCTTTAAATCTTTTTACGAATTGGATTTGCTTTTTGTGTCCTAAATATATACGTGTATTTTTATGATCACATGGTGTGTGTAAGTTGTCGGTATTTTGGTTCAGATCATATATTTGATTTGTTGTGAGTGATGAGGTAGCTTGAATTATAGTGTTTTGCTTTGTGTGTCCTAATTGTATGTTATTATGACATGATTAGTTGTGTTTGAGGTGTCTAGATGTTGTTTATAACAGTTTTGTGTTGGCAGGCCCCGCTGTTCGTACACAGGAGGAACACGATAAACTGCTTTATTTGGCGCATAGTTTCTCACAAAAAGCTGCAGTTGCAGTCGATGCTAGAGCTTATATACCATCAGAAGATGCAGTTGCAGCTGATACTACAGCATATATATCATCAGAAGATGCAGTTGCAGCTGATACTAGAGCATATATATCATCAGAAGAAGATGATGTTATGTACTGTGCAGTTTCAGAATCTGCTGATGAATCATCTTCATCCCAAGGGGAGAGTGATCCCAAAATGAATCAGCTCTTCTGCCTAGATAATGATAAGAGAAGGAAATTAGCCGCATGAGCGTAATCTTCTTTTCTACCTACCTAGCTAGCTTTTCAACACCTTATACTCATGAACATTTAAGCCTAGCTACTACTTGTTTCCATTTTCATTTTGCTTGTTTGGCCGGATATCAGAACATACATTGCATTTGCATAGCCTTCCGACGTCTTTTCTATTTTGATATTAGGGGTGATGCATTTGCTCTTTATACATGAGTTTTACTTGTGTCATCTGTTTCCTTTGCATCTAAGTCCTGTCTCTGTTGTATCGACTTTAAACTGAGATCTGTAGCTCGTAGTAAATTACTTTAACTATCATCTTTCCTGCTTTACTTGACTTCCTTAAACTTTTCCCCTTTCCCTTTTACTTTTGCTTGAGTTGCCTTTTTGCGAGAGAAAGATGTCTCTACATATGTATTATGCTTTGATTGGACTGATGTATATTAATTTAAGCTAATTTTACAAAAAAAAATATTGCAGCACTGCTGAAGGATTGAGGCATTTTTGTTTTAACTGCTAATTGGAACCATTTAGTCATGTTTGGTTGGTTACATAAGTAGTGTAGTGTATGGCAGAATAGTTCACCAATTTTGAATAGTTGTGTGAATTGAAAAGCTTTGTTATAAAATCATTGTATGCAATGTGTACAGAATTTGATCGGGAAACATAGTTATATCTGGCTCAATGAGAGAAACAGAAGGACTTCAAAATTGTTTGAATGAAGAAGATGATAACAATGGTGTTGGCGAGTCTAAATCAACAGAAAACAAAAATGGTGAGGGTTTAAGTTCATTACAAGCAAAAACCATTCAAATTCATATTCAGAACCTATATCCTCACTTCTAATAGGCAAAATATAAAGGAGAAAGTAATGAACTCAAGTTGCAAATATGGCCAGGTGTGCTTCAGTACCTGAACTATTAGATCTTTCAGGAGTTGAAAATATTAGCTGATTTTGCTTGGTTGATCTCAAATGTACTCATGAGAGTAAAAAATCTGATGTAATGTGAGCATATTAGGATTAAAATGTGTACTTAACTAAAACTACACTAGATTATTAGGATCAGATTCAGAACCGATATCCTCACTTCTGACAGTCAAAATAAAAATGAGAAAGTAATGGACTCGAGTTGACCTCACTTCTGAATTATATCATATTTATTCCTCTTGATAGTTATTTGAAGTAAAATGATGTTTGATAAACTGTAAACACTTGGAAATTTTGAGGTTAGTGGAATATTCCATAGAACAGGACAACCATTTAATTAAATAGCTCAGCTCTTAGTATACTAATTTTTAAACACAAATTAAAACTTGACCTCAAATGTACTCTGCTGGAATGTGAGCATACAAACTGTTTTCTTATCCTACATCTGGCATGATCAGCTGAACTGTAAGCATACAAGCTATTTCTTATCCTACATCTGGCATGTGTTTATGAACTTCGTAATTTTACTACCCCATGCATGAAGGTTAAGAATGCCATGCTTTTGTGAACATTTGGAAAGTCTGCAATATATCATGAGAAGACTAAGAGCAAGAAGGATTCTTCTACCTGGACAAGTATTTTGATCTTTCTAAGCTGTTTCTTGGGCTTAAGTTTGCTCATTATGCTCACAGTCAGCTCTATTATGGGATTTATAAGGATGAGCCTGTTGCTGTCAAGATAATTAGAACACCAGATGATGACGAAAGCCTCAGTTCAACATGGAAGTTACTCTGTTGGCCCAGCTTCACCATCAGAATGGAATAAAGGTATTCAAGGAGTTTTCATTCTTGTTTCTGTTATAATTATCAGCAGCTAATAATTAGGCCCTGTTTACTAGAGCTTATTTTTTTTGAACTGAACTGAACTGAAATAAATTTAAATTTACTGAACTGAATTGAAATAATTTTAAATTTACTGAACTGAACTGAATTGAAATAATTTTAAATTTACTGAACTGAACTGAATTTTAAATAATTTCAAAGAGTTTTTATTCTTGTTTCTGTTATAATTATCAGCAGCTAATAGTTAGTCTTATTTGCTTGTAGCAGTAGTTGCTTTTTGTTATTCTTAGTCTTGCACTTGCAGTCTTGCATTATGAATTATGAATTGATCTTAATACAGTATGCAAAAGTCATGTTGCTGTTTTAGCTTATGAATCTTAGTTTTGGCTTCTATGAACCCCTTTCTGTATGTATGTATGTATATATGGGAGGGGTTCAATACACTCACTTAATTTAACTCAACTTTTTACTCAACATCTAGACCATTGAAACACATTCAATCCAATAACTGAGCATTGCCGTTTGTAGCAGCTTGCAGAAAGCCACCGGTTTTTTGTATAATCACTGAGTACTTATCTGAGGGTTCTTTAAAGTAAAATTTGTTTACATTAATTTTATCCTTAAAAAAATATCACAAGATCTATTTCCACAACCCAATATCCTAAATCCACAACCCATTTAGTGACAAATTTACTTAATCACCCCTCATAAAATTTAGGATTCAATTAACATTTACAATTTCATTTAAATCCCTTAAGTTTTGAATAATAAATTTTGGATTCAAGTTTTTGTTAAATTTAATTGTAGGCCCAAGAAATCCTCAAAACCTTCAACATTCATTAGCTGTCCAACTTAATTCAACACCTTCAAATTTAGGTCCTGTTTGCTAGAGCTTATTTCTTGGTGTAGTGAACTGTATAGAACTGAAATAAGTTTAAATATATTTATCTGAATTGAAATAAATTTAAATTTACTGAACTGAACTGAAATAATTTTAAATATATTTAACTGAACTGAAATAATTTTAAATATATTTAACTGAACTGAAATAATTTAAATATTCATCATATATCATTGTAATCTTTAGTAAAAAATGTAACTTATAACAAAAAATTATTGAACTGAACTAAAATAAATTGAAGTATATTTATCTGAACTAAAAATATAAATATATTAATCTGAAATGAAATAAATTTAAATATATTTAACTGAATTGAACTGTCCATCATTCATCCCTTTTAATCTGAATAGCTACGTGAAATTTGTAGACAAAGTTGATAAGAATATTTTATACTATTTATAAAGAGTGGGGTAGATTTTATGAATCAGAGTTTGATTAGGACTAAGTTTCATAATAATAGCTAACTAAAATTAAAATTTAAAAAGGGATATTTTAGTAAAATTTACCCTAAATGGGTTGTGGATTTAGGATATTGGGTTGTGGTAATAGCATCCCCAAAAATATAAGCTAAATGAGTATTGGTGTTTTGGCATACAATATTTATGTAATGAGAATTTTTGATACGTCATTCAAAGTTATATACCAAATTTATCATCAAGCCTGTGGAGAGACCACCTAGTCCATTTAAATAGTTAAATCATCAAAAATTGATTCTATAATTGGAATGTATAGAAATTTAAAATGAGTCTATCCAAATTTTAATTATAATTACTACTAATAGAAAAAATATCTGCATATACCCAATCAATACCTAAACTACCTTGTTTAATCTCCCTTAATTAAGTTTGGAAATAATCTCTTTCCCCTATTACCGACTTGGGAATTAAGGGAATAAATGTATATATATACCTTGGAATCAGTTGAATTGCTAAGGATGCTCAAACCTTGGAATCAGTTGAATTGCTAGTTTGGTGAATTTGTGCATAAACTCTGAAGTTCTTCATACAATGCCACGTGGACAGTCCTCTCAGTCTGAATCATCCGACACAAACACATGCCAAAGAACCAACAAAGTGTACGGTAAAAATTGATGTTTTGCATAATTTATTTGTTAAACTTGATTATTGATTAATGTTAATTTTGTGTAAAAGTTTATGTTGATGATATTTGTAGTTAAATGTAGTCTACCATCTAATTTTTATGCTCTTTCATATGACAGTTTGTGTTGATATAAATATAAGCTGGAATTTTGGATTTTTTTTCGATATATTGAAATCTCTTCATAGTTTGTTGACAGTTTGATATAAATATAATTCTTTTCACACTCTTCTAGACACGTGTTTAACTAACATCTTTAACCACACATATTATCTATGTATAAAAAATTGATATTAATAAACTACATGTGTTGATAATTTCAACAATATTAGATATAATAATATTTTATTTATAGATACGATAATATTAGATATTTTGATACAATTTCAACTGCATGTTATCAAAAAATCCCGTATAGAAGCATCTGGAGTATTAGAGTTTATGCTCAATGTGTTTTAACATATACAAGACCTTTTTCTTATCATCTATACAATTTCATAACTACTTAGTAGAATATTTGATGAGCTATAGATTGGTTAGGTTGGAGGCTGATACCCGAAAAATCAAGCATAAGATAAGACTGGTGATTGGTACAAAAGATGAAATCACCATCACACCAGCTAAGTTCACAAAGAAAGTCAATCGTTTGATGAAGGTTTGTACCGAGGGTGGTACAAATGTAGATGGAGTACCTATCACGTATTGTGACGAAGGAGATCCATTTTGCATCTTCACGATTGTAGCATTCCAGGGAGAAAAGGACTTGACAACCTCTTTCCTGGTAAGAAAAGAAGATATATACTTGGTAGGGTACATATTCGGGGAAAACTTTGAGGAGGATAGCTGGATCCTTTTGAAAAACTCATATGTCACGATGACCAATCCTCCTAATCCAACAACATCGCCGTTTGGTTTGAATTACGACGGAAGTGCTTTGGAAGACAAGGTTGGACCCTCCATCTTACTACGAGCGTTAAGCATGCTCCGGTCTAAGGATGTAGGAGACAGAATTGCGGGTTTTCAGTTGATATGTTATCACATTGCAGAAGGCGTAAGATTTGATGAAATACAGGATGTGGTGGAGAAATCAATGAAGAATCGGTATTTTGGATCTCTGCAGCTCACACCAGATCAAAGAGATTTGATGAATCATTGGAATGATATGTCATCCTCGTTGATTTCGACAAACTCATCCGAAGATACAAAACTTCTCTGCGGGCGTAGAGAGCATCCAGCCGCGAAGGCTAGTAGAAAAACTACTGCTCTACAAAGCCATAGTAAGATGATCAGATCAACCATCAAGGATTTCAGAAAAGATGCTCCAAAGGTTGATGGTAGGCTAATTGTATCTTATATTTCAATTTTCAAATTGTTTTATATGCATGTACATTTTTTCTAGATACAAAATGTAACATAATACCTCAAATGTATTCTTGCATTTTGAGTTCCTTTTTTTACCTTAATTCTGGTAAAAAAAAGGACATTTACAAGAAAAATAGACTTGCATATATCTAGTCTCTTTCGATTTTCGTCACCATGATATATGTAGGGTTGCTGTTAGGGGTGTGCATGAACCGGTCCGGACCGGAAAAATGGACCGGACCGGACCGGAAAGTAATGGACCGGAACCGGATATAAGGGATTCCGGTCCGGTCTCCGGTCCAAGCTTTTTAGGAATTCCGGGTCCGGTCCGGTCCGGTCCAAAACCGGGTATTTTCCGGTCCGGACCGGATGGACCGGTATTTAATATAATTTATATTTTTAAATATTTATTAATTAATTTATGTGTTATTTTATTTTTGGTCATTAATATTAATATTATTCTATCAATTAAAATTATATTTATTGAAATTTAGAGATTTATAAAGGTGGTTTTTAATTGTTATAAATTTTTTACTCTCATTTTTTTTGACCAATATTAATCTTTTGTGAGACCATTGCATCTTCTTTTAATATTTAAAAATCATGCAATCATGTTTCACACACTCTATTTTAATATAACTCATTTTTATTATAATTTTCATATTAATAAATTTTTTGTAGTAAAAAAAGTTTAATTTTTAAAATAAAAATAAAGTTTAAAAAATAAAATATTAAAATTCCGGTCTAACCGGTCCGGTCCGGTCCAAACCCGGAATAATTCCGGACCGGTCCCGGTCCAGAATATCCCCTTTCCGGTCCGGTCTTCGGTCCAAGATTTATGGGCATTCCGGTCCCGGTCCAAACCGGTTCCGGTCCGGTCCGGTCCGGGTCGGACCGGTTGCACAGCCCTAGTTGCTGTACGCAAGTTCATTTTTCTTATTCATTTCCATTTTTTACTAGAGTACCTTACTATTGTTAAAGGAAAAAAAAAAAACAATTTAAATGTAAGGGTATATTTTGAATATGCAAGAGAAAAATGGACATGCATATAACAATATATATACCATTAGTTTTTATTTCTAATTTTTATTTTGTATGTGCAGAAAGTATCAGATGGAGTTAAACTGGACAATGTCAGCGTAGATAAATTGTTTGATGAGTTGGAAGTTTCTCAGGGAGGCGGCAAAGGTATGTATTACGTATTATATATCTTAAATTCATTAAACTAAATTAAATTGTTGGTCATTTAAGTTCAGTAATTAGAAGAAAAAATTAATTTCAAAAAATAATATTACAGGTACTTGGATTTCATTGCGAAATGCACTTGTCCATCCCGAGGATAAAATGGCGGAAATGATAATCAATAACACATCCATTTTTGTGATTCGAGAGGATCTTTCCATCTCCGTTGGTTACGAAGGTATTTGCATACTGTAAATTAATTTTATTTATGTATTTCTTAATTTTAGTTCGCAGTTTGAATATAATTTTAATTTTAATATGTATAGGTCTCCCATATTCGATACCTGATGATGGCATGTCAAAGATCAGAGCTGGACGGTAATATTAATATTTCATCAGAGCTAGGGGTAAAAATGGTGGGACATAATTAAGAAGCAAGAAACTGAATTGGATGTTCTCTGATTATTCAGAAGTTATTTTTTTCCTATCTATTCCTATTTATGTTAAGGTGAGGACTGAGGAGCACTGAAATATTTTCAGTTCAATTTTAAGATAGAATAGTTTAACATATTTTAATCACAATATTACAATTTTTATCCAATTGTCATATGCATGTCTATATTTTTATTGCGAGTCCAAAATAATTAAGTTACCAGACAATGCTATTCCAAATTAATATACTCCCTCTAATTTTGTTTTTATTAGCATGCAATTAGGGATGATCATGGATCAAGGATCCGTCCCAGATCCGACAGATTTAGACCCATCAAGTTTGCTGATGTTGGAGCCAATGTTAATTCTGATATATATGTAAATAATGAGTAAGGCAATATAGAGCCAATCCATGTTATCCCTTAGATTTTCTCTTACCACAAACTAGAAAGTTTTGAGATTGGTCTTGAATATCGCTCAAACAGTTCGAGAACCTTATTTATCGCGACGCTGGTTGTGATACCTCTCAAAAACAAAACAAAAATAGCTTATAACAAAACAAAGTGATTCCAAAACAAATGACCACCCATTTTTCAACTCACCTAAATAACTTTTATTTGATGGTACAACAATTAATTTCTAATTTTCGCATTATTACGTACATATTCGACTTGGTCCCATCACACCACGACTGTGTCAGGTGACATGCTCAGTTAATTAGTTGTATTATTAGTTGTAGAAAATTCAAATTAATTAGGTCGATTCAAATTTACATTAAGGTCAGATTAGACTCGGGTGAAGACAGAAGAAGGCCTGGGCTTCCCGTGATTTCCAGAAGGCCCAAGATCAAGAGCCCGTAAGTAAGGATTTCCAGACACGGCCGATCGACGACGCATAAAACAAGTAAAACAAACAACGATCGAGAAAAGCAAAATCAAATTTAGGATTTTGAGATCACCGGCAAAAAAAGGAAGATGGCGACGATGGATTTGACGCGTTACGAAGACCGCATCACCGGAGAAAAGGTTCTGGTAATCGAGTCGTCACGGCCCCGGAAGGAGATCATTCAGGGAATGCTGATCGGAGTTGAAAGCAAGATGATCGGATACTTCGAGTCGATGCGAAAGTTTGGGTGGCTGACAAAGGAGCAATATGCTGATAAAATCGAACGTAAGATTGAACGCGACGTTGTTGACCTCGTCACCACCTGCTGTCTCGGTGAACTGGATGATTTTACCGAGGATGACTTGGTAGAATACCTGAAAGGATACCTGGAACGTCTGAAGCTGCGGCTGAATTCGGAGGAGATGGAGTTTGTGGAGATGAACATCGAAGAAGTCGAGAATTATCTCATTCCCAGGATCCGGAACTCCCACCTTAAAGCCTATACAACGCTGGAAAGCTTTGGTGACACTAATGCTTCCACAGAGGGAGCAATTGCGTTCGCAGACACCATGGGCAAGGAGGATCAACCACCTACTTTTCTCTACCTCACTTTTGGACTACGTGAATACAATCGTTAGTCCCCTCTTTAAATCTTCTTTCGAATTGGATTTGCTTTTTGTGTCCTAAATATATACGTGTGTTTTTATGATCACATGGTGTGTGTAAGTTGTTGGTATTTTGGTTCAGATCATATATTTGATTTGTTGTGAGTGATGAGGTAGCTTGAATTATAGTGTTTTGATTTGTGTGTCCTAATTGTATGTTTCTATGACATGATTCGTTGTGTTTGATCAGGTGTCTAGATGTTGTTTATAGCAGTTTTGTGTTGGCAGGCCCCGCTGTCCGTACACAGGAGGAACACGATAAACTGCTTTATTGGGCGCATAGTTTCTCACAAAAAACTGCAGTTGCAGCCGATACTGGAGCTTATATACCATCAGAAGATGCAGTTGCAGCTGATACTAGAGCATATATATCATCAGAAGAAGATGATGTTATGTACTGTCCAGTTTCAGAATCTGCTGATGAATCATCTTCATCCCAAGGGGAGAGTGATCCCAAAATGAATCAGCTCTTCTGCCTAGATAATGATAAGAGAAGGAAATTAGCCGCATGAGCGTAATCTTCTTTTCTACCTACCTAGCTAGCTTTTCAACACCTTATACTCATGAACATGTAAGCCTAGCCAGTACTTGTTTCCTTTATAATTTTTATATATATACATTGAAATGAGGCAGTATTTGCTGTTTTCTGCTGGGAAAATGAGTTCGTGAGAGCATCAGTTGAAACGACAAATATAAATCAAAGCAATCTTTGCATTTTTCTCCCAAATGCTTCGGAAATAACAATAATAAAAGACTTTAAGCCTGGAGGAGTTTTCAGCTTTCTCCTCATGTTTTTTATGTTCATTGTCCCAAAATTCAATATTTCATACCATACAAAGTTTTAGTATAATCATCTAATTTTGGTAAAATCAATCCAAGAACCAAAAGGTTTGATAAATCCTAAAACCAGAAGGTTTGCAAAATCCCATAAGGCGGTTCCCCTATGTTTCATAATTCATATATTTATAGTATATATGTATTTGTAACTGATATTTGGTTTGAGTCGTTTGACCTCTCCGGCTCTTCTTTCTGTTGCAAATCTTTCCCCGCCGAATTGATTCTGAAATTACAGTGACATGGATGCCCTAAAATCAGGATGCATCGTGAAATACGATTTCGATTTCGACTGTGTTTGAGATTCTGTTGAGGTTAGCTCCTCACGACATGTTCAGATGTATCCTTGTTTCTAAGGATTGACTTTCGGTGATTACCGATCCTCTTTTCCGGACAAATTACCTCAACAGATGGAAGGATATAGTTTGTTCCCAAGTTGTGGGGTTGCTAAGGTACGATAACATTTACAGTATGAACATGAGAATACCTTATAGAGGTCACTTCATTATGTTCCCAATGAATAACCTAGGTCGAGCTATAGCTATAATAATGCACTCCAACTTGAATGCACTCATTATTCATCTCCAACATTTTTGCATTCCAGTTTCCAACACTCAAAAGGGTTTCCGAAAACATTAACAGATGTCAAATCTTTGCTAAACCACGAGGGTTGCTCCCAGAGTTTAATTAACCGCTTCAGCCTGGTTATATTTTGGCAGTAAATTAATAAAGAGCGAAACAAAAGTAAAAGTGGTGAAAAGGTAGTTGGGGGCGATTAATTGGTGCCGCGGCCGAGAATAATGAGTCAATGGCTCATGGCTCCACTTCACACTAACTCAATGTTTGCCCTATCCCATCATGCATCACGACATAGACCACATCCTTAATTATGACAAATCACATTATTTATGCATATTTGGTGAAATTTTGACATAACATGAAATCACTCGTACCTTTCATTTTATAAAATCAAAATATCAAGGTAAACCTTTTCAAAATTATATACTGTGTAATTAAGATAAACTGGACGAATTATAATTTTGTTTTTCACTCTCGGAAGCCATGTTTAAACATAAATTTCAACTAGTATAATGGTGTGTACAATTATTTTCTATAAATCAAATTTTTTTTTACAATATATAACTATATTATTGATAGTCCAATGTGGTTTTAGAGGCTTGTTAAAAATTAAGGAAGTTATTTGTAGGACGAAGTGAGTATAGTATAATTTTATTCAATAATAAATAAGTTCATTGAAATTGGAACGAAGAGATACGTGAACGTGTTTAAAAATGCTCAGTATTGACTAAAAATTGTTGCACGATACTTCTTATGATGTTTAGTAAAAAGCATTTGATAAACTGTCAAAAGCAATATATATTATAAAACAAAATTTTATTTTTGGGTCAAATTTTAAAAAGCTGGTTTCGCCAACTTTTAAAATAAGAACTTATTATTATGAAATAGCTCACTTATAAGTAGAGATCAACCAAACAAATGCATTTCTATTTCATTAGACCCTCTAAAAATAGGCTAGTACAAAATGAGTGATTTCTAGTTTTGTGAACTACATCGTTTCCCGCAAAATATCAATCTGAGGAAAAATACAAACCATGGAAGGCGAGATCAACAACTTCATTTTCGTGTGGGCCACTGTTTTGCTTTGTCTTTACTACTGCCGGAGAGCCGGTGAGTATTTCCGGCACGGCCACGGCCGCCGCCTGGCCATTCTCCCGGTGGCATGCCTCTTCTTCTTCCTCCCTCTCAACCTCACCACCATCTACCTCGGCGGCACCACCAGCTTCTTCATCGCCTGGCTCGCCAGCTTCAAGCTCATCCTCTTCGCCTTCAACAAAGGCCCTCTGTTTCCGCCGCCGCCTTCCGTTTCCCGATTCATCGCCGCCGCATGCTTGCCGATCAAGGAAAACGACAAGGCCGCAAAAAGCAAGCCGCTTTCACCCGCCAACATCGCTGTCAAAATCGCGCTGGTGGCCCTCTGCGTTAAGGTCTACTCGTACAATAACGTCATCCCGGAGAAGATCATCTGGTTCTTCTACAGCCTCCTGATTTACATCGTGCTGGAGATCCTCCTCGCCGCCATCGCCGCCGCGGTGAGGGCGGCGGCGCGGGTGGAGCTGGAGCAGCAGTTCGACGCGCCCTACCTCGCCACCTCGCTGCAGGATTTCTGGGGGCGGCGGTGGAATCTGATGGTCTCCAACATTCTCCGGCCGACGGTGTACGACCCGGTCCGGTCGATGTCGAAGGCGGTGGTGGGGCCGGAGTGGGCCACGATTCCGGCGGTGGTGGCGACGTTTTTAGTGTCCGGGATAATGCACGAGCTGGTGTTCTACAACATCGGAAGGGAGACTCCCGACGGCCAGGTGCTCTGTTTCTTCATCCTCCACGGCGGGGCCCTGGCGGCGGAGCTGGTGGCGAAGAGGGCGTTGAAAAGTCAAAAAATCCGAATACCCGGGTTCGTGTCCGGGCCGTTGACGGTCGGGTTTGTGCTGTGGACGAGTTTTTGGCTGTTTTTCCCGCCATTTTTGAGGGCCAGGGCGGATCTGAAAGGATGTACTGAGACGCTTGCGTTTTATGAGTCGGTGAGACATGGCCGCATCATTAGTCCCGCCAATATCACCTGCCCGTTACTTATGTAATAATCAATATATTGTCATTATTTTCAATTCTTCGTATTAATTAGGATTTCTTAATTAGTATCAATAAAAAGAGAGGCCATATTATTAATTGATACTATGACCCGATGGAGTACAAAAAATTTCACATGCTTCATGTGACAAATTAACCAATTATCGTTTATATTGCTATAGGTCATTAGTGGTACTTATAGTTCTAATATATTAATAAATTACATTTTTACTAATTATATTTTGTTGGAATATTCAGTCAAAATTTAATATTTTAAACCGAAACAACTTATATGTGTTGCATTTAAGTATCTGGTTCAATTTACACGGTGACAAATTCTCAATTGAGACATGTACCAATTGATCATACTGAATGATTGTGCTAAGTAGGTAAAATATCAATGCTAAAAGTGAAAATTAAGATTATACATGAAAGTAAAAATATTAGCAATGATAAATTAAATAATATAATAAAATTAACATTGAATTATATATCCAGTTATTAATTGAGACTGATCTCACATAAAACTTCTCTAATACTAAATTTGGATCCTGTCACAGGCTTCATGCTCATGACCTTTTGAAGAAAAGAAAAAAAAAATGTTAGAATTAAAAAAAGATTGCATGGAATAGTTGACTACATTGAAGATGAGATGAAATGAATGCATTGAGCAGCCCAAGAAAACTCCATTTTCCCAAGACAATACATTAATTCATTTCCCCGCACTTAAACCACCTCCGGCCAGCTCAATCCTTCCTCCACACACACACACACACACACACACACACACAATCAAACAGAGCGATTCAAGAAGATGAAGATGAAAGCTGCTGAGGTGCTGCTGCTGCTGATTATGGCGTCTGTGGCGGCGGCGTGCCCTTCCTACGACAACGGCAAGGACTGCAGCAGCTGCATCTCCGGCCGGTTCAAGAGCGGCTGCCCCGGCTGCGTCCCGACCATGAGGTGCATGGCCAGGTGCCTGTGGGGCGGCACATCCCGAGCCAGGTGCATGAAAAAGTGCGACTGCAATTCTGATTACCCCAAGTTGGCCGACTGCAAGAAGTGCCTCGCTCAGTGCAAATGCACCTGTTCTTCCGCATGATGATGCATCTTCTTCGATCTGATCCCAATGTTCTATTGAGTTAATGTTTGATTGAGTTAATGTTGAATTTTATTGTATTGTTTTCGGTTCTTTTCACTCCTCTAAATCGAGAAGGTCCTTGTGAATTGTGATAGCTTTGTTGGGATTAAAAATGTTTTTTCTCCTACCATTAATTGATCAACTATTTCCTTCTTGTGGTAGCTAGTGAATCTAGTGAAGTAGTGATTTAGCTAGTCACGTATTCATGTATTGTTGTTTCGATGTGCTGATAAAGGGTGATAATATGGCACATCGTATTATCATCCAAAGGTCATTCATCAATGACGATGGTTACAATATTTATAGACCTACAATACAAGTTAAATGGGGAAAATGTTATAATCAATAACTTTCTAACTAAGAAAATAATATAGCTAAATATCTATATTCCTAACATAACGATATGTTGAATATCTTTATTTTCTTTCCTTAATCTCAACATATGCGCCTTGTTATTTTGGGTGATTCATTTATGAATGGAATTGGATTGAAACTAATATTCAAACAATCTAGGAACATTAATATGTTCTCTTGAACTTATTTGAATGTCAATTGCTCAATTCTATTTAATTCAATTCGTTGAATTTAGTAAAAATATAATTTCATGAAATTTAATTTAGTTAAGTCCCTATATTATATTTTCAATATATTAATTTTGATATTAGTTCCGTTCAATACATATAAGGAGAATAAACCGACCATTATGGGAATGTAACACAAACCATTTTCCATTAATCTTTTTTTAAAAAAAAACTACATCACATTAATGATTGAAGTATAGTCTTATTCAATTGATCAAATTCCACCACAAAACAAAAATATTGACGTTAAAATTAGGCAATGACTAATTAATAGGAGCCGGTATGTTTAATCAAGTTTTCACATTTATTATGATGATTAAGAAATTGCATTATTCTTTTGTCTCTCCTGGTGTGGCCAAGCTGTTGACCGGTGCACGTTGGTCTTGTTCCTGTCACATACGGCACATTTATAGACGTGTCTATTTTAATATATTTATATTTAATGGTGCGTGCATTTAGGAATTTCGTATCTACAAATAGATCTATTTATTATGTATTTATGAAATAGATTATGGTAAAAAAAAATTGAAAGTTAATCTATTTTAAGAAAAGTTTGAATCTAATTTGAATTTGAACTTATCTTCATCCTTACAAGTTGATCCAACGCTGTACATTTAGGAATTTTTATAAATTTTTATTTAATTTCAATTATATATTTACTTAGTATGTATTCTCCCAATTTATTTGAATTTATTCAATTCAAGTAAGTTTCAAATAAGATTAATTCAATTTAAAATAATTCAATTTTTTATCGTATTGTTCCTATTTTCTCATAGATTATTTTAATAGCACTATTTTAATTTCTCATTAATTTGTATTTCAATTCAAAACAGTTCAATATAATTCAAATAAGTTAAGAGATCATGCCTTCAATTAACTTACCCCGCTAATTTCAAACTTTATTAGTTTATGTGCCAAAATGCTTGTATCATTTTCATTTATGTATGGTCACGTTGCAAATTTAAATTGAGACGAAAAAGTAGATCCATTCATGTAGACACGGTTTTATTAAATGTTTTTAAATGGTCGCTGAACTCTTTCACTTAAATTAAATTTAGTTTAAATATAACGAAAATATAAAATTAATACTAAAAAAGATTAGTATTTAGGACAGTTATTTAGTTTAATTATCCAAATAAATGGACAGTTATTAGCCAATTAACGAAAAAGTCATCCTTGCATTCAAACGTCGGGAAAACAGAGCTCCGAATCAGATTGCCTTACTTTGACTTTCTCAAAACCATCATAATCACCTTTTCTTGTTTGAAGGATCACATTCATAATATTCTTGTCTGAAACAAAACATTGACACTTTTCATTGTTTTCAAAGATTTCCTGCGTAAAAATGGATGATTCCGATCGCGGTGGCGATCACGGTGAGCTTGCCAGCTTGATCATGGTTTGGTCTACGGCGGTGGCTTCTCTGTGTTACTGTCACGCGGCCGGAAAATTCACTTCCGGCGGCGGAATCCGGCGGCCACTGGCCATACTTCCGGTGGTGTGCCTATTTCTAGCCCTTCCTCTCAAACTCACCACCATTTCGCTCGGCGGCGCCACCGCCTTCTTCCTAGCGTGGCTGGCCAACTTCAAGCTTCTTCAGTTCGCATTCTACCGAGGCCCTCTGTCATCCAACACACCAATTCCACTGCCTCAGTTCATAGCATTGGCCTGTTTACCGATCAAGGCCTCTCGAGATCCGGTAAAGCTCCACAAATCGACGTTAAACTACGCGTCGAAGTTTACCTTGTTGGTTGCAGTGCTGCTAGCAATCAGGTATGCCAATCCGAATCCGGCCACACAGGTGTTTTTCTACTGCCTCGGCATCTACTTCATGCTCGAGCTGATCCTTGCAATGGCGGCTGTCGTTGCACAGGGACTGATGAGAGCTGACCTGGAACCGCAGTTCGATGAGCCCTACTTGGCTACCTCATTACAGGACTTCTGGGGAAGGAGATGGAACCTCATGGCATCGAAATCTCTGAGACCTATAGTCTATGATCCTGTCAGAGCCTTGTTCAATCCTATTGCAGGAAGGAAATGGTCCCAGATTCCAGCTGTTATGGCAACATTTCTGGTTTCAGGACTCATGCACGAACTGGAACTCTACTACATTGGACGGTTAAAGCCGACAGGGAAGTTTACGTGTTTCTTTCTCCTTCATGGGGTGGCTGTGGCTGTGGAAATGGGGATTAAGAGAATGCTGAACGGGAGATTTCGACTACCTATGGTATTATCGAGGCTGCTAACATTAGGTTTCCTCCTAGGTAGCAGTTTCCTGCTGTTTTTTCCTCCCTTCCGGAGGAGCAAGGCTGACAAAAAAGCGTGCACAGAAATTCTTGCCTTCATAGAATTTCTCAAGTCGGGTAGACTTGTCGGCCCCAATGATCTACCTTGTCCATTTATCTAATTCAATACAAACTTCTCATCGGTGAAAAAAGGAATCAGGAAACAGGCGATTCACCGGGCTTTTAGTTTAGCATTTTGGTATTCAACATAACTTGTTCATCGTGTAAGAAAGTAATAGTATACATTTTCAGTTTCAGTTTCCTTATTACTTACAATTTCACATTTTTGGCTATGTACTATGGTAAATTACTATCATTAAAAGTGCAGAAGAGTTTAACATGTAAGAGAGTACTATATTGCTATACCAAAACAGATTAGAAGTTACTGATCACGAAGAAACCTCTTAAGCTGCAGAATCTCTCAATTCCATGGCCATCATTTGATCCACAAAAATATCCTTGCTTTAATAAAGTCCCTGCTACATATAGAAGGTACCGAAATCAGAAACAAGACTCTATACGTGGAACAAATGGAACCACTACTAGATAACATTAGAAAGCAAGTTACCAATCTAGTAATTTTTTGTCCTAATCAAGGGTAGTTGAGCTTGAGCTCTTCATATTACTCATTTATAAGTCGAAAGGGACAGATAATCTTGGCTAGCATGCAGTTAAAGAAAACCTTCAAGAAACAAAGCTCAAACTCACTTACTTAGACTTTCTCTAGTGTTAACCATGAACTAACAGCAATCATGAGATCCTAACTATATAGGTGTTCTACATCTTCATGCATAGAAAGTTTCAGTCTTTTTCACTACTCAGTAATTTATCAACATAATCAAGAACCCACTAACCTATGAGAGAAGATGTTACTGATCACTAAGAAACCTCTGAAGACAGTGAAATCCAAGATGCTCGGCGCAGAATCTCTCCATTGCATCCCCTCCGCCTCTCGTCTGGCAAACGTCCTTCTCCATCCATGTGAACACATCATCCCAGTCCCTCAAGAATCCATCCCAGCTCTGAACTCTTGCATCTGAAACTGAATCAAGAATCTCTTGCAAGCCAACAATCCGACGGCTCAGGTGCCTCCTAAGCTCCCTCACTGAGGGATCAAAACCGGGCACTGAATCCAACCTCAACAACAATCCCATCAGTGCTTCATTCACCTTAATCCTCTCACGCTCGCTGCTCCGAACAGCATCCACAGTTTCCTGATTGCAGACACAGAAACATCAGTCTAAATTTCATTCATTTGACTCATTTGCATATGAGAGTTTTAACATTTCTATGGTGTCCAAAATTAACAATCCCTAAAACACAAAAACCTCAAGTCTAAAGTTCATTCATTTGACTCATTTGCATATGAGAGTTTAACATTTCTATGGTGTCCAAAATTAACAATCCCTAAAACACAAACTGCATGATCAGAGAACTGAAAATTGAAAATACTGAAAATTTCAAAATTGCAGTGAAAAAAGAAAATTAACCTGGCTTTGGATGAGCCTTTCCCAGTAATTAGCTTCAGAATTAACTGCGGATATTATCTTGACCAGCCTCCGGACCGCCAGAGACCGGTAAGCTGCCTGTATTCTCACAACGGCGGCTGTAGGAGGCGACGGCTGCTTCTGCGGCGGCGGGAGTGGCTCGTGATCGCCGTCGCCGGCGGGGGGAGATGTGATGGGAATTTCGGTGGTTTTGATTTGCGGTTCGGGAGCAGAGTGCTCATTTGGATAAGTGGAAAATGAGGAACGGGCTCTTCCTCTCCGGGAAGACGATTTCATGACGGCGGCGATGGTGGTGGCGGTGTTGCTTTTGCTAACACTACTAGCTTTGTCTATTTAAAAGGTTTCAGCTTGCCCGTTGATCAGTTTCAGTGGAGTAGGCCCTTGAGCTTCTTTATCTTTATCCACTTTCTTGAATAATCTAGAGTCCTTCTTTTCTTTTCTGAATTCTTAAAACTTTAATAAAAATTAATATATTTTCTTACAAACGCTTCATTCTTGTACACTCTTTATTAGACAAGTTTGATTCACTCTGTGTTACTATTATATAAGAAGCAACATCATGATTATCATGTACAGTGACACTGCTGAAAACAGTGTGATCTCAAAAAGACAGTAACACAAAAAAATTGTGGAATTCTTAACTTCTCCAAAGAACTGTGAATTCTCCAATGATATCTTGTTCTGATTTTCTGACTGCACAGCTTTGCAATGTGTAAACCGGTGGTTATCGAGTTAAACAAACTGTGGATTCAGATTTGTGTTCGGGTTCGTAAATCTTTGGTTATATAGAGTTGCTGATTAGATCAGAACAGCAGAGTTCTCTTTTGATGATTTCTCTGCAACTTTTCTGACAACCAGCAAAAGTTGCATTTCTAGGTAATATCAGTGAATATTTGCAACAATGGTAAGGGAAAAACCCCACAACTCTGGAACATGAATCCTTCCATTTTCTAAGGTATTTTGTCCGGAAATCAGGACGGGTGATCACAGACAACCAATCCTTGGAAACAATGATACACTTGTAGATATTCTCGGGATCTAACCTCATAAGAATCTCGGACAAAGCATCATAATCATACTCAACACAACATCCAGAAATCCATATAGGTCTATCCAAATTCCCGGCATCTGCATCCATCTGACCAAACTACTACAACGGCTATAAACCGAAAACAAAAATTAGGTAAACCAAATGGGGAATTTTGTGAAAAAACATGAAACTTACGCTTCCGAGGTTTCTGAACCAATTCACCTTCGCAACAGAATCTTGATTGAAGCGGAGTTGATTGAGGCCGTAGGGTTTTGTCTGCGAAGAAAAGGTAGTGCGCCCCTTTGAGCTGATATTTGACTTTCAACTCTATATTTTGGTTTTATTTTTATTTTTTGAGAAAAGTGATTCTAGTTCCGAAAAGTTCTTATTTTGTTTTAAGTTTTTTTTTCTTTAATGTTGAGAAAAGTGTTTTACATAGTTTTGGCCTCCCATAACCTTATGGTAGAAGGGTTTCTTAAGATCTTCTCAAAGTATTTTATTTAAATTTAGTTTCCTTTTGAGCCTATTGAACATGCTTACCTGAAAGTTATCTCCAATAGAGTATGATTATACTAACTTAATTCATGACATCCTATACAATTTTTTTTGTAAATTAATTCAAATCAATTTAATAAAACTATTATTGCTAATATTTAGTTTAATTTAATTATATTGGTTCAATATATATATATATATCTATATATAAAAGGTTTCAACTCAGTCTAATAAGAAATATACCTATATATACCTATATATACCTATATATACCTATATATAAGGTTTCAACTCAGTCTAATAAGAAATAGCCACATTATAACAAACTTTAATCAATGTCACTAACTATTAAGTCGTTCACTACTATTAAGTAAATAGCTTGGTGGTGTCCGGTAGGGGCTCTTTTGGAAGATCGAAGGCTTTAATTTTACCGAATAATCTTTTCTTCGTTCTTAACTTCAAAAGAAATAATACGTGGACCAATAATTAACATTGTACATATTGATTTAGTTGGACAATGGACAAGCAAAGAAAAGCTAATCCATTCTCAAACTCTTCATTCTTACTCTCTTTTAAAGTCTTTACACATGCTAGGAAGTTTTATTCTCTCTTTATTACTGCTAAGAAGCAACATCATGACTTAAAAGTACAATGTCACAAATATGGTCATCCTCATCCCCTCGACTCGAGAACTAAAATGGACATAAACTCCGATGAGGCGATGACAACAGTGCGATCTCACAGTGAAGGGGATGGAAGAATCTTCCCTGAGCATGTTCCAAAACCAACTAGGTAGCCATCACCCTGCAAAATAAAACATGCCCGTTCCATGAACCTTTATCCAACAACTATAAAACCAGGTAATATAGAAGTACAAACTTGTCCACAAACCTTGCAAACCCCAGAAAAGACTACTTCATCCCCATCCTCAAGAAATCGGCGTTCAGTTCCTCCTAACGACAACGTTTTTGTGCCATTCCAGGTCAGTTCCAGCAGGCATCCCAATGACCCAGGTTCCTGCACGGATATATATTACATTAAGCATTGTTGCAGTGACGGCGAAATTGCAACCCAAAACGAAATGGGTTCAGATGTCGTGGCACTAAAATCTTACAGGTCCACTGATGGTGCCAGTTCCAAGGAGATCCCCGGGTCTTAAATTGCAGCCACTGATGGTGTGGTGTGCAAGTTGTTGGGTGATTGTCCAGTATCTGCATCACAAAAAACTTTCAACAATTGATATCATGCTAAAATCTACATTGTCCATTTGGAACTTAAGAAAAGGAAACACAAAGATTAAACTTCTAACAGATATCATTTCCATCGATCAAGCAATTATAATGAAGGGGTTCAGTAAAATTGTACAAATGTGGATCCTTACAAGTTGTTAAAGTTGCTTCTGGTGACAACATGTGAAGCCTCTTGTCCAGCAGGCTTAAGAGTAACCTGGTAATTTCATGAGATTAAAAAAGCAAATCCTCTTCAATTGAAGTAGAACTATAACTTTCACTTGTCCATTTCTTTTTTTGATAATGGGAAGCATATAAGAGACTCTCACACATTGGAGAACAATGTTACTGCTTAACTGGTGAAATAAACCAATCTCTAATAAGCAGAATTACCTCCAAATTGATGTCATAGTTTTTCGAGGCAGTTTCAGCCAGATAGGGGAGAGGAGCAGGGTCCTGCATCCAAGATGAACAATATGGCTCTCACCAAGAACACATGGCCAATTCTATAATTCTCAAAAATATTGAAGAATACAAAATACCTGTTTTGGAGCATCACAGGAAAACGGTTCAAGGGCATCTAAGGTTACAATCCAAGGGGATACAGTAGTACCTGAGGAACACACACACAAACCCTTAACAGTGAACTTCTAATCAGTAAATTGGGACTCAAACAGTGCCATCATAAAGGACAATCAACTGCAGGAATTTGAAGTATTGTATAATAGAGTTTTGATATTTAAAAGGAATACAATTGCTTACCAAAACTTTTTCCAAGAAAAGGACCAAGGGGAACATACTCCCATGCCTGAATGTCCCTTGCTGTTGAAATGGTTCAGTTAGTATCACTTAATGAAAGAATCTGTCAGTAAAACGAATCAAAGTCCATTGACCATACCACTCCAATCATTCATCAGAACAAGTCCAAAGATATGATCCGCAGCCTCGTTCACATTGATAGGTTTCCCCAGTTTATTCCCTGGACCAACTACAGCAGCCTGAAACAAATGAAGGATTGGAACGATCAATTTGAAGTATGCTAAAGAAGACTGGAACATAATGAAATATCACAATTTAGCTTCTAGAATCTAGGATGCTCTAACTCTAATGGTTACGTCACAATAATGAGATAAAACAGTTGATAAGATACACATATGCTGCAGCTGCTTACCATTTCTAACTCAAAGTCCAACTTTCGAGAAGGCCCAAAATAAGGTGTAGAGCTATCATGAGGAGGCTGAGCTTGTCCTCTGAGGCAAGACATAAAGATGGGAAACAATTATATCTCGTACATAATGGTTACAGGAGAGGCGAAACCATTTAAGATATGGTAAGGCGTAGCAATTGAAAAACGCATACTCTTATGTTTACCTGGGCCTAACGATGTCTGTGCCAGATATGACAATAGAAGAGGCTCTTCCATGATATGCAATTGGAAGCTGAAACCTGTAAAAAAAAAATTTAACATAAACATCAAAGAAATACCTCCAGTATAACATTTACTGTAACTTCTATATTCCCCTATCTTCTAAAGAAAACTGTTTGCGCACACTTTTATCTTACACATTGTTTCATATGTCATCAGAAAAATGAAAAAAAGGTGATCACATACCAGTTAGCATTGACAGCGTTGTGTGGACCTCGGAACATAAGCCCACAATTTCTAGCATGATGCATTGATGAGAAAAAGTCAGTGTAGTCTCCAATTGCAATAGGAAGAGCCATCTGCACCTTATCCTACACCAACACCATCATAAACAAATCCAATAAAACAACTTCAAAACAGCTCAAGTAAAAAGATCCAATCCAACCATTTAAAAGATGCAATATGCAAACCAGGAAAGATGATAGTTAAAGTAATTTACTACTAGCTACAGATCTCAGTTTGAAGAGCAAATACACCACCCTTAATAATATCAAAAAATAAAAGACATCCAAATTCAATGTATATATAGTAAAATTATAAAGGAAAAAAAGTAGTAGCTAGCTAGGCTTAAATGTTCATGAGTTTAAGGTGTTGAAAAAGCTAGCTAGCTAGGTAGATTAGAAGATTACGCTCATGCTGCTAATTTCCTTCTCTTATCATTATCTAGGCAGAAGAGCTGGTTCATTTTTGGATCATTCTCCCCTTGGGATGGAGATGATTCATCAGCAGATTCTGAAACTGCTGCACAGTACATAACATCATCTTCTTCTGATGATAGATATGCTGTAGTATCAGCTGCGACTGCATCTTCTGATGGTATATAACCTCCAGTATCGGCTGCAACTGCAGCTTTTTGTGAGAAACTATGCGCCCAATAAAGCAGTTTATCGTGTTCCTCCTGTGTACGGACAGCGGGGCCTGCCAACACAAAATTGTTATAGACAACATCTAGACACCTCAAACACAACTAATCATGTCATAATAACATACAATTAGGACACACAAACCAAAACACTATAATTCAAGCTACCTCATCACCGTAATTCAATCACAACAAATCAAATATGCATGTCATCCGAACAAAAATACCAACATCATGTGATCACAAAAACACAAGCATTTAGGACATTAATTCAAGAAAACATTTAAGGAGTGATCACTAACAGTAGTATTCACGTAGTCCAAACGTGAGGTAGAGAAAAGTCGGTGGTTGATCCTCCTTGCCCATGGTGTCTGCGAACGCAATTGCTCCATCTGTGGAAGCATTAGTGTTACCAAAGCTTTTCAGCGTTGTATAGGCTTTAAGGTGGGAGTTCCGGATCCTGGGAATGAGATATTCCTCGACTTCTCCGATGTTCGTCTCCACAAACTCCATCTCCTTCGGATTCAGCCGCAGCTTCAGGCGTTCCCGGTATCCTTTCAGATATTCTACCAAGTCATCCTCGGTAAAATCATCCAGTTCACCGAGACAGCAGGTGGTGACGAGGTCAACAACGTCGCGTTCAATCTTACGTTCGATTTTATCAGCATATTGGTCCTTTGTCAGCCACCCAAACTTTCGCATCGACTCGAAGTATCCGATCATCTTGCTTTCAACTCCGATCAGCATTCCCTTAAAGATCTCCTTCCGGGGCCGTGACGACTCGATTACCAGAACATCTTCTCCGGTGATGCGGTCTTCGTAACACGTCAAATCCATCGTCGCCATCTTCCTTTTCTTGCCGGTGATCTCAAAAACCCTAAATTGACTCTGCTCCTCTCGTTTTATGCGTCGGCCTTGTTTTTATGCGCCTAACTTGTGGGCTCTTGGGCCTTTGTTTTTCTATTCCTTTTTTATCTGTTTACTACGTTATTTTTATATTCAAACGTCATAAAAAATTGGAATGTATAGAAATTTAAAAGAATTCTATCCAAAATTTAATTATAGTTAATTACTATTAATAGAAAAAAGTATCTGCATACCCAATCAACGCCTAAACTATACCTTGTTTAATCATCTCTTAAGTTTGGATATAATCTCTTTCCCGGATTAGCGACTTTGAAATTAAGGGAATAAATGCCTTTGTGGATTTGGAAATTTCAGATATATATATATATATATATATATATATAGATAATTTTCGTATGTAAGATGTGAAAATCAAAGGAACAGAAATTAAAATTGATTGAAAGGTCTTGAAGGAACCTCAATCCTGGGAATTATCAGTTGAATTGCTAAGTAGTTCTAAGTAGTTCTTCATACAATGCCACGCGGACAATCCTCTCAGTCTGAAGCATAAGACACAAACACAAGCCAAGAAACCAACAAAGTGTAAGTATTCCCATCCCAAATCTACATTAAAAAGTCAGCGAATTTGCGTTTCTGTTAATTTTTCTTTTTTTATACCTAAAACTTAAGCAATTCATGATAAATAATGACATGTTTTTAATAATATGTTTACAATACTTAATGTTTCGCATTTATTATTTAAATTTTATTGTTGATTAATGTTACATGTTAATCTTGTGTAACAGTTTATTTTGATATACAAATATAGTCTAGTGTCTAATTTTTATGTTGTTTCATACGATAGTCAGTGTTGGTATATATGTAAATATAAACTGGAATTTTAGACATTTTTAATTGATTAAAATGTAGTAGTATTTGAGTTTTTATATATATTGATGATATATAATGCCTTTTGTTATATACTACCCTTCTTAGATGTTATACTAGCGGGTCTATTGATCATGTTTTTTCTCCCGAGTTTATATTTAGTGAAAATTAATGTATTTAAAAAAAAAAGTTATGGTTTGACCGCCCACTTTCTCATGTTGATCTCCGTCCAGTCGCCGGATATCTCCTGCAAAGTCCCTAAATGAATCCGAGGAAAGCTCTCCAATGCCTAAATCAGTCTTAGTTCAGAGAATAGTAATCCAGTTGTAGTGTGTATAGTATACCTTTCTTCTGGTATTTTCCATTATTTATAGAGAGGATGCCATCATCCTCTTTTCTCGGTTCCACTTCGTGATCGTGGTTCCACCATTCTTTCCTCTTCAGTCATGTGCTTGACCGAGTGATTTCTATTTCCATTATGGGTCAAAGTCCCTAATGGGCTATCTAATCTAGTGTTCTTCTAATGGGAGACGTAGACCAATATATACCAAAAAACGAGCATGGAATTATGTTGTTTTTATTGTACAATTTGATGAGCTATAGATTGGTATAGGTTGGAGGCTGACACCCAAAAAATCAAGCACAAGATCAGAGTGGTGATTAGTACAAAAGAAAAGATCACCATCACACCAGCTAAGTTCATAAAGAAACTCAATCGTTTACTGGAGGTTTGCACCGAGGGTGGTACAAACGTAGATGGAGTACCTATCACATTTCATGACGAAGGAGATCCATTTTGCATCTTTACGATTGCAGCATTCCAGGGAGAAAAGGACTTGACAACCTCTTTCCTTGTAAGGAAAGAAGATATATACTTGGTAGGGTACATATTCGGGGAAAACTATGAGGAGGATAGCTGGACCCTTTTGAAAAACTCAAATGTCACGATGATCAATCCTCCTAATCCAACAACGTCGCCGTTTAATTTGACTTACAACAGGAGTGCTTTAAAAGACGAGGTTGGACCCTCCATCCTGCTACAAGCGTTGAGCATGCTGCGGTCTAAGGATGTAGGAGACAGAGCTGAGGGTTTTCAGTCCATATGCTACCACATTGCAGAAGCTGTCAGATTTTTTGAAATACAGTGGGTAGTTGGGAAATCCATGAAGAATCGATATTTTGAATCTCTGCAGCTCACATCAGATCAAAGAGATATGATGAACCATTGGGATGATATGTCATCCTCGTTGATTTCGACAAACTCAATCAAAGAAAAAAATCTTCTCTGCGGGCGTAGAGAGAATCCAGCCATGAAGGCTAGTAGAAAAACTACTGCTCTACAGACCCATAGTAGGATGATCAGATCAACCATCAAGGATTTCAGAAAAGATGCTCCAAAGATTGATGGTAAGCTAATTGCATATTATTTCAATTTCCCAAATTGTTATATGCATGTCCATCTTTCTAGGTCCGAAAATGTACTCTTGCATTTTGAGTTCCTTGTTTTTGGCTTGACAATTGTAAGTGCATTTTGGTAAAAAAAAAAAAAAAAAACGGATCTGCATAAGAAAAATGGGCCTGCATATACCTAGTACCTTTCAATTTTCGCCACCAAAAAATATATCTTGGGGGGGGGGGGGGGGGGGGGGGGACCAGAATACACATTTAAGATATTATGGTATATTTCGGATTTTGCAAGAGAAAAGTAGACATTTATATAGCATTTTGGTATATGTACTAACCACTAAGTTTTTTTTTTGTATGTGCAGAAATAGCAAAGGGAATAATGATCAACAGAAAGAAAGTATCAGATGGAGTTAAACTGGACGACGTTAGCGTAGATATATTGATTGATGAGTTAAAAGTTTCCCAGGGAGGCCACAAAGGTATGTATTACGTGTTTTATATCATCATCTTAAATTCATCAAACTAGATTAAAATTGTTGTTCATTTCAGTTCAGTTTTTAATAAATAATATTACAGGTACTTGGGTTTCATTGCGAAATGCACTTGTCCATCCCGAGGATAAAATGGCGGAAATGATAATCAATAACACACCCATTTTTGTGATTCAAGAGGATCTTTCCATCTCCGTTGGTTACGAAGGTAAATGCATACTGTAAATTAATTTTATTTATGTATTTCTTAACTTTAAATTTGCAGTTTAAATATAATTTTAATTTAACTATGTATAGGTCTCCCGTATTCGATACCTGATGATGGCATGTCACAGATCAGAGCTGGACGGTAGTGTTAATATTTCAGAGCTAGGGGAAAAAATGGTGGGACATACTTAAGAAGCAAGAAACTGAATTGGATGTTCTCTGATTATTCAGAAGTTATTTTTTTCCTATTTACTCCTATTTATGTTAATGTGAGGAGCACCGAAACATTTTCAGTTCAATTTTAAGATAGAATAGTTTAACTTTTACTTGATGGCAAATAGTAAAGCTCCCAGAAATGGAAAATGTAATTCACTACATAGTTAGGGTAATTGCTTTTACAGAAAAATGCAAAAGATAAATGTGATGTACCAAAATGTGCTTCCAACTGCTAATACAAAGACCATGTCTTAGTCTATTGAGCAATCTTCATACCCTTGCTCCACGATTTCCTCTTATGATTTACAGCACCAGTTTGCAGAATGGAAGTGCACTGCTTGCAAAGAACTAATAATAGCCGTGCCTCCATCAAACAAAATGTTGAAGTCATCAACTAAAGCTTGACATCACAAAGTTGATAATCTGAAAATCATTAAAAATAAAAAAAGAGCCATTGCATCTACACAGTGAAACCTCTATAAATTAATACTCGATAAATTAATAATCTCGATAAAATTAATAATTTGTCCGGTCCCAACTTGGGACCAATACAAGATTGGACCTCAATCGATAAAATAATAAGATAATAACATTTTTGAAATCTCAGTGTATATATATTGGTCCCAATGAAACTATAAATGAATATGCATTTCAAAATTCTAATATTGTCTAGTAAAAAATGTATCTATAGTCACTTGTTTTTTTGTTGAAATTCAAGTATATAAATTACCATTTTAGGCCTTCACTATATGCAGTCCAAGATTACTTTTTGCAGTCCATATTTAAACATGAACTACCACAAATATCCTCTATAAGTTGAGCAACATTCAATTTGCAATTTAACCCACAATATCACATTTATTTCATTTCAATACCCATGCCAAGATTTCCTAACAAAGCAATTTCCCTTTTTCTCCTCTCCCATTAATTCATTCTTCCTTAATTTTCGTTTTTTTTATAATTGTGGAATTTACTTTCCAATTTTCAAGAATATATGAGAAATTACTTTTATTTAGTTAATAGTTCAATAATTATTTATTATATTTGCGATGTTTAGTGTAGAAATTGCATAATCTACTAAACCATAAAACCTAAACCCACTAAACCCACTAAACCAAGTCTTACTTCACTTTATATAAACATTAGTAACTAAATTGATTTTAAATAGTAAATTTTAAATATTATTTTACTTTCTATACGCACTAGTAACTGAATTGAGTTTAGCTAGTGAATATCTTACTTGAATTTCTATAACACAAGTATCTAAATTAAATTTAGGCTATTTCTCCATGCAGGTAAGTTTTTCTTATGCACGTCTGCGTTTTTACCAAAATACCCTCAAATGCCGCCTTGCATTTTGGGCTAACATTTTTTTGTCTTAGTAATATTAAGGGCATTCTTGTGAAAATTTGGACATGCAAAAGAAAAATGTACATGCATGGAGCAACCCTCTAAATTTAACTAGTGATAAGTAAAATATTACTTGATTAAATACAGTACCAGTAATTAAATTGAGTTTAACTAATAAAATGTTAAATCTTACTTGAGTTTCTAACATTGGTAGTTACTAAATTGAGTTTAATTAATGAAAGGTCAATCTTCCTTGAAAAGTCTAACTAATGAAAAGTTAAATCTTGCTTGACATTTTTATAATATTGGTAATTAAATTGTGTTTAACTAGTGAAATGTCAAATCTTACTTGGTTTTCTATAATCACTAGTAACTAAATTGAATTTAACTAGTTACTAGACATTCTATAAACACTAGTAACTAAATTAAGTTTAATTAATGATGTCAAATATATTAATTGATTTTTAATTATAAATACTAGTAGTCAAATTTGAATTGACATTTTATAATCACTAGTACCTAACCTAAGTTTATAATTAAGTCAAATCTTACTCGACTTTCTAGAAATACTAAATATTACTTAATTTTCTATAAGAACAATTAACTAAATTGAGTTTAGCTCATGAAATCAGTATCTTACTTGACTTTCTATCAATATTGGTAACTAAATTGAGTTTAACTAGTGAAAGATCAAATTTTACTTAACTTTCTATAAACATTAGTACTACGGATACATTATAACTTGCGTTACATGAAATATAGAAAAGTATAGTATTATGTTCATATATTTCAAATTTTTATAAGATAAAATATAGACGATCTAGAGATATTCAATCTCTAAAATTTGTAAAAATAAATATGTCAAATATTAATTAATTTATTAATTTTTTTTGCAACAATAATGAAATTTTTATTTATGTATGTTTGTTTCTTTAGTACAAATGTACGATTGATTTAATCAAAAGTTAAATGAAACAAATTTATCTAGTGTCCGCCATTAAAAATGTTAAGAACAAGCGATATAAAAATGCTCTTACCATATGTCGAAAAGTTTGTTATCACAATAATTAAATAAACTTTCCAATTTTCATATCAAGAATGAATTTGCCTCTTCAAATACCAAGATCATACAAAGCCTTTCCATTTTCAAATAATAAATGTTGATCCATTAATGTTACGTGAAAACCACAAAATTTAATGCTAATTAGTAGTTATTAATACGAAAGTAAAGTCAATATTTCTGAAAATATCTCAATTTTACATTTTCAATGAGAAACGATGAAGGGTTAGACTTTGTTGTATCCAGCTTATTTAAATTTATTTAAACTGGTCTGATTTGAATTGAAGTAAAATTTAATGCATATATATTATGTTGAATTAATGTTGTCAAATCATAATTCAATTGAACTAAACTGAATTAATGTTATCAAATCATAATTCAATTGAACCAAACTGAACTAATTTGATCTGATTTGTTTTAAACTACACTGATCTGTTTCAAAAAAAAACTAGGGAGATACAATTTCATCATAATTCATATCCCATAATTTAGTAAAATGTGTAGTACATGAAATATAAAAACGTGTGGTATTATGTTCTTATTTTTATTTAACATTTAAAAGTATAAGTATAATAATTTATATTATATATTATGAACATGGCTTTATTGAAGAAGGAGATTAGGGATTAGTAATCTGGAATTAATGTGATATGGTGGGTTAAATTGCAAGTTGAATGTTGCTCAACTAATAGAGGATATTTGTGGTAGTTCATGTTTAAATATGGACTGCAAAAAGTAATCTTGGACTGCATATAGTAAAGGCCTTGAATTCATCTTTAAATATGCTCATTGCACTTGGAGTTGTAGTTGATGTGACTTTGAAATTTGTCAGAGCAAGTCCAACGGAATCTCTAAAAGTTTTTCTAAAATAGAGAATGAAAACCTATATTCTCCAAATATTTTTTGCTTAACTCCAACAGTATCTCTATTTTAGAGATTTTTTTAATTACTCTTTCCTTTTTTGTGTGTGTAGAGATTTTGAGAAAAGAAAATTTCCAAAAATAGCTTTTATTTCCTTGTCGCATGATTTTCGTTCGGCAAATTTATTTTTGCCATTCTGCATATATAGCAAAGCAAACATTCTCTCTCATCAATTTTGTTATAATAGCAAATGAGATAGCAAATATGTTGGAGTAGTAAATCTCTAAAAAATCAGAAAATCTCTACTATACCAAATCTGTTGGACTTGCTCTCAATGGACATTTTATATTGATTAGTTTCTAACCATTAAATACTTTGGTAACATGGACCAACTTTTTGGGCACGATGAACTAACTTTTTAGTTAAATAAAAATAATAAACTTGATAAATTCAATTAATTTTGGTATATTGGAACTTGTTTTTGTAATTTATTTTTCATAACTAACTAATATACATTGTATCTAGTACATTAGACTTGGAAATTTAAAAGTCATACGTAAAACCTCTTTAGATTAATAAATTATTAATTTATAGAGGTTTCACTATAGTTTATACTGCAATAAGAAGAACCAAATTTATGGACAGTAGAAGCAGCAGCACTGAGATTATTGGAGTTTTAAGCAAACTTGAACCTTAATGAGCAAGAAGATCAGGTCTACGTACTGTCTGAGTCCTACTGCAAAATCAAAACAACTACAATGTTAACTGAGTCCTACTGCAGTTAAAACAACTGCAATCATATAGTGAACCTATTTCATACAGCATATGAATCAGACAGAAAATAGCATCAGACAAACAACTATTAATGTAGTTAGTCTTTTAACCTGTTCTAATCTGGAAAATGAACAACTGCTAAAATGTAATGGCAATACCACAGACACATACATATATTATAATGATGAATCTGAGTCCAGGCCACACCAGATTACAGATAATGCTACATTCAATTAATGATCAACAACAAATGAAAGAATTGAAATTAATTACCCTGTTCAAGGAATCAGGCAGAAACGTGTACGTCACATGAAATTTTATATGGGAGATTTAACATGCACGTCGAAATTTAATTTAAACCTAACCTCAAAGTCACTGTCTATGTCACTTGTTGCATAGAAAACTTTGTTAAACAAGCGATGGTGGGACATAATCATTGCATGGCTGCTCATGTTTGGAAAAAGGAGGTTTCAAAAGCTTCAGAGCTCGGTTATGTCATTTTACCAGTTAGTCAACCCTCAGTCTTTTGGACCTTTGTTCATGGCCGGGGGGTAACTGATTCTGTTAGTTAGAGATGGTATAAGTAGATTGGGAAAGGGTTAATTCCAATCATCGATACATTGTGAACCATGTATATTTTCCTTTCAGTACAATTTTTCCCCAATTTATACAGTTTCCCTAATTTCACCATTAATTCTGAGCTCAAGCTTGACAGAATCAATTGGGCAGAAGAAGACCTGGGCTTCCCGTGATTTCCAGAAGGCCCAAGAGCCCATAAGTTAGGATTCCAGTTTAGGCGAAAAAAAACAAGGCCGACGCATAAAATAAACAAACAACGATCGAGAGAAGCAGAGTCAATTTAGGGTTTTTGAGATCACCGGCAAGAAAAGGAAGATGGCGACGATGGATTTGACGCGTTATGAAGACCGCATCACCGGAGAAAAGGTTCTGGTAATCGAGTCGTCACGGCCCCGGAAGGAGATCATTAAGGGAATGCTGATCGGAGTTGAAAGCAAGATGATCGGATACTTCGAGTCGATGCGAAAGTTTGGGTGGCTGACAAAGGAGCAATATGCTGATAAAATCGAACGTAAGATTGAACGCGACGTTGTTGACCTCGTCACCACCTGCTGTCTCGGTGAACTGGATGATTTTACCGAGGATGACTTGGTAGAATACCTGAAAGGATACCTGGAACGTCTGAAGCTGCGGCTGAATTCGGAGGAGATGGAGTTTGTGGAGATGAACATCGGAAAAGTCAAGAATTATAGTGTTTTTCAGATTAGATAGCTTGAATTATAGTGTTTTTCTTTGTGTGTCCTAATTGTAATGTTATTATGACATGATTCGTTGTGTTTGAGGTGTCTAGAGATGTTGTTTATAACAGTTTTGTGTTGGCAGGCCCCGCTGTCCGTACACAGGAGGAACACGATAAACTGCTTTACTGGGCTCATAGTTTCTCACAAGGTGCAGTTGCAGCCGATACTACATCATATATATCATCAGAAGAAGATGATGATATGTGTTGTGCAGCAGTTTCAGAATCTGCTGATGAATCATCTTCATCCCAAGAGGAGAATGATCCCAAAATGAACCAGCTCTTCTGCGTAGATAATGATATATAAGAGAAGGAAATTAGCAGCATGAGCGTAATCTTCTAATCTACCTAGCAGCATGCTTGAGGAATGAGGCAGTATTTTCTGTTTTCTGCTGGGAAAATGAGTTCGCAGCATCAGTTGAAACGACAAATATAAATCAAAGCAATCTTTGCATTTTTCTCCCAAATGCTTCGAAAATAACAATAATAAAAGACTTTAAGCCTGGAGGAGTTTTCAGCTTTCTCCTCATGTTCATTGTCCCAAAATTCAAGATTTCATACCATACAAAGTTTTAGTAATTTTGGTAAAATCCATCCAAGAACCAAAAGCTTTGATAAATCCTAAAACCAGAAGGTTTGCAAAATCCCATAAGGCGGTTCCCCTCTGTTTATATTTGGTTTCTTGACCTCTCCGGCTCTTCTTTCTGTTGCAAATCTTTCCCCGTCGAATTGATTCTGAAATTACAGTGACATGGATGCCCTAAAATCAGGATGCATTGTGAAATACGATTTCGATTTCGACTCTGTGTTTGAGATTCGGTGGCTAAGGTACGATAACATTTACAGGATGAACATGAGAATACCTTATAGAGGTCATCTGTCATAGTTTGACAATTCAGAATATGGGAATTTGGCCTTCTCCCCCGCCTTCCCTTAAAACTGCTGGGGAAACCTCATCTGCTTCTAAAACATTCATTTAAGCAGAAATTACAAATGAATGGTCAAACATTCATCTCCAACATTTTTGCATTCAAGTTAGAGTGCAACTTTCAATATTGAAAATGTTGATTGACACATATAATTGATTGTTACAAGAGATTAAAATCTATCTCTAATGCAAGAATCAATTAAGATGTCAGTTTGACTTGGATGCACATTTGGAGTGAAGATGTCAAATAGACACTCATGTTGAAGGCGTTGATTATTTTGTTTACCAATTTTGTGTTCACTTTCCTTTTTACATATAATATTGCAATTACTTTTTTTACCAAATTTATATTTTTTTTTCATTTTCACAATAATATTGTAAAAACTGACGCTTATACATTGGAGAGCAAAGTTTTGAAAGCACATCTTTCAAATCTACGCATATTGAAGCTCAATCAAAGTTGACAAATGGAAGCGGATTTTACTCATGACCTTCTTATTAGCATTGAAGATGCTCTTACTGCTAGTTTGTAAAATATTTCCAAAACTTCATTAAATATGGAGTCTTGCAATTAAGTATTTCCAAAATTCAAAAGGGTTTCCGAAAACATTAACAGATGTCAAATCTTTGCTAAACCGCGTGGGTTGCTCCCAGAGTTTAATTAACCGCTTCAGCCTGGTTATATTTTGGCAGTAAATTAATAAAGAGCGAAACAAAAGTAAAAGTGGTGAAAAGGTAGTTGGGGGCGATTAATTGGTGCCGCGGCCGAGAATAATGAGTCAATGGCTCATGGCTCATGGCTCCACTTCACACTAACTCAATGTTTGCCCTATGCCCTATCCCATCATGCATCACGACATAGACCACATCCTTAATTATGACAAATCACATTATTTATGCATATTTGGTGAAATTTTGACATAACATGAAATCACTCGTACCTTTCATTTTATAAAATCAAAATATCAAGGTAAACCTTTTCAAAATTATATACTGTGTAATTAAGATAAACTGGACGAATTATAATTTTGTTTTTCACTCTCGGAAGCCATGTTTAAACATAAATTTCAACTAGTATAATGGTGTGTACAATTATTTTCTATAAATCAAATTTTTTTTTACAATATATAACTATATTATTGATAGTCCAATGTGGTTTTAGAGGCTTGTTAAAAATTAAGGAAGTTATTTGTAGGACGAAGTGAGTATAGTATAATTTTATTCAATAATAAATAAGTTCATTGAAATTGGAACGAAGAGATACGTGAACGTGTTTAAAAATGCTCAGTATTGACTAAAAATTGTTGCACGATACTTCTTATGATGTTTAGTAAAAAGCATTTGATAAACTGTCAAAAGCAATATATATTATAAAACAAAATTTTATTTTTGGGTCAAATTTTAAAAAGCTGGTTTCGCCAACTTTTAAAATAAGAACTTATTATTATGAAATAGCTCACTTATAAGTAGAGATCAACCAAACAAATGCATTTCTATTTCATTAGACCCTCTAAAAATAGGCTAGTACAAAATGAGTGATTTCTAGTTTTGTGAACTACATCGTTTCCCGCAAAATATCAATCTGAGGAAAAATACAAACCATGGAAGGCGAGATCAACAACTTCATTTTCGTGTGGGCCACTGTTTTGCTTTGTCTTTACTACTGCCGGAGAGCCGGTGAGTATTTCCGGCACGGCCACGGCCGCCGCCTGGCCATTCTCCCGGTGGCATGCCTCTTCTTCTTCCTCCCTCTCAACCTCACCACCATCTACCTCGGCGGCACCACCAGCTTCTTCATCGCCTGGCTCGCCAGCTTCAAGCTCATCCTCTTCGCCTTCAACAAAGGCCCTCTGTTTCCGCCGCCGCCTTCCGTTTCCCGATTCATCGCCGCCGCATGCTTGCCGATCAAGGAAAACGACAAGGCCGCAAAAAGCAAGCCGCTTTCACCCGCCAACATCGCTGTCAAAATCGCGCTGGTGGCCCTCTGCGTTAAGGTCTACTCGTACAATAACGTCATCCCGGAGAAGATCATCTGGTTCTTCTACAGCCTCCTGATTTACATCGTGCTGGAGATCCTCCTCGCCGCCATCGCCGCCGCGGTGAGGGCGGCGGCGCGGGTGGAGCTGGAGCAGCAGTTCGACGCGCCCTACCTCGCCACCTCGCTGCAGGATTTCTGGGGGCGGCGGTGGAATCTGATGGTCTCCAACATTCTCCGGCCGACGGTGTACGACCCGGTCCGGTCGATGTCGAAGGCGGTGGTGGGGCCGGAGTGGGCCACGATTCCGGCGGTGGTGGCGACGTTTTTAGTGTCCGGGATAATGCACGAGCTGGTGTTCTACAACATCGGAAGGGAGACTCCCGACGGCCAGGTGCTCTGTTTCTTCATCCTCCACGGCGGGGCCCTGGCGGCGGAGCTGGTGGCGAAGAGGGCGTTGAAAAGTCAAAAAATCCGAATACCCGGGTTCGTGTCCGGGCCGTTGACGGTCGGGTTTGTGCTGTGGACGAGTTTTTGGCTGTTTTTCCCGCCATTTTTGAGGGCCAGGGCGGATCTGAAAGGATGTACTGAGACGCTTGCGTTTTATGAGTCGGTGAGACATGGCCGCATCATTAGTCCCGCCAATATCACCTGCCCGTTACTTATGTAATAATCAATATATTGTCATTATTTTCAATTCTTCGTATTAATTAGGATTTCTTAATTAGTATCAATAAAAAGAGAGGCCATATTATTAATTGATACTATGACCCGATGGAGTACAAAAAATTTCACATGCTTCATGTGACAAATTAACCAATTATCGTTTATATTGCTATAGGTCATTAGTGGTACTTATAGTTCTAATATATTAATAAATTACATTTTTACTAATTATATTTTGTTGGAATATTCAGTCAAAATTTAATATTTTAAACCGAAACAACTTATATGTGTTGCATTTAAGTATCTGGTTCAATTTACACGGTGACAAATTCTCAATTGAGACATGTACCAATTGATCATACTGAATGATTGTGCTAAGTAGGTAAAATATCAATGCTAAAAGTGAAAATTAAGATTATACATGAAAGTAAAAATATTAGCAATGATAAATTAAATAATATAATAAAATTAACATTGAATTATATATCCAGTTATTAATTGAGACTGATCTCACATAAAACTTCTCTAATACTAAATTTGGATCCTGTCACAGGCTTCATGCTCGTGACCTTTTGAAGAAAAGAAAAAAAAAATGTTAGAATTAAAAAAAGATTGCATGGAATAGTTGACTACATTGAAGATGAGATGAAATGAATGCATTGAGCAGCCCAAGAAAACTCCATTTTCCCAAGACAATACATTAATTCATTTCCCCGCACTTAAACCACCTCCGGCCAGCTCAATCCTTCCTCCACACACACACACACACACACACACACAATCAAACAGAGCGATTCAAGAAGATGAAGATGAAAGCTGCTGTGGTGCTGCTGCTGCTGATTATGGCGTCTGTGGCGGCGGCGTGCCCTTCCTACGACAACGGCAAGGACTGCAGCAGCTGCATCTCCGGCCGGTTCAAGAGCGGCTGCCCCGGCTGCGTCCCGATCATGAGGTGCATGGCCAGGTGCCTGTGGGGCGGCACATCCCGAGCCAGGTGCATGAAAAAGTGCGACTGCAATTCTGATTACCCCAAGTTGGCCGACTGCAAGAAGTGCCTCGCTCAGTGCAAATGCACCTGTTCTTCCGCATGATGATGCATCTTCTTCGATCTGATCCCAATGTTCTATTGAGTTAATGTTTGATTGAGTTAATGTTGAATTTTATTGTATTGTTTTCGGTTCTTTTCACTCCTCTAAATCGAGATGGTCCTTGTGAATTGTGATAGCTTTGTTGGGATTAAAAATGTTTTTTCTCCTACCATTAATTGATCAAGTATTTCCTTGTTGTGGTAGCTAGTGAATCTAGTGAAGTAGTGATTTAGCTAGTCACGTATTCATGTATTGTTGTTTCTGGTATGCTGATAAAATATAAAATATAAAACAATAACTTTCTAACTAAGAAAACAATATAGCTAAATATCTATATTCCTAAGAGCAAGTCCAACAGCTTCCCTACAAAATTCTCCAAGATATAGTACTACATCCCCATATTCCCTATCTTTTTTTGCTTCAACTCCAACAGTTTCCCTAATGTGGGATTAGAATTTAATGCATGTGCATTAAATTTCAGTATTTTATCTCTTTATTATTGTTTTTTCACCATTAAAGTATATTTTGGAATCTTAATATTTTAAATTACGTATGATAAAAAAAATGTGAAAAATATATATTATTAAAATATGCATTAAAACGAACATAACAAGATCTCACATGACAATATTCAAATTTTTATAAACATTTAAACATAGTCATGTATGATCTTGTTTTGTTCGTCAAAATATGAAATTTAATAATATATGTTTCTTATAATTCTTTATTATATACAATTAAAGATAATCACATTTGAAATATGTATTTGAATTATAAAACTAATAAAGAGAAGTAAATGATCAACATAAATGCATTAAGCATTAAATTTTGTTTCCCCGAGTTTTTTTCTCTCTCTACAGATTTGGGGAAGCAAGATTTCTTCAAAATCCCCAAGTTGGGGAATGGGATAGGGAATCTGTTGGAGCTGAAAAATGGCTCATATTCCCTAAATTTATTGAAATCCCCCAACTTAGGGAAGCTGTTGGACTTGCTCTTAGAGCAAGTCCAACAGCTTCTCTACGAGATTCTCCAAGATATAGTACTACATCCTCATACTCCCTATCTTTTTTTGCTTCAACTCCAACAGCTTCCCTAGTGTGGGGGTTAGAATTTAATGCATGTGCATTAAATTTCAGTATTTTACCTCTTTATTTCTGTTTTTCACTATTTAAATATATTTTGAAATCTTAATATTTTAAATTTCGTATAATGAAAAAAAGTGAAAACTATATATTATTAAAATACACATTACAACGAACATAACAAGATCTCACATGATAATATTCAAATTTATATATGTATGCGAACATAGTCATGTATGATCTTGTTGCGTTCGTTATAATATGAAAATTAAGAATATATTATTTTTATAATTTTTTGTTGTATATAACTAAAGATATTTACATTTGAAATGTATATTTAATTTGTTAAAAAATAAAGACAAACACATGAATAGGAAAATAATCAGTCATAAATGCAAAAGCATTAAATTTTGCTTCCCCAAATATTTTTTCTCTCTCTACAGATTTGGGGAAGCAACATGGAGATTTCTTCAAAATCCCCAAGTTGGGGAATGGGTTGGGGAAGCTGTTGGAGCAAAAAAAAAAGTCTCATATTCCCCAAATTTAATGAAATCCCCCAAGTTGGGGAATCTGTTGGACTTGCTCTTATCATTTGTCCCTAGTTTTAATTAAGACAGGTCTCCCAGTAGATCTCATCAATTTAATATAAAATTTTATTGGTACATAAATAAAGATATCAACATTTTATAATTTTTAGATATATACAATTTAAGATATTAATGGTCAAATATTATTGAGTCAATAATCAAAATTGGACGGAGGAAGTATTGATTTCTTGTTCAACTCAGGCAAATTAAACACCAAGTTCATGACTCATGCGAACAAATGCCTAGGTTTTCCTTCCTTCTTTCTTCTTAACATTATACTCCCAGAAAACGTATTTTTAATTAGGAATATATATATTCTATACTACCATATGAAATTGCATGCAAAATAGAAAGTTGTGTCTTTTTTCGCTCAATCCCACGAACTGCCTTGTTTAACCTAAATAATATAATCGATCCAAAATAAGCTTGGATCCATATCAATGGGACCGATCTGATTCCGTAACAAAGGTGTGCCCAATTTCCCTATCTTTTGCTGTTCCTGATTTTCAGTATATTGATTTTGATTCTTTTAACATGCAATTGGTTGTGTTTAATTTGTGAAATCCCTGTATTGTATCTTGTATGTGGATCACTGTGTGACTATGTGTATCTTTTGAATACCATCATGCGAAACTACTGTTTGATTTTCTCCCTCTTTCGATTTGATACTATATTCAGATCGTCTGTCTACGTTAATGTTTCCAAGTTATGTTATAGTGTTTTTTACTCAGACATTATAGATTAGACACATGATCATGGCATTCATGGTTTTCAGAATTCGGAAAAATACAGGGTTCTTGCTGAGATATGGACAACAATGGTCCTGAAGATCCGTTGCTGCCTAGGTCTGTAGAATCGTTGAAGAAGGAGAAGAGCATTTTGATCAAAATGCGGCTGCAAAGCATCAAGATTCTGTCTTCCCAGAACCAAGAAGATGCTGTCCTGGAAACAGCCCCCAACTCCGAATCTCTTGCCGATCAGAAGAAGCTCAACATCAAGAATTCAGTCATTTGTTTGACTGCTTACATCGTCGTCGGAGTGGTCAGCTTCACCCTTGTCGGAGATCAGATCAGCGGCACCAAAACCAACGATATTCTCGATGCTGTCTACTTCTGCGTTGTCACGATGACCACTGTCGGATATGGTGACCTCGTACCAAACAGCAAGCTGGCCAAGCTTCTAGCCTGCTGTCTCGTCTTTGCAGGCATGGCTCTGGTTGGCCTTGTTCTTAGCAATGCTGCAGATTACATTCTGGAAAAACAGGAAATCCTTCTGGTTAAGGCCACTCACATGAGACAGAGGTATTCAGATGCCGAGATCCTTAAAGAAGTCGAAGCCTACAAAACCGAGTACAAGTTTGTTGCTGCTCTCTGCTTCCTCGGATTGCTTGTAATAGGTGGCACTTTGTTCTTGCATAAAGTTGAGGATTTGAGCCTTTTCGATGCATTTTACTGCGTTTGTGCGACGATTACTACACTTGGATATGGGGATGAGAGCTTTTCGACTAAGGCGGGGCGTTTGTTTGCTTCATTGTGGATACTAATTAGCACCCTTTGCCTAGCTCAGGTGTTTTACTACCTGGCTGAGAGTTATACCGAAAGACGGCGAAGGTCTATGATCAACTGGATTCTTTCCAAGAAACTTACTGTCTCTGACCTGGAAGCTGCTGATCTTGATCATGATTCCTCAGTGAGGTAAGTTTTATAAGAAAATTCAGAAAAAAATATACTTGTAGTTTTGATGATCATGTAAACTGATCTGAATTGTTTGAGGTTTGGTTTACTGTTGTCATTTCAGTGCGGCCGAGTTCATTGTGTACAAACTTAAGGAGATGGGAAAGATCAGCGAAGAGGATATCGATATGGTGATGGAACAGTTCAAGAATCTTGACATAGATCAATCAGGAACTCTGACGAAATCCGATATCTTGTCTGAACATTCATCTGACATGCTGAGATGAACGTCAGTTTTTATCTTGTTCTTTTGTTTTGTCTTTCAAATTTTTGACCTTGTTCTAACTGAATTATGAGATCATGTTCTAACTGAATTGAGATTGGGATCGAGCATATTAATTGAGAACAAAATGACAGGAAATTTATGATATACATATGTGGTAACAAATGTAGTACAACTAGGATATACTTTAGGAAACTGCAGTTATAGAATCTTGTTATCAGTAATGTTCATGGCTGGAGGTGACATAGTCGAGGAGGCACTGGCCATCTCTGTCATTGTAAAGCTCGGTGGCTGATTGGCTGAAGATGAGAATCATTCCGAGCAAAAGGGCTGTGGAGACGAAAAGCGGCCAGAAGTAGGAGATGATGGCTGTGAATTCTGGTGCCAAGGTTGCAAAGACTGCAATGATGAAAGATGAAATGATGAGCACAGAAATCTCATATTTGTGTCGTCGAAAATTGGCAGATATCTCCATGGCCATTTCTTCTTGTGCTTTGGACAGCAGCTTTCATGATTATATATGATATCAAGGCTTTTGGAAAATTTAAGAAAGAAGAAAGGCAATTTTGTGGTTTTGTTGATTCTTTGCTGATGGATTTGAGTGATGAATATACCTTTCTGATGCAATTTGCATACTACTACTATCATCTTTGCCTTGTTTCTTCCTGATTAAACCATCTTTTATTATCTTAGTTGCCACGTACAATTACTAAATTGCCCTTGTATGTTGCTGTTAATGAAGGATAAACAAGTACATTGGCACATCCCATTGCTTATTATTTATGACGAAACAACGTCATTCACAATTACAAAATTACCCTAGTAAGGTAGAGCTATATTTGTTTACCATATAAGTAACAGCCATCATCATTATAGAGTGCTTCATGATTTGTTAAAAGTAAACAATAATTTTTATATATATCCATTATTCAAAAGCCTTATTTGGCTGTAGTAAAAAAAATCAAAGGATAACGAGTCTAAAAGGTTTCTACCAACACGGGTACTCTTGCATTGTAGATTCCTTGATTGTGAGTTTAACGGATGAAGAAGAAGGTATCATTTCCTTTAGCCGGTTGGCGAGCTCTATGGATTGCTTCTCCGACAGCAAGTCTCTTACGTGTGGATATGTCAGCAGACCACGTGGATCAATAATTACTGTCTCAAGACATGTGGCATTCTCCACAAAAAACATGATCAGTTCATTATCCATCTCATGACCATAGTATCCGCGCAGCTCAACCGTCTTTAGGTACTGGAGCACAAGTTTTGGACCCTTCACCAATGGCCTGTCTTCCATGCAAATTTCGTAACGCCTCTCCGCCTGTAAATGACACAAGAATAATCAGTAGCAGCACTAGAATAATCAATAAAGCAGGACATTAATTCATTTTGATTATTTATAATAACAAAATTGAATATATATATATATATATATATAATCCACCTGTAGTATGAACTTTTCCAAATTCGGTGATAAGCTTATTAGAGAAGTTAAATGCATAAGGCTTTGGGGCTTCTTATGTTGCACATTTAAGGTTAGCTGTCTCAACTCGCCTAGTTGGGGAACTCGAGTAACTTGATCGGCTAGCTGAGATGACAAAAAGATGAATCAAAATTAACATTAATTTTGCATATCATCAATTTCAATACTAGTAGTTTTTAAATTAAGAAGAGATGGCCAACCTCGGCAGCATCGAAATACGAGACATCCAACGTAAGAATCTGCACCCTAGACAGGGAGCTAGAAACTAGCAAAGGAAGAAGCAGTTTCCCAAACTCGTGGGCTGGATCAGATGCTAGACATACTTGCACAAGTTTTGAATTGTTTTCAAGCATCGACACTCTGTTAAGTTTTAGTGACACAAGATTTGTATCTCGCACACTTATGTTTCTTAGATAGGAACAATGACATATCTCCAGATATTTTAGTGCAGGGAATGTTCCGCAGACCTCAAGGTTGATTAGGGTTCGTGACAAACAAACTTTTACCCGTTCCAAATTCCGACACTTGTTCAAGAAAAAACTAATGACTTCCCCGCTCACACTCACACGAGCTAAACTTAACGACCTTAGCGAATCAAAACAGCGTATCCGGAGGACATAGTTGTTTTGGTCAAAATAATGGTTAGGAGAAAGAGGAGGAGATTCCTTTGAACTTTCATTACTTGTCTGGTCAATGATTCTGTTAGGGAAACCATAAATGTTAAAAGCCCCGGCATAGTTGTGGCAATCGATTAGCATATCCAATTCTAGGGTTTGCAGTTTTCTGGCGAATGCAAATTCGAGCCAGTTGTTGATGTCATTCTGAAATGAAGCGTCCAACTCAAACCGAATCCTGAACTCGTCCATCTCCTCGGGTTTTTCCCATGATCTGAGTACGCAATTTACACATTCAACAAACCTTTTCATTAGTCCAGGTAAATCGGCAAGCCTTTCACTTCTCCAAACATTGTTTTTGGCTTCAGGTAGTATGTCTTCTTCCTTAATCAGCTTCATCTCTTCGTAATCAAAAATAGGTCGTTGCCGGATGACGCTAGACGAAATATTCATCCATGATTTTGATAGAATGCTTGTTCTAGCAGACTGTTTTGGTGTAAGAAAAGATAGGACGTGAATAACAATGTCATACGGCAGATCACTGATGCGATCCATCGAGGTTTAGGCTGTGATATTGTTCGATTTGTTAAAATAAAAGCTCTGATCAATTGTATAATGAGTTTTTCCTTATTTTTCCTTTTTCCATTTAAAAAAAGGTTACTATTGCATTTAAGAATCAATTTTTTCCCCTTTTTTTTGTTGGAAAGGGTTAATTTATGTTTGGGAAAATTGGGATTAAGGGCAGTGGAACATTAGAAATTGGAAAGTGGGGCAGTTTCACGTAATTTTTGAAAAGCGCAGTGAATAATCAACTTAATTTTAATTAATATGATTATTAATATAAAGACAACAATACCCTTATTTTTTGTTTAGATCCCTTATATTTAGTTTAATTTAGCTTATCTATATTTATTTTACTCCAATTTAAATAAAACTTATTTCTAATCAAATCTTTTCAATTCAGCTCAAAGCAGTCCAATTCATATGAACTTGATGAAACTTAATTGAATTAAATTCTAAGGAAGTGAACTAAATTGGCTTAATAAATCTGGAAAAAAATGATGGGGTATAATTAAATTGAATTTAGCTAGCCAAGTATAAATGAATTTAGTAAACTGGATTGAATTGAATTGAACTAAATGAAAGTAAATATTATTTTTTAGATAGATATGAATTGACTTGGATTTCATTTTAACCAAAATTTTGATTAAATTTAATGAAGCTGAACTGAATTAAACAAAAAAAATGTGAACTTAAAATGAATTGAATTCGTTCAATTTTGAATTATCTGAATACATTTAAATTAAATTGAACTAAGCAAAAGGGAAAGAAATTGAACTGAATTCAACTAAATTTGAGTGAAGTCACATAATTTAATGAAATGAAACTGAACCGAATACTACTAGAGTGAACTAAATTGAATTGAACCAAAACTACATAAAATGATATAGGGCTAAATTGGACTAATTTGAATATAAATGCATTCATTTAGATATTGGAGTAAACTTATTGAAACTAAACTAAATTTAACTAAGCAAAACCAGTCTAAATAAAAATAATAGAAATAAGGGTATTGTTGTCTTTATATTAATAATTATATTAAATTAAAATTAATTTAATTATTCACTACCCTTTTCAGAAATTATGTGAAACTTATACCCCACTTTCCAATTTCTAATATTCCACTGCCCTTAATCCAAATTCTCCCTTTATGTTTCTCTCAATAATTTATGTTTCTCATAGTTACATTTTGGTTTAATCTTTTCTTTTCAACCATTCATTTTTTCATTGACTAAGAAAATAAACTATTTCTAGTATATATCCCTCTAAACCAGCAGTTTCTGCACAAGGAGATTTTTTTTCAGTCAAAGAGGATAAATTTTGACTGAAATTTTTAATGCATAGATAAATAAATAAAATAAAATTATTATCGCATCTAATATAACATGTAATTTATTAATATCTTAATCATAAACGTAGTTAAAGATATTAGCCGTACATTTGTATTAATGTAAAGTAGTAGAGTACTATTTTTAATGAAACACTATTTTTTATCATTTATAATAATGGGACGCTGAGTACTACTCCTCACAAGTCACAATGAATGCTAGTTGTGATTAATTCATACACATTGAATGCTAGAGGATTCCAGCTAGCATTGTAGTATGAGTTTTTATCCGTTTTTATCCTCCGTATTCAGATTTCAGGGTTTCCTCCATGCGCCACGTAGTATTTTTCTCTCTCATCAAATCCAGAATTTATCATTGCCCCAGTTTAAAAGTCCCCTTGTCTATCTTTTCTTTCACCAGTACTCCAAAACAAACGCAACACTCTTCTTTCACCAAATTTCTGAACCATTCAACATGCCTGTTAGCGAAGCCGAGAAGCAAGCTAAAGCGCTTCGTGATTCCAACTCAGTTCTTCAACTGTATGCTGTGGCAAGAAAGGCGGTCCAAGATGCAGATCAAGAAGATGAAGAAGGTTTGGCTCAGCTTAGAGCTGATGTTGCACTACAGAGGAACTACCTCAATACTCTCAGCGAGATTCTGCTGCTGACGGACGACGACGGGCGTGAGGCTGCACACCTCCTCCGAGAAAGCCCGGCTAATTGGGAGGTTGTCTTCTACTTCAAAACTTCAACGGTCAATCTGCAGACGGTGAAGCAACATATCGGCGGGAATCGCAAGTACGAGCGCTACCTGGAGCCTAATACCCTCGCCAAATGGTAGCCTAGATGTCTTAGGTTTGGTGATCGATGATGAATTTGGCCTTGTGTCTTTTTAGGTTTGATTTGGAGGGTTAGTAATGGTAGCCTTGTCTTAGGTTTGATGATGATGATGAATCTGGATGAACAACATTGTGTTGAGATTATATTGAATTGTTCCATCTGGTTTCTCTTTGACAGCAATACTCTGTTTTATTTGCATAGGAAATCAGAGTATATATAAGGTTTCAACTCAGTCTAATAAGAAATAGCCACATTATAACTCAGTCTAATATAAGGTTTCAACTCAGTCTAATAAGAAATAGCCACATTATAACAAACTTTAATCAATGTCACTAACTATTAAGCCGTTCACTACTATTAAGTAAATAGCTTGGTGGTGTCCGGTAGGGGCTCTTTTGGAAGATCGAAGGCTTTAATTTTACCGAATAATCTTTTCTTCGTTCTTAACTTCAAAAGAAATAATACGTGGACCAATAATTAACATTGTACATATTGATTTAGTTGGACAATGGACAAGCAAAGAAAAGCTAATCCATTCTCAAACTCTTCATTCTTACTCTCTTTTAAAGTCTTTACACATGCTAGGAAGTTTTATTCTCTCTTTATTACTGCTAAGAAGCAACATCATGACTTAAAAGTACAATGTCACAAATATGGTCATCCTCATCCCCTCGACTCGAGAACTAAAATGGACATAAACTCCGATGAGGCGATGACAACAGTGCGATCTCACAGTGAAGGGGATGGAAGAATCTTCCCTGAGCATGTTCCAAAACCAACTAGGTAGCCATCACCCTGCAAAATAAAACATGCCCGTTCCATGAACCTTTATCCAACAACTATAAAACCAGGTAATATAGAAGTACAAACTTGTCCACAAACCTTGCAAACCCCAGAAAAGACTACTTCATCCCCATCCTCAAGAAATCGGCGTTCAGTTCCTCCTAACGACAACGTTTTTGTGCCATTCCAGGTCAGTTCCAGCAGGCATCCCAATGACCCAGGTTCCTGCACGGATATATATTACATTAAGCATTGTTGCAGTGACGGCGAAATTGCAACCCAAAACGAAATGGGTTCAGATGACGTGGCACTAAAATCTTACAGGTCCACTGATGGTGCCAGTTCCAAGGAGATCCCCGGGTCTTAAATTGCAGCCACTGATGGTGTGGTGTGCAAGTTGTTGGGTGATTGTCCAGTATCTGCATCACAAAAAACTTTCAACAATTGATATCATGCTAAAATCTACATTGTCCATTTGGAACTTAAGAAAAGGAAACACAAAGATTAAACTTCTAACAGATATCATTTCCATCGATCAAGCAATTATAATGAAGGGGTTCAGTAAAATTGTACAAATGTGGATCCTTACAAGTTGTTAAAGTTGCTTCTGGTGACAACATGTGAAGCCTCTTGTCCAGCAGGCTTAAGAGTAACCTGGTAATTTCATGAGATTAAAAAAGCAAATCCTCTTCAATTGAAGTAGAACTATAACTTTCACTTGTCCATTTCTCTTTTTGATAATGGGAAGCATATAAGATACTCTCTTACATTGGAGAACAATGTTACTGCTTAACTGGTGAAAGAAACCAATCTTTAATAAGTAGAATTACCTCCAAATTGATGTCATAGTTTTTCGAGGCAGTTTCAGCCAGATAGGGGAGAGGAGCAGGGTCCTGCATCCAAGATGAACAATATGGCTCTCACCAAGAACACATGGCCAATTCTATAATTCTCAAAAATATTGAAGAATACAAAATACCTGTTTTGGAGCATCACAGGAAAACGGTTCAAGGGCATCTAAGGTTACAATCCAAGGGGATACAGTAGTACCTGAGGAACACACACACAAACCCTTAACAGTGAACTTCTAATCAGTAAATTGGGACTCAAACAGTGCCATCATAAAGGACAATCAACTGCAGGAATTTGAAGTATTGTATAATAGAGTTTTGATATTTAAAAGGAATACAATTGCTTACCAAAACTTTTTCCAAGAAAAGGACCAAGGGGAACATACTCCCATGCCTGAATGTCCCTTGCTGTTGAAATGGTTCAGTTAGTATCACTTAATGAAAGAATCTGTCAGTAAAACGAATCAAAGTCCATTGACCATACCACTCCAATCATTCATCAGAACAAGTCCAAAGATATGATCCGCAGCCTCGTTCACATTGATAGGTTTCCCCAGTTTATTCCCTGGACCAACTACAGCAGCCTGAAACAAATGAAGGATTGGAACGATCAATTTGAAGTATGCTAAAGAAGACTGGAACATAATGAAATATCACAATTTAGCTTCTAGAATCTAGGATGCTCTAACTCTAATGGTTACGTCACAATAATGAGATAAAACAGTTGATAAGATACACATATGCTGCAGCTGCTTACCATTTCTAACTCAAAGTCCAACTTTCGAGAAGGCCCAAAATAAGGTGTAGAGCTATCATGAGGAGGCTGAGCTTGTCCTCTGAGGCAAGACATAAAGATGGGAAACAATTATATCTCGTACATAATGGTTACAGGAGAGGCGAAACCATTTAAGATATGGTAAGGCGTAGCAATTGAAAAACGCATACTCTTATGTTTACCTGGGCCTAACGATGTCTGTGCCAGATATGACAATAGAAGAGGCTCTTCCATGATATGCAATTGGAAGCTGAAACCTGTAAAAAAAAAATTTAACATAAACATCAAAGAAGTACCTCCAGTATAACATTTACTGTAACTTCTATATTCCCCTATCTTCTAAAGAAAACTGTTTGCGCACACTTTTATCTTACACATTGTTTCATATGTCATCAGAAAAATGAAAAAAAGGTGATCACATACCAGTTAGCATTGACAGCGTTGTGTGGACCTCGGAACATAAGCCCACAATTTCTAGCATGATGCATTGATGAGAAAAAGTCAGTGTAGTCTCCAATTGCAATAGGAAGAGCCATCTGCACCTTATCCTACACCAACACCATCATAAACAAATCCAATAAAACAACTTCAAAACAGCTCAAGTAAAAAGATCCAATCCAACCATTTAAAAGATGCAATATGCAAACCTACCATCGGTGTCAGAGCCATCGACCTTACAGATTCATTATCACGCAAAGACGGTTCAGTTGCTGCAACAACACACAAGCCGTCATATAATTACCACTTTATTCATAATTCACAAACGATAAATAAACTCGGTAACACCTTCCCAAACTATAAAATTATGCCAGCAGATAATGTATTCAAAAGTTTAAAATAAAGACTCCCATTTGTCCACACGAATAATCACGTTTCTCTAATAAACAACTGTATCAATATTTGCTCATTTCCAACAAAAAAACAATAACGATTCGGTAATTTACCAGAGAGTAGCTTCTGTAGAGTAGAACGAGCTTCTTTCCAAGCAGGTCTTCCAAGCTTCAGAAACTTGTTCAAATTAGGCTGCTCAATTATCAACAAATCAAATCAGCTCCATAAACACAAAATAGAGAAATAAACACACATTTACGATAACGAAATCAGCTTCATAACCTGGTGGAAGCAATCGGAAGAGCTGAGGAGAGGCCCGTCGAAAAGCCCGGCGGAGGAGAGGACGGAAAGGTCCACAACATGGTCACCGACGGCGACGCCGATGCGAGCAAAGGTGCCTGGGGTTGGCCGGAAAACACCGTACGGGAGGTTCTCGAGCGGGAAGTGAGAATCGGGGGCGATTTCGAGGAACGATTTCAATCCCATTGCAGAGTCGGAGTTGGGAGTAGGAGTGATGAGGGAAGAATGTTTGGGGGGATATTTGTAGCGGGCGTGTAGGGGGTGATCACAATCTTTTGGATTACGTAACGTAGACCAATTTTATTTCTATACTTCTTTGAATGATGGTAGTAGCACTTTTTAATTATCTTATTCTTATTTTGAAAATCTTGATTTTCTTTTTCTTAACAAAATCTTGTTTGATATCAATCACATAATAAGTCATTATGTTAGGATTTCGTAGGAGATAAAGAACGTACTCAGTGCCGGTTAGTGGCGGAACCAGGATTATATTTGAAATATGGCACATTAACACTAACAAGGTTGAGAATGAGTCGGCGACGACGATCGACTGATGTGCACGACAGCGCTCGACGACAAATTTTCCAAGCGTAAGGTGAGAGGCGGAGATTTTTCTAGGTTGATACGCGGTCTCTGTCTGAGATCTCCTTATTTTTATTTTCTTGGATTTATTTCAAGGTTATCAAGGCGCTCTATGGACCGCCAGAACGCCTGGACGATACGGCGCTCGCCATGACATAATTTGGCGAGCATATAATATATGTATACTTTTGTATATAATATTATGTATAAAAATAATATAATTGAATAATACTTAAGTGTAGGGAGATGTTACTCATATAAAATACAGAAGAATATTGCTAAAAAAGAAAAACTAAAATTTCAGATTTTATATAGGGCCCGTGCCCCATAGTGCCCAGGCGTAGTTCCGCCCATGGTGCCGGTCCTGGAGTTTCGGGGATGAGGCGAGGAAAAAAATAATAAGGCCCCACATATACTATAAGGATAATAATTTAATGATATGGTTAATAAAATAAAAATTATAATAGATATTTCAATTATTAGAGAAAAAATTTTAAATCTTTATTCTCTTTTAATGTTTTAACATTATTAAAAAAATTAAAAATGAGAGTTTATTTAACATTTTAGACCTCGGTTTTTATTATATAACAAAAACAAACTTAAAAAGTCCCAAAATTACTAATTATATAATAAAAGTTAATTTTAAAAAATAGGGACCCAAAATTAATCAAAATTTGAGGGCCTACGGCGAAGGGTTTCAGTTACCTCAAGGTGAGGCCGCCCCTGAAATTTTGGAGGATGCAAAGCAGAGTAACTCCTGAAATTTTGCAAAACAAAAGTAATAACATCTAACTTCACAATATGGCAACCCACGAAAACATATAATTAGAGATGTTTGTACATGAATTAAATTTAAATGTTATATCACCAGTAATGAGGTAAAAAAATTTCATACAAATGTTTTGGATCCTTTGAATCTGAAGTTTTTAATAAGTTTTTTTTCTTTTATGCTGGTCCTCATGATCGAAACTCTTATTTATATATCTAGATTGAGCTTCACGTGATTCGGTTACTTCTTCCGGATTTTAGATTTAGATGCTTGATTTTGAGTTTCAAAGCGTCTGCAGGTTGGATCAAAGTGTTTACAGTTTGAATCAAAGTGTTTACGCTTGAACTACACATGTCAACGTGTTTGTGGTGTTGCGGATGTTGAAGATTCCGGATTAACATGGTTGATTATGCTTGGATGCGGATCCCTTGTTAAGCGCTTTTATTGGTACTGTTTTGATTGTGGCAGTATATTCCTGAGGGGATATTACTCTTTTATTGGATTTCATCTTTGTAATAAAACAATTACTCTGATTAGCATTTAGTTTGATTATGCTTGATAGGATACATAAAATAGATGTTCGATTCCACTTATTGTAATCGCAGTTGGACGTTACTCAACATTGTGAATGATATTTTTTTAAAAAAAAACCCAATAATGAGGTTAAGATTGGAAGCGTTGAGATTAAGATTTTGATTTTCATCGACGTTTATGTTAGATTGTTAGAGCATCTCCAATGCAAGCCTCTCAATCAAAAAAATTAATAGTCACGTAAGATTGATACTCTAAAAATCTAAAAATCTTCTCCAATCCAAGCATCAATTAAGGGGTCAATATTATGGCCTCGTTTGGCATTCAGCTGTTAGCTGTTAGCTGTTAGCTGATTCCACCAGCTGTTAGCTGTTAGCGGATTTAATTAGCTGTTTTGACTAGCGTTTTGACTAGCGGTTTGTATATGAGTGTTTGGTAAATAACAATTAGCTGTTAGCTGTTTTATTGTGTTAAATGACTAAAATAGACATTATTACAATTCATTATATATTTTTTTATTTTGTATCTGTTACTTGTTTTGAAGTATTGAAAAATATTTTTATTACTATATGTTTGTTTTTTTATGTTATTTGAAAATTGAAAAATTATTCATTATTAATGTTTATACCTATATTTGTTTAAAATTTATTTTTAGATTAAACATGAATGTGTGGCCCCTTTAATTTTATTTATTTACGTGAGGTTTATTATTTTTTATACTCTTGCATAAAAAAAATATTTTTATTTATTGAGGTTTTTAAATAAATACAAAATTAATGTTTTGTACGGTTACCTTCGTACAAAAAGTCACGTAGATAAAAAATATTGAGGTTTTGATGAAATAAAGAAAAAGGAAATTCTTGAGAAATAGGGATAAAAAAGATATTTTGTAATATTTTTTTAATGAAGTTTTTGTAAACGCTGCTCTTTTCAGCGTTTCAGAAACGAGAGGTTTCACCAAAACAGCTACGTAGAAAAAGCTATTCACCAAACACAGTAACTAGCTGTTTGACTAATCAACTATCCATATTTAGATGAAAAAGCTAAACGCTCTTCAAACCTCTCGTTACCAAACGGGACCTATGTGTCACATGACATGGATTGAAGGCATCAATTAAGGGGTATATACATTGATGCTCAATTTGAAGGCATCACTTTGCCAACTTAACATATTTAAACTTTTTTATTAATTAAATCATTTAATCATTCCATATTTGAATTTGAAAAATAAATGCAATATTTAATTCAATAATATTTTTGTGACAATTGATAGTTGCATTGGAGAACCAAACTTCAAAATAAAAGTTTTCAATCTTACATCACATTGACGCTCAATACAAATTTGATAATTGAAACCTATTTTTACTCATGACTCTCTCACCATTGGAGATGCTCTTAGTACAATCAAAAATAGCAATTTTACCTTTTCCTTTATTTTCAAAATTTTAAAACTCCAAAATCCATATACCCATTCATCCACTGCCTGCAACAAATAAGTTGACACTCGCACTTTCAGCCCGGCCCATTCCGACATTGAATATTCCTCTCTGACCACCAGTGACCAGTTGACCACGTCCCTACTTTCAAGACATGACCGTTAGAAGTCCATCGCTTCACAGGGCAGCAAAATCAAAATCCCAAATCATCCATTTCTTCAAAGGTATCAAGAAATCTGAGGAAAGAGAGGAATAATCTAAGAGCCCAGAGAACAAAACCGTGATAGGAAATCGCAGAATCCTCCGAAGAAGAAGGGCGGCGGCGGCGCGAACATTTAAACCCTGAGCATTTCATTCTAGTAAGTATAATTTTCTTCAGCAATTTGATTTTAGTGCTAACGATGAAGGATTATAACTGTGAATTCTTGGAGCAGTTTTCAAAGAGTTTTGGCCCTAATTGAGATTGTGTAAGTATAGTTGTCAAATTGGTCCTAGATCTGGGTACACTGTTGTTGAAGGGGAATCTGTAAAAATTATATTTTTCTTCAGCCCTTTTCTTTTCCTGGCTTGTATAGATGCATTATAATGTGCTTTATATGTTCAATGTATTTGCAAGTTTATTTAGCAGAAGGCATTTTGTGCATACTGCATAGACTAAGTTGTTGCAGTTTATACTTTTATGGTTGGAGTAATTGTCATAAGTATTTACTCTTATTTACCATAAGGCATTTATGGTTTACTCTCTAGTGGTATAGCATATGTTTAAAATCGGAAACGGATAGTAGACTATTATTGCTTTTGTCACTGATTTTCACAGATGTTTGTTTTATAATGTCTTTTGTATTTTGGCAATGTCCTAATTCTTGGCAGTGCACTTAGGATATGTTTTGCTGTAAATGTGGAAAGAAAAGGATTTGTAGGCTTTAGGTGGGATGAATAGAATTGTGTATAACACTTTGGACTGCTGTGTTGTCATGTGATATTACTTTCGCCATCGTTCATGACTATAATCCATCATTAATCTCATCATTTAAATGTACTCTCCAGGCTTCTGCTATGGCTACTCCAGCTCACCGGTTGATTCAAGATCAGAATTTGAACATTCGCTCTACTGGTACTTACATTAACGTGCAATCTCTTGCTCCATTGCTACTTCTTCTATTCTTTAGGTATCACTAATTTGCAACAAATTGTTTATTCAGCAGGAGCATTTCTGGGAGGGAAAATTGATCCCACCAGGTCTACAAAGAAAGGGGCACTTGGGGGAAGGAGGGCACTTGTTGACATATCAAATTCCAAGAATGTTGGTGTAGTTGGAAAAGATGTTGGTGCAGGTAAGCTGAACTCTTTCCGGAACCTGGACAAAGGGAAAGCAGGTGGTCGAAAAGCACTCAGTGACCTTACAAACACTGTCAAGCAACAGCCGTCTCTTCAGAATGCATCTGGCAAGAATCAAAGCAAAAATACCAGTGCTATTGCTGAGAGGAAAGTACCATTTGTTTTCAAGGAGGAGGGATTTCTGCATAATCATGAGGAGTGCTTGAAAGCACAGAGAAAGACCATGGATTATGATTTCGTCTTGGAAACAATAGGACTAACCAATGGTACCAACCTATTTCTTTTTTCGGTTCTGATGTTTCATAAGGACAGTATTTTTCTCTTGCATATTCGGTTGGTTAAACTCTTCTAACATTCTCTTTTTCGTCAGGATCTTCCTTAGTGATTCATCGATCCGGTCAGTTTAAGGTAAGTCAGAGCTTTCATTTCTCGAATACAAATTCAACACTCTAGCCTTTCTAAAGATGTATCAATGATAAGACTGTCTTTCTTTTACCCCTTTCAGCCAAAGAGCCCTGTGAAGCATATTGAAGAAATGGAAGACATGGTGCAGAGTGAAGACGATGATGCTAACATGAAGTTCAAATGGCAACCTGAGCTACCAGATTCTCCTGTGTGGGAACCATTGAATGAGAACTACTGGAAAGACGAGGACTTCCTCGATTTCAAGCTGATCGAGTCTCTCCACAACTGAACAAGTTCTAGGTTCTGATCCTGAGCTCCACTATAATGCTTGTTAACATTATCTGATTGCAGTTAGATCTTCTCTCTATTATGATATTGTTCGTTGGTTTACCAGAAATTGCATTTAGCATACACGGCCTATTTTTCGAGTATAATTTGCAACATTCAATCACACAACTAGCAGAAGCACTCTTTAAAGCTGGATCACATTTAGATGTAGAGAGAATAATATGGCTTTTAGTTGTTCCATTCTAAAACCCGAAAACCATCTTAAACAAAAGCTCCCTAGCCAATGAAGCTAGCAAACTAACTATTTAACAGAGCATTTTCGAAGAGAGCTTTCTCTAGATTTAACAATTCACAACATGATCCTCCTTGTCTCCGCACCACCGATGAATTCAACCTCTTTGAGACAATCATGAGTGTGTGATAACGTCATCAGATCGAAAGAGCCTAATTGGTCATCGTCCCACTTGTGGTAATCCAGTGTCAACTTGTGCAGTTTGGGATATGCAGCAAGAATGGCGGGAAGGACAATGAGGGGGTTGCACCTCTCATCAACCGCCAGAGACTCCAGATTGTCGAGGCCGCCGCTCTTCAACCCCTGATAAAGGTCGGCCGGAACAACCGACTTTAACGTAAGGGAGGTTAGGTTGTCCCATGTGCCTAACATAGGAAACGCTGGATAAAGAGAAGCTACACTTTCCGTATGGGGTTGCTATCAATTTCCCTAATCCAATCTATATTAGGATTTAGGATATTGTTAATGTACATCTATATTATTTCCATATGGGATGATATTTGACCAATTACAAATTTTCATATTTGACACGTCTATGGAGACCACTGACTATAAGATCGTTATCGGTCGAATTTGTTGTTAGTGAGTTTCAACATCGGGTTGCTTGTGATGCCAGAGAACTTCAGTATAAATTTGTCTAGAAAAACAGTAAGGTATTAGAGCAAGTCCAACAGCTTCCCCAACTTGGGGGATTTCATTAAATTTGGGGAATATGGGTCTTTTTTTTGCTCCAACAGCTTCCCCAACTCATTCCCCAACTTGGGGAATTTGAAGAAATCCCCATGTTGCTTCCCCAAATCTGTAGAGAGAGAAAAAATATTTGGGGAAGCAAAATTTAATGCTTTTGCATTTATGACTTGATTATTTTCATATTCATATGTTTGTCTTTATTTTTGAACAAATTAAATATACATTTCAAATGCAAATATCTTTAGTTATACACAACAAAAAATTATAAAAATAATATATTCTTAATTTTCATATTATAACGAACGTAACAAGATCTTACATGATTATGTTCACATGCATATATAAATTTGAATATTATCATGTGAGATCTTGTTATGTTCGTTGTAATATGCATTTTAATAATATATATTTTTCACATTTTTTCATTATACGTAATTTAAAATATTAAGATTTCAAAATATATTTAAATAGTGAAAAACAGAAATAAAAAGATAAAATACTAAAATTTAATGCACACGCATTAAATTCTAATCCCCACACTAGGGAAGCTGTTGGAGTTGAAGCAAAAAAAGATAGGGAATATGAGGATGTAGTACTATATCTTGGAGAATCTTGTAGGGAAGCTGTTGGACTTGCTCTTAGAGACTATGAATAATGAAGGAAATTAAGTAAATTATAATGTATTTAACTTAAATTTATTATGTATTCAATATATATAATATTTCCAAAAAAGAAACAATTGGAAAATTTTCTAAAAGAGGAGGTTATTAACCCCTGTCACCCTATGGGCCTCCCGTTTTGTCTGGTCTTTTGATCAACTTGCCTTCTTCATCCAAATAAATCACTCTAATGTGTATTTTTTTGAGTAATTTTTACTCTAAAATTTTTATATAAATAACACATGGATAACACAATCATGATACAATAAGAACGATAAAATATTGTTATGATTAAACTAAATTATTATATTTTCTTTAAAAATTATTTTTATACTTCATTTTTAACCTCAATATATAAAATATTGAATTCAATCCAAATCCCAACGTACTTGTTTTTGAGCGTCCGCTATATTAAATTAAAATATTGTAGTAATTTTTAATTTATGAAACAAATTATTTATTAAATTAATTAATATATATAAGTTTAACAGTTAGAATTGATAGAATTAATTAATTGTGTGGCGTATTTTATGTACTGCGACCAGAGAAGACGACTTCTGGAAAAATCGTCCAATTGGTAGGGTTTGCAACGATGTCGAGCCCAAATTGCTTCGTGTGTGGTGCTCTTTACCTGCAAACACTCTTTGGTTTGTTTAAATTGCAGCAAAAGCTTGCAGAAAGAAAAATCCGCGTGCAAAGAATGCGGGGAAATCGTGACAAGTATTTTGTTTATTTTGCAAATTTTGTTCGATTGTTCTATCGGTTAGATCTATTCCAATTTCTATATTTACGTGGTAAATATTCCAATTTATATATATATATTTACGTGGTATACCGTAATTAAACTAATGAGTAATTCATTATAATTTAGAAAGTTATTGTCAGTTTTAATATATTATTCGAATTTATATTTATATAAAATAAATTACTATTTTACGTAATAATTTCCCGAGCAGGTAATCAATGTAATCAATATTTAAATTTAGATCTACATATATACATTACTATTTATGTTGAGTAATATTTATAATAATTTATTATTATTAGTTATACATTAATAAATATTTTTATGTCAATAAGTGTTACATAAAATAATAAGTTAATATTTTTCAATCATTGATAAATAGCATTTATGTGAAATGTAAATGAAAAATTAATATTTTGGGACCTATACAAGAAAAAAAAATGGTAGTGTATGATTGTTGGACTATGTAGTTTGATACGTCATTAGCAAGTCAAGCTATATCTTAGCATTTCAAATAATAAGCAGTGCAATAAATCAAATAGCCTATCTTCTACTTTTTCAGTGGCGAACATGTACTGTTTAATTCTATCAACAATTAAACTGATCTGAACATGTATACTACTCACTTACAAATGTACTTCTCGAAATAACCAATGAAAACAGTTCGACTATTTTTTCCTATACATAAAGCAGCACCTTGGTTCAGAGCTTCTTAGTGATTTCTTCTTAAAATACCTTCTATTTTTCTTCAACCCTCATCTTTTCCTGGTTGTATAAATGCATTATAGTTCTTTATTTGTTCCATGAAAGTTTGTTACATAGGCCAAGATTGCAAATTTATTTTGCAGAAGGCATGTTATAGTGTGGCATTTTGTGTATTGACTGAATTGCAGTGTTCTCCTCTGCTATTAAGGATTTCTGCACAATCACGAGGAATGCTTGAAAGCACAGAGAAAGACCATGGATTATTATTTCGTCTTGGAAACCATAGGACTAACCAATGGTACCAACACATTTCTTTTCTCGGTTGATGTTTATCTGGACAGTACTTTTCTCTTTCAAATATGGTAAGATAAACTCTATTCTCTATTTCTTCAGGATCTTCCTTAGTGATTCATCGATCCGGGCAGTCGAATTTCTATTCTCGAAGATATACACACTCTAGCCTTTCTAAAGATGTAGTGTCTTTCAGCCAGAGAGCCCTGTGAAAGCATTTTGCAAACATTTAGGTTTGCTGAGTGAAGATGATGGTGTTAGCATGAAGTTGAAATGGCAACCTGAGCTACCAGATTCTCCTGTCTGGGAACCATTGAATGAGCACTACTGGAAAGACAATGGCTTCCTCGATTTCAAGTTGATTGAGTGAGTCTCCACAACTTAACAAGTTCCTATGTTATGATCCAGAGCTCCATTATATTGCTTGTTAACATTATCTAATTGCAGTTAGATCTGCTCTCTATTCCGATATTGTTCATTGGTTATCTGTTACCAGAAATTGCATTTAGCATATAAGGCCTATGTGTTATTTTAACTTGTTTTCGAGCATATTGGAAATTAAATTCAATTACACAACTGGGAAAACCATTCTATAAAGTTGGATCACATTTAGATATACTAGAATCATAAGATGGGGAAATCACAAAAATAGTATTACAACACAACATAGCATTTAGAGAATAATATGGCTTTTAGTTGTTCCATTCTAAAACCAGAAAACCATCTTACACCGCGAAAGAGAAGACCGTGAAACCAAATAACAGTGCAAAAGAGAGGGTGGTGGTGAGCTGAGAAGGAGCACCGGAAGGACTTGCTGGTGCATCGGCTGCTTTATTGGTGCTCTGATCACTATGCTGCACATTTACCGGCACCTTTAGTCCATTCCTGCAACTGTCCATGTTGCCACTAGCAAAGTACCTGGTGCCCTTGCTTTCAAGGGGTACCCTATCAAGTCCCTTGGAGTACATTCTGATTGGATTTGTTAGGTCACATGTCAAGAACTCTTCCAAGGTTTGCACCTCCATGATGCTCTCTGATGCTGATGAGTATGCAAACCCTGCAATCAATATGCACGTTTTTCATATGTCTAATCTAATATCGATCGATTAAATTTTATGCTCATCAACGGTCAACCATGATATTCTAATATGGGCAAAATGCTTAGATAACCCCCAGTTATGGGTTAAGTGCGATTGTGACCCTCAGTTCTTGGCTGGGTGCGATTATAACCCCCAGTTATGGGTTAAGTGCGATTGTGACCCTCATTCGATCAAATTTATGTAAAATATAACTCTAAACATGCTGATATGACCAATTCAGGTATACACATATGTGAGTAAACATAATTTCTCTTTGAATTTGAAATGAATTTCATAAATCATCTAAATATATTGTTTAGAAACACATCAAAAATACAATGTAGGGTTATAATTGCACTTATCAAAAACTCAGGGTTATATTTGCACTTATCACATAACTGAGGGTTATATTAGCACTTTTTTCTTCTAATATTAATATGGTTTATTTAGAGATTTTGTGTTTTCATTTAGCAACCATGATATCCAAGTTTTATGAATTTATGATATGGTAAATTTGCATTTAAAGTATGACGTTCTTATCATTAAACCCACTCAAGTTAAAACTACCACCAATATAATATCGTTCATGATTTATGTTCTAAAGTTTTAACCGGTTATCAATTAAGACCTGAATAAATTGTCATACTGAATAATTATGTTTAATATCTGAAATATTAGTTTTAAAATTGAGAATATCAGACTTAAAAATGAGAAGATCAACAATAATACATATACTCATCTAATAAAAGATCGTAATTAAAAGTGAGAAAGGAACATTTAGACAGCGGGTCTCACATGATAAGCTATAAAACGCAAATTCCCATATGAGGGAAGTTTGGCTTTTGTGAAAACTCATTTCAAATAAATCCCCCTTTTTCTCATAGATTTTTTTAAAATCTTTTATTCTTACATTTTTTTTTTCATTCCAAAATTAGCATATAAACAAATCATACTCTTATATACCTTCCTTAAATTTTTTATTTTGGAACGAATAGCAAAAATAAAATAAAAATATCGAATATGGAGAAAAAGGAAGAGTAAAAAATAATAAAAAAACATGCACGTACAAAGTGTGTCGCCAATCTCAAAGAGCCTCCCGGAAAGCCAAGACTCGAGATCTGCGGAAGCCGCCCAGCCCTGGTCGTTCCCCACCACGTGGTGAACCTGCGCCGCCGTGAACCGCCCTCCGCCGCCCAAACACACGACCAGAACAGCCACCGCCACCGCCACCATCTTCATCATCTTCCCTACACAAAAACACACGCTGACACAGTCCTAATCTGATTATATAGATAAGGGTATGTCGGTTTTGGTGGTTGTTGTGATTTGTGGCTGCAATGAAGTGGGAGAGAAGCAAAGGTAAAGATGTATATAAAGGAAATTTCTTTTTTACAATCTTTGATGATTTTTTCAGAGATAAACTGTACCTACTTCTTTCTCCTTTTTACCTCCAAAGTGTGGTGTATTTCCTGGTAGTTTCTCGATATATAAAAATAAAGGAAATGCTGAGACCACTGGATTGGCCCAGAATACTAAACATATGCAGCATCCACGGTTCCTTGGATACTATAATAATCTTGAAAAATGAAAAAATTAAATATATATATCTTAAATAGCTAAAAACATTTTCATATATTCATATAGTATTTTGGAATGGAAAATTTCAAATTGACATCTGTCTTAATTGGTTTCATTGAATAATCATTTATAAAATGTAAAAAATTAGTCTTGAAAATTGGAAGATCAAACATTAAAGTGGGAAGATTAACAATAATATACTGAATGATCATACTTAATCCGTAAAAGATCATGCATGTTTGAAAGTGAGAAAATCAACATTTGTCCCTAGTCTCTCGATTATTTATTAATGATCAAAATATGAATATAAAAGTTCTACGGTATTATTAATGATCATAATATTATGTACTTTAAAATGATTGTTAAATTTATGTTAAAATATTTGTTCTCATCTTCTGTTATTTAAAAATCTATGGAGTTTCAATTTATTTGATTGCTTGTCGTGCATTACGTTGCATTTAAAATTATCACATGGGGTGATTTAAAATTCACTAATCGTTTAAGTGAACATAGTTGGACGAATCTATGACAAAGTAGTTACACCAAATCAAACTTATTAAATCAGTGTGTATATATTAGAATAACTACATTATCAAGAGTACTAAGTATAATTTAACCACATACTCAATAGTATACTTATATTATCCAATCTAACTACTACATTGACAAAATTAGACGTTAAGATGGTTTTTGTTGTTTCATGCGTATCCGTTATTTTTTTGCACGACCAAATTCGAATAGAATTGACTACTACAATATTTTGCCTATTTTGATATGGTCAAATATTGGTTCTGCATAAGCAAAATTATCAGAGGCGATATGGTCAAATGTTGGTTCTGCAAGAGTAAATTAATGAGTCATGTATAGATCAAACATCTTTTTTCTATTGAGCTAGTTTGTTTTCAATTTTAAAATGCTTGGATCCGTTTTCATTTCAATTTTGTATATTTAGTTATTAATTTTTTCAATATATCTTTAAAAATTCATGTACTATTTTCACTACAATCGTGCCTCCTTTCAATTGAAATGGAAGTTTTCAGTATATAAATTAAAGAATTTATATTTTTTAAAATAAATTCAAAACCAGAATTTTTACCTATGGATTCCACTTTCATTTTGATTTTTTTACCAATATAAAATGAAATAAAAATAATATTATCATAAAATAATAATAAAAAAGTTTTTTTGAAAAGGATAGGTGGTGGTGGAAATGGATTGTCTCCATTCTAGTAGGGATGAGTCCAAAGACAGAAAATGATGGGTGGCTTGTGATGGGCCACATTGAGGGCCGGTCCAAATCGGCGGATTTTCCCAAGTTTTTTTTTACGTTGATTTTAGTTTTGCTATTTTGTATTCCAAGCCCACCAACAACACTCACATGTATCACATGGCTGTTTGTGTAGTTTTTGTCACTGTATTATATGGCCTGGTTAAGCTGGCCTCTGTATTCTGTCATATACTGGAATACTTGTTAATTATCATTATATTTAAGCAAAACAAACTTTTCCACCTATTCTCACATAATACATGGTGTACTTTTAGCTAGGATAAGAGAGATGTGAATGTGATAGCATATTATGAATTCTTTTTCTTATTTTCTACCTTTATTTTTTAAGTTCTGAGTACATGTTGATTGAGCTCGTTATCTTGAGATACGTTTATGAATATAATAGCAAGATGTAACACACCATCTCTCGTTCTTGTTTGGAGTATGAGTATTAGACCCTTGTAAATATTGTGGTGAAGATTGTCTGGATTTCTCAATTGTTTCATGATATGCATTTTCTAATTACCAAGTTGCCTATTTTGTCGTGTGATAACAACAATTTCATAAATTCTGTATTATTGGACCATGTATAAATTGGGCTGAATTTCTTTATGGGCCATATCTAACTCAAGATCAGAGGCGATCTGTATGGAGAGTTTGTGGTTGGAAGTTGAAAAACTATTTAAAAAAACCAAAATAACCAAAATGGAGACGCTTTGTGCATGGTTTCCACTTGATGAATATTGGCCTCGTTTGGCTATCAGCGTTTAGCTGTTACGAGTTAGCGGATTTTATTAGCTGTTAGATGTTAGCGGATTCTATTAGCTGTTTTGACTATAATTAATTGTAAGTAATTTTGTCATTATAATTAATTGTTAGCGGATTCTATTAGCTGTTTTGACTTACAATTAATTATTCAACTCAATAGCTCTCACTTAATGATCATACTTAATACAAAACCCTAGCCGCCCCTCTCCCAAAATCCTCTCCAAACTCCCTTTTTTCTTCTTCAATTTTCTTCTCTGTCTTCCCATTTCTTCTTTTTATTGTTTTTAATACCGTTGAATAAGTGTGTTTCAATCCACATAATAAGTTCTTCGACTAGATCTTGATCTATGTCGAAATTTTGTTCTCGATCCAATTATAAGGATCGTGTTTTATGATTTGTGTATAGTGTTTTATGATTTGTGTCTACTGTTCTGATCTGATTATACAGATCGTGTTTCCGGTCATGATTTCTGGGTTTCAAGGTGCTTGCAGTTTGAAAAACATTGATCATGTTATGGATCAAGTGATGTTGCGGTTGTATTAGATCCCTGATTGGCGAAGTGATTGATGCGGGAGACACTCTTCTATGCCAAGCAGATGTTGTTTCAACAGTTATTAGATAATATCCTTGAAGGCGGTATTACACTTTTTATTGGATCTCTCAAACTGTAATAGTACATACTTGTTACTATAAGTCTGGTTGACATGTTGTTCGGTTGTTCTTGTAATAAACTAGTCGAATTGGATGCCAATTCCACTCATTGTAATAGTTTATGGGCGTTTCCCAGTACCATGAAAGAATTTCTTTAAAAAAAAAAATCCAACTCAATAGGTAAGCAAGAACTTTCTCGGCAATTAAGTTTATGGGGAAATAGGAAAAGATTTGGTGATCAAGTTTCTGAGAAAAAGAAAAAGATTGTATTTAATTTGGATTCTTTAATCAAAGGAGTTAGAATAGGAATAGACAACTCACTTAATTAAATTACTATTTTTTTCTAATTTGTATTTACAGAGAATACAAATATTAGGAAGATACTGTGCAATCATTTTATACATGTGATTGCAAGATAATGGAATTAAAATTCAATTTAATTTAATTTTTTATTTTAATTATATATACATATACACTAAAAATGGTGCCCTATTTTTTTGACCCATTTTGGGGCATCAAGCAGTTGCTTAATCTGCATTACAGCAGGGCCGACACTGATTCCAAGCCCACCAACAACACTCACATATAGGGCTGTAAACGAGTCTAGTTCGAGCTCGTTAAAGCATTAATGAATAAAATTTAATTAATTTATATAAAAATTCTATATAAAAATTCTATTCGAGCTGCTCGACGAGCCTATCGAACTGGCTCTTATGAGCTCGAATTAGAAAATGAACTTTGACCGAGTTGTTCGCGAGTTGTTCGCGATCTGTTCAGACTTTTGTATTTATTGTGTGAGATACACACTTCAACTTCATAATAAATACAACTTCTCAATAAATACAAAAGCCTGTATTTCTTACGAGCATAACCAAATACAACTCGTTTATGTATACTTATTTTTTATTTTTCAGGTACGATTTCAGACTGACTCCTTATCCGATATCTCAGCCTACTTGGGAAAAAGCCGAAGAACTCATGAAGGAACAAACTGAAACACTCAAAAAGAGCCGAAAGAGGAAATAGCCGGTAAGCTTCTACAGTAATTATTGTCAAGAGGCAGAAAGCAACATTTCAGAACCCAAATAATCCGATTATAGCATGCATAAGTGGAAGTGTTAACAGGCTGAACAAGCACTAACAATAATTACTGTAGAAGCTTACCGGCAAAATGAATACAAAATAGAATAGCACAAAAAATAAACCAAAGTGCAACAACTCGCGAACAACTCGCGAACAATAAATACAAAAGCCCTACTCACATGTATCACATGGTTGTTTGTGTAGTTTTTGTCACTGTATTATATGGCTGGTTAAGTTGCATATTCTGTCATATACTACTAGAATACTAGTTAATTATCATTATATTTAAGCAAAACAAACTTTTCCATCTATTCTCACGTAATACATGGTGTACTCAGCTAGGATAAGAGAGATGTGAATGTGATGCATATTATGAATTGTTTTTTATTTTTTACTGTTCATTTTTAAAAGTTCTAAGTACATGTTGATATTTACTGCTGAAAGAAGTACTCGCGGCTCCAATTAACGGCGATTTTCGCCGAACCGCCGTGATTTGATATAGTTCCTGAAAAGGAACTAATTTCGGCGCCGTGTAATAGTTATTTTCGGCGGTTTTTTGTTAATCGCTGTAAATTTAAAACGAATTTACGGCGGTTTTTTATTTACGGCGCTATATTCACGGCGGTGGTTGGTAAACCGACGTGAATTTGTCCTGTTCCTTTAAAGGAACGTTGAAAATTTGAGCTAAAAATTAATCGAAATTGAGTTTGGATAGTATAATTTTTGAAAAAAACAAGTAATTGTGTTTGGAAAGATTTCCGATATCGGAACTGTAGTGCAATGTTTGAATACAATAGTTCCGATGTAGGAACTGGAAAAAATGTGTGAATGGAATAGTTTCGGACTCGGAACTTAATAAGTAGTATTGTAAAATTAGTCAAGCCAAGTCCAAAGTTGTAAGTAACCTAACTAATCAAATATTCTCACAATATTTTATTAATCAAATATTCTCACATTTTACTTAACTTTATGACAATGGTAACTAAATTGAGTTCAATTTATCCAATTTTAAACCTTAAACGAGTTTAACTAATGTAAAGTTACTTCTTATTTGATTTTCTATAGACACTACTTAAATTTAACTAGTATAATACTTCACTTGATTTTCTACATTCACTAACTAAAATAAATTTACTTAATTGAAAGTCAGTTCAGCAAAAAAATAAGCTCTACAGGGCCTAAGTCGTGAAAAGTTAAGTCTTACTCGAGTTTCTTTAGTCACTAACTAAATTTATTTGAGTTATTGTCTAGTCAAACTTTAGTTAACTAAATCGAGTTGAAATAATAATCTGTCTAACTTTATTTGACATAGAAAACACGAATATCTAACTCAACTTACAAACACCGACTCATACGTACCTTATGACTTCTTGTAAACATGCTAACTAAATAGAGGTAAGCTAGTGAAAGATTAAACATTACTTGATTTTATATTAACACTAACTATACTAAGTTATTCTACGTGAAGGTCAATAATTGTTTGACTTTTTATAAACACAGATAACTCATATTTGTACTCATATTTAATTATGTTACTTAACTTGATTTCTTATAGACACTGACTAAATTAATTTTAACTAGGTAAACGTCAGAAAACCAATTCAGTTAAGTTCAATAAAAATATATTAGATGAAATTTAGTTTAATACATTCATGTTGATTTTCTTTTTCAATAAATTAATTTTTACTTTAACTCAACAAAAATTAATTTCATAAAAGCTAACCGATTTTAGAAATGTGGTGTATTGCATAAAATGATTAGTTCCGATATCGGGACTGTGGTGTATTTGTATGAAAGAATTAGTTCCGATATCGTAACCGTGGTGTATTTATATGAAAGGAACAGTTTCGGTGTCGGGACATTCCTTAATATATAAATAGAAACGGGCTTGCAATTAGGAAAGATCCAAAAATTGCAAACTTTGTGGGCTGTCTCCAGAATTTTTGCATATATTACTCAGCTTCTCGCCCAATTGATCGATTCGGTTTTTGCCCCAATCGCCGCCCCTTTACCGCCGAGAGATGCAATCGGATACCCAATCGAAACTCGCCCCCTTATTTGCATCTCTCTTATATTCGCTCTCTTAATGAATCTCGCCCCAATCGTTGACGCTTATCGCTGAATCGCAATCGGAGGCATAGTCGCACCGCACCATCCTCTCCGGCTCGCCGAATGGCCTCTTCGGAAATTCAATTGAATTCTGGTAAGGATTTGCTTCTTCGCTTGAGATTCAGAAACAACATTCTTCTCAATGAATATCATTTGAATTTGTTTCTTGATTTTTCCTAAGTGTGTTGTGTGCGTAAGGTGTCTGTGAAAAGTCCTCTGTGAAAAATAAGGTTCTTGTTTTTTTTTCTCAAAATTTAGGACTGAACTTGGCAGATTTTAGCTTTGTTTAATGTTCATATTTCTTGCCTCCGAATTCTGGTCTTATTGATTCAAGCAAATATAAGAGAGATGCAAATAAATGTCTGCATATATGTTAGTTGAACATTTTTGAATAAGAAAATAGTGGGAATGTTGTTGATTTAGGAGTTCCCTAGTTTTTTTAGTGGTAATGAGAATTTGTTTATATTTCCGGGTTTGTTAAATGAGCTACTTAGGGAGTGGTAAATGGTAATGAGAAGGAAGGACCTCTTTTTGACTTACGACAAATTATTAATTTCGAATGTTTCTTTTTTGTTCAATGCTCAAGGTCTTGGAAACAAATTCTTATCACATATTCGTGAAGTGGATTCAATACTCCAGGTTTGTATTTTCCTGGATTCAATTGCACGTGCCTTCAATAGTGATGAAGTATTTGTTTCTTTCAGGCAAGCCTGCTACCTGATTCGTTCCTTAACGAGCTAACAAACATGTTTGAGCAAAATACCGAGAAGGGTTCTGATTGGGTCACTCTGAAACACTGTAACATTTTATGTCTCTTTAATCTATCTGACTTATTGCAGCCCTGCCTATTTTAAAAAATCTTAAATCACGATCCTTTGTTTGTATTACAGCATCTGACAAATCTAAGTCCCAGAGGAACAAAATGAAAACACCTATTGAATTTAAGTGTCTGATTCGAGCAAATGATGGGAAAAGGAATAACTCTACTCTGGTAAGAATTCATATATGCTGTTATTCTCAGATTTGATTGGGAAAAAACACTTAATACAATTACCTGAATTTGTGCATGTTGCTTGATTGTTGAAGGTTTCATGGATTGTGTTACGCTTTTGTGGGTACAACTATTGCCAATGAACATCACTCCCTACACTTTGATGGAGGTGAATGTTACCCAGAATAACTAACCTCGTTATTTTTATCTCAGCCCATTCGCAAAGACTTGGATTACAATATGGAGCACTCTTCATCCACCAATGAACGTTAGTGAGCATCTTTGTATCATTTGGATTAGAGTTATAAGGTTCTTAGGTATATGATTATATGTACGCTGCTTTGCATACCATTATATGAATGTTGCTTGTGTTGACTCATATGAAGGCAAAGTTGTGCCTGGAAAAGTAATGAAAATAAACTTTTACCATATCTTCCTGATCAAGTTCCTATATCGAAACTCAATGTTATGCAAGTTCTACTATTTTTGCACTCATTCAGACAACGAGACTAACCCGATCCCTGACGTCGGAATCAGATCAAATCATCTAAAACCCGCTAACCAGAACGTCATCGTTTAAAACAAACTTCCAACGTCAAAACTATAAAAAACTGTAAAAAACTGAATTCATAACCGAGCAAGGAACTAGTCCATTATGTATCCCTCTCATTCCAAAGTTTCGTCGACGAAACTCTATAACGACAACGGAACTCGTTAACGCCGTCTCATCTGCTCCACTAATGGAACCCACATTTACGAAATGGTATGTGAACGCGTTCCAACGTCGGAACTCTATTACGGCGGGCAAAAACCGCCGTGAAAACTGAAACCACGGCGGTTCCAGCAACCGCCGAGAGAAACCTTTCGCGGCCCCCTGCTGACGGCGCCCGAAAACCGCCGTGAATCATTGTAGTTTCCAGTAGTGGATTGAGCTCGTTATCTTGAGATACGTTGCTCGACTTATGAATATAATGGCAAGAAGAAACTCACAGTCTCTCATTCTTGTTTGGAGTATGAGTATTAGAGCAAGTCCAAGAGATCCCCTATTATGGGAGTTTTGGTAGTTTTTAAGGGTTTTGTTTGCAAAATGGCTCCAACAGCTCCCCTATAAAAAGCTCTAGTTTGTAGATTTGGTTCTCTCTCTATAACTTTGTAGAGAGAATGAAATTTTTAGGGGGGTGAGTTTGATTAAAAATTTATATTTTCTCCTTCCACCTCTCCCTTTCTCTCTCCAAATCCTCTACTTTTCTCTATTTTTAACTAAACATGATTATAAAATTAAAATATCTAAAATTGTGTATATCAAAAAATTATAAAAACTATATAGTATAAAAGTATGTTTTACAATGAACGTAACGAGATCACATATGACTATGTTTAGTTATATATATTTACACAAGATCTAAATCCACAACCCAATATCCTAAGTACACAACCCATTTATTGATAAATTTACTTAATCACCCCTCATTAAATTTAGAGTTCATTTAACATTTATTATTTCATTTAAATCCCTTAAGTTTTGAATAATAAATTTTGGATTCAATCTTTGTTTAATTTAATTGTATGCCCAATAAATTCTCAAAACCTTCACATTCATAAGCTGTCAAGCTTAATTCAACACCTTCAAATTTAGGCCCTGTTTGCTAGAGATTATTTCTTGGTGCACTGAACTGAACTGAATTGAACTGAACTGAAGTGAAAATTAATGTATTGAAAATAGAATCAGCATGACTGAATTAATATGAATTTCATCAAATTACACTTTCACTGAACTGAACCAAACTGAATTGAACCGAACTAAACTGATCTATAGATAAGCTCTGGCAAACAGGATGTGAATTTACTTTTTAATCTGAATAGCTACGTGAAATTTGTAGAGAAAGTTGATAAGAATATTTTATACTATATATAAAGAGTGGGGTACATTTCATGAATCAGAGTTTGATTAAGAATAAGTTTCATAATAATATCTAACTAAAATTAAAATTTAATAAGGGATATTTTAGTAAAATTTACCCTAAACGGGTTGTGGATTTAGGATTTTGGGTTGTGGAAATAGCATCCCCTTATATTTATTAATATATAAAATAGGGGAGCTGTTGGACTTGATAAAACTGAACAAAATAATTTAGAGAACCAAATTTGCTCCCCTATTATGTAGCAAATTTTAGGGGATCTCTTGGATTTGCTCTTAGACCCTTGTATATATTGTGGTGAAGATTGTCTGGATTTCTCAATTGTTTCATGATATGCATTTTCTAATTACCAAGTTGCCTATTTTGTCGTGTGATAACAACAATTTCATAAAATTCTATTTTTAAAAACCTCAGTCATAATATGTAATATTGGTCCATCTATAAATTGGGCTGAATTTCTTTATGGGCCATATCTAATTCAAGATCAGAGTGTCACGATCCGGGTGATCGGTTGACCGGGAAATTAACGGAATCTCGCCGGAACGTTTCAATTAATCGGAAAATGAAAATAACGAGCTAAGTTAAACCGTTTTACAATCAATTGTGATCTTCTCAAAAGATACCCTATAATCTACATCTTTCCTTCTTTTATACATCCAGATCCCTAACAGAAATGGATCAGCTCGTCTAACCGTTCTAACTACTTGAAGAACCGTTGCTGCCTCTTTCTACCAGACTTTCTTCCTTGAGCTAATTGCCATCCAGTCCCTTGATTTTGCATAATTGGCCATTGACTCCTTTGGATCCTGACACAGAGGCGCCCCGATCTGATGGAGAGTTTGTGGCTGGAAGTTGGAGCCGTATCAGACTCTGAATTGCGTGACATACACACTTCAACTTCACAATATATACAAAAGCCTAAATATTCATTTTAAATTTTTTTTTTTTATCATCACTATCCAATTTAAAACAGCTGTATTCTCCCAACTAAAACTTGGGAGATGGTTGGGAGTTGGGAGTTTAAAGATAATTTGATGTCATAACTATCTAAACTATTACATTATCATTTTATGCAACTGAAATTCTTCCCCCAAAAAAAGTGTACAAAAGATAAATCAGTAATTTAAGTTGAAGTTGGATAATTTTTTATTTTTTATTTTTTTTTAAAGTTGAAGTTGGATAAGAACGAGTTTCTGATGACATCCAATCCAGAATTGAGTTGAGCTATTTTGGTTATAAAGGTTAATAATGGTTTCGTTGTAAGTTTTCCCTAGCTCTAATTTTTTACACCTGTAGAATTTTTTTAACTCAAAATCGAGTTAACTTCGAAGGAGTTAGTAAAATCCCAACTCTATATTATATATATAAGCTTATATATTTTAACAAGTTAAGGCTGAAATTGTTTTAAAAAGGAAAATAACTTCTATATCAAAGTTTTGTCAAGTGTCTAGAAACATAAAACAAAAATTACGGAAAAGGATATCGTGTGTTGATTAATAAGGGACTTGACTCTGGAAAGTTTGCTAGATTGTAAGATACGAGATTCTGATAACAAGGAACCTAAAAGGGACATTCTCCGTGGGTTCTATATAGCATAAAATTTAATCTTTCAAGCGGCGATTCCCAGATGACGGGTACTCAACTTCATGTATGACCTTTTGCAGCACCTAGAGTGCATCACCGACTAGAACCTGCCAGATGCTAGGTTTTTTTTGCTAAAACAGGGTCGGAAACATTCAGAGACTGTCGAGCTGAGGTGTGAATGAAACTTTCGTCGAGCCAATGATGATAACCTCGTAGCTTCCCCAGTAACAATACCAGCATCAAAGAAGGATCGGAGGCCATATTCCATGGGTTTAAGAAGCTCCATTAGAAGGCACCTGCGTGGTCAAGTGGTTAATTGCTTCATAGGTCAAGGGTTCAAATCCTGGCAGCTGCAGTTGTGAGCACCAGTAATTAACCGCTAGGTAGCTCACACCCTTAGACATCGTGATTAACTTCCTCATCACCCCGTAGTGTAAGGATGAAAGGGGCATGCGGGCGAGGGATATTGCATTTTGCTCCAAAGAAGCTCCATTGGAAGGAAAGAGTAGACCATCTTTGGGCTTCTCCAAACCTCTGATGACTCGCAGCACATATCACCAGTATTCAAATGAGTATGTTTTGACGATTGCGTTGAAACCAGAAACCATCACAAATCCTGATTGCTAATTCACAACAAGCACAATATGTTAGCTGGAAATTAATTTGTAACTCAAAATTTTACTCCAGAACAATATTAAATAACAGTATTGTTCCTTGCAAGTTTTGAAGATTCTCCATAAATAATGAATGCAATTTTTTTTGAAAGTAAAGTAACTTATATTTCAGGGTTTTGGAAAACATCATGAAACGAATAACAAAAAATTCGGAAGAGTATTTCATGTGTTAACTAGTAAGGAACTCGACTTTGCAAAGTTCGTTAGAGTATGAGCTACAAAATTCAGAGTGGGGCACCCAGAACGGTGCACCAATATTATTCCTATCTAGCATAAAACTTGATCTTCCAAGCGATGACTCGAAGATGATCAGGCATTCCGCTTTCTGTCTGGATATTTGCACCACTTGAAGAACATCGCCTGTGACAGTGCACCCCGCAACTTCTCTATATAATTAATTGCCTCCTCCAAAGCCAACATCTCTGCTAAAAAGGATAAGAGACATTGCTAGACTAGAAAATCTTTCCACGATGGAACAAGAATAAACCTGGTAATCCTTTTGGCATATGATTGGTAGTTTATCCGTTTCTGTGAGGGTTTCTGATAGTTCTCATTCACCTCAATTGGAGGTGTGCGAGACTACATAAATTTCGAATCTTCACAAGCTACATAAATGTAACAATTGGAATTTTAAATTTTGAAAAATAGTGTTGTGCAGTCCGATCTTACTTATTGAGCAAAGTCTCAGTCTAAACCGTCTAAATTACTGAATCTCCTTGATGTGAGTATTTTGTAAAATTCAGTGTCTTTGTGTCACTTTCACAAAATTCACTTGACCCAAAACCCCAACTCAATTTAGAACGGGAAAACATTCTCAAAAGTGCGCCCCATATATCACTGTCCCAAGTAGAGAATGACTGCGGCATAAAAGAAGCATGGTGTAGGACCAATGACCAAATCCGAGAGCGGGCCCACCTTTTGAGGCACAACAGTACAAAATTCTTCTTCAGAAAACACTCGCCACCGTTACATTAACCAAAATCCAGAACCAACTGAATTATAATTTAATCCACCTCCTTCATCGTCCCCAATTCTGCGATCAAATCTCTGCTCTAATCAATTCTGATCCCACCAAAATTACCCATGCACAGAGCTCATCATTCTCAAACGCAGGCCAAGAACCCCCGCTAAAACCCCTACCGGCGGAGAATCGAAGCCGGCGGCGGCGGCATTGGATTAGCCTGTAGTCCAATGACGGCGAACAGGAGAAAGAGGAAGCCTGATCCGACCATGAAGCTCGCCGTCGATGAGAAGGTCGAGGTACAGTACACCCCGCCGCCACGTTGCTTGTACTGAATTTTTAATTTTTTTTTGTTAGAATAAAAGCACGTGCTGAATTCAATTTGGGGATTTTGCTGATTAATTGAAGTTCAATTCTGCCAGTTCCTTCAATTCGCTTCTAGTTAATTCAATTGGCTTGTGTGGAAGATATCTCCTTTAGATTATGCATGCATCAATGTTCTTCAATTGACATTCAATTCGTCCAAATGCAGAATGTGCGTCAATGTTTGATTTTATGATTATGCTTACCGATTTAGTTACTAGATGATGAATTGAAGTCGAAATGAGTATGGTTGATTTGGATGAATTGCAGGTTAGGAGTATGGTTGATGGAATGCTGGGTTCCTGGCATTCCGGGACGGTGATTGAATGCGGGAAGGAGACTCGCACAATTCGATACGATGAGCTGACGAGTAAAGATGGATCGGCTGTGGTTGAAGCTGTGATTGTGAGGCCCATTCTTGATGGCGTATTCACGGACGATGATGATTCGGCTGTTGGCTTTAGAGGTAGCATTAGGCCAATTACCCCACAGCCCTTACAGAAGTCGTTTTGCTACAGTGAATGTGTGGATGCATATTATAAGGATGCTTGGTGGGAGGGGGTGATAGTGGACCGCGAGGTTAGCTCCGATGAACGAAGAATCTTCTTCCCAGATTTGGGAGATGAACTTGGGGTGAGGTTTGATTTGGTGCGACCCACTCGAGACTGGGATGAGAGCACTGGAGAATGGAAGGTTAGAGGTAACTGGGCACTACTTAAGCTGCTGGAAAAGGTTGAGCTAAGTAGTAGACCTACAGGTGTTTCACTCAAGCAAATCTGGTACGAGATGCAAGTTCTGTTTGCTCAGAAGAAACTGGAGTGGACTTGGTGTAGCGAGGAGGTTTTGAAAGAGGTGTTGCTGCAAGTTTTAACGGCCAACTACAGCCTTTTCTTGAAAAACTTGCTGTGTGAGTCGAGTTCTTCAAGGGAAATTGTAGATGAGGTTTTAGATGAGATCAACCTCAAGCCTGAAGAAATCTCTGTAGCTTTAGAGGCCTCTTTTTCAAAAAGAAGAAAGGCACGCTACATGGATAAGTTGGACTGGGTGACTGTTATTCTCGAAGGGGAAGAATTTCCGGAGTCCATTGCTATGTATACCGGTTCAAAGCGCTCTCAGGAGTTGTCTTTATCTACCCGGAAGCATCTAGTATTCCTTGGTTGGGAAGTCCATTCAGCGAAAGACAAGAAGATAACCAGAATGCGGTATCTGTCCCCAGAAGGTGTGATGTATGATTCACTGTACAAAGCTTGCTTGGCACTGCAATCTAAGGACGGGGCCTCTCCTCCACTAGTCAAAAGTGGAGATTCCTTGAGGTGTTGTGTTAGAATCGAGGGGAAGACTAGGGAGAGTGTAATGCCTAGGGCGAAGAGGACAAAGCGGGTGGCTGATCTTGTCAAGAAAGGTGATATTGTCAAGAAGGCTTCAGTCTCATCCAAGATGGTAGTATATGATAAGGATTCAATCCAGGCCAGAAATGAGCATCTCCCACAAGCCCTGGTAGAGTATTCAAAGCTGAGGCATAGCATGAGTAATACTCGTATCACAAGGGATGAGGAGGCTAAGAAGCTTTCTGCAGAGGTGAGGCAGCACCTGTCTAGCATTGGATGGACGATATCTCGCCAACTCAAGGGAGGGAAGAAGGAGCTGCTGTATGTGGCCCCTACAGGGAGGAAATTCCGCTCCCTTCTAACTGTTTGTGAGTGGTGTATAAAAGAAAAAAACTGCTCTGAACAAGTCACAGGAGATAGAGGTTTGGTCCTGTCACCTTCATTGCCCAAACAAGTTGATCAGATAGGGGAATTAAAAATGCTGGAGGAAAAAGGGAGAAAAGCTGTGCTGAAAAGAGTGAGGGAAGAGTTGACTTCCTCGTCGCGTCCAAAGACAATACTTTCCTGGCTGCTTGATGGGAATATTGTTTCGCATAGGGGAAAAATCCGGTACATAAACAGGGAAGATGGCGTCACATTGAAGCATGGGATGATTACTGTCAAAGGGATCAAGTGCATATGTTGTCGAAAGTATTACAGTCTCAGCGAATTCGAAGCTCACGCTGGAAGTAAACTGCACAGACCTTCTGCCAACATTTTCTTGAAGGATGGCAGGTCGCTTCTTCAGTGCCAGATGCAACTGAGACGGCAAGAGAGAAAAGAACGTGACAGGCAGGATAGTGAAGGCGAGATTGTGAATGATGATGTCTGTGATTTCTGTCGGGATGGTGGCGAAATAATGATGTGTGATCAGTGTCCAGCAGCTTATCATGCCGAATGCTTAGATTTACCGGTATGTCTTGATGTCATATGATACTGTTTCATAGGAACTGCTTGTGTTATATTATTGTCTTTGTAAACAGGGTATTCCTGCCGGAGAATGGTTTTGCCCCAAATGCCATTGTAGAACTTGTGGCCTGATAATATCCAAGGAAGAGGAGGAACTCAATTCTATCAACTGCGGTCAGTGTGAACAACGACGTGAGTAATTTTGAGCATACCTGTGTTTTTGGTTCATTTATCAGTCTTTGTTTTTACTTGGTAATGTCATAAATAGATTCCCCTCTTTGCTGGGAATTTCTCCATTTTAACTGACATCTTGATTACTTTGGTGAAGACCACATTGAATGCTTGAGAAATAAGGGTCTTGTTAATCCTGATTTCCAGCCAGGTGGGAACTGGTTTTGCAATCAAAAATGTGAACAGGTATATATAAGCTCTATCCATTTCAATTATGCTGCCTTTGATTTAGGGTTTAAGATCAAAAGTGAAGAGTTTTATTCTCTCTACAGGTATATACAGGTCTCCAGAATATTGTTGGAAAACCGATTCCCGTGGGGGACAATGGTGTTCACTGGATGTTGCTGAAAAATGAAGAAGATGATCTTGAAAGCGATTATGTGATAGAAAACTATGCCAAGCTTAAAGATGCTCTCAGCATCATGCATGAATGTTTTGTACCTTGCGTAGATAAGTTTTCTGGAAGGGATCATACTGAAGACGTTATTTTTAGTCGATGGTAAGATAGTGCTGCATTAGTGCAAACCATTTCCATGCACATCTTCTTTATAACTTGTGATGATTATGTGATATGCTGCAGGTCAGAGCTGGGCCGATTAAACTTTGAGGGGTTCTACACCATTGCATTGGAAAAAAATGGTGAAATAATGACTGCAGCTAGTTTAAGGTAAGACTTTAAACCCTAGATAGTAGCCTTCTTTAGCCTTTTGCACTAGAATCCTTATTGATTCATTCTTTCCCGTTAATTTTAAGGGTTCATGGGGGAAAGGTTGCTGAGATGCCACTAGTTGGCACGAGATTTTGCAACCGAAGACAAGGAATGTGTCGTATTCTGATGAATGAGCTCGAAAAGGTACACTCCGTTAAACCTTGATTGCCAGCAACTCATATCATGTCTCTTCTAGTTGTCGGAAATTTATACTATGTTCTAATATCATGTTTCTGCTGATTGCTAGAAACTCATTGAGCTAGGAGTGGAAAGGCTGGTTTTACCTGCTATAAAAACCATGCTTAAAACCTGGAAATCTTCATTTGGTTTCTCAGTTATGACAGATTCCCAAAAACGACACTATCGTGACTGCAGTTTCCTCCATTTTGCGGGAACAGTTTTGTGTCAAAAACTGTTAAAGAAGGCGCCTTCTTCTGATTCTATTCTACCATCAGGTAAGTTAAAAACAAAGAGTTTTCCTGTTTTTGTTTGAAGATAAGACTTCTGTACTTTCAGATCGGTAGGATTTTACATCCCACACTATATTGGCTTGCAGAAATTCAGCACAAGATGGTTAACTTGGCGATCAGCAACACTGTTTCAGAGGCTGCTCAAGAATTCAGCACTCGGGACATTGAAATCATCGATCAAGAAACTGCAGAGTATGTATCTTTTCTCGTCCCCCGACATTTTTGTACATAGAAAGAATAAACTTGCAAGGCAATGAATTTTCCTTCTCTAAACTGCTAAAATTTTCCTCTTAAGTGTATCGAGAGAAGGAGACGAGATTGTGGTGAGGGCTTCGGATATTCAGGATAAGATGCATGACTTAGACATCAACAACACTGTTTCCGGGGCAATTCAATACATAGAGGACATTGAAATAGCTGATCAAGAAGCTGCAAAGTAAGCATTTCATTTCATATCATCAAAATTTCTATGCACTTTTTCCTGCCCTAAAAAATTGTCTGAACTGATTAAATCCTTGCAATTGTCCCTCTTTAGTGTTTCACAAGGGGATGAGATTTCTGCCGATGGTGTTCGTGTTTCAGAAAGTCATGATGGGATTCAGGTAGTTTCTTCTTGAGCTCTACTGTTAGTTTTTTTCTACTTCTGCCATTTTACTGACTTAATTGTTAACCCTTTACTCAGGAACAAGAGAACCAGCTCCCGATTGGCCGAGACAGGATCATCAATGTCTACATAAGGAGGAGGCTTCGCAACAAACTCCTTTAGTTTGTTGCCACCTGCAAAGATTTGTCCATTTTTATGAAACATGTGTAATTTAATGGGCAGGATTTGTATCTGTAGATTCCCAGAAAGTAAAAAACCATAAATGCTGTTTATTTGTGTAATAAGATGTTCTGAAATATGGTATAAACAGTGAAAAAGTGAACAAATATTTTGCCTGTTTTTCTAATAAGCTTCTTCGAATGTTTGTCTTGGTGAATAGTACAAAAATATATCTGCTTCTTCCGGCAGCCTGAAAGTCACCGTCTTCCTCAGCTTCCCACTCGAAGGAGTTGTGGAGGCTGAGGTTGACTGCTCCTCCTCGGCATCTTCTCCCCTTTCCTCGATTTTTGCTAATCTTTCCGAGGTGGCACTGAAGCTTCGCCTAGGTGTGAAAAACTCTTGACTGGTTTCTTTATTATCCGGTGAAGAAGATGGATAGACTTTCTTGTGATCACCTCCGAGAATACACGGTGCATTTGCCGGCGAATTCAGAAAGTAATCCTCAAGAGTTTTCCATTCGGATGATTTCTCCGGCTCCCTGTACTTCCTCTTCTTGCTGTCTGAAGCCTTTGGAGAAGACGATGATCTCTGACGAGCATCGTCATCTTCTTCACATGGCTGCTGCCTGATGCAACATAGTACGCCGCCCATCGGATGGATCTTGAAGAAGGAGTATCTATCTGTGTAAGAATGAATCTTGAGAGGGGATTTAAGATTTTAACATAAGAAAAGGCTGTCATAAAGGACAGATTTGGATCCTAGTACTTCATGGCCTTGTTGTTTTCCTTGTTCCAACAAGTGTTCATTATTCCTTCCACATTCTGTTGGGGAGGTGGGAGAATTAATACATTTATAAATCATGTATTTCTTAGTGAAGAAACTGTTGAAAACTTGAATACAAAAGAATGGATTGGATTTTGTCAGAATCTGAGTTTGGTGACAAAAACCAGCGATTAAAGCTATGGCTGACTTGTAAAAGTTGTAATCTTTCTTGCCTTCTTAAACTATGCATCAGAACAACGTTGTTTTCGTTATCTGAGGAATTTATGAAGACCTTCCCAAGACAAAAGCTGTTTGGGCTTATACCATCACCCCCACCCCCATCCCGAACTGGTATCGAGGTCAGTTTGAGTCTCGATACCAGTTTGAGGACTATTTGGGGGGAATCTCGAAATTTAAAGAAACCACAAAAATTATAAAGAAAGTAGATTCACTAAAAACTTATGAAATATTGCATCCAATTGTAATGTAACAACACAATAATCATTCTTTAACTACATCCAAACTATAAAAGAACTCTACCATTTATGTTATCTATTTGCCAAATGATCACAGACATTGTACATAATACAGATGCACTTTTCCATCCTTCATCCCTAAACTCACAGGGATTTCGGTCTTCGAAGAGTAACATATGGGAAAAAGCCCATCCAATGCATGATCTTAGGGGTCTTTCGAAGCTGCTGAGCCCGACAAAACATCAAGAATGTGTTAGCAAAGTACGAGGTAAATCCTAGGAAAACATGCCACAAAGCATGTCCCTGAGGATTCACAATCGGCCAGCTGTCGTTGCAAAGAACCCGATCAAACAGCCAGCACAGAGTAGTGAGAACTAGGCCAGCAGCAGACAGCTTCGCCACCCGTTTGGCTTGGACATCCTCAGTGTATATATAATATTTGTACATACGAGGAGCACAGAGAAGGCACAGGATCATAAAATGAACCTTAAATCCAATGCTGAAGTGCAAACGTGAGTGGCCAACCGCGAAAATAAGTCCATACAAAATGAGGAACGTCGGCATTGTTTTGTGGTAGTGCCAATCAGGTGAGTACAGTATGTAGATGAATAGAAGCGCTTCCCATACAACCGGAGTTTCATCACTTTCTTGCAGCCTGATTATATCATTAACACAAACCAAAGCTAATAAGAAACCACTAACATTAAAATGTTGTCCCAAGTCCAAAAACATAAACAAACACCCATGTTAAGAGCAAAATAACAGTTATAGAATACATTGCACAAAATATAGCTACATTTTCTTTCTTTATTAACTGATCATATACATACATATACCATGTACAAGTACTAAATGTAGCTAGATCATTACACAAACCAAAGCTGATATGAAACCACTAACATATAAAACACTGTCCTAAGTCCAAAAACATAAACAAAGAACCATATTAGGAGCAAAATGACAATTACAGCATATACTGCAGAAAATCTACCTACTTTTTCTTTATACATTAACTGATCATATACATACATATACCTACAACTGTACTAAATCTACCTACATTATTACACAAACCAAAGCTGATAAGAAATCACTGACATGTAAAATGCTGTCTTAAGTCCAAAAACATAAACAAAGAACCATAATAGGAGCAAAATGACAGTTATAGAATATATATTGCATGAAATCTAGCAACATTTTCTTCCTTTTTAAACTGATCATATATGTATATATACTTACAATTGATGCAGAGTAGCATGGTGCAATATGTTCCAAATGGCATGAATCAAGTTCGACATGTAAAGAACGCTGAATCTCATTTCAAACCGCTGCTTTGAGGAATTCACGAGGCCGACAAGTGCTAATATCGCGCCTGGGATAATCGATGTTGTGTTGAAGAACTCAGCAATGTAGGGAGAATACACATAGTTCTTCTCGCACCACCCTGGCGTGGATGTCACCGGGCCCCAGAAGCTGGGTGTTATTGCATCCACCATTGTTACCTCCACTTATCAGAGACTACAAAGATCAAGCTCAGTATATCAGCAACAATGCACAGTGAAAAGGCGGAATTTTTTAAATTATAAATTTGCTCTCTGATCATTCAAAGAGGCTGTAAAAATCAAGTATACATAAAATCAAAGCAGAATCATTCAGAATATACGCAGAATCGATGAACATAAAAAGAAAGCACTGCGAAATCCAGCATTTAGGCATCATGTCTCCAATCCCTAAATCACTAAAAAATCATCATCAAGAACAACGTAATCCACATTTCCGACCGTCAATCCATACGTTAGGTTAGAAATCAGTCATATGCACAATTCAAGTACCAAAAAATCGCAAAATAAAAAATAAAAAATTGTTTCTTTACGAGCATAGCAGAATCTAAAACGATTATCTGCAAATATTTTAAGATAATAATAACAAACCTGCGAAGGCGACGGTGAATTAGACGGGAGGAAATAGCAAGAAATTGAGCTTCAAGAAAATTTCAGGTGATTGGGGAAATTGGGGGCGAAATGCAGAGGGGATTTGATGGTCACGGTTTCAAACCAAATCGGGAAGGCGGTTCTAATTCATGTATTGTAACCGAAGAATAAAAAAAAGGAATACGAATAAAACCATGATGAAAAATTATGAATTTAAGAAATATACTAGTGCCAATAAAAAGTAAAATGAGAAACAACTAATATTTTAGATATAATTACAAGATAGATCTGAATAATTTAAATTATATTAAGATCTAATTGATTAGTAATATTGTAGTATAACTTTTGTTATTTATTAAACATAATATGGATAATTTTTTAAGCTTACAAGTTACAATAAATAGTTGAATACTAGTATATGTGCCAAAGTTATAGAAACCGAAGGAGTAGGATGAAAGAAAATTATTGAAATTTCTTGATTATTATGATTGTGCTTTTGTTAGATTATCTCCATGTATTTTTTCTTTCCAAAATTTATATTTTATATTAAAAAATGATTTATCTCACTATCACAATCGTTATCACTATCTTTTATAATAGAGGTACAATTTAATTACTTGAACGGTGAGCCATGAGTCACTAGCACATAGATTCATTGAACCTGGACATAAACACTGCTCACGGCCTCTATTTTCCTCATACCTCTATAATTGCATGTCTTGGGTTTTTTCCTTTTATTAGGAAAAAATTATTGTGCATGCTAATTTATTTATCTTCAAATCATAATGGAGAGTTATTACATGTAATATTGTAGTAAATCTTCGCTTTGTGAAACACTAATGGATGAAAAACTTCAATTAAGATATTTTTGAGTCCGACAAGGTCTTGGGTGAGACTGTCCTACCATAAGCTCGAATGATAATTCCAGTGTTTAATGGATTTGTTCATGTATTTCACAGCTTTGTTAATTCATTTATATATTGTTACACATTATAACAAACAAAATTGTGAAGCACAAGAACAAATCTGTCAAACATATAAACCCAACTTATGACAAACAAAACTGTGAAATACATGAACAAAACTGTGAAAGGCATGAACAATTCTATTAAACACATGAACTATCATTCGTCCTACCACTTTGTACCAAATTATATTGTGATTTTGGACATTTCCTTTTTCATGAAAGAGAGTGCGTAATACTTAAGTAAAGAAAAATAGAGATTAAGTATTTGATGAAAAGATAATGAATTAACGACCAATACTGAAATAGTGATCAAATTTAAAATATCAATACATAATTGCTAGTTTTTGGTTAATTACCGTGAAAAAAGGGATAAGCATCGCAATATATGTTGAGAAATATTTGATAATTTAAAATATATGTTGCGCAAATTAATCAAGTGATAAATATTTGAGAAGGTTTTCGCGAGACTCGTATCAGTTGAGACCAGGTTGATGTTCTTAATTTCAAATTCGACCTTTCATTAAATTATTAGTTAGTGAATTATTGGTGAGTCTTTTAATTTTATGTCCGATTTTCTTACTTTCAAGATTGATCTTTAATATTAATCATGATCATTTAGTGAGATCAATTAAGACAAGTGTTAATTGAAAACGTGTATAAATATTTTTACAGAATCGCTATCATATGCTATCAATTTTTTTGGTGGAAATCATATGCATATTAATTTTTAAAAATAGTAATAAGCACATTTTCATTTTTAAATAATAACATAGGCTATTAGATATTTAACTTAGTATTCAAAAATAAATTTTATACTACTTTATAAAAAAGCATCTCTAATAATTGTGGTGATAAGGTATCATTACTGGATCTAATATCATTAAATGTTTGCTTTATCTTTTTATCCTTTCATTTTTAATGAATTGCTATACTTCAGTAACACAAAGTATATACCATGGTGAAAAAAATAATATTTTATTTTATAGCAGAACTTTGGTCTCTTTAACACACGTGTGTAGTGTGTACATTATAGTAAGTATTCAAATAACTGTCATATTCCCATATTATTTTATCATCACATGGCTAAATTACCATTTTGAAAGTATTAATTTTCTGTTTGGCATTTTGATTAGTCAAATGGTCAAACGTTAAACAAAGCAATTTACAGCTCCAAACTTTGTTGGCAAGTAAAAATCTCAGTTAAAGGGAATATCCAGTACAATAATACTATAAATCAGTCCACATACATAGTAAACTCAAACTTATACTAAAACAGTAAAAAAACCTAAGTATAATACAATTACACAATCAAATGAATCTGGTTAAAACATCCGTCCAGATTCATCAATGAATCTCCCCAATTACAATATTACGCTTAAATACTAAAAACCACAAACCCATATTTGACCATCCCCGTTACGTATAAATATACGTACAGCTTTCAACATTATGTCCTCATCTTTTCTGCAACTCAATTCAAGCTTCCATAACAACCTTAATTTCACCGAATGTTGACATAATAGAGACATTTTCTGCTCAATCCAATCTCGCTATATAAGCGTCTGATTATTCTCTTTGAGGAATCAGAATAACTTTTGATTGTTCGGAGAATTCAGACATTTTTTTGTTGTTGATTCATCGTACGGACAGGACAACGATGGGGGTGGTTTCATTTTCCGGGAGATTCAAAAGGGTGGCGGCGGTTTTAGACGAGGAAGCTCGGGCGCGGCTGTGCGAGAGCAGCGGCACGGAGTACTCCGGCGGCGGACAGAGTTTGACCGATCTCTCCACCCTCGTTGACTCCTTCATCGAGGACGGCGACGGAGGGTTTGGCGGCGGCGGCGGCGGTGGAGATGATGATGACAAGGCGGGGTCTTCGCCGGAGACCAACTGCTCCGACTCCGAGATCAAGGATTCTCTCGAGAAGCAGTTTGGTTGGGATTCCGATCAGGTTGGTGATGGGAAGGTAAAGAGGAAAATTCACGCGCTGGTGGTGAAATCTTTGGCGGATGTTGATGCCGGCGGTGACGGCAACGGCGACGGGGAGGTTTCCGGGAATGATTTTAAACGGCGCCTGATGGCTAGATTGCGCCAGCGAGGACTTGATGCTGGTAATTGCTTATTTCCAGCTCATCTTTTACTTAATCATATTCACATGATTGCATGCAAATTAAGTTTAACTACCAGCTCATCTTTTACCATACAGCTTATTTAATTTATAATTATCTTTACGTTTAATTATCTAATTGACCTCACTTATCCTCAATTCTATCTTTCTAAACATATTTTATGTTTTGTTATAAAATTGTTTTTTGAACACATCTCTGAAGTAACAGGTCAAACTTAAAACAGAAAGGTCTTTACTTTTAGTAAAATAGAATATCATTATATATTAAAATAAATTGCACAGCTAATTACTTGAAATTAATCCATTTCTTAATTTCCTCAGGTATATGCAAAACCAAGTGGGAGAAAGACGGCCGGCGACCGGCCGGCGATTACGAGTTCATCGACGTGAACGCCTCCGGCGGCCGATACATAGTGGAAGTGTCGCTAGGACAAGAGTTCACCATAGCCAGACCGACCAAATGCTACTCGTCGCTGCTAAACATTTTCCCGCGCATTTTTGTCGGAAAGCAAGAAGAGCTCAAAAAGGTCACCAGATTAATGTGCACCTCCATGAAGAACTCGATGAAGAAGATGGAGATCGAAGTGCCGCCGTGGAGGAAGTTGAGCTACATGCAGGCCAAATGGTTCAGCTCTTCTTATAAAAGGACCACCAACGAAGTGGCGGCGGCCGCAGCTACTGCTGGTCCAGTACTGCTTCATGGGGATCGCCGCGAACTGGTGGATGTATCCTGGAGCAGGAAGAGGTCGGTCGGATTTGCACCGGCGGCCAACATTTCTTTTATGTGCCGGGAGCATTTCTCCTCCAGAGGCGGCGGCGCCGGCGGTGGGATGAGAGTGGGCAACTTGGCAGCAGCTTTTAATGATAACTCTATAATATCTTAAGAGTTGAAGATATTCCTTTTTATTTTTTGGTGAAAAATGTATGTAACGTTTTGCTCCATTTTATTAATTTTTTAGTTTGGGTAGTAGCTTCAAAGTTGCTCCAAATTTTTTTAGGACTTTGTAATGTGTAATGGCTTAATAAAAAATCCTTTTAAAGGTCTTAGATTAAATTTATTATAAGTGTATTTTAAATATTTTGTTTTTATGTATATTTTTTAAAGAAAACTATTTCATTTCATAATTTTGATCAACTTTATTGATTCATATATTATGCTAATGTTATAATTAGGGGTGTCAACGAGCTGAGCCGAGTTTTGGCCTTATCGAAATTAGGCTTGATAAAAATTAGCGAGATCGACCTCGTTTGAACATAAAAACATCAACTCAAACTCGAGCTTGATTGGCTGTAATGAGCTCGATCTCGGCTCATTAGCTCGGGTAAATTGAGCTCGTTCAAACAAGTTCGGCTCATTTATGTTAATTAACCTTTAAAAGCTTATTTTTTAAATAATTAATATATAATAATTAATTTATATATACATGTACATGTTCGTTAAGTCTCGACGAGCTTATCAAACAATAGTCATGGAGCTCGAGCTCGATTACTAATCAAGCCGGCTCGAGCTCGGCTCGTGTTCGTTTGTTTCGAGCTTGAACCTAGATTTTGTCAAACTGTTCACGAGTTTCTCACGAACGGTTTGGATCATTTACACCCTTAGTTATAATTAATAAGTGAAATATCTATTATCAACTAATTTTTAAACACCATTTACACAAACCAATTACTAATCATTGCAAACACCAAGCTTTTGAAAACACCATTGCAAACATTACTAATCTCAACCACTATCAAACCTCAAATCCTTTTAGAACCAAGTTATTTTGAGTTTATTTCTTATATAAATTGGGTTATTTTAATAATATTTAAAATAAAATAAAACTTGAGCCAATATAATATCTTAACAGATCATCTAGCAACAAAAAGAAACCAAACATTCACAAATTAGCAGTTTTTTTAAAAAATACAAACATTAGTAGTTTTGTTAGAGCTGTGTAACGATCACTTTTTAGCTATGAAAAACTGTGATTTTTCCCCAAATAACTTCATAATCTTTCAACAATGGCAACAGTTTTTTTCTCTTTTTTAGTTCAAAATTAATCTAAGAGATGTTTGTATAAATCAAATCCACCCCACTAAAAACTAAAACAAAAGCTTAAAGCAATGTAGGCATCGATAGACGCCATACTGCCGGAGAAAATACGGCAGCAAGCCTGGAAGATGCCGGAAAATTGATGTCGGAGAAGGGCCGTTTCGGAATACGGCTATGATTCTGTGCCATTTTCCTCTTTAATTGCCTTCTCCAAATGTCAATCTCACAAAAGAAAGAAGGAAAAAAAACACAGAAGAATGAAGTTGCTATCTTTTGCTTGAACGATTCAGCTTTGCTTGACTCAGCGATGGCGGCGCAGTGCCTTATGTAGTGCCCGAGGGTTTAAGGGGTTGGTTGAAAGTTGAATCTTAACCGTTCATCTCTGATTTGATTTGAAGGCCGATTATCTGTTGGACTCTTTTGGGAATGGGCCTTGGTTATGGTTAGGGTTGGGTTGGGTTGGGTTGGGTTGGGTTAAATTAATACTGTAAGCCTGCTAAAGTTATAACCCACCTGACCTAGTTAACTTCTTTTTGTGCATATTTCCTTGATCATTATTGTTTACATTAGGGAAACAAAAAATGTAGATTTTAATCTTGAGTGAAGGAATAGAGGTCAGATTAGAGATGTTGTGAAGAGAGGTAGTATTTGTAACTATAAAAAAAAGTTAGAGTAAAAATGTTGTTGAACAAAGATATTTGTAACCAAGCAATTATTGTCACTCCTTACCTGAATTGAACCAGACAATAGCAAGAAGAATTGGCGAGAACTTGAGTCCGTTAATGAAGCGAACGAAACCCATTTATTTTTTCATTCTCTTTGTTTTAATTTCTTTCCGTTTCCCTGTATGAATCAAATGACCCCGTAAGAGTTATCTTCTCTTCAACTTATTTATCCAGATAAAAGCTTAATTTCAAGAGAAAAATGCAAATTGAATTACTTTTTCAACCATTAATTTATAATTCTGTTTTTCTTAACCATAAACAAGACTTAACAAGAAATTAGGTTAGAGAGTAGTCGCAGGGCCAGGGCCTATCACTGTATCACAAACTGAATTTTAAAAATAAGTAAATAAACATTCCTCTTCCCTAAAGTAGTAATTTCCATAATGTTCTGTCAATGTAACACATGTCACAATTTATTTCCTAATAGGGAAGCGTATAAATTTGGAAAATATTGGGACACGGAAAAAAGAAAAGGTCAAAGTTCAGAGGACTACTATAGGAAAGAAAAACCATAGAGGGCAATTCTGTAACTAACGCCTTGCACAAATACAATCGGGACTCTGCTGAAACCGTCCCAGGCGAAAAACAGCAAACTTCAGAAATTCTGTAAGTTTTCAGAAAATTTCTTCTGATTCACACATTATACTGATTCAGTAATTTGTCTTCTTCGATTGATTGGTGATATTTTCTCCAGAGTACGAGAATCGCCGCTGTGAATGGAGGGCGTTGGTGCTAGACTCGGCCGGTCCTCCACCCGGTACGGCCCCACCACTGTGTTCACCGGCCCCGTCCGGAAGTGGAAGAAGAGGTGGATCCCGTACATCCCTCCGGCTAACACCTCGCACCACCACAAATCGGTGGCTAATAACGGCGCCGTTAGCGGCGGCAACGGCGCCCATCTGGTGGTTTACAAGTGGGCGCCGATTACTCCCAGCCAAAACGGGAACGGCAACGGTAAGAGTCCGGTGGATAATAATGACGACGACATCGTCGATGACGAAGAGCAGGCTCCGAAGCGTAAATTCAAGTACATCCCGGTATTTACCTGCCCCTGTACATCTTTTACTGTTTTACTGTTGGATCTAGTTGAGAGGCATTGTTATTCTCCAGAAACAAACTTTGAGTTTTATGATTTGGGGAATTTATGGATATAATCAAGAAGCTGAAAATATTGCAAAATCTCAAGGTTTAAGTCAAAAGGAAGATACTGATAATTGGGCATTTGTGAGTCATTGTAAAGTCAACTTGTGTAGTTTGATGAATGAGATTTTTTATTTTGAAGGTTTAGGGATACTTAAAATCTTTGTCTTTGAGCTCGAAGAGGGACAGTTTTCTAAATTAGAGCTACTACTTTTGTTGTGTTCCATATTTATTAGCTCTATGCCGCTAAATGTATGTACTTGGAATACATTTTTGGGATTTAAAACAGAGTGACCTTATACTTGTTAGCGATTCTAATGGCCGTTGAAGTAAAATTGAGCATTTAGCTCAGAGGGGTTTATGCTTCTATATATTTCACTAGGTTTTCTGTATTGTGATATGGCTAGATGAAAGATTGGACAGGACGTGCTACGATCATTAAATTGTAACTCGTAACTTTGTAAATGCGTGGTAATCCTCACGCTGTTGAGATGTATGATTGAAAGGGGTAATAATCTTAATTATACTGGTTTTCCTTGGAGTGTGTGATTTCTTGTTGTAGCAAGATTTCTACTGCTGAACGGATTCACATCTATTGAGGCATAACTGTGTTATTAAGATTTTAGGGATAATTCTTGTCATTAATTTAAACTTTTAGGTAGATTTCCTCCCTAACGTTATGATTCACTAAAGCTTTAGCTTAGCCCACTCAGTTATGTGTTTCTCTAGTCCAGTCAACCTGCAAGTTCTTTCCCTGCCATTTGATGTTATTAGTTACTCGTGAAGCCTATTTGTTTGTTTGAGCTCAGTGTATTCACAGATGAACTACTAATTGTCGACTAACATGGTTCTCTTGATGCTTGAGATAGGTAGCTGTGCTGGAGGAGCAAAAGAATGAAGCTTCTGAACCTGCTGATGATGAAGCCAAGCCCATGGATATCGAGGCAGATGACGTGGCACCAACATCCAAGAGCGATGATTTTGATGGGAAACCTGATATCAATGATGTTCCTGCAGAAGAAAACCAGGTAACTGGATGATTCTTATGTTCAAAAGCTTGTTCTTGATTGTTCTGGCTCAGGGTTAGGGCCACATTTATACTTTCTAAGAAGTTCTAACCGTTATTTACTCACTGACCTCAGGCTCATAAAAGCAACCCTCTTGGCCGACAAGATCTGAATGAAACTTTGGACCTGAGCTTGGGCTTGAAAGCTCACGATGGGGAAGACGATTCTGATTCAAAAGGTAATCAGAAAACCGAGGGCTAATTTGGAACAGCTTAACAGCACGACAGTGCAGACATGGATATTTTTAGTCTGCGGTGTCTGGTTTCCGCTTAGCCTCTTAGAGCAATGTGATTGTAACCAGTGAATGTCATATACATAGGTCAGAGTAAGTGAACTTGAGGAACTTGTGCTTGCAAGGCTGTAACGTTGTTAATGCTCCCTCTATTTGAGGTGATGGCAGTTTACTTTGCTAAGACAGCAAACACATTTGATTTTTAGAACACAACTGTACTTTCCATTCAGACACGTTGAGATTTATAAATTTGAAGTGCATAATTTCATGTTTAGCATTTCTGAATAATGTTGTAACACTTCTGGAATTGCACACCTGTAAGTTGTCGTTTGTATACAGGTAAATCGAAAGAATTGACATTATTCTTAGTTCAATAAACTTGAGAATCATAAAGAATAATTTCAAAGTTTGTCTAAATGCATTTCTGAAAATAGAAGCAAATTACAACCATTCCAGACTATGCTAATGAAAATATGTTCAAGAGCTTCGCAGGGAAAGCAATTGGAAAAGCCGGTACAATATCGGTTATCATTCTTCTGCAACAGCAACTTTAGCTTCCTCGGTGTTGAAATAATCGTGCCTGAGAAAATCAGATTTCATTGCAGTTTCAGTATTTAATTACCAACGAAGGTCAAGAAAATAGCGAACTGGGCAATGTGAACTGACCTAATCTTTCTGGAGAGTTGATAGATCCCAGTGCAACCCATTGCAACGTTTACACTAAAGAGATTCCAATTCTTCTGCATTCCAGAACCAAACACATAGACGAGTTATAACCGAGAGCTCATTCTACAGTAATAAGCACAGAGTAGATACTAGGAATATTAGCCTGGCAAATCCCTAGCACAACTAATATAAGAAGCTTTCTCATGATTGCAAATAAAGTTCATAGGGAACTTCAGAGAAAATAATGATTAAGCCCAGCAAAAGAGAGTGCGAATGTAAAATGAAATATACGTAAAGTACTAAAACCATCAAGGAAATGTGAACGTTAACTTTTCGTGCAAAATTCCACTAGGTATTGTTTTACAGCTGACTTACAGGTGTAATAACAGTACTGTAGCGCGACCAGACTATCCCTGTTGCTGTAACAGCTGCAAACATGGAGATTCGGAATCCAAGTTAGGAAAACACTTCGACAAATGCAATATGACTGGAACATTCCACAACATAAATGAAATCATTACAATGGATCAACAAGGTGAACCATATCTATATGGAGAATGGACTACACAGGGAAGAAAGAATACCTATCTGCTGCGGGTATGAAAGATTTTCCGGTGGTTTGGAGAAGTCAGCAATGTTGGCAATGCTAATCCCCCATTTGAACGTTGGAGCCCAAAAATGAACTAAAAAACAACAAAAACGAATCATCCTCTAGCAAGTGACAAATTCCTTACACTAATAAGCATTGCCATTCACAGAAACTTAGCTCCACGAATCACTAACAGAAAAACTAAGAAGATTGGCACAACTCCTTACTCTTATCCCTTGAACTAACAAAAGCATCATCACACATATTACATTCTTATCACCTTCCACCTTATCATACCACATTCAACCAAAAGATACATAATTTAATATCCATCACAATTCCCATAAAAAGCCAAATCCTTCAATCACACAGTTAAACTGCCACCAAACCACATGTATAAATCACAGTCGTCCTATAACTATAAGCATGTATATGATTGATAATATCCTACTCATCTCGAGTTTCAGCACCTTCAACTATTGAATTAATTTTCATACACACACTTCAACAACACTCAAAATCCAATCTTTATCCAGCAAGTGACGATTTTTACACACAATTCCGATAAAAGCAGAAAACCCATATTAAAAAAAGGGGGAAAAACATCTCTGATGAACATCAAGAAGATCCGAAACCTAAAAGATAAAACGCTTACTGGTTTTGGGGCCGGCGGGGTGGTTCCAAAGAGCATGAAGCTTAGCGGAGGCCATGAAATCTCAGCACCGATCAAAGTGGTTTGGTATTATTACTTTTCTCTGCTCTTTGATATTCCTCCTTTTACTTTTTTAATCTATTGAGTCTATTGACTATGGAAGCTCATTAAATTAATAATAATAAAAAAATAGTATCACAAATGGATGGAAGAAATTTATACCCACCGCTCTTAGGGCAAGTCCAACAATCCCCCTATATTTTTCTTCATTTTAGAGGTTAGATTCAAAGTCTCTAAACACAATTCTATTCTTTCCATCCATCCCAACAGCTCCCCTATATTTAGGGAATCAAATTTTATTAAAATAATTTATTTTGAACGGAAAGAGATGGGGAGAAAGAGATCAAAACAGCCACCGCCCACCACAGTCCACCATCGCTGCCCACCACAATCTCCTACCGATCCAACCTGCCGTGAGCCGCCGTGACGGAGCTCCTTCTCCCCGGACCGATGAATTCAGCCCGGTCACCATCTTGAATCATCCGCCACCACATCCACCGCGACACCTGCGATCGGAAAATATGCGAGGGCTTCGATCTCGTCGGCGCCGGAGCAGATGGAGGGGGCTGCTGTACCTCAAGATCAGCAGAAGCAAGCGGCGGCTCTGCTACTACTTCTTGCACAACAACTCTGGCAGCTGCGGTGTCGGCGGCGGCGGTGGTTTTCCCCTGAGTTATGGTTCAGCATAAGAGAGGAAAGTTTCGATCAATTAAAATAATCAACACAACCCCTAAACTAGAGCTTTCTCTCTCTACAAGTTTATGGTTTTCCCTCTCTCTCTACAAGCTACAAATGGGTTTAGAGGAGCTGTTGGAGCACGTTTTCATCCAAAACCCACAAAACCCCTATTATAAAGGCTCCGTTGGACTTGCTCTTATCGGTATACTAGAGTCACACTAGAAGACGTGCTTTTGCAATAAATTTCATAGAGAAATATTTTCCTTGAAAGAAAAATATAGTTTCTTTGGCAATATTTTAGAAAACGCAAATTCTCATTTGAGAACTGTCTCAAATGAGACCAAAGATTATATGAGACTGCTATTGATTGAATTTGTCGTTGGTGAGCTTTAAACCCGCCGATTTCCTTGATTGAATTTGTCGTTGGTGAAATTGATCAAGGAAATGATCAAGAAAATTAACCGAAAGATCAAACAAATTGAACGAAAGATCATATTAACTGAAAATCAAGGCAAAACAAAAATATTCAAGGACATTGATTGAAAGATCAAACAAACTGACTAAAAGATTAAGCAGAAACAGTAAATGCTCATTCCCTTGCTCTTGGTCTCCACAAGGACAGGTCTCACCCAACACTTTCACTTTAGAAAAATGTTCAATTTTGAGCAAAGAAGAAATATTAGACACTTTTATTTATGTTTCAAAGTGTTCAATTTAAATGTTAAGTTTGCCCTACCCTTACATTTGTAGTTTTATGAGAGGTACTAGATGAGACAATCCTACCATAAGTTGCGAATGATAATTCATGTGTTAATTATGTTTGTGAATTTTGTTTGCATTTTACATATAAATACATCTTATAGTAAACAAAGATTACAAACACACAAACAAATGTATTAAACACATGACCACAACTTATAGCAAACAAACCTTACAAACACAAACAAATATATTAAACACATAAATATCATTCCAGTCTCACCCAAGACTTTGTATTTAATAATTTTATCATTTAAAAAAATGGAAATAAAAGCTCACCAAGATGTTGGTATGACATCACATAATATTCTCCCTTTGCGTCCATCACCATCAGCAACTTTCATCGGTTGATCACTAGTAATTTGAATTTATCTCCTCCATTTTTTAGTATTTTGAGATTTGATCCAATACCTTTGTTTAAAGTGAAACTCGCATTAGTGTATAAAAAGTGAGTATTAAATCGATTTTTTTAAAAATAAAAGTAGGTACTTGAATTAATATTATGACATTAAAAGAAGGGTCGGTGTATATGCAAATTCAAGACCCTATCCATTCTGTTAATTATAAAAAAATATTTTAGACAATTTCCTATTTATAAGAGTGTTATTCTAATTAAATTGGTGGATGTGTGTATATATATAGATGGTGTAAAAGTAAAGGAAACAAATACAAAACAATATTAAAAAAAAAAAAAAAAAAAAAAGGAAAAGAGAAACCCTTCCGACCTAAGATGGCGAAAGATGGCTACAAAACCTGCCCGAAGACATTTTAGAACTCATCATTAATCACTTGCTTTCCGATCCCACCATCACCAATAGAGCAGTGCTTCGATTAAGCCTCGTTTCCAAGGATTTCTTGACCGCAGTGCAACGGTCGCGTTCTGGTTTACGATGATGACGACGAGCAAGAACTCAAACATCTGCACTCCACTCTCACCAGATACTACGAGGAAGACATCCATCTCGACACTTTTAGATTCACATGTTTGTCAATGGCTACGAGGAATGCTGATCGAAATCGAATGGACAAGTTCATCGAACTGGCCGCGACTAACAACCTCGGTCTCAAAAACCTTAGCCTATGCATGCATCAGTTCGTCTATGTTTTGCCCAGACCCGTTTTTAAAGCTGAATCACTGGTGCAGTTAGAACTGGAGTCTTGTCGTCTGCGGCCAGGTGAGAGCATGATAAGGTGGCCTAACCTCAGAAGGCTCCGACTTCGTACTACATATTTGGGAGAAGGGGTTTTCGAGAGTATAATTAGAGGCTGTCCGTTAATTGAATTTCTGGAGATCCATTATTGCTGCCGTTTCGACTCCAAATATAAATTTAAGGTTTCCAATCTTGTCTGCCTCAAGAAACTTGTTATTCGGTTGAATAGATATCAAACCTTTGAACTCGGTGCAGCTCCAGATTTGGAATGTTTAGACTGTGGAGAAGGGGATTTAAGGTTGTTGGGAAAATATCAGTACCATAAGCTGAAGACCATGATGCTGTCAGACCTACCACCATCATTCAATGGTGATTTTCTCATCAACTTGGCACATCGATTTCCAGTTCTTGAAGAGCTATCTATCTGCTTTATAAGCCTGGAGAAGATGAATATATCAAGCCCATCGCTCAAGAAAATAGAGATAGAGTGCATATATGGACTAGAAGAGGCGAATTTTGATGTGCCTAACGTTGTTCTCTTTACATTCAACAACGGAGATGTTCCGAGGTTATCATTTGCAGGTAACTGATCAAGCGCCTGGAACCATTCGAGATTTTACCATTAGTGAGCTCAATGAGGGATTTTCTTTATAATTTATAATGTATGTTCTTGTCAGGCTAAGAATGATGATGTTCTGGAAAGAAGCTGATGGTAATTAAAATGTCATGTTCAAAAAAAATTCACACAAAATTGAACTTTTCACTTTTTAATCCTTGGTTTTAGTTACTCGGTTGTTAACATGATGTTTTCTGCAACTGTTTTCTCTTATGACATTGACACACATGGAAATGGATTATGGATCATAATGAAAATCATCTCTATATATATATGAGCATGATCTAAGACATAAATGCATCCTTTTCTTTGTGTAGAAAAGACCTCCATGCGTCCGGGATGTCGTCATCTACGCCATCGAAACAGAGCGTTTTTTCCATGACTTGCTGGAAAATGTCAGCCTCTGTTTCCCTTTGAGTTTCAGCTGCTTCTTCTTCTTCTCTTCTTCTCCTCTCATCTTCTCTTTTTTTCCACTCTTGTTCCTCTCTTCTTCTCCACTCTTCTTCTTCTTCTCTTTTTTTCCGCTCTTCTTCTCTTCTTCTTTTCTGCTCTTCTTTTTCTCGCGCCTCTATTTCTTCTTCTCTTTTTCTCCTCAATTCTTCTCTTTTTCTCCACTCTTGTTCCTCTCTCTGTCTCCTCTCTTCTTCTCTTTTTTCCCACCACTCTTTTGCTTCTTCTCTTCTTCTTTTCCGCTCTTCTTCTGCTTCTCTCCTCCTTCTCTCACATCCTTCTGCTCTTTCACCAGACGAGATAGCGGCGTCAAAAGCTTCACGTTTTCCGGCATCGGACAGAACGTCGAACGAGTCTTTCAGTTTGCGGAACTGCCGGCTCGCCGTGGCGGCTTCGCTCTTGGGACGTTTGTCCGGGTGAAGTTCCAGAGCCTTGGATCGGTACGCCTTGATGATCTCTCGCTTCCCCAGCATCCTGCCTTCTTTGCCGCTGGGAAGTCCCAGTACAACGTAGTGATCCACGAAAACCTTCATTGCAGACCTCCTGGACATGATTGGGGGATTAACGAATGAATCCGATTAGTGGCTGGTATTTGTAGGTGGTGAGAAATGAAATCCGGTTCCGTTCGGGAATGGGATTGACGAATCCGGTCGACTGCGAAGGTTGAATAGGGTTAGTGATTAGTGGGTGGTATTTATAGGGGGTGAGAATTGAAACCCGATTCCGTTCTGGAATGGGATCCCATTCCCACTGCTCATGGGATTAAACCCTCTGGTGGGCCCTACTTATTTTACCCGTTCAAACAATGTTTTTATTTTTCTTTTTTAAAGTACCCAATGTTATTTGTGGACTTTAATTTATAAAATTGTACATTCTCTTATGGAGTATGGTGCATTTTAAAATTACTTTTTATTATAATGTTATAGGCCTCGTTTGGCTATCAGCGTTTAGCTGTTAGCTGTTAGCGGATTTTATTAGTTGTTAGCTGATTTTATTAGCTGTTTTGACTAGCGGTTTGATTAGCTGTTTGTATTTGAGTGTTTGGCAAATGACAATTAGCTGATAGCTGTTTTGTTACGTTAAAAGACCGAAATAGACATTAATATAATTTATTATTAATTTCTTTTATGGAGTGTATTATTTGTTTTGAAGTATTGAAAGGTATTTTTATTACCTATATTTATTTATTTTTATGCTATTTATTATTTTATTCTTTATTAATATACCCATTTTCTTTAAAAAAATTAAAATGATTAACATTTCATAGTAATATATGTTTAGCTGGACATTTTAATATTAAGATATGAAATACTTAAAATATAAATTAAAAATAATATTTTAGAATAAATATATACGTACACATTTTGTGTACGCACGCATATGAATATATGAATTGTACTATTAAAATTTGTTTAATATTATATGAATTTGTACGCACGCATATGAATATATGAATTGTACTATTAAAATTTGTTTAATATTATATGAATTTGTACGCACGCTAACATGATTAAAATTTGGTTTAGTAATTTGATTTTTTTTAAAGGAAATTTTGTAAGAATAAGGATAAAAAAGATATTTTGTAATATTGTTTTAATTAATTCTTTGTAAACGCTGCTCTTTCTAGCGTTTCAGAAACGAGAGGTTTCACCAAAACAGCTAATCAGAAAAAGCTATTCACCAAACACTAAGAAGAGCTGATTGACTAGTCAACTGTCCATATTTAACCCAAAAAGGTAAACGCTACTCAAAACTCTCGTCACCAAACGGGAGCATAGACATCCCCGCTCATTAAAAGTAAGTAATGCACATTCAATTATATAAATATTATTTATTAGGGTATTTATTATTCATATCTTCCTTTTTTTTTGAAAAAATCATATTTTCCTTTCAAAACGGAACCACCAATCCATTCCCCTAATTTAGTACAATTGTGGCGCAATTGGTGAGTTTTTTGCCTAAATAACCTTATCTTTGAAACTAATTTCCAAAGTAATACTCAAACAAATACTCTTGGACTAAAGTTTAATTAGTATTAAAATTTACAAATTTTTGTATATTTCAATAAGACCCACCAATTTACCAATAAATGTGCTCGTCCGCCACAAATGTGCAAGCGCCAAGCAGGGTGCTTGCCATACCTCTACCATTCTCCTTCCTCTCCGCCGTCGCTCGACGCAGCTTCACACACCACCGCAACAAACTCCCCGCACTTGCTCTAACTTCTCCAACCAAAAAATAAATTGTTGAAGCACAAGAACATTGAATTCACAACTTCAATGGTCTAATCAAAAGCTGGCCTCCGACGACATTCTCTAGCCGGCGCAGATACATTTCGTGCTTCCTGATGCGAAGTTTGATTATAAACTCCCCGGCCCTGATATGGTCGTGCTGCAGTCGTTTAACAAAAACCATCGGCTGGTGGCGTTCGAAGATTGAGAGATCTTTCTGACAGTTGAGACCATTTCTACATTACGATCTGTTGCTTGACTGTTTCAGACTAAAATTCTAGTCTTAGTTTCTTAGCAAGCTCTTTTTAATTATACACAAATATTTTGTACGTACAAATTTCGAAAGCGTTGCTAAGCTTCCGATTGATTAAACACAAAACCATACATACACTTTATACTTTGCAAATAATGCAGACGGATGGATTAATTCTTGGCCCTGCTTTTTGACTCAACTAAGCCATGTTGTTTTGTGAATGGCTTTAGTCAGGTATGTGATTAGCGGTTGCTATATCAATGTAGTGACTTTTTATCGCCATATCAATGCAGTCAGATCGTGATCTTTTGCGTGTTCTTCACAGACTCGATCTGGTCGCAGAGATAGCGAAAGTTACACTGGAATGATCTGGATGACAGGGGAGGAAGATCTGGAGTGAGTGGCGGGGAGCTGTGGCGAGGGCAAGTTGGTTAGTAAATTTGTGGGTCAAATCAGTATATATGAAAATTTGTGGATTTTAATATGAATTAAATTATAGTCCAAGAGTATTTCTTTAGGAATTAATTTCGAAAGAATATTATTTTGAAAATTAGTTTCAAAAAGATAAAGTTATTTAGGCAAAAAAGTACGCATTTGGTGATTATATTTTGCAGGATCTTCCTCAATTCTCCACAAATTCTGGCATTGCTAATTTTTCGGTTTCCCCACCGTCATCATCAGCCTTGATCCCCACAAAAAATCGTTTTTCCATAAACCCTATTCATGACCCTTTGGCCCCTAAGGGCAAGTCCAACAGCTCCCCTATATTTTTCTCTATTTTACAGGTTGCAAGCAAGGTTCTCTAAAACCAAATTCTATCAACTCTATCCCTCCAACAGTTCTACATTTTAGGGGTTCTAATTATATATTAAACTAATGTATTTTTGTATTTAAAAATTACTTTCTCTCTGCTCCCTTGAATCCAATTCACCGCCCCCAGATTTTGGAACTTTTCTTTAGCCTCAGATTTATCAACCTCCCAGAACTTAATTCTCAATATGTTCTTCCAATCTGTGAATCAAGGAGAATGAGCAATGGACGAAGACTGAAATAGTTACCGCATGTTGAAGCAAAGGAATTGTGTGCTCGAGGAATCCTGTTTTTCTCATAAGTAAATAGTTAGATTGTGACAAGAACTCACTTGATTGAAACTGAGAAAACTGTAAAATTCAGTAGAATTGAGGAAAAACGGTAAAAGGTATCAGACGATACATACAAGATCTATCTTTAGCTATATGCTTCAAAATACCTTTTACATGCTAGTACAGAAATTACAGACGCTCGATAAGAGTACATGAGAGATAATAGATGGTTAAATGATAGTAGCAGTCATTAATTGTCAAAGATCAATTTATTTTTTTAAGTGGAAGTCTATCAATTTGCATATGGACTATATGTCATAGTAATAAGTATTATTTTATCATAATTTTAAGCATTAGTAAAATTAGATTTAAGATTGACCCTGCCCCAAAAAAATTCAACGTTTTTGCGCTTCATAATTTCGGGTTGAAAATTCGTAGTCCTATGGCCCTGTTTGCTAGAGCTTATTTCCACCATGTACTGAACTGAACTGAATTGAACTGAACTGAACTGAACTGAACTGAACTGAAGTAAAAATGATGTATTGAAAAATGGAATCAGCATAACTGAATTAACCTGAATTTCATCAATTACATTTTCACTGAACTGAATTGAACTGAACTGAATTGAACTGAACTGAATTGAACTGAACTGAACTGAACTGAACTGATCTACAGATAAGCTCTGGTAAACAGGGCCTATATCCATTTATATTAAAACTACAGTTTTTTTTTTACTATGGATATAATTATTTTATAATTAAAAAAATCTTCAATGACATCAGGTAATAACTAACGAGTAATATTATTTTGGAACATTAATATAAAATTTTGTAGCTTTATCGTGTAAATTTAAAAAATAGATACCAAATTGTGAATTCAGATAAAAGTAGGTATCATTATAAACTTTCCTCGTTAAAATAAAGCTATGATAAAAGAAGAGGAAACAAATAACAACAAAAAAGGGGAAACCTGGGCATCTGTTGAGATTAAGGAAAGAAAATAAAGATATTCAGTATAGACAAATTCTTGGGTGAGGCAGCCTCACCCAAGAGGCATGACCATTTATACACTGTTTTTTGTGAGATTTGATGAACGGACACAAATGATTTGATGAGGTGACATGTTTGATGAACTGACACCGATGTTTGAAGAGGTGGCGTCGAGATTTGATGAGTTGGTAGTGAGTTATGATGAGGTGCCAGCAATGAAAATTTCCTTATTTGGCTTTGCCTCATGGGTGAGGCTGTCTCACAGAAGAATTACTCTTCAGTATATCGTTATGTTAGGAATATAAATATTTAGCTATATTGTTTTCTTAGTGAGAATGTTATTGTTTAGAATCGTTTCCCCATTTAGTTTGTATCGTAGGTCTATAAATATTGTAACCATCATCATTGATGAATGACCTTTTGATGATAATACGAAGTGCCATGTAAATACTATTATCACCATGTTTTACTTTTTATATTTTATCATAGTATCAAGAGTTGTTCCTGGACCTGACTACTAATTGCCGCCGTTGAGTTCTCGTCGACAGCTGCTAGCCGCCCAGAGTTGCCGCCGCTAGTTGACTTTGGAATCATCGGATTGCTAATTACTGACCTACTTACTGCAGATTTGCTGACCGTTCGACCGCTGCTAGCCACCATCGTGTTGCTGTCGCTAGTCGATTCCGTCACCGATTTGCCGATTGCTACTATACTGTTTTTTTACTCTACTAATATACTGTCCAAGTGCAATGTGCTTACGGCCCGTACCTTGCACTTGCGGAGGCGTGAAAGGATTATGGCATCCACACGGACCACCGACATTCTACCTGATGGGCCCTTACCTACCTTTACTAGCCGAATTTCGACCTTACTCTACCTAGCCGAATTCCGGCCTTACTCTACCTAGCCGAACTCTTCCGGCCTTTGGAAACTAATGTTTTTTTTACTACTGATGATATTACTACGAAGATTGAAATTGCTACAAGATATTTTACTACTGATACTTATTGAATACTATGGAGCCAATGACGAGGAGATACTATACTCTTTTTCCCACGGGGTTTTTTAATGAGGTAGTGTGCTCTTTCTGACAGATATTTCATGATCTTTTCGCAAGTTGCTCCAACTTGAGCGAGGGTGTTGAGATTAAGGAAAGAAAATAAAGATATTCAGTATATCGTTATGTTAGGAATATAAATATTTAGCTATATTATTTTCTTAGTGAGGAGGTTATTGATTAGAATAGTTTCCCCATTTAGTTTGTATTGTAGGTCTATAAATATTGTAACCATCATCATCATTGATGAATGACCTTTTGATGATAATACGAAGTGCCATGTAAATACTATTATCACCTTATTTTATATTTTATCAGCATCCTCTGGTATAATAACAAGGGGCTTCCGAAATCCTCCAGTATCAGACCAAGAATGGCGTCGGAAAGGCTATCAGAATTGCCGGATGACATCATTCGTCGTATCATTGGTAATCACTTGATTTGCGATCCCAGCACCAGCAAAACAGCAATTCGGTTAAGCCTCATATCGAAGGAATTCTTGAGCGCTGTTCAAAGGCGCCCTGTTTTAGGTTTCGACTTAACTAAGTTTGATGATCCGGTCAGATTCACGCAAGAACTCCAACATATGATCTCCACTCTCACCAGGTACGAGGAAGAAAGCATCCATCTCGACACTTTTGAAATCACATGTCCAAATCGGGTTTTGTCCTTTCCTGATACTACGTCTCTTCTTCCTCAAAGATTTTTAGTGGATCGATGCATCAAACTGGCAGCTGCTAAGAACCTGTCCCTCAGAAACCTTAGCCTATCCATGGATTTCAAATATGATTTACCCAAAGCTTTTTTTGGGGCTGAATCACTTGTGCAGTTAACGTTGGGAAGCTGTAGTTTGCAGCCAGATGTTGGGAGCATAATAATGTGGCCGAATCTCAAAAGACTCAGTCTTGGTTGTGTGACGATGGAAGAGGGTGTTTTTGAGGATTTAATCAAAGGCTGCCCTGTACTGGAATGTCTGAAGATCAATATGCCTATCATGGGCCTGGCATCCAGTTTTACTTTTAAGGTTTCCAATCTTGGCCGCCTCAAGAAACTTGATGTCCGGATGACGAATGTAAATCAAACTCTTGAACTGGGTTCACTGCCAAATTTGGAAAGCTTAATCTGTTATAAGGGCAATGTGGTAAATTTGGGTGAACACGAATACCATAAGCTGAAGAGCTTAAGGCTGACATGCCTAGGAGCATCATTCAATGGCGATTTTGTCAGCAACTTGGCACAACGTTTTCCAGTCCTTGAAGAGTTAACTCTTTGAGAATATACCTCTTGGGGTTTTAGTAGTTGATTACTAACACCTATTCGAAACACGGGGCTTTTTCCTGTAAAAATGTCTTCCTTTTTACAGAGATCGTGATGAACAGGATTTGGTGATTATTTGCGATTGTTATTTTTGGTGATTATCCGATCTTCTTGTTAATTTTAAGATTGATTTTTTATATATATTATTAAACATGAATATCTATTGATATTTGTCCATTCGTATGGATAGAAATTTGAAAGGTGGGAGCAGATCAGCAGGGTGATGAACAAATCAAGATCATGAGCACTTAGAATATGTAAATAATGTATTTAGGGAATTAAAATTTGACCAAGGCATCAAATCAGCATTCACAATTGATTACTCCTTAATTCTGTACAACATTCCCTAATTTATAAATAATTACCACTTAATGAAAATTCAAATCCCCTGCTTTATTTCTGGTTGCTGGTTAATGGTGATAGCTGATTTAATGTCAATTTATCAAAATTTTAGCATGTTAGATGCGCTATAAATATAATGGATATTCTTGCTTCAACCCTACAGAACAAAGATATGGTTTGATTTTGGAATAGGTTGAAGACCAAATGATACGATGGTACGATCGGGAAAGCTCACAAACATGCATATCTATAGCGATTCTTGAAGACTTCGTTTTAGTTCATTAATGCAATCGTTATTTTATATTTTCTCGATTATTTCACATTTATATATGGAATTTATCTAAATAAAATTATTTAGACGATTTCGTTATATAAGTGTGATATAACCGACAAAATTTACCAAATCAGTTGCACATTACGTATTAGATATGGTTGGATTTTGAATAGGCTACATGCATCTCTGTAGCGCTTCTTGAAGATATTTTTGAGCTCATTGCCATTCGAAAATTTAAATGTGTAATTGTTATTTCATATTTTATCGATTATTTCACAATCATATATATATTGGACATTGTCTGAATGAAACTATTTAGACGATTTCGTGTGAAATAACCGATAAAATTTGTAGTATCAGTTTCAAATTTGAATCCGATTTATCTTTTGGTTTAGTAGCACTTTTATTTTAGTTCCTTTCTCAAAACTTATCTTTTATTCTTTAAATATAAACATTCCAATAACTGGTGTTTATCTCTAATATAGCTAGTCACTTCCTTGTGCCAATTATGTATGCGCATAACAATAATTTTCCTGCAATCCATGAAATTAACCAACCAAAACCAGACATGGTTATTAAAGGATAGATACATAAAATACGAAGTATTATATCATAAAAAAAGGTTGTTTCCAGATCATTTTATTCATAATATATATGCAATCGTATACAATCGCATTTATATATATATATATATATATATATATATATATATATATATATATATATATATAGCCTAGATTAGGCTAATAGATAATATTCTATGGCAGCCAAACAAAAGAATGAAACTACCATAAGCATACAACTTTCAATTATCACGGAAAATACTCTATTCCACCTTGGAATATCGATTCGTTGTCCATATATAAGTGTAATATAACCGACAATCGCAACAGCCATAATAGCACGTTTAACTTTTGCAGATTGTTCAGGCAGCAATGACACAAACAATTGGACAAAAATGGTTAGGAAAAGTTTGTTTTTTGACGTTTGATTCAGCCACGGCGGCGACTGGTTGCTGATGGCATCGTTTATGTCTATGATGACTTCGGCATTTTCCGACATGGTTTTGGAAGGATATGTAGATAAGCTTTGTGCGAGTTGAACTTATAAAGGTCATTTTGTCAATTAATTTTGCCATGATCCTATGACAAAGTATCTGGGATGTTATTCCGTTTCAAATCAAAATTCATTTCACGAATAACAATCAGCTAGCATCTTGGGATTTATTGATGTCTCTTATAAGTTTGAAATTTTGCATTCATATTTATATGATCTCTATTGACAATATATATAATGTGAATGGAAATTTGAAAGGTGATGAACAAATTAAGTTGCTAGAACTTATTTCTTTTTGAACTAAATTAAATTAAACTGAACTGTACTGAAATGAAAATTAATGTATTGAAAAAAAAAATCAGCAAAACTGAATTAACCTGAATTTCATCAACTAATATTTTTACTGAACTCAATTAAACTTAATTGAACTGAACTGATATATATAAGCTCTAGTTATTTCTTTCTGAATTGAACTGAATTAAACCGATCTATTGATAAGTTCAAGCAAACACGGTCTTAGAATTAAATGGAATAACATTACAAAGTAACGTCACGCGGTAGAGTTAAATTGGAAAAAAAAAAAGTGTATCTCATTCATGCAAATGAGTATGTGTCATTAAATATTATTTAATGTATTTAGGAAATGAAAATTTGACAAAGCCGTCAAATCAGCATTCACGATTGATTACTACTTAATTCTTTACAGCATTCCCTAATTTATATGTAATTACCATTTAATTACTAAAAATTCAAAATTCAAATCCGCCGTTTTATGTTGCTGATTAAGGCCCTGTTTACCAGAGCTTATCTGTAGATTAGATCAGTTCAGTTCAATTCAATTCAGTTCAGTTCAGTTCAGTTCAGTTTAATTCAATTCAGTTCAGTTCAGTATATCAAGAAATAATGTAAACCAGAATATAGGTGGGTAATATCTGAAACAAAATCATCGATTTCCCATGATTGAAGCTCATCGTAAAATTAAAGGATGCAGATTATCAGCAGCCTTTGATTGGATTTGGAGCAGACTTGGGATTTTCAAGTCGTCAAAGGCATAGCATCAAATCGTGAGTAATTATGTGTGGTTTGCTAGAAATTATTTCTTTATGAACTGAATGGAACTGAACTAAAGTAAAAATTGATGTATTGATAAATGAAATCACATGACTGAATTAACCTGAATTTCATAAAATTACATTTTCACTGAACTGAATTGAACTGAACTGAACTGATCAGTGGCAAATAGGGCCTTTACTCCTTAATTCCGTACAACATTCCATAATTTATAAATAATTACCACTTAATGAGTATCATTAATAACATTTCAAAATTCAAATCCCCTGCTTCATTTCTGGTTGCAGCCTTGCAGGTTAATGGTGATGGCGATTTAATGTCAATTTATCAAAATTTTAGCATGTTTTATAGTGGATATTCTTCTTTCAACCTGACTGAACAAAGTTTTGCGTTAGATATGGTTGGATTCGGAATAGGTTTAAGAATGAAACAAATGAATTAAACTACATCACTCAAAACACTCTATTCCACCTTGGACGGTCAAATCTCTGTCCATAGGCAATATGTGAAAGTTAAATGTCATATTATTGTTTTGTGATTATAGTTTATTTTACGCTTATCTATGGACAACAATTTGATAATCCAAGGTAAATTAGCTGAAGGTTGTATGTTTATGTTAGCTTCATTTTTTTTTCCATAGAATGTTTTCTAACTAAGTGCTTGTATACGAACACATATTATAAATAAATTGATCTAGAAGTGACTTTTTATATTCCTATAGTTATAATACTCATATTTATGTTTGATTCTATGTATCGAACCTTTATTTACCGTGTCTTGTTTTGGTTGGTTCGGATTACAGAAAAAGTAGTGCATATATGATTGGCACAAGAAAGAGGTATCTAAAAACTATATAGATAACACCAATTATTTTAATAATTGGAATCATTATATTCACAGGTGAAGGATAACTTTGGAAAATGAACTAAAATAAAAGTTCATTTTGATGAACTGACAACGAGGTTTGATGAATTGGTAGTGAGGTAGGATGAGGTGACAGTATTGAAAATTTTCTTATTTGACCTTGCCTCATGAGGGAGGCTGCATCACAGGAGAATTACTCAGTCTAGAATTAAGAGTGTACACATAAGGTTAGAATTATTCATGCACACAAATAGGGGTGTTCAACGGTTGATTAATATGTTTACAGGTTAAACGATTCGGTTTCTATCGGTTTATCAAATTAGAAAGAAAACTTTTTTAACCAACCAATAGTATTATCGGTTATATCGGTTCGGTTAATATCGGTTTCGGTTTATTTTTTCGGTTACACGGTTATAATCGGTCTACACATTTATCGATCACTTTGACAATAAATTAACAAATTTATTGTCGACGTGGAAAGAGAAAATGAACAAATTCACTCTAGAGGTGAGACTACCACAAATATCAAAATGTCACCACTAAAATACTGCCGACGTGTTAGAAATTTTTACAAAAGTCCATGATTCAACTACGAAAATTTATTTGTCAATTCAACTGCCATACAAAATAATCAAACATCAAATTCTTGAATCATCTAAGGGAATCCGTGCCGCACCGCACCTTCGAGTAGCATTTGGTCGGCGTGCTGGATCAGCGTACGATTTGGTCGGTGTACAATTACAAAGGGAATCCGTGAATGGTTGACTAGTTGCTAATATAAAAGGGTTTACGAATTTCGAAAGTCAAAGGCTCAAAGCCCATTATAAAAGGCTAACTCTATGAGCTTTAAAAAGTCTAATTGTCTAAATATATATATAATTAATATATAAAATATTAAACGGTTAAACGGATTAACCGTTTAAAATTTTAAATACATAAACCGAATCGATTAACTTGCAAATCCATTTAACCGGACCGCTTTAAACCTATTAATCGGTTAACATATTCTCATAACGGTTCGGTCGGATTACGGTTTTCCGATTTTTTGAACAGCCCTACACACAAATTAATATATTAATATTAAATATTGATGCATTTGATAAAAATAGGATTCGTCATATACTCTATTTAGAATTCATAAATTAATAATTAAATATAAATGAAATAATCAACTAGGGATACGTCTGAAAGCGTGATTTGGTGGGTATCTGAAACTGGAATGGGAAAAAAAACAGAAGGCTGCAAAACACCATGGAAGAAGAAAGAATATGTCTTTGTTGTTGAAGCCAATAGCTCTTATCACAGTCACCCTACTCATCACCACTGCTATTCTCTTGATCCCGTCCAACCCGTACCCGTACACCCGAAAACCCGGCCCGATGTCTCGGAGCTTCATCCTGTGGCTTCACGGGTTGGGCGATTCGGGTCCTGCAAATGAGCCCATCAGGACCTTGTTCACTTCCCCTCAGTTCAAGAACTCTGTCTGGAATTTCCCTTCTGCCCCTTCGAATCCCGTCACTTGTAATTGTAAGTGTTTTTTTTGTGCTAATTTGTGTGAAAAAGTTTGGATTTTTTGTTTAGTGAAGATGTTTTAATGTATATATTAGCGATTGTGAGGCTGTAATCAATTTTCTGCGATGGACTAATTAATCATTTGATTTATTGCTTGTAATGTTCCTTGATCACATTTCATGTCGTATAACTTTCTTCGAGTTAGCCACTGAAATGCAAGTTTGTTATTGGTTGCTTGCTATTATACCTCTTAGCTATGCATTTTTTCGAGTTTAGGATGCGAAAGTTGCTAGAATGTAGCTTTTGGTGGGATTACATTGTAAAATTTTGATAATGATTTTATCCTTTTTAGTTTTTACTATCTCCTACTGATATAGACTGTTCTATTTTTTGTATGATTTTTGCTGTAGATGGTCATGTTATGCCTTCATGGTTCGACATTCATGAGATTCCAGTAACAGCGGTAGGTTAGCTTTACCTTCTCCTCAACTGACCAACTAGCTGAATCTTGTACTATATTGAATGTGTATGGAAGACAATGACATATGCAAATGGGAATTTACATTTCTATGATCGGGTACTAGTATTATGTATACAAACATGGTTGAAAGTTACTGGCTTGTAGATGGAAGTTTAAGAAAAAATTACAATTCCCCAGAATAAAAACAAATGGTCACTGGTGATGTGTGCGAGTCGCGTGTGTTATAATACGGAATGTGCTCTCTAGCAAGGATTACGATTTTTATAATTCTTGCGCCCAGTCTTTTGTTCACTTCTGGATAGAATATTCACGGTGGATGTGGAACTTTAAGTCTTATGAATCATATAGATTCAGAAAGTCGGTTTTATACTTGGGATTTCTTTAGATTAAATTGACTAGTATGATAGTCTGAAAGAAGCCCTTTTCTAAATATACTTGTATAATTTTGGCCTCTTTCTCTAGTGTTTGAGGAGTGATTTCCTTGAGATTTCACTTTCTTGTGGGCTAAAGCACATTCTTACATGTGCAGGAATCTCCTAAAGATGAAGCTGGTGTTCTTAAAGCTGTGCAGAAAGTTCATGCCATGATAGACAAGGAAATCGCTTCTGGAACTGATCCAAAAAATGTCTTTGTGTGTGGATTTAGTCAAGGAGGTATTCTCTCTCTTCCTCTTTTTTTCCCTTTTTTATTCTTTCTTTGTGCATCTGTGTTGATTTTCTTCATGTTTACACGATCAGAGGTTCTTATGTAGATTTACTGTAATTCAGACTGAATCTAGAATGGAGCTGTTGATAGACATGAATATCTGTTTTCTTTCAGGTGCTTTGACATTGGCAAGCGTTTTGCTTTATCCGAAAACTTTAGGAGGAGGTGCGGTATTCAGTGGATGGGTCCCTTTTAATTCTAATAATATTACGGAGCAAATCAAACCTACTGCCAAAAAGGTACCACTGATTCACAAACTTTGGTCACATAAGTTTCTGTTGATCTGTTTGATTGGGTGGAAATTTTGAAACCTGCATCACTTTCTTCAAACTGATTTATGTCGAACTTTCTCTGAATGTTCAGTAGAGACAGAAAGAGGATATTTTATCAAACTGGTTTCCTTGTATGATTAGAGGGAGTATGACCTTTCAGTTTCCTGAAGGAGTTATGTGTATATTTAGGAATACCTGTTTTTGTACAGCCTTTTGGGTTTACTCATTTTGTTGATGAATAAACGATAAATTGTCATATTTTGAGTTAGGAGCCTATTCTGAGGTGTTGATTAACATGCAGACTCCGATTCTATGGTCTCATGGTATGGACGATAGAACGGTTCTATTTGAAGCTGGCCAAGCTGGGCCACCATTCCTTGAGCAACTGGGATTAGGCTGTGAATTCAAGGTTCGTTCATAATCAAACCTTCTAGATACCGTATTCACTGTGTTCAAATCACTTTTTCCTTATACTGAACGAATATTTGTCATGTGTGGTGTTATCTCAGGCTTATCCTGGACTTGGTCATTCGATAAGTAGCGATGAGCTACATTACCTGGAATCATGGATCAAAACTCGTCTACAGAGCTCGTCCTGAACTCTGATTGCGAGATTGCTATTTGCTACTTTGAAATCTTAAATCTTAATCGTGCAGAACGAGGTTTTCATTGTTATGATTATGTACTCAGAACTTGGATTCTCTTTTCTTGATATCTTCAGCTTATATTGATCTGAAGTTCATTGAGTAGAGGCAAAAACAAAGCCAAATATATATCATTTTTTGATTATAAAGTTTATCATTTTAGCCCGAAGAATAATGTTACGAAGGTTATATTTTTTATTATACAAATTAAAGTTTCAAATATTTTTGGATAACGTTATTACTTAAACTCTATTTTAAATAGCAAAGTTTGATCCACAAATATACTCCCTCCGTCCCCCAAAGGTTGTCCTAGTTGTTCAGTCAAACATTTTTATACCATGTTTGACCATTAATAACTTTCATTATACTTAATATTAGAGTAAATAATTTTGATTTTTAAAAAGTACATCATACGAGGATTCTAACGATATCTCATGTGAAAATATATCATTTATATATTATAAGTTATTAATGGTCAAACATGGTGTGAAAAAAATTTACTATTTCAGTAGGACATTTATAAGGGGACGGAGGGAGTATGTTAATGGGTTTGGCTTCCAAAAATTAAAATCACATGTTAATGGGATGGAGCGACTAGGAAAAAGGATAAGTAGGCATTTGTTCGGAAATTGGCTGTAAAATTGGGTTCGAAAAGCAGATACGATACCCAAATGGGCCCTTCTTTGATTCCAATGCTACTTTCTACAAAAATAATAATTTCATTTTTTTTTTGGAGCAACTGTGTATATATGAAAAGTTTACCATGCAAAAAAACAAAACAACTGCAAAATATATGGGATATATACACATCTTTTATGCCGGTAAATATAATCATTAGCTGGTGCTTATAAATAGTGTTTTTATAGATCTCTTTCTTGTGCCAATTAGGTACTCTGTAGTCTGTACTATGTGCTAAGTTATTATTTTTCTGTAATCTATGAACTCAATCAAAACCTATACGTACATTGTAATTAAAGAGTGGCTACATAAAATACAAATATAAATACGATTTTTATCAAAATAAATATAAAAGTTATTTTTAAATCATTTTATTCATTATATGCGAATTACCAAACAAACAAATGAAATTACCAAAAACATACAAGTTTTAGTTATAATTAGATGTTTAAATTCTATAAATTGTCCAGGCAACACTGCGATCAGCTACATGAAAATAGACTAAAATCCTTACTCTCTATGTATTTAGTAAGTTCTGCGAGTTTTGACTTTACAAATGTAATTTTGTCAATTAATTCTACCATGATCCTATAACAAGTATTTAGGGATATCATTTAGTTTCAAATACCAAATCATTTCACGAGTCACAATTAGTTAATATATTGAAAATTACTGACTGTCTTATAAATTTTAAATCAGCTAGAAACTCTTTATACGGGGTTTCCGCTTTACTATCCTTTATGAGGCTTGCTAGCGAACAAAGAGTTCTTTCCAATGTTATCGCTAGATGCATCATATATAGGGATATCATTTAGTTTCAAATAGCAAATCATTTCACGAGTCACAATTTGTTAATATATTGAAAAGTACTGACTATCTTATAAGAACCTCGTCATTGGTTTTCCACTTTGTTCTAACGTATGTGGGAAGATTTCTTATGGTTTTTCCATTTTACTATCCTTTATGAGGCTTGCTAGCGAACAAAGAGTTCTTGCTAATGTTATCGCTAGGTGCATCCAGCTACTCCTATCTTTTGTCATAAACCAACTTCCTCTTATTGATATATTTCAAAACTTACTAAATACATTACAAACACTAATTCATTTACTTTATACAGTATCGGTACACAAAGTCACTCTCGAACAACAATTTATTTTCATTGATCGATTAAAATAACAATTCAGTAAAAATACAAACTAGTAATAAAATAGTTTAAAATGAAGTGAAGCTATATCTTATTCATCCTACAAATAAGAATAAGATTCACATACTTAAATCATAATCTAATTATAAAAATCTGTAAAATGCACATTAGTTGTTCAGTTGTACTAATAAATTTTGTTAAAATTAATGTAGTCGGTTCATCTATCAAAATTATATTCTATAGATTTTCGATACAGTTGACTTACAATTTTTATATCAAATATAAACAATGTAAAAACTAAATAGTTGAAAGATGAACCAACTTATTTAATTTTAAGTTTTTAATAAAAGCACCTTAATAAAAGCATGAATAACACAATTAATCCATAACCATCCTTTGAAATTCAGAGAAAACAAAATTAGTTGAGGTGACTCATAGATACTGAAGTCAACAGTTGGATAAACGACAATAATTGTTTAAATTTCTCAAATTAGACAACAAAATAAAAAAAATAAAATAAATGTCTTCATCTCTCTTTCCTCATCCGCCCCAAGACGAAGAAAAAATAATCACAGAATATATAAATCAGTTTAATTACTCACCATTCTCCATAACCAACTCTTGATATTCCTCTCTAAATTATATTCTCTCTTAGCAAGAAAAGAAAAACCCCACCGCCCACCGCCGCCCAAACCACCACCACCACCACCATGAAGAAGCTCTACAGAAAGGGCACCGTCCACCCATCGCCGCCGTCAACCTCCGACCACCACCTCTCCTTCCTCCCGGCGGCTATTTTCGTTCTCACCGTCGCTCTATCCGCTCAAGAGAAGGAAGTCTTGGCTTACCTCATTTCCTTCGGCAACCACCACCACCACCACCACCGCAAGAGCAGTACCGGAAACGGTAGTGTCACTACTGGAAGCGGCGGCGGCGGCGGTGGCGGCTCCGGGCGTCGGAGCGCGGACCACCCGGTGTCGTTCAGCTGCTACTGCTTTGACTGCTATATGAGCTACTGGGTGAAGTGGGACTCCTCCCCCAACCGCCAGCTCATCCATGAGATCATCGACGCGTTCGAGGACGCGCCGTCGCCCGCGGCGGCGTCTAGCAGCAAGAAGGAAAAGAACAAGAAGGCGAGGAGGAAGAACAAGAAAAACCCAGCTGGGCCTTCGTCGCCGGTGAAAAGCGAGGCTGTTGCAATGGAGATTCCGCCGCCTCTTACTGAGTCACCAGAGGTTACCAAGATTCCGGCTGACGGCGGCGAAGGTGAAAGCTCCGGCGGTCAAGTGGAGGAGGAGGAGATCAACAAAGGGTCATCTGTGAGGAGGTTTGTCAGTTTCGTTGGTGAGAAAATATGGGGGATTTGGAATTGAAGAACAGCTCTGGAAAAGGAAAGTTTAATTTAGGTTAATTTCTTTTTATAGATTTGAAGCTGGATTTTTGGTGTTCTTTTGTTCTTTTCTTCAGCTCAACAATGGCCATGTAAAAATATCATAATCAGCTGGATTTGTACCATGCTTCATTTTCTCTTTTTTTTGCAGTTTAGCATTTTAGTTCATATTTTTTGCTTCTTCTTGAATGTTAGGTTTTATTTCAACACCTGTACAATAACATTATGCATTGCTGCTTGGTTAAGATAATGATTCAGTTTTCTGGGTTAAGATTAGAGGTTAGGATCACGTCTTAGGTTGAAATGGACTGTTTGGTTGTTAATCAGTCAAGTTCTTTCGAATTTGGATTGTATAATTACTATTTTGAATGTAGACATAATATAGGCAATATAATTAATTGGGGAATAATAGGTTGTTCAGAAATGGCGTCTCCTTTACACATGACATGAGTAATAATGGTGATTCTTGTAGGACTTCTATGTTGTTTTCTTGTTCGATTCGGTTTTTCCCAGAAATTCTTGGTTAGACCAGAAATCTTGCGGCGGATTTGTTGAAAATCTTCCCTTTTGGTCATCGGAGACGGATTCAAATCCGTGAGGCGAGAATGGATAACTATGGAATTCCTAGGAATTTACTATTTTTGGTTGAGAAAATATGACGAAATACATTGATGGATCTTAGCAAAAAGTGTCCCCAAATTTGCATACATTTGTTATATAGGATGATGATTTTACTATGACCTGAACCTTCCTTGGTTCTTGATGATGACAAATATTTCGATCCAACACGCAACAAATAGAAGAACCTTTTAGTGCCATAATTGAACACCACTTAAGTGTATTTAAGAACTTTATTATGGTTTTCTCCACACCAAAAAAAAATAAAAAAATTCAACCAAACACCACTAAAAAAATGTATTTATCAAAAATTTCAATATACTCATAAAGTATCTGATTCATTATTACATTGACGGTAATATTTATATTAACTGCTTGAACGCAGTTTGCACACTTATCATTTAAAAAATGGTCAAATGTATCTTTCCTATTGCATTGCTCCAGCAAAATACAATAATGTCATTATTTCATTATTCACTATGGATTGTGTTTTCAATATGAGATTTGAATCTCTGTTAAAGTTGGAATTAACATTTTTACCATTAATCAATGAGCTCAGTGTTTTTAGGGTTCATGAAAAAGTGGTGCTACTAGTACTAACATAATATTAAACCCCATACTTATTACCATGTTAATGAAAAGAATTGTGGGGACAATAGTGACTGATTAAAGGGAAAAAGCAGAAGTCCATAAGTGTATGTGTGTTTAGAGATTAGAGAAGATAGAATAGAAAAGGATTAGAATGGAACGGAGTGTAGCGGCTTGTCTGGCTTGTTTCATCGACAGGGCCGAGGTCGGCAAAAGTGAGGCTTCGATTAAAGCAACAAACGGAGAGTAATTCTAAGCTCTAACTTCAAATTTGTTCATCTCCATTTTTTACCTTTCAAAATTTATCCATAGACTACTACACTATCAAGATCTTGACTATTTTGATTTTTGTTCGAATTAGGAGGATATTTGTTGTCGAATTGAAATGAATTGATATCATAATAAGTGCAAGAGTAATTGATGCGTTATACATTTACCTTTCCATTTGCACTTTGATGCTGGTTATTTAGTTGAAGAAAGTATATATTTTCAATGTTAATTTTTGTCTAATTTGATTTCACCTTGATAGTGGTCTAGTTATGGAACTAGACACTAATACTCGGGGGAGCGATATCGAACTGGGGAGCGAGATTTGACCGGGGAGCGAAATCGGACTAAAAAACCTATTTTTCAAAGTCTAAATTTCAAATTGCAAGAATAATATAGGCTATTTAAAAAAAATTGGGGGAGCGGCAGCGGCCTCGCGCTCCCCCTAGTTCCGTCCCTGGGTGATGTAGAGATTAATATGTTTGCTTGTTTTGGTGTGAATTTAACTTATGATATTTAAGTATTTTTTTACTATACAAGAATAAAACCTGCATCTATTTTTTTTTGTAAACCAACCTATATTATTAATCAACAAGAGTGCATTACAAACTTGGCAAGATTGTGAGCTTCCTCAACCTCTTGCTTATCAACCTTAGAAACTATTACATTACAAAATAACACCTTTAAACATCTAAATTCTCCAAGCAACGGCATGAGACCACAGTCTGGTTTCTGGCGATCGTTATATTCACCAACACGCTCGAGTCAGTTCTAATCATGACATTTTTTAAACCTGCTTTGAAGGTTTGCATCAAAGCTTGAACAATAGCCATTAGCTCCACCTTCGTTGCTGAGAATGCTTGAACTATTTCGTAGTTGTGATCCTCCATTTTGCCATAGGAAAAACTGAAGCACCAAGCTGCCACACCACGATTTCGAGCTTGATCAAAAGCACCATCAGTAATGATTAGAGCATCACACCCTGAAGCCCAGTTTATCTCTGGACCTGGATTTCTTCCCGTCATAGATGCATCTGTTGATATGAGCTCGTTGATACCATCTCCATACTTAAGAAGTGTCAAACTAGAAGCTTGTTGCCTAGCCAAATTCCATATCCTGGTTGGATCCGAGGAGAAATCAACCATTTTTCCATCCCAGACAACCTCGTTTCAATGTTTCCATATATCATGAAATGAGAAAAACAAACGAGAGAATTTTGTGTGAGAAAGTCTATAAGGTAAAACAGATGATCTTCAATAATGTTTTGATGTTCTTTAATAATATGTTGATGTTGATTATATAATTCTTATGGTCAGACCGTTCTACCTAAGATTTTGTATATATTAATGTAAATTATATAATTAATGTTATATCTTTCCTTTTATTTTCAATGATTATTAATTAATATTGTCTTTATTTATGTTAACCTTGTGTAAAAATTCACTTGCAATGATTGTGATAAAATAGTATATTGTCTAACGTTGAAACTGAATCATATGAGAGTTTGTGAAAATCGGCATGTGAATATTTATAGAAAATATTTTATATAAAAATAGGAAATTAGAGGAGAAAAATACTCTAGATACAAGAACCAACAAATCTGCTCTTAGTCCAAGAGATACTACATTTTGTAGATTTTGGAGGAAGTATGGAGATTTTATCCCATTATTGAGCTCCAATTCCACTCATTGTAATCGTTTATGGGCGTTTCCCAGTACCATGAAAGAATTTCTTCAAAAATAAATAAATTATCCAACTCAATAGGTAAGCAATTTTAATTCAAAAACTTTAGATTTTGATATTTGAAATTTAAAGTATAGAACTTTCTCGGCAATTAAGTTTATGGGGAAATAGGAAAAGATTTGGTGATCAAGTTTATGAGAAAAAGAAAAAGATTGTATTTAATTTGGATTCTTTAATCAAAGGAGTTAGAATAGAAATAGACAACTCACTTAATTAAATTACTATTTTTTTCTAATTTGTATTTACAGAGAATACAAATATTAGGAAGATACTGTGCAATCATTTTATACATGTGATTGCAAGATAATGGAATTAAAATTCAATTTAATTTAATTTTTAATTTTAATTATATATACATATACACTAAAAATGGTGCCCTATTTTTTTGACCCATTTTGGGGCATCAAATAGTTGCTTAACTTGCATTACAGCAGGGCCGGCACTGATTCCAATCCCACCAACAACACTCACATATAGGGCTGTAAACGAGTCTAGTTCGAGCTCATTAAAGCATTAATGAATAAAATTTAATTAATTTATATAAAAATTCTATTCGATTTGCTCGACCAGCCTATCGAACCGGCTCTTATAAGCTCAAGTTCAAAAACGAAATTTGACCAAATTTTTCGCGAGTTGTTCGCGAACTGTTAAGGCTTTTGTATTTATTGTGTGAGATACACACTTCAACTTCATAATAAATACAACTTCACAATAAAATACCATACTTCTTAGTAGCATGAGTAACCAAATACAACTCGTTTATATACTTATTTTTTATTTTTCAGGTATGATTTCAGACTGACTCCTGATCCGAGATCTCAGCCTACTTGGGAAAAAGCTGAAGAACTCGTGAAGGAACAAACTGAAACACTTAAAAAGAGCCGAAAGAGGAAAGAGCCGGGTAAACTTCTACAGTAATTATTGTTAATGCTTGTTCTGCCCGTTAACACTTCCACTTATGCATGCTATAATCGGATTATTTGGGTTCTGAAATGTGGCTCTCTTGGTGCCTGATAACAAAATAGCACAAAAAAAATTAACCAAAGTGCGAACAACTCGCGAACAACCGACTAATAAATACAAAAGCCTACTCACATGTATCACTCATTGTAATCGTGCGTAAATATTATTAATATTGATGACAATAAATAAGATATGTAAAATGTTTTATCTCCTGGAGATAACCAAATATTTCATAATTCATCTTAGAATTTTATACTATATTTTGGAGATGATGATGTGTACTAACTCTAATAGTATTAAGTTTGACTTGATTGCGTTTACTGGACTTTAGCCACTCTCTCCACGACGAAGACACAGTCAAAAGGTCCAAACTCAAAAGTCCATCCAAATCCAACTATATGACCACCGTGTCAATACCACAATATTTGGCTCAATTCAACTCTATAGCCCGTGTCATAATTATTAAACTCCTCTTAAATCATGATAAATTATGTTGTTACCTATCATTTTATACTGTTTAGGTAATTACTTCATCAAATTATAAATTAACTAACACTTTATTTTACACTTACATATCTAGCTAACCACTTTGTCTAACCAGTAAGTTAAGCAAAACGTTTAAGAGAAACCAATTATAAATATGACGTTAGATAGTCTTATAAATATTTTCAAAATAGAGAATAAAACCCGCAATTTCCGTTAAAATTAGATATCGTACCTAATAATTTTTCTTCTGCAAGAATGTGACTAGTGAGAAATAGGGGTGGGCGTCGGTTCGGTTTATTCGGTTTCGGGTTATTTGGTTCGATTTGTTTGGTTTTTTTTCAAAAAAATTTCAAAACCGAAACCGAATAAACCGAACCGAATTCAGAATTCGGTTTAACCCGAACAAACCAAATAACCCGAATTCCATTTAAATAAAATTTTAAATCTAAAAAATCCAATCACGGTTCAAGCCAAAAATCTAATAAAACCTATAAATAAACATAATTCGGTTATTTTTATTATTCATAGATAATAAAACCTATAGATGGTCCCTTAATTTTGTAATTTTTATATTCATAAATATTTATCTAAATTTTATATTTATTAATAATTAATTGTAATTCGGTTTTCGGTTCCGAAACCAAACCAAAAACCATATTTATAATTCGGTTTTATCAATTCGAATATCCGAAAATCATATATTTAATTCGGTTCGAGTTATTCGATTTCAGATTTTTCGGTTTGGTTTTTGGTTTTATTGCCCACCCCTAGTGAGAAAAGAAAGAAATGTGCAAAGACATAAGCTAATTTTAACCACGGAGTCAAAACTCCTAAATTTCTTCATATAATCACAATTACATCAAACTTAATTGTTAAGTTGGCTTTTATTATCATTGACCTGGTATTCACGTAAAACGTAGTAATCTCACTATTAAAAGGTCGCACTCATACAGCATCATTCCCTTTTGTGGAAGGCAAAGCTCCAAAAATCATTGCAACCAACAACGTGAAGTCACGAATGAGACAATCATTAAATCTTTCTTTTACTACGTCAAACCCAAACACAAGTACTAATTAATACATACACGAGTTTCAATTCAATTAAGGAATAAATAGCAAAGAGTTTTATGTACAAAACAAAACCAAGTGCAACATTAATAGTAGTGTTAATTAATTAACGTGATTTAGCTAGGCATGTACAGGTATGGATGAATTAGACATGGCGACGCAGCCTTTTAAGCGTTCAAGAATGAGATTCCGGCCGGTCACCAGGCCGGAATGTAGTGTCATCGGGAGCCCTTCTTTCACACACTCATCGTACTTTTCCAGCGCCACCACTATGTCTTTGAAATCCGGTCTCTTGTTCGGGTTTGCTGACCAGCACCGCTTTATCAGGTGGGCTAACGCGGGTTGACAACTCGCTGCCATTGGTGGCCTCTCATTCTGCATCAGCAAACACACATTTTCATCTTAGAAAACATGTTTATCTGCAACTAATCAATTTCAAGCATATGATTAACCTAGTTTTATCTTTCCAAACTTGGTAACTAACCTTCTCAGAAACAGCAAATGCAGCCTGGACAGGTGTCATCCCCTGGAATGGAAGCAGTGCAGTTGTGAGTTCCCAGAGAACAATCCCGAAGCTGTAGACATCGACTTTTCTTGTGTAAGGTTTCTCCTTGATCATCTCGGGTGCCATCCACCGATAAGTTCCCATGTTGCCTTTGGTCTCCCTGCACTGAGTTTCCAGACAGGATGTCCCAAAATCTGCAACCTTGACACGCATCTCATCGTTGAGTAGCAAGTTGCTTGATTTTAGGTCTCTGTGGATCACACCTTGGGAGTGAAGATACTCCATCCCTCGAGATATGTCTAGAGCTAATCTCAGCACTGTTTCTGTTGACAGTGAATATGGCGCTTTCTTGTTCAGATACATCCTCAGAGTTCCCTGAGACATGTATTCGGTGATGATGCAGTATACAGGAGGCTTCTTACATGCTGCAATGAACTATAATGTAAAAAAGAAACATCAGTATCTAAGGGCTAAAATCGAAACTCTACAATACTTGATAACTATAAAAAAAAAACCGGATTGGTCTGCTATGGCGGCTTTTCGCGGATCAGTTAGGTTTCAAATCTTTCTGGCCAAGGAAGAAAACAGTATAGCATATTCTTTTCAGTTTTAACCAACTACAAGCAGATCAAAAGATCCATTAGCTGAATAGGCTTACTATTTAAAATTGTTTATAGATAACCATTGTGAAAATGCCAGGTACTAATAATAGTGGTTTTTCAGCTATAGCTAGCTGGCAGTTGATGACTACTTGAATCTATAAGTAAATGGATAATCTAGTATTTAATGTATGGTTGAACCATATAAGTTGCCTAGGTATGGAGGCAAATATGTAATGTTCGGAGTAGCATTCAACCATTCATGTATCTATCAGTGCCACAAGATAACTTACTTGTCATATAGGTAACTGAACAATGATTCTCATAACTAATAAATGCTCACCAAACAGGCAAAAATCTACAATGCTTTCAGTTACAATTTAAAAGCATATTCACCTCTAATATCCAACAGCAGATGTGGTATTGGTGCGTATACACAGTAAGAGTAAACATAAACTTGTGAAAACAGATTTTGAGTGAGAAGAAGTGAACATATGACCAACCTGTACAATGTTAGAATGATATAGGCGGGAAAGCAAGGCAACTTCGGACTTAAATTGCTGCTCAAGCTTGGTTCTAGTCTCCTCCTTATGTGTTGGAATTCTGACCATCTTCACAGCCACGGCTCTTTGCTTATAAATCCCTCTATAGATCCGACTGTGGGCACCAGATGCAAACTTGTTGCCTATAAACAACTGGGAAAGATCAGCAGTCCATTCCTCCTGATCCTCCTTGGATGCCTCCCAACTCTCCACATTGTCAGACTCCAAGATCATTGACCACGACTCCAAACTGTCAAATCTCTTCCTCTCCATGTTGTCGTCCGTGTTCATCTGGGCTCTGGAAGAGGATGAAGGAATCGACAATGGTTGTTTCTTAGACTTCCTCAGCCTACTAATAGGTTTGAAACATGGAAAAGCCATCATAATTTCTTGGAAAAATAAAACACAACCTTGATCGCCAACTTTTCAGGTCACAACTCAAAATCTTCAAAAACAACAAGCATCTTTCCTTCTGAAGGTGTGAATCGACTTCAAGAAATGCATGAACTGATTCAAAAACATGAGTCCTCAACAGAGATAGCAGTTGGGATATGCTTCTTCATGTACATAACTAAACACGACAAACGAATCAGACCTATACACAACCCAGAGCAGAGTTTTCCATCACGCATGTTTAAGAGAGCTAAAACCAAAAAAAGGAAACCACTACTACAGGAAAGAACTCATGACAAACTCTTTGTAATGAAGCAAGAGACAAAACTGTTCATTCAGATAAGAGTAGCTAGATTTCATGGTGAAAATTTTGACAGGAAGATGAGCAAGTCCATACAAAAGTGGGAAAAAAATTTATCCAAAGGAAGAGAGGTGGTCAGGTTGGCATGGCCTTTTGGTATATCATGAGGTAAAGTAGTTAAGAGAAAGAAGCATGATCTCAAAGCAAGAAATAATGAGGAAACTCCCGTGAGTTCTTGCTTACAAAGTAAAGCTACTATTTCCTTTTCTTTATTTCCCTAAGGATTCCGCCCTTCTTCTGTTCTCTTCTTTTAAGCCATTCAATGTTTTCTTGCTTAAGTGGTCACAGGGTTCTTGGAATATATGGATTCTATTTCCCCCTCTTGCATCAATAACATTCAATTCAACCAGATAAAACCCTTTCTAAATCCATATCCATCATAATTGAAGCATCCAGCACAAACTAACCTGCTCCATCCACTTCCCCCGACAATTTTAAGCACTCTCCCCGCTTAACCTATGGATCATGCTTGTGAATCTAACCATTTCCTTTCTAGCATCAACAACATTCAATTCAACCACATAAACCCCTTTCTAAATAAAACATAAATGAATGCAAGCTTTTCACAAATGACATATTGTCGACAGTTCTAAGCATTATTTGCCTTTTACCTTAAAGAGATGAAAACAAATGCTCAAAAGACACGATCCACGAACATAGAATCATAATACATTCAGCATTTGAAGAATTTACTCAGAGAGTGATAAGATTGCAGAAGAATACCTTATATAATCCAAGAAATGTCAGAATTTGTGTGAGGTTGCTTTCCTATGTCAACTTCTGCCATGTTATTGATTCAGTCAAGTCATAATCTGATTTAAATATGGCCTATATAAGAATTGAATTAAACAGATATAGACGTAGTGAAAATAACTCAGAATTTCCAAGATAAAATTCTCAACTTCATACCAAATCAAAATCCAGATTACACAAAATCCATAAGCTAGTGTTCCAGATGAACAACACAAAAACATTTAGGTTAAACGCTAAAAGGATAACAAACTAAGCGGTGAGCACAACCGCGCCGCCGGCCTCCTTGATTTTCTTCTCGGCGATCTTGGAGATGAGCTTGGCCTTCACGACCACGGGCTGATTCTCCGGCAGCATACCCTTGCCGAGGACCTTGAAGTACCCAAACTGGGTGACGTCAATCACCGGCACCTTGTCCTTGGTGGACTTGTCCTTCGACTCCTGCGGGATCAGCGACCAGAGCTTCTCGACGTTGACGATCGGGCAGTGGAACTGGTTGCGGAGCTTGTGGAAATAGCGCATGCCGACCTTCCCGAAATACCCAGGATGGTACTTGTCGAAGAGGATCCGGTGGTGGTGCATTCCTCCGGCGTTTCCCCTGCCTCCGGGATGCTTCCTGTGCTTGCCGATACGCCCGTGGCCGGCGCTAACATGGCCTCTTTTCTTCCGGTTCTTCTTCAGACTCGTCGTCATCGCGCCGCTCTCACTGTGTAACTGTGTACTAGGGTTTAGCGCCTGCAGTTCGAAATGAAACCCTTCGGCAGCCATTAGTTATATACCTATGCGCTAGCCCATGTCCAGTAAGGCCCATTCTGAAAAGTCGCTGCTGACGTAAGCGTCTGCTAGGGTTTCGGAGTAAGATGGGCCGAGTCAGCCCAGAATACTTCCCGCCATAAAATTTTATTTTCTTATTATTAATTTGATCAATAAACGCGAAATGACTTTTTGAAAGGCCTTTCTCTCTATCTTCGTCGTGACATTGAAGAGGTCAGTTCTCTCTCTGTGTATTTCTCCGTTTCTCTGCGAATTTTGAAATTCACTGAAAATTCTGTTCCGATCAATTTCTCAAACTTCAGGTTCTACAGGCTCTGAAGAAAGCGCAACTCCGGTTAACCGGTTACCTATTCACAGATAAGCGGTGCGTTTTCCCCTTTCTTTCATCGAATTTGTGTGTCGTGAAGGATTTGAACTTCGTGGTATTTCGATCTGTTTCGAGCTTAATTTAGCACTGACGGAAGAGATTGATGAATTTAATTTTACATATTTCTGCAGTGCTGTTGTGCTGTGTCGTTTTGAGATGGAAGCCGAAGATCTGAGTCCGCAGGAGAAACGCAGGAGACTCTCGGTATGGATTTCCTTTGATTTTATTGTTTTTGGTGGAGAAGTGAGAAATTGAGTCGTGGAGCTGAAATTATTACTGTAATTGTGTTTTGGATTGGGCGATCAGAGCGAGCATATGGAGATGGTCGTGGTTGACGATGTCTGTGATGCCACTGCTGTGGAAAATAATGGAGAGGAAGAGCCGGAGGAGAATACTGTTGGATCCGATGAGATTTTGGCTGAGATTGCTCGCATTCATGAACAGATCCAGGGCTTTACTAAGCTTGTAAGTTTATTTACTTGTATAGATCTGTTGCAGCACTAAAATGTTGATAAGGAAAGGTGCTTTTTGGTAATTGGCATCAGGTTATTGCTTGTCTTTATCTTATGACTGTAACTGTTGACTGATATAGGTGTCTGAGCTTCTGGACTCAGGAAAGTCAATGCTGAAGACTCTGAGTGATGAATTTGAAGAACGCATGATCTCGTGAGTAGTGGAATTGGTAGTTGTTTGAGTTTGAGCTTGAGATTGTAGTTTTTTGTATATTATTAGGTTTTCTGAACTCTTACTTTTTGTAGAATACACAAGGAACAGATGCAGAAGTGGGAGGAGGAGATTCAAGCAATTCGAATGGTTGACGCCTCGAATGTTCAGGAAACTGCTCGTCTGCAAAATGCGAAATCTGTGCTTCAGAATGCTTTTGGTGGTGGACTGTGAAGGTACTGCTCTATTTGATGATGAGATTCACATGACTGATCTAATGGTGGATGTAGCATCTTTTAACCGCATCAGCAGTGTTGTTATGGCTGTAGACTGAAGTATACTCTATCAGGTTTTGGGAGAACATAAACATTGGACTAGTTCTTATTTTACTTTTCCGTGTCATTAGTTGTTATTAAAGCTGAAGGTCATTGCTGTATAGAATGAATGGATTGTGAAAAAAATTATCTACTGATTATAGGCTTTATATGTGCTTCTGCTTCAAGTTTTTCTGGTCATTGGGTGGGGCTAAAGATTACTGCCCAGACTATGATGTCTGAACCTAATTCTGATTTATATCTAAGGCTTAGTGTTAGATTTTATTGGTGCATTCACTGATGTGTCCTATTCTTGCTCTAGCAATCTTCTGTCAGGAATATGTAGTCAATGCCATGCTCCTTAAAGAAGGAAATCAATTTTTATAATAAACATTTCATCTGTTAAATTTAGTTGCCTGAGGATAATACTGGTCCTACGATGGCAGTACTTAATTCAAATTTCTATGGATGGCTTAATGTAAGAATTGATTGGTGCATGTGATGAAAGTTACATCCTACTTTTGCTCTAATTACCTTTTACCTATTAGGGATTGTATGACTAGAGATACAGCTTGCTAGCGATATAGTAAATTTAATTGCCTTTGGCGTCTTGTATTCTAGTTGATGAAAAAGTTGTTTTAAGCTCTAACATTTCAACTTTTAAAAAAAACTTCCAACCTTTTAGCTTCTTTTGTGCATAAAGCATTTCATGGGAATAGATAGATGTATAGTTTCGTGGTGCAATGCCACGTCCTTATGGTTTACTGTTGAGCCTTTGATACAATTTTAATTAATAGTAAGTGATTTAGTACTGCATTTTATTGACTTAGGTATTAACTTTAGATGACATATGAGAGGTCATATTTAAAGGTTATTGGTTATATAAGAACTTACATTTGGTGATCTTATCTAGGATATGAGCATTCTTTTTCACCTCTGAGGGTTTCCTAAACAAGAAGTAAAACTCACAAACTTGTAGTGCCATAAATGCTAGAGAATACTACATAATAACCTCATCTAGTTATAGAACACCGATTTTGTGGGTATCCATCTCTGAGCTTGCTTGCAGCTTCTGCTCCATCTCATTCTCCCGACATAGCAATTCTTATTATCTTCATGTTTCTTAAGTCCTTCATTTTAGGTTTGGTTGTCAGTGTCGCACCCCTTTAGCTTGGTCCATTTGAGCATTTACTTGCACTTTTAGATCAAGTGATTGAGATGAGATCCCTGTGGTGAAAAATGGTCAGACAGGATAATATTTTCATTTGTCTGCTTGTAGAGAAGTAGATTTTGTGCTCAAATTCTAGGAGAACACAAACTTCTGTGCTCTGGTATTTTGCTGGTTGAGCTGGATGTTTTTGTCTTGAATCCTTTAGGCATGGTAGTCCTGTCTTGGCCGTGCAGTCTTTTCAATTCAAGAATGTTTTTAAAGATGCTTAAACTAGTTTTTCGTACAATTAGGATTGATTAAGTTGCTTGATTAGATTAGGATGGGACCCCGGGTTTTGCCATTTAGGTGAAGCTACCCTTCCAAATGATTAGACAGGTTTTCAGTCTTAACCTTTTGGTTTGCTCCAAAAAGAGGTTGATGCTATTTGTTTAAGTGATGGTTTAAAGTTTCTAAAATGCGGTGGTGTGGTTTAAGGTTTGTTTTATAGTAATAGCCACATACTATAATGATGGAGAGGCTAGATACATTGTTAATCGTATCTTTGGAAATTGACAGATTACCCTATGATTCTTGTTCATTAGATCCGATTGTGATGGACATCAAAATAATTCAAAATTTGTCCTGATTAGACATTTCTTTTCCCTTTCAATACTTTACTCACAAGAGCAAATGATTAGGCACTTGGATTCTCTCTTATGAGTATGACTAATCTGTAACTTAAGTCGTGTTTTTTTCGCCGTCATATTAAACTGAATCGAACTAAAATGAATACAGTGGTAGAATTCAAGTGACCTACTCCTCACCGAACTCGATTTATCTGAACTAGAGTTACGTTGAAAAGAACAAGCAAGATCTATGAACTGCTGTAACATCAATACTTACTAAATGTTTAGTCTGTAATTAATTACAAAACTACAAAGTCATTTTGTTTGGTCACACTTATGACAAAGATTAGTGAAAGAAACAGGTGGTAGTAGTCTACTCTAGAGCAGCACATAATGCTAACCTCTAACCATTAAATTCACGTAAGTTCAAATTAGTTTATGCAAATTTTTATTAGCTTGAAAATGATAGCAGCCATTGAATTGAATTCCTTTCGCGATCGTTATCCCAAGGATTCCATTACTAATTGGGCCCCCAACACCACATGAGTAGTTTCTAAACCCACCCTCCTCACCGACACAGATCCATAAAACCTTGATCCTTTTTTAATTTGCCTTTTTTCTCCAACAAACCGAAAACTACATTCCAAAAACATGATCGAAGCATTTTCTCGTGGCATTAAAAACCTCGATTCTTCCATGAACATATTAGCTGGATGTGACGAGAGAAGCGTTTTGGAGAAGGGATCAGGCTGCGTTAAAATTGTGAAAAGAGTCCTGAAAAATCAAGAAATTCTGTTTCGGTTACTGTCATTTCCGCCTTATCATTTACTTTATACGGCAAAAAACGCCAGGCTTTCCAACAAAGTGATGCGTTAAAAGGGAAATTATGACCCAAAAATGAGGTTTTTTATTTTCGAATAAAATATTTCACCAAGAATGTGCAATGTTCTCGTGAGTTCATGCTGTGTAATGACCTTATTAGGGCTGCCTTTGATTTGCAAGATGGTTTAAGAGGGTAACCTAGGAGAGGGCTAAATTGGTAATTTCGCAGTCGCCCTCCATTACTTCACGCTTTTGTCACACTCCCAAAAAAGAACACTCTCTACTCTTTACTATCTCACTCACACTCTCTCACGCACACAGAGATAAACACAAACCGCAACAACACTTTCACAGCGAAGCCACCGTCTTGTGTATAAATTGGCTGCCAATTCTCAGATTATCCACACCAAATCTCCTGAGAAATCCCATACAGAAAACCACCTTTGCCGGAATTGTGCAACAAACCACCGTGAAGAGAGCGGAGATGAGCGGAAGAACGGGGTCCCACCAGCTGCCGAATGGGCTCATCGTGTCGGGGCGGCCGGAGCAGCAGAAGGAGCGGCTGCCAACAATGGCCTCCCGGGCGGTGGTGTACACCGGAGGCGACGTCAAGAAGTCCGGCGAGCTGGGGAAGATGTACGGCATTGAGACTTCTGCTGGCGGTAGCGGGGACCACCACCACCATGGGGGACCACCAACCCTGAAGAAGCCCTCGTCGGCAAGGAGCTCGGCGCACAACAGTGGATCGGTCCGATCGGGGCCAAATTCCGGCCATGCGGGACCAAAGCCAGGCGGCTCCGGCCCTCTCCCCAAACGCTACACCTCGCCGTCCTCCTCTTTTTCTGGACCGGCAACACCTATTCAGCCCACGGGCCTCATCACCTCCGGCCCATTGAACTCTTCCGGGGCTCGCAGCGGCCGCCAAGGGAACCTCGACCGTCAGCCGTCAGCCGCGGCGGCGGCGGCGGCGGCCACCACCAAGCCCAATTACGGCCCCGCCGTCACCAGCCTGGGCCACGGCTCCAAGTACGGCTATAGGGTTTCGAGGGTTGCAATGTGGGTGTTTCTGATCGTGATGGTGATGGGCTTGCTGGTTGGGGCTTTTCTGATGGTGGCGGTGAAGAAGCCGGTGCTTCTGGTGGCGCTCGGCGCGGTGCTGGCTTCGGTCTTGCTGGTGCTCTTCTGGAACCTGGCGTACAAGAGGAGAGGCTTGATGGGGTATTTGAAGCAATGCCCGGAGGATAAGCTTCTCGGTTCTGTGGATGGACAGTTGGTGAAGATCACTGGGGTAAGACGAATTCTCTCACTCCGTTTTTTGCCTTGTTTTTTCGATTGCATAGTAATGTGGTGATCAATGTGTTGTTGCATGTGATGTAAACTATGTATGTTGTTATTAATTAGTTTGTGTGTTTTATAAAAATGCATGTTAAGGTCATACTTATTCATATGATGACTTTATGCAATGTGATTGTCTAGATGTGTCATGTGTTGATGTAAATGGCTTCATCCATTTGATGTGTCCTGCTACCTGCTACCTGCTACCTGCACACTTTGTAATTGTAATTACTCAAATGAGATTTGACATGGGGTATTGCATTCATTAATTGGTCTGATCTGCTCTCAAATTCCACAGATTGCAAATTCAATATTATTTTGCACACATATTGCACGGATTTTTATGTTCAATCATAATTGTGCACACATATTGCACGAATTTGTATGTTCAATATTTGCATATTCAAAATTATAATGCACACATAGCACGAATTTGTGTTCAATATATACATTATGCACACATATTGCACATTCAAAATAATTAGTACGTGTCTGGATGTTGCTTAGTGTATCATTGTAACTTGTACCCTTAACTTACAATTCTTTTTGAACTTCTCTATGTAGATAGTTACATGTGGAAGTATGCCGCTTGAGTCTTCCTTTCAGAGGGTGCCCAGATGTGTGTATACTTCGACTGAACTGTATGAATACAGAGGATGGGGTGGTGCGCCAGCAAATCCTACCCACCGCTACTTCACTTGGGGATGTAGAGCTTCCGAGGTTAGTTTCCGTATTGAGTTTTTATTAATAAAAACACAGTGTGATTCTGCAAAATACCTTACTCAAATCGGGTTTTGCAGAAATATGTGGCGGATTTCTACATCTCAGATTTCCTGTCTGGTGAAAGAGCTCTGGTGAAGGCGGGCTATGGAGCTAGAGTTACTCCACTGGTCGAACCAACAACAGTGGTAGATGTGACAGCGGAGAACAGGGATGTATCTCCAAGCTTTGCCCGCTGGCTTAGTGACAGGAGTCTCTCAGCTGATGACCGAATCATGCGACTCAAGGAAAGGTAAATCCCTTTCATATCAATTCATCAATGTTTATATTCGTGCACGTATTTTATTACTTTTTGCACGTATTTTATGCACGTATTTTATTACTTTTTGCACGTATTTTATGCACGTATTTTATTATACTAATCTGTTTCCATTGGTTGTAACTTTGTATAACAGTTGCATAAAGGAAGGAGACACTGCAAGTGTCTTTGGGATGGTGAGCAAACAAGACAATGTCTGGATGATCGTCCCACCTTCAGAGCCCTTGTCTACTGGCTGTAGGTGGCTCCGCCTGCTTGTCCCGACATATGCTGAGGGGATAGTCGTGGCGTGCCTGGAGAGACAGGATGACGATGTAATCAATGTCTGATTGATTACATCGCTCAGTGATCGTCCCCGACTGAAGCCATTGTTTATACATTTCATCATGGATGTTAATGATAGAAGACTTATAGGTCCAGGGATGATTTTACAGTAGTGAATGTAAATTTAAAAGAAGTCTGTTAAATTATACATATATATAAGTGCCTTGGATTCGAATAGAGATCTATCTTCAAAAAAGTTAAATTAGATGTAGCTGTTGATAGTTGAAATCCAGCATTTTAACCCTTGAACTTCATTCTGTAAATAAATTTTGACAATTGGCCTTTTCCATTTTGTGCACGTTTAGTGCACGTTTAAATTTCCAATGTTGCATCATTTGGTGCACGTTTAAATACCCAATTTCTGCACAGAGCATACTTCAAGCACATTTTGTGCACAAATTAAACTGTAAATACTGGGCACGTTTTGTGCACCAGGTAATTTTTTTTGATAATGATGCACCAGGTAAAATTGAGTATACTCACATGCTTATGTTTATACCACTAAGAATTTTGCATCCAATTTTAAGATTTATTTACCAATCCAAAAGAAAGCCTCAAATATGATTGTATCTTTACTCTCCAGTTTTAAGCTAATAAGGTAATGAATGAATGAAACTTCATCTCGTTTGAAATGTGGTTTCTTCATCTCTTCATCTAAACTCGCATTTGCATGAAAACTGAAAGATGCCCTAAATCGCACAATAATTACGAAGAAAGTATGGAAATCGAATAGGCCAATCTTTTCCACTCAATAAAAACAATGATCCTGTGTTACAACATAAGACAGTACAAGTTTATTGCAAGTTTGGTATGGTATAATGAGATCTTGCTAAGGTTTGGTAATTGGCATGGCAAAGACTTTAACCAGACTAGAGTCTGGAAGGAATTCCTCCAGCAACTACCAGAGTTTCACCGGTGATGTAAGAAGCATCATCGGATGCCAAGAAAGCCGCAGCTGCAGCCATGTCTTCAGTCGTTCCAAGTCTCTTGAGCAGTGTCTTACCTTCGATAGCATTTCTCTGCACGATAAACCAATGTAAGATCATTCCATCAGAAGCTAATAGGCATTACGAAACATAGCAAAATTAAGATATATACGAGTCTTACAATATCAGCATTAGTAGTGAGAAATTCGGCAAAGTGTGTGGGCACAAAGCCGGGAGCCACGCAGTTTACTCGAGTATTTGGAGCCATTTCAACAGCAAGAGCCTAAAAAACATAATGTTGGAGTTAAATTTCATTGTCAATTTCTGCTTCTAGAGGTAAAGCTAGACGGCGGAAATGATTAACCTTGGTTAGTCCCAGAAGAGCCGTCTTGGTCACCCCATACATAGCCATGGAAGCCTGTGGTTGATAGGCAGCAATAGAGGAAATCAAAACCACGGATGAACCCTTCTGTAAGTGGGGAGCTGCTTCCTGTCAAAACGAAGGCCAAACCACAGTTTAAGCTTGGATTCCCCATACTATCAGATCAATTAACAAGAGAAACTTACTTGTAAAAGAAGGATAGAGCATTTGACGTTTACTTCCCAGAGCTTGTCAAGGATGGACTCTTTGGTCTCCATAATATTATCAACAGTGGGATTTGCAGCAGCGTTTGACACAACAACATCGATCTTTCCATATTTCTACAAGTAAATGAAATATTTTAGATGAAGAAACAGAAATGGCAGTGCTAAAATCCCGAATCATAATTCAGGGAGACACCTCATCCAAACAACGTTAGCATTAGCAGGGCATAAACAAAGCCAATATACAATATACCAATATACCAATGAAAGCTTTCGGGAGTTACTCCTTTTCTAGATTCTTGGTAGATGGATATTACATTCAATATACCACAGTAGGGGATGCCAATCACACGAGTAAGCTAAAGAGAGGGATAAAGATCGGAAGTAACAGAAGAACATGGCACAGATGACCACCTGATTCGTAATGTCAAAAGTTACTTCATCCACACAATAAGCAAGACTATTTTTAATCCAAGAGAATCATACTTGTAAACATTCTTGACTGACTAAAGCATTCAAGATTTCAATATTTTCCAGATTTCTGTTGGATGGAAACCATAGTGGGAAATGCTAATCATGCATGTTATTTTCCATGCCATTATGTCTGATTGATAGAACCACTGCTAAACTATAAGCAGCCTCATATTATCACAAAATATGCTTGGAAGCCATCTCAATTTCCCTTGAAACATAAAATTATGCTAATATTCTCAAGGACTGTGAAAAATGGCTCAAATACATCGAATTTGATTCACCTGAACAGTCTTCTCTATCAAATTCTTCCTCTGCTGCGCACTTGACACATGGCACACCACTCCATATACCTCAATCCCTTTCTCCTTCAGCTTCTCCACAGCCGCATCAACATTTACCTGCAACACACACAACAACAAAAATCCATTCAAAACAGGCAAATTAAAATAACCCTAATAAGAGAATTTGCACAATTGCACAATCACCAAGAACTTCCCTTCATAGTCAAAGATAGGAAGGAAAAAAAACACGCACACACACAGTAGGAAACAAGACGAACCTGTTTACGAGAAGAGATGACAACAGATGCACCTTCCAAACCAAGGCGTTCGGCGATGCCGAAGCCGATCCCTTGAGTCGAGGCGGTGACGATCGCCACTTTCCCTTGCAATCTCTTCCCGAATTTCTCCATCTTCTATTTTCGGAAAGTTTTGATGATTCAGTTTCAGACAGGAGCTGCAGTTTATGTTAGCCGGAGAAGGTTGAATTTTTTATTTTTATTTTTGTCAAAATTTATTTAGAAACCAAAGATATATTGGTATTCACACTTGACTCACTAGAAGATAAAATCCGGTATTTTCTTTGAATTTTTCCTTTTCCGGCAGGTTCACACTCTAGATTTGAAATGGATATGCTTAACAATGTTTGTGAATTCCAATCAATTAGTTTTGTTGTGTTTGAAAATGTCAAACATTAAACAAAATGTTAAATTTTGAGGCTGTGTGAATTTCATTACTCATCTACTTTGAGTCTTTGACCAACATAAATTGCCATGTGAAAGAAAATACCTTTTTTTAGAGTATCAGTTGTATTAAAATAAATAAATATATAAAAAAATATAACAAGAACAGATAAAAAATGAAGAGCTTGAAAGAACAAAAGAGACTAGGAAAGGAAACCATCCCATATGTATTTGAAATATCATGTTCAACTGTTTACATGTTTGAAGAAACAACCTCTGCATAAAATGATTCACACACAGCAGGAAACCACACAAAGGAAGTAAATCCCAACTTCAATTCAAGCTTTCTTGAAATGAACAGAACATCGATTGCCAATCAACAAACTACTCGTAAGGATTCTTGAAGTGCTTCAGAACTTCAGGAATATCGTAAGCAAGCATGTCGTCCACCGCCTGGATCATCTTAGGCTTTAGCTTCTCAAATTCGTCAAGGTGGTATCCGCTGCTCAAAACTTGCCTATACTCATCAGCATCTGGGAAATCTCCTTGTGGCAAATGGTACTCCCTTTGAACCTGTTTCAATCATTCATTCAACATGCTTATCATCTGGAAAGTTCACAAGGCAGAAAAGTGATGAAGCAAATAGAGTTTTAACTTTTAATCACCTTTGAGAACTCAGTCTCCAAATTGTTGATCAGTTTCTGCTGAGCTTTTGACTTTCCCATCAGTGCGGGCATCTCTTTCTTTAGATGACTCATTATGTAGGCATGGATTTTTGCGGCCCTTGCACGCTTTACCAGTTCATTTATCTGAGAAACAAAATTGCAGATTTAAAGGATGACGACCTAATAGGCTAGCACTCAACAATGTAAGAATGAAGTATATGCTGTATACCTTCCTATCACAAGCTTTTTTGGGGATGTCCATCAAATCTTGAAGGAGATCATCTTGTTCTCTTTCGAAGAGTTCTTTCCCAATGGGGCCAATAGCTTCTTCATTAACTGGCTTGTCGTTGAAAGATCTACAGTTATAAACAAACCAAAACAGTGATTGAAAATGTTCAGCTAACTCCTTCTAAATAATTCTAGGACAGTGAACACGACTTCTGGCTTCTAAAAGTATTGAGGAGAAAAAAACATATATAAGAGCTTACCCGATGTAGACACGAACCACCTCAGGCGTGTTTAGAATCTTCCCAAGGGACCACATTAACGCACCGTAAACTCTAACCAGCTGCATCAATGAAAGAAGAATAAGATTTGCAGCTAACTCATAGGAATGAATTTGTGTTAATGGTTTTTACCTGTTGCGTATCAACTTGGTCTGCCTTGTTCAAAACCACACGAATCTTATCCTCATTTCCACGAAGTGATGAAATGACTCGTTTGAATTCATCACTGATGTCTAGTTTGTGTGGATCAAACAGGAGAAGTATCATATCAGACTTTGCTGCGAACCAAGAGATAACACCTGTAAAATCATAACTACGTTGTGTTCGTTGCTTTTCCCCAGAGAGAACACCAGGAGTATCCACAAACGTGATGTGATCTAGCAACTAAGAAACACAAAGAATTCAGATATATTTTGATTGTTCATGAAAAAAACAATCAAAACAACTATACAATCTGAAAACTCACTGGATGTGGCATCTGGGAACATTCAAACTTCGACAAAAAAGCCCCACCAAAGTTTGTTAGTCCAGTAAATGCCATATCTGCATGAGAGGCTATTGTGTTCCCTGGAATGCTCCGCTCATCAGGCCCAGACTGAGGGAGTAAAATAAGGCTAGTAATCAGGCCATGACCAATATACACAGCCAATATTCCTTTAAATTGTAAAGTAATCAGTGACGTATATCAATAGCTCATACCATTACTGTTATGAATCTATCAGTGGTGGGTTCAGGTCCGATATGAGCCCCTACAAAGGAACAGGTGGATCATCAAGAACTACATAATCTATTAATAGTAATTAGAAAACATAGAAAGTGCAAGTAAAATGATTTATGAAATAAACCTGGATAACTACATCCAAGCAAATGTTTTATAAAGGTAGTTTTTCCCGTTGAATATTGCCCCAAAAGCATGACCATAGGTTTGGCCTCAAAATCACTGTTTGTCTGCAGATTAAAGGAGATCATACATGCTGTTCAGAAAACTATACCAACAGAAATTTTCTTTACAGAATCTAAATATAAAAAGAAAGCTCACCAAAGATGGAGGCCCGAAATCATTGAAGCGATATGTGACTTCCAGTGGCTTCAGCTTTTCAAAATACAATCTCTTCATGCCATCAATCACTGAAGTAGCTGATGCAGCAGAACTGAAAATCTGGAAGAAATAGACAAGAAGCCATCACTCACAAAACCAATGACACCATCACAGCTTATATGACAAATACAACAAGGGAAAATTGTAAAATGTAGAAATTAGTGAATTTAAGAGTGTCCGTTGAAAGAACTTTTGATGACGCTGTTTGGGTGCACAAAAAGTGGAATGCGGGTGCAGTAGAACATAAATTTTTAGTTGGATGGATAAGGAGGAACCATACCTTTTTATTAGATTTTGTTTTAGCTACAATAACTGATGGATTAATCATCAGCTGATGAGTTCCTGCATGTTATTGAGAGGGGATATTAAATACTAATCCTCACAGACAACGCGAAAACAATGATGCCAAATGGATAAAGTATAAACAGTAACCAGACCTGTTACTTCAAGCTTTCCTTTTTTCTGGTGATGTAATAAGCAAGATTGATGAGGCCGTTGTTAGAATATGTCATCAAAAATAAAGTAGTAACAGTAAAGGAATTCTGAGTAGAATCAAGCTTACCTTCAACTTCATAAAGTCTTCCAACCCTTCCATTTCAGGTAGATTCAAACATTCTAGGTATACAAAAGTAACAAACCATTAATCACTGGACAAGGGTAAAATAACGCAGCGCTAAGCTAGATCAACTCACCATTGTTTCTCAGTAGAGATGAGCTTATTTCGTGACCGTCTTGTGCAAGTGAGATCAACTGTCAACCATGAAAGCAAATCAGATAATAAAGTAGAACAAACGCCTAGCTATCTTGTTCATCTCATATACTACAAAGTACTCCACCTGCATCGCAGTTGTGAACTCTGAAAGTCCAAGAAAACCTTGCCGCTTGGAATCCGCCAGAGCCCAAACCTACAAGCAGAACAAACACACAACCAAAAACAGGATCACATTCCTAATTGCTGTATTCATACCAAATCTAACATCGCATGAAAAAATCCTAGCGGCTGTGTTCATCTGATAACAACAAAATCCACATCCTACTGGAACACAACGAATTAGGTTACCGATACTACCGATATACCAAATCTAGCATCGCATAACAAAATCGCATCAGAATCAAAGAAATACCTGCTTGAGTTCAGGCTTAGAGAGATTCGACATAGTGAAGAACTTTGTGGCGTCGTTCCCTGTCAAGCGGCCATCGCCATCTGCAATCCATCAAAATCAACGGAATCAGAATCAAATCAACCGTCAAATACAAAACGGGGAAATCGATTTACGAAGATCTTCACCTGAATCGGCGACGGCAAACCATTCCTGATAGGTTTTCTGATGGTCCTTGGGAGCAGCGCAGAGTGGATTGGCACCTGAAACCACCATTTCTCTCTCTAGATTCTCTCTGTGCAGACTACAGTGGAACTTCGCTCTTTTTTTGAATTTGAATTTGAAATTGTAATGGCTGATACGGTTTGGGGTTTTGAAAGCGCTCGGGAGGAGCCACTTTTTATTCGAATTGGAGAGGTTGTAACGGACTTTTCTGATTGTTTGGGATTACGCTGTTAGAGTTTTCAAAAGAGGGTATATTCTCCCTTTCCTATAGGTGACGCGTCAAGATGCTGAATTTTGAGTGAGTTTATCCACTTTTATTTTTTATCATAACTTATTCTAAATTGATATATATATATATATATATATATATATATATATTTATTGTCATTTATGTATATGACTGTTAAAAAAATTGTGAATAATACATTTTATTTTATTAATATCAGTATTTTCATAGTGGAACACTCATAAAAATGGATGGTATATGCTCCCTTTCCTATAGGTGTAGGAGCTTGGATTGTGCAATTTCGAAGTCAGCATATATTTTATACTTTTTGAAGTTATAAAGATAGGTCATTATGTTGTAAGCAATGATGAGTTGAACCATTTTGATTATGTGTTAATGTAGTGTTTAATATAAATAATAATTATATAAGCATATATGATTGATAATGTTTTGATTATTGTAGATGAGCACGAGAGACGGTCATGTTTTGAATTTCTTATAATTGACCTTAAAATGACCTAATGAATTGAATTATTTCACTACTACTCGTTACACTTTTAAATATAATTTACATTTCTTTTATCATATGTCAATTTTGGACAAACGAAAAAAAGTTGCATTAATTCGAAAATGAACAGAAATCTGAGCATAGAACAAAAATGAAAATAAATGAAATAGTTCTCCAATCTCAAAAACGTGAGTTCCAATTTCAGAGGCCCAAACATGCTCAGAGCTTGAGTAAGCCAACTTCAGAGGGTCCAAACGTGCTCAAAAAAAGCAGCAACGCATCTGCACACAAAGGGGCAAAAAGACCACGTTTTAGTATCTGGGCCATAAATGGATAACAAATATTGTGACAGAAATTTCAGCTCAAAGACTCCGGTGGTTTTTGCTAAACTAAACTAAATTGAAGCGAAAATTAAGGTAGTGAAAAAAATATTCACCATAACATAATTAATGAAATTTAGGTTGGTTCTTTTTTCAATACATTTATTTTTACTTCAATTCAGTTTAATCCAGTTCAGTTCAGAAGAAATGAGGTTTAATAAACAGAGCCTAAATATCTTTATTTCTATGTTATAAATTTTTTTAAGAAGAATGATAATTTAAAAATATATAGCATAATGAATCAAAAATATATATTATATTGATCATAAATACTACCTTAATTTGATTTTGAAAAGTCACCTAAATAACTGAGTTAATTTGATTTTGAAAAGTCATCTAGAACGAACAAGTGTAACACATATACCTTTGAAGGTGACCTATTTCTTCTGTTTCTGTACTTTTCCCGAGGTTCGTTCACAAATTCAGACTGCTGGGGCACATCTGGAAGGACTGAAGAAGCAGATTGCTTCTCCTCCTTAATATTGTTGAAGATGACCGTATATCCTGCGTTCACATCCCAATCTCCAAATTTCGGCACCGATGTTGTCCCTCTACCATACGACTAAATCAATAGTAACAACACAAAAAAAATGTCACAATTTGCATAACATTTCATAATCAATCAACAAAAATATAATGATTAAGCCCTTCAAACTAAAATGAATTAGCCTGAAATTTACACATAAGTTATTACATGAATTGAATTGCACTGCTGATAATATCAAGAGAACAATCCACATTTTTTTTTCATGATTCTTTAAACCAATCGATAAAAAAAAAAATTGGGTGCTGCTATTTGTGATCCGATATTTTGCTCTTGTACCCAAAATACCGGGTGAAAGGACAAAAAAAATCCTTATTTTTTAGTAATAGGTTAAATACAAAGGGCATTATAATCATTTGATGATTGTTCAAGATCAGTTGCTTAAAAAATAAGATTGGGGAGAAACGGTCTAGTGTTTTGCTTACGTAGTCATCGGTACTTGAATTGCTCTTGTCGGACCTCTTGCGGTTGGAAGGGGCGGGGCTCCGGTTGTTGGAGGAATTGCTGCCATTGTTGAATGAACCAGAGAGCATGAAGGCGGCTGGATTCTCCTGAGGATCATTAGGGTTCATTCTTACTGGTGCACCACCGCCTTTCTCCTTTCTCGCACTATCAAAATGGGCTGTGTATTGCACATTCTGATCCCCATCAAAGTTTCCAAACTTGGGAACATGGGCTGATCTTTGCTGCTAACAACCAACCATCAAAAATCAAAATTTAAATTACTAGCACAGCAGATCCAGAATCATAATAGGTGATAGATGGTCGTAAATTTGCAAAAAAATTGTATATAAACAAATTCGAACTAATATTACAACACTATATAACTAAATTTCATAGAATTATATTTATTTGAACCGATCTGAACTAAAGCAAACGAGAACTTACTCCGGCCATTAGTTTCAACAATCGGAAATTGAATGGAATGTTGAAAAGCCAAACAGCTCTGTAGCCTAAGGTTTTAATAAGTCGCCGGCGGAGATTTCTTGAAGATGACGGAACAATTATTAAATAAAAGTCGATTTATAAGTTGCAAGTTTGAACACTAAATTGACCTTTTCTTTGGTAACAAATATTTTAAGACGTGATTAATGATCATCATTCACCGCTGATGAATAAGTTTTACCTTATTTGCCTTGTCTGATTGATATTCATGAATATTACGTTTGGATTTTATGTTCCATGGCCGGCATATTCTGCACTACCATATATGGAAATTAATGGAAAATATTTACGAATTGTTTTATTTCAATATATCTATTGTGTTTATAGGCCCTGTTTACCAGAGTTTATCCGTAGATCAGTTCAGTTCAGTTCAGTTCAGATCAGTTCAATTCAGTTCAGTTCAGTTCAGTTCAGTTCAGTTCAGTTCAGTTCAGTTCAGTTTAGTGAAAATGCAATTTGATGAAATTCAGCTTAATTCAGTCATGCTGATTCCATTTTTCAATACATCAATTTTCACTTCAGTTCAGTTCAGTTCAGTTCAATTCAGTTCAGTTCAGTTCAGTACATCAAGAAATAAGCTCTAGTAAATATGGCCATAGTGCCTTCCAGAAGGCTTCTTATAAAGTGATATTATGATTTTTTTTTTTTTTAAAGGAAGTGATATTATTAGAAACTAAAATTGTAGCTGATGAAAAAGGAAAAAGCTCATATAGCATACACGGATTCAACACACAATACTACAATAATTGACACGGCTCTTCCTCAAATACTGAATTGGTAAATTATTTATTTTCCAAATTCAAGCGAGAATAAGTGATGAAGATATCAATTTCTTATGCCAATCAGAAAAGTCTACCGTTAAAGTATCTAAAAACTTAAATCGTTTATATTTCATGATTAAATGTTAGATTTTTTTTTGTCAAGTTATCGTTTGACTTTTAAAAAGATCAACTAAACGTTTTTGGTATTAAAAAAAATCAGTATCTTCTTCATTAAAGAGTTTTCAAAAAAAAAAAAAAACGCTAATCCATTTAGGGTATGTTCTCCCCACTTTATCTAAGTTTTTTTTTCCAGTTCAAATATTATTTTTAATTCAGATGATTTTAGTTCAATTTAGGTATTATTATTTCAGTTCAGATAAGTTTAGTTCAATTTTTATATTGTTTTTTCAGTTCAATGAACTTTTTATTTTTCGATCAAATCAGTTCATTCCAGTAAACTTAGTTTTTCAGATCAGATCAGTTCAGTTCAGATCAATATATTTATATTTTTCATTTCATTTTAGTTCAGTTCAGTTCAATTATATTTAATACTATATATTATAATACTCCCTCCGTACCAGCTGGATGTGCACAGCTGACTTTTCACGGTCTTCAATACACGTGTTTGACTGCTAATATCTTTAACTACGTATATTATAAAGATATGAAATTTTGATATTAATAAACTACATGTTATGACGATTCCAACAATATTAGATACGATAATATTTTTATTTATCTATGCATTCAAAAATTCAGTCAAAATTTAGCACAGTTGACTGCAAAAAGTCTCATGTGCAGAAACAGCTGGTCCAGAGGGAGTAAATTAAATTAATACAAAATAATACGTGATTTTACTATCACACATTGTAGGCACTGTACTTTTAAGCTTAATTTTTTAGGTCAGTTTAGTTCAATGTTTTTGAGTTCTGTAAAAATATAGTATTTGATGAGGTTCGATACCTCAAGGGAATATGACCTTTGATTTGTAGTCTGTCAACCTATTGAACCTTTTGATTAGGGATTCACCTACCTTGAAGAAACATCTTCTATTGAATTAATGATTAATTGTACGGTTTTTCTAACGTATGCCCTTGGGCATATGATAAATTGACCCGACATCCGGTATATTTTGAATTATCTCTAACCATTCCCGACTCGCACGTTCGAATATAACTTTATCCATCGTAATTTCATTACGTAACCACAAACCAAACACCTCTTTACCAATAGTAATTAAATTTAAAAAAACCCAAAACTAAATCTACATCGAATATGCGATAAATAGTATCGTCGGAAAATCGGACATTTGTTTGTTATTTTTCGCCATCCGATTCAAAACAAATCTTTTCAGCCGTAAGATTCACAACCTCTCTCAACCAATTTCGATTCATTGCCGCTTTTTTAACACGTTTGGCGCCCTTTCACCTGATATTTTTCCGCCGTATGATTCACAACCACTTCCCTCAACCAATTTTCGTTTCGTTACTGCTTTTTACCACGTTCGTTGGCGGTGTTTCACCTGATATTTTCGCGTCATTCGTAACCAACACATCAGGAGAATAAAATATACGGTAATGGTTAACCATTAAGCATTTATGGTGATTAATTAGGTCAAACTTTATCATCATTAAATTTTATGAATAATTAGAATTTAGAAATAATTTTACTAGTAAAAATATTATGAATCAAAAAATAATCTCGAGTAAAATATAACTGTGGTTTATTTATTTAATTCAAATTAAAACATAAGATATGTGTTGGGTAAAAATCATAGTATTTTATATTCTTATTCAAATTAAAAGCATATCATCTTATATATTACAAAATAAATAACATCTCCACATAATACACTTGCTATAATTTAATATAAAAATAAAGTATGAATAAATAAATCACATCATCCTGAATAACATGTTTAATACACCACTTCAATTCTCATCAAATTAATAAAAACAAAATGTATGAAGAAGAAGACATCTTCAGTAACAGTTTATGATTTCACATGAAAGACTGGATTAAGGCTTTCAACATCACAATTGGTCATGTTTGGAGCATTTTGGATCGGATTACTCGTACTTGCACCTTCTTCCCTCTCTGGACAAGTGGTATAGTAATTCCCAGATTGTTTGCAAAACCTGCAAGTCTTCGTTTGCCTTCTCGCAGATGGGACTTCAATGGTCATTTCCACACCTTCAATGGATAACAAAGATATGTTCATGTATAAATACACTTAAGATGTGATGGCAGAGAATCCCCAAAATTCAAAATGTTTGCAAGAGCAACTTGCGTTTTCTCCATCCCAATTCACAAAATACTTTCGACTATGTCCCTCGGTGTAATATTGCACACGAAACTTTAACCCATCATACTTCCCTATAACATAATTGGTAGCTCGAGCAAACTGACCTTGAAACTTTAACCCATCATACTTCCTATAACATAATTGGTAGCTCGAGCAAACTGACCTTGAAAGTTTTGGAATGAATACGAGGTTAAAATCTCCTGCGCTTGCTTTTCAATTGGAGATAAACTGCGTAAGGAAGAACCACGGTAGCTATCCAACATTTTAACTTGCAACTCTTTTTGGCTAACATCTTCGATAGCCATATCAACCTACATTGAAAATTTTGATGAATCAATAGACAATAAAAAGTAGCATAAATAAAAAGTATGACATAAATATTTACCTTTTTCATAAGTTGTGTTAGACATAGATGTGGATTTGTGAACCTTTTGACAAATGTGTTAACACTTTCTGATCTACCTGTTGTAGACATACCACCAAAAAAATGTCCATGAAGATAAGCGGGCAACCAAAATTCTCTTATGTCGTATAAGCCTAGGACATGTTTGTTAGTTTGAAGGTTGTATTTGGATATCACACCAGGCCATTGCTCCTCAAATTCTTCATAGTTGTCCAGCCTATATAGACCATAAAAATCTGAGCACCATGAAAAGTATTGATGTCGAAGAATACCAGTGAACCAACTACTAAATTTTGTAGTGATGTGCCATATACAAAATGCATGTTTAGTAGATGGCATTTCTTGTGCAATAGCCCGTGACATCCATGGATCTTGATCTGTCAAAATTGATTTCGGCGCCTTTTTCATCAAAGATACAAAAGTCTGCAATAAAAATAATTAGTACTCAAACACTAAAAAATCCCAAAAATATTCTTAATCATTAATGAAATTTTGTATCTTACCTTCATCAGCCAAGAAAATGCACTAGACGTCTCGTTACGAAGCAAGGCACATCCAAATAAAATCGTTCTCCCATGATTATCAATTCCAACAAAAATACCGAATGGCATATCATAGGCATTTATTTTGTAGGTGGTATCAAAAACCATCACATCACCGAAATTTTGATACCAGTCAAAACAATGAGCTGGTGACCAAAATATATGCTCAAGCCTATAGTCAGCATCCATTGTAAAAGAATATTGAAAATTATGATTTTCATCCTTAGCAAGTTTGCATTGCTTGAGAAGATCAAATGCATCGTTATTTGATTGTGAGCCTCGAATCCTGCCAAAGAAGTTATGTACATCTTTCGCGGTAAAAGAAAAATAACCATACCTAACATTTCTCTGTAGTTCCAACACTCTTATAATTTGTTTAACATTCAACCCACCTTCCCTCAACATTAGTATTTCCTTCTCATCATCTTCAGTCATGGTACGATAAGATGGAAGAAAACGAACCTCTTCATTCGAAAGAAGTTTATGGTTGTGCATAGCTACAACCTCGGTTACATGCCATTCTTCTAGAAAAATATCAAAACTCTTTTTCAATACAATTCTCATATGCGCCTTGCATTCACATCTGGTCGAACATCGATTTCTTTGCTCTTTGGTTGGGTCAAAGATTTTGAGTGGCTGTCTTCCTTCACGATGACATACATAGTCAAATCTTTGTCAAATCTACCTCTTCTAATGGAAAATCCACTTTGTTTGGCATATTTCTCATAGAAAACATAAGTTTCTTCCATACTCGAGAAACATTGACCAATAAAAGGCTCAAAAAACACATCAGTGGTTTCATCTGGTAATTCTAAGTAACTTTCATTCAAATCAAAACCCCTTACACCCGAAAGCGATGCATTACAAATTCCGTCAATATCCCACCACAAAATAAATGATTAATGGTTAAACATTAACCATTACTGTATATTTTATTCTCCATGTTTTGGTTGCGAATGGCGCGAAAATACCAGGGTTGAAGGCGCCAACGAACGTGGTAAAGCGGCAACGAAACGAAATTGGTTGAGAGAATTGTGGTTGAGAATCATACGGCTCAAAAAGTTTGTTAATTACTGTATTTATGTAGATTTAGTTTTGGGTTTTTTTTAATTTAATTACTATTATTGGTAAGAGGTGTTTGGTTTGTGGGTACGTAATGAAATTGAGATGGATAAAGTTATATTTGCGAGTCGGGAATGGTCAGAGATAATTCAAAATATACCGTTGTCGGGTCGATTTATCATATGCCCAAAGAGCATACGTTAGAAAAACCGATGATCGTATTGCATATTGAATTACATAGAATATGTCCTCTTTATATAGACATATATGAGAATAACAATCTAACTAAGAAAAGGAAATAGCTTACAACTATTACTATAATTAACTAGTTTAATTAGAATAGGAAAAGGAATAATAATATAGCTAAATAAGGAATGGAGTCCCATCAGTATTTGATGAAATTAAGGTTAATCCAGTAATGTTGATTCTTTTTTTAATACAGTGATTTTCACTTTAGTTCAACTCAACTTAGTTTAGTTCAACATTTTATTTTATTTCAGTTCAGTATATCTATATCCTTTAGTTCAGCTCATTTTTTCATACATTAACATTAAATGTATGATGTTATATTTAGTTTAGTTCAGTTTACATTAGTTAAATTTAGAATCTTTTTAGAGTTTTCAGTTCAGATGAGTTCAGTTCAGTTTATAGTAGTTAATTTTAATTTTATTTTTGTTCAAATAAATTCAGTTCAACTCAAATATTATTATTTTTAGTTCAAATAAGCTCAGATATTATTTTTCAATTCAGATAAGTTCAAATAAATTCAGATAAGATGGAACAACATGCACTTCCCAAACACGAAGTAATTGACAAATTAAAGAAAAATATTCGCAACATACGGACATTCAATTGAGCATTCACACAAAACTATTGCTGACCAACACAAGAGATTAAACGCCCAATACTGCAATACACGAACCGATTTCGTAATAATGGACCAGTTAATGAAAAATCGCTAACATTCAATTCATCATTCACACAAAAATCCATATAAATAATGGTCATACAACATGATAAAATCCTCACAATAGTCCTCAATATTCAGCCTCATCATCATCAAATTCTAGTTGCAAAAAATGGCAAAAAATATGCCAATGATCGTAGCAATGGCTTTGCTCGTGATTTCAGCAACAGCGTTCGCCGCATTCGACTGCCCTGCTGCCAAGGATCAGCTGCTTCCCTGCGCGGCGTTCATCATCAACTTCAGCCCCAGCCCTAGCCAGGAATGTTGCGGCGGCGTGAAGGCGGTGGCCGGATCAGCCAACTCCTCTAAGGAGAACCTGCGATCGGCGTGCGAATGCCTGAAATCCCTCATCGGAATTTATCCCGGCGTTAATTACGGCAACGCCCGGGCTCTTCCATCTCTATGCCAGGCACCGCTTAATGTTACCATCGATCCCAATGTCGACTGTAACAGGTATATTTCAAATTCTATTATTAATTGTTATTAATCTTGGTTTGAAATATAACGGTTTTTAAAATAATACGTTTTAAAACTTTGCGTATTTGTTTCTTTTGGTGTAGGCTTTAAAGGATGACGATGGACTATGGTTGGATGTGCTCTTCAGTCTTCAAGGAATAATAATAAAGATGAAGGGGTTTTTATAGATTTAGTTTTGTTAGACTCTATTTCATGAGTTTCATTCAGTTTAGTAATGATGGATGGAATATGATTTAATTTAGTTTAATAATTTTGATATTATTACCAACGTATTCATTGTTTAATTTAGTTCAAATAAACTCAAATAAATTGAAGAAATGAAGTTGTTAACAACATAAAAGGTTGATCAGGTCAGATCAGAACAAGACTATAGGAGTAGCATTTTACAAACATCTCCTTAATTGATTTATTTATTCTAACTATAACAACTCTTTTTCATGAGAGTAATTCTTCTGTGAGGCAGTCTCAACCATGAGATAAGGCCAAATAAACAAAATTTCATTACTGCCGCCTCATCATAACTCACTATCACCTCATCAAATCACGACGCCATACCATCAAACATCGGTGCAAATTCATCAAACATGTACCCTCATCAAAACTTTTGTATTAGTTTATCAAATCTCGTCAAAAAATATGTTTATCAGCCTCACCCAAGAATTGTTATTTTTCATGAAGGATTATCAAGTTGTATTATTATTGCACCCATCATGAATTCATGATATGAAAGCGGAAAAGCCGAAAAGGTATGTATAGAGGAAAATGAAACAATGACGGTGACGGTGACGGTGACGGCGTGAGTGACGGACACGTCTGGAAAGAATTCGCGGGAATCCAAACTGCTCACGACTAACCTGTGAGTTTCTCCAAATCAAACGAAAAGAAACGTTGACCAAATCAAAGAAGTGGCAGCGCACACGCCACTTTGCTCCATTCATACCATCAAAATTGTTGGATTAATTTATGAGAGTAGTATGATTTAAAATTTGAAATCGATTTTAATTGGTCTCATCATCATGATTATTGATTAACATGTAAAATATAAGTTTTGAAAATAAGAAAATTAAATGTAATAATTAAAAAATTAACAATAATACACTAAATAATCATGGTTAATATGCAAATGATCGAGTTTAAAAGTGAGAAGATCAATATTTATTTCTTGTGTCAATTCAAACTGGTCTAATTGTAGCTAAATTTAAAAGAAACAGTTCTAGCTAATAATTTATCATGTTCTTTCCGTTGATCAGTTATTTTCAGTTAGATATGTAAAATATAAATCTAAATTTAGTTGAGTTATATATTTTTAATTTTTAAAATTTATCACAATTCAGTTTTGTTAAAAATCAAATTCAAATAACAGAAATATAGCTAAATAAAATAAATCCATCAAATAGTTTGGTGACTTTTCTCTCTGACCCGTGACTTCCATCCAGTCCAGATCGGGAAAGTGTCCGTTGAGCTGGATCATATTTTTAGATTTTAATGAATACGTTGATTAGACGTCCATTTGATTGCCATAATACGATCAAAAATCGGTCTATGGCCCTGTCCAATAGCGCTTATTTCCAGCACCTCCAGCACCCTCCTGCACCTACCAGCACCCTCCAGCACTTGTCACTATTCACATACATGAATGATTTATTTTTTTAAAAAAAATAAAAAATAATTTTTCTTTAAAATTAGTTTCAATATGTTGTGTACGAATTAATCATTCTTTAAATATATAGTTTCATAATTATGTACATCATAATTATACAATTTTAATTTAATTTCAACCCCTCCAACACCCCCTCCAGCACCCTCCAGCACCTTCCAGCACCAGCTACCAATTCCAGCACCCTATTGGACAGTATAATAATAATAACATTTTGTTTTTGTTAGTATATATGAACTTAGCTTGCATCGTAATTTTTGTCTAGAAATTGTGAAGCCGTTCTTTAAAATTTCCACCCCAATTTTAATTTTGCCTCTTGTGGTTTCTTTCTAATTTATAATTCAGTCGGTCGGGGCGTCATCTCGGATATATATTTTTGTTATATTTAAGGTCTTGGGATTTATGTAAAATATTCATGGCAAACAAAGTCAACAATAAATAATCAAACAGAAGACAAACTCATTTAATGACAGGGGAAAAAACAGCACAATTGATGATGCTTAATTAAGTAAGCAATAAACCAACAAATAAAAATAAAAACTTATTTTCACTTTAGCAGGTAGAGTTTCACTGAAAGATAATAAAGATATCATTCGGGAATTTTGGATGCTATTGAAATATAGCAGTTGTGATGCCAAATATATATATATATATTTTTAAAAAATCTAAAGCTAATATGAGCTTTTCATTTGAATTGAATTAAACTAATTCAAACTTACTTTAATTGATCTGAATTGAAGATAAAGTTATTTATTAAAAACATGATAAATTTACAGTTCATTTATCTTTTTTTTTTTTACTGAACTTCAACCAATAAAATAGTAAATTAGACTAATCTATAGTAAAGAAGTATAAATTTTGAGAGTGTCTAGTGTAAATTAGTATCAATTGAGACAATATCAAATGTTTATTTTCTCACCTTTATACCTGACATATTCATACTTTATCTATTAATCATGATTATTCAGTGTACTACTATTAATCTTCTCACTGTTATGTCTGATCATTATCTATTCTATGTCGAGATTCTGACTTTCAAACCTAATATTTAAAGTATTAAATTTCCGAGACCAATTATGTCTCAAACCTATTGAACTGAACTATCATCTCTAACTTATAAGTTATAATGCAATCAATTCTAAATCCCTTCAACATCAAATATAAACCACCTTTGTAAGTTGGGAATCTAGTGCCCGTTCTCATGTGCATATATACTAATATCCACACAATTACCACATACTTTATATACCGACTTCAAACAAATAAAAAAGAAAGCAACTAGTTTAAGTAGCTATATTTGTGGTTGTGGAGGACCAGCTGCCATCTATCTTCTATATTGGTAAACTTGAGAATTGATATTTTCAAACACTTCGTAAAGTCTAATCTATGTTTAATGTTTTTGACAAATAGAATAGGACTATTAAAAAGTGTAGTCAACAATAGAGTTGTGGTGGAAATGTTTAATATCTTTATTCAAATTCTGAAAGTCCAAAATGTTCATGAGACGATTGATCATCAGCACGAGTGTGGTGACAATTTTAAATTTTGTTAGAAAATGTCCAAAACCAGTATAACGCGAGCGTGCATTTTAGGATTGGAGCGGCAATTCTTCATGTTTAATATGATAAAAGATTGGTCCTGAAAGTGAGAAAATCATGCATGAAAATCAGTAATGATACACGAAATGATAATGTTTAATATGTAAAAAATCGGATTTAAAAGATCAACATTTGTTGTCTCAATTGATACCGATCTCACACGAGACATTCTCGTTATTATAAGGTATTAACTAGATTAAATTCACTTTAATGACACAATATTATGTAATAAATGTATAAAATTAACAATAAAAATGTATAAATGATAACATTAGACATGAATCAGGATTGCCAATGTTGATAAATGTAGTCCACCCAAAATATTGTATGAATATACCAATATACTCCTCCTTTTTAGTGATAAAAAACTAGGTCACTTAATTACAGAAATAATATGGTAATTTATATGATTTTTTAGACTACAAAGAAAAATCACATGCTACATTTAAGAGCAAGTCCAAGAGATACTGCATTTTGTACCTTTTGGAGGAAATTAGAGATTTTATCCAATTTTTGAGTTCCAAGATATACTACAAAATGTAGAATTTGGGCAGTAAGAGAAATTCATCCTCTATATGTGTAGAAAGAGAAAATCAATTTGTAGGAGTCGTTTGGTACGCGTATATTATGAGGTAATTATAAATTTCGAGGATTTTACCATGTGTCGTGTTGTTTGGTGGACAGAAATACGTAGAAACATAGGAAATTACAATTCTGAGTAATTTTTATTTCCCACGTAATGTGGGAATTATCTTACCGAGGTAGTGGTCGGTAGAATACAATTCCGCGTACTTTTGACGTGCTATTACTATTTTATCCAATAAATTCTTTCAATTTTCCTATTTCTTCCAATGATTAACCATATACGCGTAGAAAGTGACGTGAACCAAACAAAACCACAAAAACATAATCCTAGGAAATACAAATTACTCGCTGCCAACCAAACACAATTTACAAATTCTGAGCATTTGAATCGTGGAATTAAGTTCACGTGAAATACAAAATCTGCAGAATTAATTTCCCACATTGAACCAAACAACTCCCACATTTCCCACATTAATGTCTACACATTAATCAAGGTACTACGTTTGTCACAAGGAATCTAAATGTTGTACTTTGATGCGAGCACATTCAGGAGTCGTTTGGTTCATGTGGGAATTAAGTTCCCACAGATTTTGTAATTACTCAGAATTTAATTCCTTTGAAAAAATACTCAGAATTCGAAAAACTTGTTTGGTTGCACGTGGGGATTTTGTTATTGCTGGGATTTTATTTACTGCATGTTGTTTGGTTTACTTCACGTGATTCTTTAAAATGGGAGGGAAATAGAAATTTGCCGCGTAGAAGTGGAAAATTTCCGCATGCATGATGGATAAATGGGTAAAATCGTAGAAAATAAACGCGTATTTGTATTCTACCTAGGGTGTATTCGGTAACAAATTTCCTTCGTTCTGTGGTAATTTGAAATTCTGCGGAATTTATATTTCCGACGTTTTGGTTATTTTACGTCAACCAAACAAGCACGGCAAGGTTCAAATCCTCGTATTTTGTTATTACCGCTTTTCATACGCATACCAAACGATCCCTCAGTGTTTTTGTTGGACCTGAAAACGTACTTTGGAACTAGCAAGGAGGGTTTTCACAAGGCTTTTTCTATGATTTCCGAACTTGCGTAATTCAGTAATTGTATACATTTTGGCAATAGAGGAATTTCTTGTATTTTCACAAGATTTAGGCTTGTGAATAGGTCAATTTTTGCTATGAATGATCTACAACTAGATGAAATAATCAAGGGAGAAACTAACATTTTGCTAAACAGTTAACACCTAACCGATTATTTTGGATTCCTGGAACCGATAACTATATAACACATTCTTAAGCGAATTTTGTAGAGTTGAATATCTTGTTATTAAACACATGAAAATCTCCATAGTGCTTACTGTTTTAGTTCAAAAACCATTACTCAAAATCTAACCTGTATTGACCCAATTAAGTTACTAGTTCGATTCAATTCAATTTAGTTCAGGTCAATATTTAAAAGTGTCAATAGGGGAAAAAGTAAATCAAGACACGATCCTGTGGCTGCGGGCCATATAATTCCGTGCTAGCTTTGGTTCCTCTTATGAAATCTGCACACGAGTCGCAGACTCGCAAACCCCCTTTGCCTTATTTCCAATATATTACAATCTCCCCTGCCTCCTGAATTCCTCCATCAGCCCAGTTTTTCCCCTTATATCACCACCCATTAAATCACACACACTCACACACTAACTCACCCAAAAACACCTCAATCAATCAATCCATCATCAACATCATCATCATCATCGTCATCATCATCATCCATGGAAGAGTACGAAACAGAGTCCCTGCTTTCCCGCCACAAATCCGCGTCGCTGCCGACGCAGAACTCGTTCGGAGAAACCAGCATTGAATTCAAGAAGCTCAAATCCAGCATCGGCTGGGTTTTCGCCGAGGAAGAAGCGAGCCTGTGGCGGGCCGGGCTTTCCTGGTCGGTCTTCTTCCTCCTCGGAATCTGCGTGCCGCTGGTTTTCCACTTCCTGTTCGAGTGCACCAACTGCGACGAGGATCACAAGCGCCCATTCGACGCGATCGTTCAGACATCGCTCTCGCTCTTCTCGCTGCTGTCTTTCCTTAGCCTCTCCTCGTTTACGAGGAACTACGGGCTGAGGAAGTTCCTGTTTCTCGACAAGCTCGGGCATGAGAGCGAGCGAGTTCGCCAGGGGTACGCTCAGCAAATTCAGGCGAGTCATCGTTCTTTTATTTAATCGATTTGGTTTGGTTTGGTTTGGTTGTTTGTGTGATTAGGAAAGTGTACTTTAATTTTGATGAGGTCACACGTTTGTAACGTTAAAGTCGTGTCCGGGACGGTGGCGAGGTCAATTTGTATACATATACTTACCACTAGAATTTGATATACTAACTTAAATTTGAACTCATTTCACTTTTCATTGATCTTTATATGAGAATTTGATAACAAAAATTTGACGTGATTGTATTTTATATATGTTGTGATAAAATTAGTGATAGAAATTATATTTCTTTGATTTAAAGGTATAAAGTGGAGATTTAAGTTACATTTCTCTGATTTGAAGATGTAAAATAGAAGTAGTCGATGGGCGAAAAAAATAAGTTATACAAAATACATAATCAGTTACAATGAATAAATAATTATTAGATCAAACAAATTAAGTTGTCTCATAAAATGAGATTGGCGGATGGTGGACCAATCCACCTAGGAATGATACTACTTATTTTTCTTACTTTAAAATTTTGAAATTAAATAATAATCATAAAATTAAAATAAGTGGCTATAAAGTGTCAAACAATATTGCCATAATAGGAAATGTTCATTTCAACTTAAAGAATCTTGTTTGTGACATAAATTACTTTATGCAGAAATCGATGAAGATCTTGTCAACCTTTGTCCTCCCCTGTTTCCTGGTAGACTCCATATACAAGATTTGGTGGCTGTTTTCCGGCGGAAAACAAATTCCCTACGTTTACAACGTTTACCTAAGCCACACAGTTGTCTGCATCCTCCTCATGTCTTCATGGCTCTACAGAATCTCCATCTCCTTCCTCGTATGCGTGCTCTTCCAGCTCACGTGCTTCCTGCAGATCCTCAGACTCGACGACTTCGCGCAGGTTTTCGAGAAAGAATCCGACGTTGCCACCATCCTGTTAGAACATCTCAGCATCAGAAGGAATCTCAGGATCATAAGTCACAGGTTCAGGAAATTCATCCTCTTCTCGTTGATCCTAGTCACTTTCAGCCAGTTTGCTTCCTTGCTTGTCACCACTGAATCCAGCTCCACCACCGACATCTTCACCACCGGAGAGCTCGCGGTAAGCCTCTCTGTCTGAATTCAGTTAGATTTGAGCTTATTAGATGAACTGGCTGAAAATAAGATTTGAACTGGCTGAAAATAAGATTTGAACTGGCTGAAAATAAGATGAACTGTTGTCTTGAGCTTATTAGCATATCGGTTCAGTTCAGCCAAAAAAAACAGTTTTATGAAATTCAGGTTAATTTAGTCATACGGATTCGGTTCAGCAAAAAGACAGTTTTATGAAATCCAGGTTAATTTAGTCATACTGATTCAGTTCACTTTAGCTTACTATGTTTTTGTTTTTTGTGCAGTTATGCTCGATTACACTGGTGACTGGACTTTGCATTTGCCTGAGGAGCGCGGCGAAGATCACGCATAAAGCGCAGTCTATTACATCTCTTGCAGCGAAATGGCACGCGTGTTCGACTGTTAATACCTTTGAATTGGACAGTGAGACTCCGAAGTCTCACGTTACCTCGAACGACACGTTGTGCAGTTTGTACTGTGATTCGGACACAGAGGAAGGGGATGGAGATGATGCAATTGATAACACACACTTTGTTCCTGTTCTGCATGCCCTGTCCTATCAGAAAAGGCAAGCTCTAGGTAAGGTCAATTGTTGTTTAAGGTTGATTTTTTGTGAGTTTGGAGGGTAATAATCCTTAACATTGTGTTTTTTTTAAATATAATTCATCAAAATTTGTGTTTTTTTTTGTTATGCAGTTACATATTTTGAGCATAACAGAGCTGGGATTACAGTTTATGGATTCATGCTGGATAGGACTTGTCTTCACACGATCTTTGCCATCCAACTGTCACTCACATTATGGATACTAAACAAAACTATTTCGAGTCTCGACATTCCGGTTGGTTAACGAGCTGAGCAGTTCGCGAGCAACTCGATTAATACGAGGAACGGAATTATGAGAAAGAGTTTATTATCGTTCTTGCAGTTTTGATATGGGACGATGATCAAAATTTTGAACGAATTCTAATATTGTTGGATTCGTTCACGCTCAACCTTTCGTTGAGTGTAAATTCCGAAACCAAGAAATCTTTGATTGTAAATATGGATTGAAGATTGTTGTCACTTGTCCGTGTAAAGGTTAACCTAGTATATTGCCGTTCAAGATTTGTGTATATTTATAGTGCGAGATTCAAGATTGAGGATTGTATATGCAAAAATGCAGCATGTGTACATTGATACAAGAACATATTAAAAGGATATTGATCAAGTGTGTGAATTGTGATTCAATATAACAATGAGAATAGCAACAATGATATACTGAAGATAATGATTAATATGTAACGATGGTATTTCAATCATCAAAATGTAAATTTAAGAGAGAATTGTGATCATTTGAAAAGTATTTTATCAAATTGGATGAATGCATAATAATAAAATAATTGAAACATGCAATCGTGTAATCAATCCTAGGAATTTAATATAAAATTGGAACATGCTATAAAAATTCTTGGTAAAAGATGTCATGTATTTTTTTTGTCCCCTGGTGAAGAAAGGGACGTTGGACCTCTTTACTTTGCTCAAGGGGCATTGGTTACTGTCCATTAATTATTTTAGAATTTTGCTAATGTTTGGGTTATGTATTGCAAATTTAACAAGTATAATTTTTTCCATTAAAAATAGAGAAAAATACATAAATAAAAAAACTTGTCTGTCAATGTGGCTCTTTGAATCTTCCTTAAATATGTCCTAAACTAGTTATAGCTGATTTTTTTTTTAAAGTTAAACCACCATTGGTGGGGGATTTTAATAGTTATAGCTGATTAGCTACATCTTGAAACCTAATTATAAGTTTTTAACTAATATGATGACAGGCACGTGAACCTAACAAACCCCAAATGATGTATACACCTGCTTATTATCACAAATCTGTTGGTGTTTTTAGAAACACAAGTATTTATTATTTAAGTATATTTGGATTTGAGTATTGTGAGTTTGGGACGTTAAAACAAGTTTGGTGGTGCGGAGTGCACACTTATATTTACTGTTCTACGAGTTTACTGATAAATAATGGTGTACGAAACGTACGTTGTGTATTTTCAGACAATAACATGTGGTCACATGTGGTTACGTTTGGTTATTGTTGGTTACGTATTGGTTATTGCAGTTACTTATGTTTACTGCATGTACGGTTGTGTTTCTGTCATTGTCCTATATATACAGACAAAAGAAACATAGCAACGGACATCTCTTCACCAACACAGAAAAGATCATTCGTGATCTGTCAGAGAAAATTCATAAACTCAATATTCAGAAGCATTCTTCTCGTTCCAAGCCTAGAACGAGGAGGTTCGATTGTTTTATCTTTTTAGGGATTTCGTGTAACCCGGGCTTTGATAGGGTCGAAATATTCTTTAAGGAAAACATGTTCACTATCCGAGAATTATCACAATTGGACCCATTTTCCCCCAACAAAATCCACCTGAAGTATACATTTCTCTTTTCATGTTGATGTTTTTATATTTAGATTTGACTTTAAAAATAAATACAAATTCTCATTTGACATTTGTCTCTATAGAGACCAAGTACTGTAAGAAGTAGAAAATTGCCATAATAACAGATTAAACTTTCCAAATTTGGCAGTGACCCCAGTTGGGTTTTGAGATTAGGCAACATTATTATGATCCCAACAGCTCAAAAACAGTTTTGGAGTGGAGAACATGGGCCGGATCATCATCAATTTTAATGGAGTGATCAAAGCCCAAAACAGGACGCAACAATAAAACAGATAATGAAATCTATCTTACAATAAAAGGGAGCCATTTAAACGGGAGCTGTTTAGGTACTCTGAGTTTCTAACATTTAGGTTTCCTCGTGCCATTCATGAATAGTTTCTTGAGCGTTCAGTTTTATATTCGAAAGAGTTAACTCTTCAAGGACTGGAAATCGATGTGCCAAGTTGCTGAGAAAATCGCCATTGAATGATGCTCCTAGGTTTGACAACCTTATTCTCTTCAGCTTATGGTATTCGTGTTCACCCAAATTTACCACATTGCCATAATAACAGATTAAGCTTTCCAAATTTGGCAGTGAACCCAGTTCAAGAGTTTGATTTACATTCGTCATCCGGACATCAAGTTTCTTGAGGCGGCCATGATTGGAAACCTTAAAAGTAAACCTGGATGCCAGGCCCATGATAGGCCTATTGATCTTCAGACATTCCATTACAGGGCAGCCTTTGATTAAATCCTCAAAAACACCTTCTTCCATCGTCACACGACCAAGACTGAGGCTTTTGAGATTCGGCCACATTATTATGCTCCCAACATCTGGCTGCAAACTACAGCTTCCCAACGTTAACTGCACAAGTGATTCAGCCCCAAAAAAAGCTTTGGGTAAATCATATTTGAAATCCATGGATAGGCTAAGGTTTCTGAGGGACAGGTTCTTAGCAGCTGCCAGTTTGATGCATCGATCCACTAAAAATCTTTGAGGAAGAAGAGACGTAGTATCAGGAAAAGACAAAACCCGATGTGGACATGTGATTTCAAAAGTGTCGAGATGGATGCTTTCTTCCTCGTACCTGGTAAGAGTGGAGATCATATGTTGGAGTTCTTGCGTGAATCTGACCGGATCATCAAACTTAGTTAAGTCGAAACCTAAAACAGGGCGCCTTTGAACAGCGCTCAAGAATTCCTTGGATAAGAGGCTTGACCGAATCGCTGTTTTGCTGGTGCTGGGATCGCAAATCAAGTGGTTACAAATGATGCGACGAATAATATCGTCCGGCAATTCTGATAGACTTTCCGAAGCCATTCTTGGTCTGATACTGGAGGATTTCGGAAGCCCCTTGTTATTATACCGGAGGATGCCGATCGAGGTTTTCCTTTTTTTTTTTTTTTTTTTTGTTATTTGTTTCCTTTTCTTTTATCATAGCTTTATTTTAACAAGGAAAGTTTAAAATGATACCTACTTTTATCTAAATTCACAATTTGGTATCTATTTTTTAAATTTACACGATAAGATACAAAATTTTATATTAATGTTCCAAAGTAATATTACTCGTTAGTTATTACCTGATGTCATTGATGATTTTTTTTAATTATAAAATAATTATATCCATAGTAAAAAAAACTTAAGTTTTAACATAAATGGATTTAGGACTACACCCGAAATTATGAAGCGCAAAAACGTTGAATTTTTTTGAGGCAGGGTCAATCTTAAATCCAATTTTACTAATACTTAAAATTATGATAAAATAATACTTTTTTTTTTTTGAAAAGGAAAGTCTTATATCATCTCAAGGTGTTGGAAAACGTCCAACAACATTTGACAAAAGAAACTCTGGAATAGAGTCCCAGGTTACATCTTCTAGATCACTAGTCCTAGCGAAGCTAGCTACCATATCTGCATCTGTATTCTCTGTTCTTGGTATCCAGCAGGGCCTGATCATTCCAATACGCGCAACATCTGATCGAATATTATCGATTACTGCCTCACAACTCAGTGGACTCACAACATCGCCTTGTATAATCTGGATAAAATTAAGGGCATCTCCAACAATCACCGTGTCTTTCCAGTTAAGTTCTCCAGCTAGCATGATCGCTTGCTTGAGGGCTAGAGCTTCAGCATACATCGGCTCTCGGATTTCATCTATGCGATGTGCAACACCTCCTCCCCCATCTGCTGCGATTATTCCCAGGCCTGCGATACCATCTTTAAGGCCTGCATCAAAGTAAATCCGGTTACCCGCAGCTGGTGGCTTTAGTATATTTTCGATGTCCAGTGCTTCCGAGGCTCTCTCCGGCCAGTTATTCGCCTTTTCAAAGCTATATAGGGTAGTGATTATCGAAGCAGCTAGTTGATCTGCGCTCAAATTTCTGTCCTGAAACAACTTATTGTTTCGTTGAAACCATATACCGTCCACGGCCATTGTTATCAACTCCCTCGTGCCATCCGCATTGTCTTTTAGCAGTTCCCTGAATGTCTTTTGCATTATCTGGGTTGAAGTTTGCATGCACCTTTTCTACATCCCACCTTCCAGTATTAGCGTCAATTAGGTCCGAAACCAGTCTTATGTCACCACTCACTGTATCTGGTTCTCGAATTCTGAAGTTCAAGGTCGTCGGAATCCACGGATCCTGCGTTATACTTATCGTCTCGCCCGTGCACACGTGTTTCCGGCATCCCAATTTCAGCGCTCGAATTCCATCACAAATTCCCCTCCAAGCATTCGATGGTTTACTTTCTTCAGCAGCCTCCATTATTGTGCAGTTCGAGAAATATTTATCCTTGAAGACTCGAGCTATTAGCGAGCTCGGATTCGTTAGCATTCTCCACGCCTGTTTGCTTAGCAGTGCTACATTCGCGGCTTTCAAATCTCTAAATCCCAATCCTCCTTTGCTTTTCAATCGAGTGAGTTTAGGCCAAGTAACCCATTGTATCTTTCCTTTCGAGTCTTGTTCACCTCCCCAAAAGAACTTACATATGATGATACGTATCTCCTCCAACAAGGTATCTGGTAACTTGAAGCAGCTCATTACATAGCTTGGTATTGCTTGAAGTACTGACTTGATCAGAATTTCCTTGCATGCTCTCGATAAATTCCTCTCGCTCCAACCATCCATCCTAGCTCGTATTTTATCCTTAATATACTAAAAAATTTGCCTCTTTTACTTATTACTATGACATAGTCCATATGCAAATTGATAGACTTCCGACTTAAAAAATAAATTGATCTTTGACAATTAATGACTGCTACTATCATTTAACCATCTATTATCTCTCATGTACTCTTATCGAGCGTCTGTAATTTTTGTACTAGCATGCAAAAAGTATTTTGAAGCATATCGTTAAAGATCGATCTCGTATATATTGTGTGATAGTTTTACCATTTTTCCTCAATTCTACTGAATTTTACAGTTTTCTCAGTTTGAATCAAGTGAGTTCTTGTCACAATCTAACTATTTACTTATGAGAAACACAAAATTCTTTGAGCACACAATTTTAAGCATAATTTCTACAGGAGGCTCTTAATTTCTTAATGGAAGGTTACGACTAGAAAGGGGGTCCATATTAGATTAAAGTGGCTCTCCCTCAAGGTCGGTGGCGATATAGTTTAGGGGCCAAAGGCTCATGAAGAGGGTTTTTCGGACACTATTAGAGCATCTCCAATGGTGTTATTTTGGGAGTTGCTTGCAAATTTTGAAAGATTACGCCAGCTGCTCAACCATTGTTTCTAATGCCACGTAATGTAGCTGGCCAAGCAGTACTGCCGAACAGAGCAGTACTGCCGAACAGAGCAGTACTGCCGAACAGAGCAGTACTGCCGAACAGAGCAGTACTGCCAGCATTAATTACGAGTGATTTATGACAATATTTTAATCATTGTTTTTACAGAAGGGAAAAAATACACGACGTATATTCTCATAATATATATGTATGGTAAGTAGAAAAACATGTACAAACCAAAAATCCAATTTGGTTGTGCTACAATTTGTACGTATATTCTCATAAGAGAAAATCTCCGGTGAGACGTGTCCTTGTGGAGACCAAGGGCCAAAGGCATCCTACAAAACTATCAACATAAAAACGGGGGTTAAGATGTAATTACAAAAAACTCGGTGCCATTTCATAATTAAACAGAGCTCAGGGACCTGCTCTGCAAATTCAAGATCAAGCAGCATAAAATATCATGCAAAAACATAAAAGAATCAGGCAACATAAAAGATCATGCAAAGAATATAAAAACTCAGGCAAAACACAAACAAATAGCATTGGTCCTTCTGATTTACAAAAAGCTCAAGTGATAATTGAAAAAGATTTGAATTAAGGGCAAATAGCATTGGCCCTTCTGAATTTTCAGAAACAAATAGCATTGGTCCTTATGATTTTTCAGTTTTACAAAAAGCTCAAGTGATAATTGAAAAAGATCAAAGAAAAAATAGAAAAGATCAACCGTATTAAAAGTCATTAAGTGATAATTGATAAAACCTCAAGTGATAACTGAAAAAAATCTAAGAAAATATCAAAAAGATCAAAAGGCATTATAAGTTATCAAGTGATAACTGAAAAAGATCTAAGAAAAGATCAAACAGTACTATAAGTCATCAAGTATAACTAATAAAAAGCTCAAGTGATAACTGGAAAAAATCAAAGAAAGTATCAAAAAGATCAAACAGTATTAAAAGTCATCAACTAATAACCGATAAAAAGTTCAAGTGATAAATGAAAATTTTCAAAAAGATCAAAAGAGTATTAAAAGTCATCAACTGAAGACTAATAAAAAACTCAAGTGATAACTGAAAAAAATCAAGAAAATCAAACAGTTCAAAGATCAAAAGATCAAAGAAAATATCAATATGATCATTAAAAAGACAAATGAATTCCTAATAATATTTAAAATATTTGAAAGCCTAAAATATATCAATTACATCACTTGGCATCACAACCATTAAAAAAGTGAACAGAGAAGCAACACCTAGACTACTACTTTCCATCACGGCTTCCTTCTCCACAGCTAACACAACCAGGATATCAATTTCATCTATATTCCCAGGTTGAACGTGGGAGTTGGACCCAACCTAAGAGCAAGATAGGGAGACAACACAACAGGATTATTCGTGTACTTGACGGTCTTCTAGATCCAAATCCTCAGGCAACTGCTTCAAGACAATGTGCTAGTGCAAACCGGCGAGTGTGCCTTTGTAATCACATCTATGTTCTTCTTGAATCTGGCAGCCGTAGCTTCCAAAGGCTACAAGAAAACAGAAAATCAGATGAAATGTAAAAAGGTCAAGGCGGAAGGGTAGAATATCAGACAAGCAATTAAAAGGATCAAGGCACAAAATTAAAGATCAAAAGTAAAGTTCAAAAGCTCAAGGCAGAAGGGTTTAAGATCAGAAACAATCAAGAAGGTCAAACAGAACTGACCTATATTCTGGATAGGTGGAGCTTGAACACCTCGCAATCTTTTAGATTTTCTACCGAGCTCATCACACCAGGATCAACAATAAGCTCTGAAAAATCAAATCATCAGTTCAAAATACACAATATAACCACTAACAAATACAGGTTATCAAAGGTAAAAATAACACAAATATATTCAAGTCAAGTCAAAAATAAAAATCAAACAATTACTACAAAAAATCAAGTAATAAAGATATATGCTCAAGAAATTACTATAAAAGCTCAAGCAACAAGGAAACTGAAAAAATCCAAGACATATCATCGACTAAAAAGATCAAGTGAAACACAAACATGATCAAGTAAAAAGGATGAATGCTCAAGCTAAAACCAAAGAGCATCAAAAGCATTTCATAATCAAATATCATCAAGTAATATACAAAGAAGATCAATATAAATCATAAAAAACTCCAAACATACATTTAATTTGAAAACAAGAAGCGGTAAAATACCTTGAGCCCGTTTCCGATTCTCAATCTTCGGTGAGCTTCCTCCGCTCATAAGTGCACGAAAAAGCAATAATATCTAGGAGCTTTAACATTCTGCAACACAGAAAATCAATGAATAAAAAACCCTAGCGCACTCAGGCAAACAAAATTAACCGCAAAATAACTGTATCAAATCAGCAAGGAGCCTACCTGAATTCAAACACAAAGCCGCAGCAGTATCACCGGCAAAAAACAAGAGCAAAAATGGAGAAAAAACGCGGAAAGAACTCCATCCGAAAATCACAGAGCACGATTAAAAGTAAAAAAAACGAATAAACAATGCCAGAAATACCTGATAACTGGTAACAGAAGAATCGCGTCGGTTTCGGAGCTCGGAACTGGAAGACGTCGGCGTCGGCGTCGGCATCGGCATCGGAGCTCGAAGCTTTGGCAGCGTCGAAGAGCTCTGGAAGTTTCTGATTTATGAAGAATTGGGGGAATGGGAGCGGATTATATAATAAAAGCAGTATTTACATTCTAGTCCCTAACCTTTTTGGTAATATTAGTAAAAACCTCTTATATCCTAAACTAAGGATATAGTCCTTGGTCTCAATGGAGACAGGTCTCAATTGAGAATTAGTATTCTCATAATATATATGTATATATGTATGGTAAGTAGAAAAATATGTATAAACCAACCATCAAATTTGGTTGTGCTACGATTTGGACGTATATTCTCATAATATATATGTATGGTAAGTAGAGAAACATGTACAAACCAACAATTCAATTAGAAACATTTCCTTGTATTACATCCATCTACTATTTTGTGCATTTATGTTTTTATAATATATAATAGCACACTTATTTTAGTTTAAAGTAAAATAATACATTTATTATGTATAATACGAAATAAATATATTTCCTTGAAAATTATTATTTTGTTTGAACTCGACCCATATAACTCCCTAACTTGAATAGTATAATTATTTATATTTATAATATCAAAGAACATAATAATTATTATAACATAAAATTAGATAAAATGAAATAATAAAATAATTTTTTAAAATAATAATAAATAATGTTCATTAGAATATTATACTTCTATTCAAATTTGATCATTATATAACTTGAGTTTATAATATTTACTGTCCACTTTTTTGTTATCGTAGATTGAAAATTATTTTGATATTTATTTGATAAATCTTACTTATTAAATATATATACTTCAAATTTAATTTTATTAAAATTAAAGATAATCATAATTTATATTAAAATATTGGTCAAAAATACAAACACGTGGGACCTATGAATTAATTATGGATGTAGCTCACCATTGTTGGAGTGTGTAGTTTGTCACATCATTGGCTTGGATAGTGATGTGGCAAGGCAAACTATAGCTTACCATTGGAGATGCTCTTAATGGGAAAACGGATTTTTTTCTTGGAAACCAAGGCCGAAAAGTTAGCAATGATAGAATTGGTGGAGAATTGAGGAAGATTCTGCAAAATATCATCACCAATTGCGCCACAATTGTATTGGGGAATGGATACTGGTGATTTCGTTTCGAAAGGAAAATGAACAATTATCGCGTAGTAAAAATATGAAGAATGTGGAATGTGAATTGCTTATTTAAAATAATGAATAATAAAATATGGGAAAACATTGTCAAAAATAATAATAATTAAATAATACTTATATTCAATTCTTATACGCATAGGGTATGATGGAATGTGAATTGCTTATTTAATCAACATGCACAACTATGTCCTGTTTACCAGAGCTTATCTGTAGATCAGTTCAGTTCTGTTCACTTCAGTTCAGTGAAATGTAATTTGATGAAATGTAGGTTAATTCAGTCATGTTGATTCCATTTTTCAATACATCAATTTTACTTCAGTTCAGTTTAGTTCAGTTCAGTTCAATTTAGTTCAGTTCAGTTCAGTTCAGTACCATCAAGAAATAAGCTCTAGTAAACAGGGCCTATATCATAATAATAATAATAAATAATTTTAAAATGCACAATACTACATAAAAAATGTACTCACTCTAAATATGAATGGATTTATTAGTGATAATATCTATATTTAAGTATGTAAACTTTTTTAAAAAATTATTATTTTAAAATATATTATTATGAATCAAATAATATATTGGCCCTGTTTACCAGATCTTATCTGTAGATCAATTCAGTTCAGTTCAGTTCAATTCTGTTCAGTTCAGTTCAGTGAAATGTAATTTGATGAAATTCAGGTTAATTCAGTCATGCTGATTCCATTTTTCAATACATCAATTTTACTTCATTTCAGTTCAGTTCAATTCAGTTCAGTTCAATTCAATTCAGTTCAGTTCAATTCAGTTCTAGCATATTATAACTAATAAATATTAATGGTCAAACTTGTATTCGTTTGACAAGTAAAAAATAAGATGGACGAAAAGTACAATTTTATAAAAGAAAAATATTGACTACTTTCAAAAAATAACATTTGACTACTTTCAAAAAAAGAAAAATATTGCTTGAACGGCTAAAATAAGTAGGGCCCGCCAGAGGTTTAATCCGATGAGCAGTGGGATTAGTTAATCCCCTTCCAGAAAGGAATCGGATTTCAATTCTCACCCCCTATCCCTATATATACTAACCGCTAATCACTAATCCTATTCAAGACCTTCGCAGTCGGCCGGATTCGTCAATCCCATTCCCGAACGGAACCGGATTTCATTTCTCACCACCTACAAATACCAGCCGCTAATCACTAATCCTATTCACAGCAGTCCAATTCGTTAATCCCAATCATGTTCAGGGGCTCTGCAATGAAGGTTTTCGTGGATCACTACTTTGTACTGGGACTTCCCAGCGGCAAAGCAGGCAGGATGCTGGGGAAGCGAGAGATCATCAAGGCGTACCGATCCAAGGCTCTGAAACTTCACCCGGACAAACGTTCCAAGAGCGAAGCCGGCGTGGCGAGCCGGCAGTTCCGCAAACTGAAAGACTCGTTCGACGTTCTCTCGGATGCCGGAAAACGTGAAGCTTTTGACGCCGCTATCTCGTCTGGTGAAAGAGCAGAAGGATGTAAGAGAAGGAGGAGAGAAGCAGAAGAAGGGTGGAGACAAAGAAGAAGAAGAGAAGAAGAAGACGAGTGGAGACAAAGAGAGGAACTACAAGAGTGGTGGAAAAAAAGAGAAGAAGAGCGGAGACAAAGAGAGGAACAAGAGTGGAAAAAAAGACAAGAATTGAGCGGAAAAAGAGAAGAAGAAATAGAGGCAGAGCAGAAAAGAAGAAGAGAAGAAGAAGAAGAGTGGAGACAAAAAGAGGAACAAGAGTGGAAAAAAAGAGAAGATGAGAGGAGAAAAAGAGAAGAAGAAGAAGCAGCTGAAACTCAAAGGAGGAAAACAGAGGCTGACATGTTCCTACAAGTCATGGTAAAAACGCGCTGTTTCGATGGCGTAGATGACATCCCGGAGGCATGGAAGTCTTTTTTACACAAAGAAAAGGATGCCTTTATGTGTTAGATCATGCTCATTTCTTTGTACACTTTTGCTGTGATGGTGAATTTCAAATCACCTGTGTAATATATATATATATATATATATATATATATATATATATATAGATGATTTTCATTATGAACAATAATCCATTTCCATGTGTGTCAATGTCATAAGAGAAAACAGTTGCAGACAAGTTTCTTGAGGCAGACAAGATTGGAAACCTTAAAATTACACTTGTAGCAATGAAAAATCTCCAGAAATTCAATTAAAGGACAGCCTCTAATTATACCCTCAAAAACCCCTCCCACTAAACGTACAACATGAAGACAGAGCCTTCTGAGATTAGGCCACCTCGCCGTCACACAGAATCCTGGGCCGATTACCGTTTGTTTGGGCCGTTCTTTAATATGGCCTGAGTCCATCATCATGTACATTCTAAAGCCCATAATGGAGAAAGAATATCCGAAAACGCAAACTGCCATGGCGGGTAACAGTAGCAGACAAAAAACCGCCTTAGTCAAAATATCTCATTTTAATTTCCCCCAAGGACAGAAAACCCAAATAATCCCCAAATCCACCCCGCAATGTTCCACTTTTGTTCACTTAAGGCCCTTTCTTCCTTTCCAGCTCTCACACCATTTCTGGACTCCAATTCCACTTTCTCTTCCGCTATGTTCACAGGAAAGTAGAAGAGGGACGATAATCGAAGCTCAGAGCCATGGCGAAGTCTCTATCTATGGCGCACGGAGTCTCTGTATCATCATCGTCATCATCCTTGGCTTCCTCGAAAGTGAAGGGGTTTGCAAATCTGCCGTTTTCGCTCCGTCCTCAAGTTCCGGTTGGTTCGAACGTTGTATCATCGCCTCAGAGTCGTGGAGTCGCTTCTCTCCGCGGGCGCTCTAGGTAAGCTGAATCAAGGTTTTGCCCCCTTTGTTTGATTTTATGTTTTATGAGCTATATGTGTTGTTTGATTTGATTCGATTTCTTTTGAATTTGACTTAGTGGTGCATATAAAGTCCGAGCAACTGTGTTGAAAGAGGATGAAGAAAAAGTGGGAGTTGAGCAATCATTTGCACCCAAGAGTTCACCTGGAAATGATGGAGAGGATAATAGGGAGCCACCGGAAAGCTCATCGTCTGATGGCTCGCAGAAATGGGTTGTAAAGATTGAGCAGTCTATTAATATCTTTCTCACAGTGAGTAGCAGAAATTTTGGCCAATCTGTTTTACTTTTACCACTTTTTGTGAACTTAATTGACTGCTGTTATATAAATGTTTGATGAAGATATGAGCACTTTATTAGGAATGTGGAATTTGTGTAGTATTTGACTTATAATGAGATAGATGATTTGCGTAGTATTTGCTAAAAGATAGATGATTTCGGACTTATAATGGGACGAGATGCTCTAGCTATGTATACTGCTTGAACAGCAAAATCAGTTTCTCAAAATCAGATAGGCTAGTTATGTACCGAATACAGATAATTTATTTTAGATTGCAGTTTTGATGATTGTCAGATGCACCTTCACGTTTCTTGCTCAGTTAGAAAGTATTATGTGCATATGGAAGAAGAAAATTATAGGAGGAATATGTAACAGCAGCTAATTAAGAAAACCAATTTTAACCTGATTGCATGCTTTATGCTTTTAAGTTTTGGTAGATGATAGACTATATCTCTAATATGTCGTGGATCATGCAGGACACGGTCATAAGTGTTCTCGACACCTTTTATCAAGACCGACCTTATGCAAGGTTTTTTGTTCTGGAAACCATTGCTAGAGTCCCATACTTTGGTAAGAGCTTCATTCTCGAAATTGTGAATTCTGAACCATTCTGGACTTATTGAGGACTGCAGATGATCTAATTGTACCATACACATGCATGTGTTTTACACTTAAACGCACACCTTTAGGCTCATGTGTCGTATTATGTTACTTAATGGGATATGTTTATGTCTGTAGTATACCTTGTAGTCACCTGTAAGTTAAAATTAGTTTCAGTTAATTAATTTTTTTATGAGGTCTATTATGTCACTGTTACTTACATAGACTGAACCTTTCTGTGTCATGACAGCCTTTATGTCTGTTCTTCACGCATATGAAACTTTTGGGTGGTGGAGAAGAGCTGATTACCTGCAAGTGCATTTTGCTGAGAGCTGGAATGAGATGCACCATCTACTTATAATGGAGGTAAAGATTTTCCGACAAGCTTTAATCCATCTCAGTATATTGCTTTGTTCTGAAAAATTAAGCATTGTCCTGCAATAATATTTTGAGTTTCTGATATTTCTTCATTCTTAATATTGGTTGTTGAATCTTACGAAGGTTTAATGGCAGGAATTGGGTGGAAATGCTTGGTGGTTTGACAGGTTCCTTGCTACACATATGGCATTCTTTTACTATTGGATGACTGTCTTCATGTATGCTTTGAGCCCAAGAATGGCATGTAAGTATTCTTCACTGGTTGAGTTGAATAGAAAATTTATTCTTGCTATGATGACTCATCTGATTTCATAGGTTTTAAACCTTAATCATTGCAGATCATTTCTCTGAGTGTGTAGAAAGCCATGCATTTGAAACCTATGATAAATTTATCGAGGAGGAAGGAGGTACTATTTTAATATCTGATAAATAGTTGCTTTATGCTATGAGCTATGTGATAAATATCTGATTTGATTTCGAATATCATTCGAACCATTATTCTGCCGAGCCTTTCACTCTTTGGTGCTTTTTCCTACACATCATTCAGCTAAGTAAATTTCTGTTGCAGAGAAACTGAAGAAACTTCCGCCATCAAAGGTTGCTGTCAAATATTACACCGAGGGTGATATGTACTTGTTTGGTAGGTGTCTCTTATATGTTAGTTCGGGTCTTTTCTCCTTCCTCAAGTTTACCGGTTTATCTCCATCCCTTGACCATTTGCATTGTTTTCATCAGACGAGTTTCAAAGTGCAAGTGTGCCAAACACTCGAAGGCCAATAATAGGTACCCTTCTCTTCTATAACCAACCGTTGAATGTGTTTATTTACTGCACATTATCATTTTCTCGTACATTTGTTTCCAGATAATATGTACGATGTGTTTATGAACATTAGAGACGATGAAGCTGAGCATTGCAAGACAATGAAGGCCTGTCAAGTTCACGGGAGCCTCAGGTCTCCTCACAATCCATGCAATACAGAAGATGCCGGCAAAGAGGACAGTGATGCCGGCTGTGTAGTTCCGGAGGGGGTTGAGTGTGAAGGTCTTGTGGATTGTTTATCCAAGTCTGGTTCCGACCCCGAGTAAGCTGTTAGCATATACCGTATACAAACACTTCTGCGCATATATACGCCGGAAAATACATACAACTGATACAAGTAGTGAAAGATCATGTTGACAGAAATAGTAGTGCAGACTTCAGAAAATGTAAGCTTTTCTGGTTTTTGTTTCTTTCTCGAACATCGTATTATAGTATAAGAATTAATCAAACAAACTTTTACAAATAGACAATACATTTATTATTACATTTCAATGTGACTTTGAAGCATGATATCATTGATATGTACTCGTCATTAACAAATCGACTCAAATTGCAATTGCATGGATTGAAACTAATCCACGAGGTCACCTCTCACAAGTTGTTGGACCTGCCTAACTTTTCTTCTTTTTTATCCTCTTCCTTGTTAGAAAAAGTTCAGCTGCCATTGCCAACAACATCGTTTCGATATTCCACCAAACTAATGCTAAGTATTCCAACTATTTGGCATTGAAACGATTGTGCCATCCCTTCCACTCGAAAATCACAGTTCACTGTTGACTTTAAAAAAATGAGAATCTAACTTAAATGTACAATCTAACTCAACATGTTACATACTTTATTTGATACTTTAATGTACCTCATTCAGTTAAAATTGAATTGGTATTCGAGGTTATATAGGCTCTTTTTTAGCACAGTTTTTTAGCTGATTTGGTTCAAAATGCATCAGTGTTTTGTGTTTGGTAAACAGATAAAAATCAGTTTTTTTGTGGAATCATAAGCTATTCTTAGGACCAAAAGTAGAAACGAGTCACAACATGTTTCATAAAAAGCACTGTCATTTTTCTTTATAAGCACAACTCAACCAAACAGAGTCATAGTTAATGTAACATATGTTTAATATCATTAGATTCTCATAATATATTTGTATTTGTTATTGATTTTGCTATAAATATACAATCAAAATGTACTTCATATCTTAAAATGGGATAGCCGGATAGATATGACTATGCAGATGAATGGTGTCAAGTTATACAACAATTAGATCAACAGTGATGATCTATGCTTAAATTAGATTATTAACGTAATGATAATTAATTAATTAATTAAATAAAAACCAATAGTAGTATATAACACGAAAATGCCCGCCCAAACTCCAACCGACGTGGTCCTTTACCGCCCTCACAATACCATCTCCAATTAAACCCCTCCTCTACCTCACCACCACCACCACCACCACCGCCACTCCTATATAAGGACAACTCACCAGTCACCACCACCACACACACTCACACACTCACATAAGCAATCACACGTTTCAATTGACTTATCAGTTCAAATTTCCATCACGCGTTCATTCACTCACCATACATATCGTGAATTATTGCTGTACTTCTGGATAGGAATCAACCACTGCGTGACTGTGTGTGTTTGAGATTTTGGGATTTGGAATGGGAGGCGAGAATTCTGCTGCCGGAGCTCTGGTTCCGTCGACGGCGAAGTCGGGGCCGGAGGAAGGCGGACCACCGGAGCAGGTGGAGGCGACGGAGAAGGATATGCTGTGTCCGATATGCATGCAGATGATCAAGGACGCTTTCCTGACGTCCTGCGGACATAGCTTCTGCTACACCTGCATCGTCACGCATTTGCACAACAAGAGCGATTGCCCTTGCTGCTCTCATTTCCTCACTCCAGCTCAGCTTTACCCTAATTTCCTCCTCAATAAGGTTTCTCTATCTCCATTGCCTGTTTTACTAACTTTGCTTGTTGTCAGTTTCGAGACACGGATTGAGCTTGCTAAGTTTTTATTCTAATTAGATGCAGAACTGATATGGCTGTTAATTTCTGGATTATGAGCTTGATTAGTCAGTTGCTTTTTTAGCTGTTTGTTCTACTTAATTGTTATGTTAGATGTTGGTATTCGAATTTCAGTGCAATTCTGATGATCACAGAGCAGGAAGATAGTGGTAGAAATGAATGAGTCTACTAGAAATTTGATTTTTGGTGAGGATGAATGAATGACTCAATCTTCACTCAGGGTAGGCCTGGATAATGATATTAATGAAACTTTGAAACTGTGAGTCACCTCTTGTATTTTCCTATCCATCGGTGGTCTTGTATAGCTGTTAATATTCATGAACGGGGCTTTGTTTTGGATTTGTAATATCAATCAGAGTACCACAACTAGCTATTTGGATAGTTAACTGCGTAAACCTGATTGTTGCAGTTATTGATGAAAACCACGGCTCGCCAAATTGCCAAGAATTCTACCCCTGTGGAACAACTACTTCAGGCATTAAAACTGGTTAGACTTTTCACAAGTTTTTCACTATTAAATTCTCTGCCTTCAAACATTTTTAATATTATGAAGAGTTGTCCCTAAGGGCAATTTTTTCTTCTTGTGTTAGATTTTTTCATCTTCTCAATGATGTTTCATCTTATTTTCCTATTTTCTATTTGGGTTCGATGACAACTCTACTTTCATTCTTAGACAGGGATACGAGGTTTCAGTAAAGGAGCTTGATGGACTCTTGTCTGTTCTTTCTGAGAAGAAAACTAAACTGGAGCTGGAAGAAGCTGAGTCTAACATGATGATTATGCTTGATTTCTTGCATTGCCTGAAAAATCAGAAACTTGAGGAGCTCAACGAGGTATTGAACTATTGTAGTACTATTTTTTACGGTTTAGCTACCTGTGATGAGGTTAAGTTGTTTTTAATGCCACATATACCTGATTTATGATTCTTTCCTCATATTTTTTAGTTAAAAACCGACCTTCAGTATATCAAGGAGGACATAAATGCCGTGGAGAGACGTAAAATTGAGCTGTACCAATCCCAAGATAGATATCTGACAAACATGAGGATCCTTGGAAATCATTCTCGAACAAAAGCAGCATGGCCACCACTAAGTGAAAAACTGCCTGATGGGGGTATGGTCCCTTGTTTTTCCGGATCTCGGGGACAGGGATTCATCAATTCGACGACTTCAAATATCAGGTTAACCAATGCAAGAAATCCTTCAGGATCTCAAACCACCCAAAGAATGGAAGCTTCCAGTGACGCACAGCAGCAAGCTCAATCAGGACTTGTAGCTGCAAGAAAGAAGAGAGTCCATACCCAGGTCTGCTAAAATATATTTCCTAGACATTTGAAGCCTCGTTATTTGAATTATCTAGATGTCTGTATTTAGCTCTCTAGTGATTTTGTTTACTTTTTGCAAAACAGTTCAATGACCTTCAAGATACTTATCTGCAAAAGCGGCGGTATTGGGCAAGACAGGCAAGGCAGTCTCAGATGAACAATGAGAGGGACAATCATAGAAGAGAAGGTTTTAGTGCAGGGCTTGAAGATTTTCAAACTGTTCTTTCTTCATTTACACGATATAGGTACCATTTCCTTTTTTTCCTAGTCGTGTGTCAGTTTCATTAGAATACTAAAGCCTTGTTACTTTGGAGGATCTGTTTTTACTCCTGATTGTAACCTCATTTTTCCCCCATAGTCGGCTGCGGGTGGTTGCTGAACTTAGGCATGGAGATCTTTTTCACTCAGCAAATATTGTCTCGAGGTAATTATTTTTACAGCAGTTTCAGAATTGGTTATTTGTTCGTATGAAATCCTTTAGAAAGTATGACGTGAATTTGGCATGAATTCTGCTATCCTAAACTTCCAAGACTTGACATAAGTTGGCAGAATTCTGCAATCCTAATTATAATGTTGTTGAGCCAGCTGGTCATTTGAAAATTTTATATGCTTACAAAAATCGACAAGGGTTGTTTTTTCCCTTAACCATTTACCGTTTAGAGCTATGCTCCCACAAGTTCTTCCTGCCTCCTACCATCCTCACCTGCTGTCAAGAATTCAGTAGTACTTGTCTACATCTTTAGACTTTAGAGGGCTGGAGTCTGGTTAATACTTCTGTTTTATTTTCTGACTGTACTCTTTTAACTCTCTAGTATTTGCCTCTAGTGATATTTCTTCCTAGGCTGCCTATCATCCTTGTGGAGCTATAAAGATAGTACTGGAATTTAGTTTAGATGGTCACTTCTAAACGTTGTTTATCCATATGTTGAATCCTCTTTGTCCTATTTCCTTTGCATATTGACATTCATGTCTTCCCCGGATGCCTAAGTATTTTTTGTTCCACCTGGTATCTGACAATTGCAGTATAGAATTTGATCGAGATGATGAACTCTTTGCTACTGCTGGAGTTTCGCGGCGTATCAAGGTGTTTGAATTTTCATCGGTAAGAGTTTCCTCCTCGAGTGGAGATAAAACTACCTTTTACCTATTTGTTTGATTCTTGTGTGACATTCGATGGAATAATTTTCCATGTTATATTTTCGTCGCAGTGGATGAATTCCTATAAACTATGGGTTACTCTGTTAGCATCATAGCATGACATTTTAATGCATAACTATTACTGTTCTCTATCTGCCTGTTAAAGCATGCTATCAAAATTTGCCTCCTCTAACTGTTTATATTATCTAGAGTATAATCTCACACTGTGACAAGTTTAAGTGGGCGTTCGTAAACAATGTCAAGCCACAATGACTTGATCACTTCAAATATTTGCTTGAATTTGTTTAGCATTTTATTTCAGGTTGTAAATGAACCTGCCGATGCCCCATGTCCTGTTGCAGAGATGACTACTAGGTCCAAACTTAGCTGTTTGAGCTGGAACAAGTATACCAAAAATCACATTGCCAGTAGTGACTATGAAGGCATTGTGACTGTTTGGGATGTAACAACTCATCAGGTAGCATTTTGTTTCATGTATCCCTTTTCGCTTTCAATAACTCCAATCAGGCAAGTTTGAATCTTTTTCTTCCCAGAGTGTGATGGAGTACGAGGAACACGAGAAACGGGCATGGAGTATTGATTTTTCACGCACTGAACCTTCGATGCTTGTATCTGGGAGTGATGACTGCAAGGTACTCAAGAATATTTAATTTTTTCTGGCTTCTGGTGAAACTGTGATATATCGTACTCATATATGATAACGCTTTTTTGGGGGTTAAATACCACAACCAGTTATTATTTGGAAAGACAAAAAAGTTGCTTACTCGGTTATACTCTCTTTCTGTTACAGGTCAAGATTTGGTGTACAAATCAGGAAGCAAGTGCTCTTAATATTGATATGAAAGCAAATGTTTGTTCTGTTAAATACAATCCTGGATCAAGCATGCACATTGCCGTAAGTGGTTTACAAATACTCATCCTAATTACCCGATATTCGGATTTCTAGTTAAGGTTTTGATACACTTACCTCACAGGTGGGCTCAGCTGACCATAACATCCATTACTACGACTTGAGAAATACAGTTCAGCCTCTGCATATATTTACTGGACATAGGAAGGCTGTTTCCTATGTGAAATTCTTATCCAACACCGAGCTTGCTTCTGCATCTACTGACAGTACCTTACGGTTGTGGGATGTAAGGGAAAATGTTCCGGTGAGTTCCATTAACAGTTCATTGCATGATCAAAAGTATGAACCTTGTATGTAATTTTGAAAAGGTTAAGTTCATACTCAACCTTTGTTGTCTAAATCATCCTTAAAAGTATATGGCAAATGTACAACCTTATTACATGTTCTAGGATTGTTGAATGCATCTCCTCTTTTCCGTTTCAGGTGCGAACATTTAAAGGGCATGCCAACGAGAAGAATTTCGTAGGCCTTAGCGTAAACAGTGATTACTTGGCCTGTGGCAGTGAAACAAATGAAGTATTTGTCTATCATAAGGTAAATATCTCCATGTTACAAATCATATCAAATGATCATTTTAGTTCTACCAAGTTGTTGCTGGTTCTGATACGAGGAATGGAAACGTTGTTGCAGGATATAGCGAAACCGGCAACGGTTCACAAGTTCGGTGGTGATGGAGAAAATGGTGATGAAGATCCAGCAGGAGGAGGATCGTACTTCATCAGTGCCGTTTGTTGGAAAAGTGACAGCCCAACAATGTTGTCTGCCAACAGCCAAGGCACAATCAAAGTGCTTGTTCTAGCTTCCTAATCTCCCTATAGTTAATCCTTTATTAATAATTTTACAAGCAGTAAAAAGTTTTTTAAAATGTTACTTAGGACTATGAACAGTCAAATATAATGCATCTTGTATGTTTGTAAAATTGTAATCAACTCTTGTAATTTTGTTTAGTGTATTCCACCTCTCTATCTCCACACAATGTACTTTAATGTCACAAACCAAATTTGTCCAGTAGTTTTAAAGTCGGTCAATTTCGTCATCTCCCATTTGCATTTCCCGGCCGCCATCGAACTTTGATTAGGCCGTTTTGAACCATTGTGTACGATATTTATATTTAGAAACTTCTGATGTCATATTCAGTATGCATATTTAGGCTATATTTCTTGCTTAATCTAAAATGAAATAAATATAAATATATTTAATTGAATAGTAATAATTTTAAAATTATATTGTAATTTATAGTAAAAAAACTTTTAATTAAATAATTATTGATATGAACTAAAAAATATAACTATATTTACTTGAACTGGAAAAAAATTTAAAATATATTAAACTAAACAAAAAAATATATTAATATATTTAACTGAACAGTGATGTATAGAAAAAACGTTGCTAACCTAGATACGAATATAACCCATGAAACAATTTGTCATCATAAATCAAGTTCAAAAAGTCATCAAAATTGCAAGAGAAAACCAATTTAAAGAAAATTCAAAGTACTAAGCTTTGAGGGGAAAAAATCAACGAAAAATCAAAGTAAAGGACCACTCACAATCCAAGTCTGACGTGGGGCCTGAAAATTGGTGAGATGAGTCACGCAGATTTTGTTCCCATCCGATCTGATATTTTACCCAATTTAGTCCACTGTAAATGGTAATTTCCCATTTTACCCCATCATCGCTGATTAATCTTGACCCGCCTGGGGAAAAACTAACCCCACCCAAACGGGAGTACTAATATATAATGTGACCAATTTTGGCGAAGAGTATTACCCCTTCGGATTGATTCCCCCTGGATCATTCCGATTTCCCATCTGTGTATATATATCATACTGTATCTTCTTCCCGATCCAGAATCTCCATGAGAATATTCTGGAATCTTCGTTGTTAGATATTGTTCATATTGGGGGATTTTGAATTCGTCTGCGGCTTTTTGGCGCCAAAGCTATGAAAATCGAAGACACCAGCGCCGGTGGAGATGTCGTGAACGGTTTCTGTTCCGAAATCGATGAAGGCGGTGGCGGTGGAGGTGGAGATCATCTGCTTGCGCCGCCGCTGAATTTCTCTATGGTTGATTACGGCGTTTTCCGGTCCGGTTTTCCCAATTCTGGCAATTTCTCCTTCCTCCGTACCCTAGGCCTCCGGTCAATCATGTCGGTGCTTTTTCCTTTTTTGTTCGTCTTTGCAGAATTTTTTTTTTTTTTTGCTTTGAGATTTTATGTAGTTGACGGTGTTTGATTTAATTGACTGTGTAGATGTTTGTGCACGGAGCCTTATCCAGTGGCCAATGTGGAGTTTCTGAAGGCGAATGGAATTCGGCTTTTCCAGTTCGGTATTGAAGGATCAAAGGTTGATACTCAATTCTCATTTTATTTGTTTTGTTTGTGTCAGGTTGATACTCAATTCTCATTTATATAATTTTGATAGCAGAGTTTGTGTTTGTGTTTGTGTTTGTTTGTGTGTGAATTGCTTTACATTTCGCACTGGAGTGCCTTGAGCTGTTAGGTTATGCTAATCACTGAAGGAAACTTGGGAAATATTTGTTTTGTCTGTGGTCTAGATGCCTATAGGAGGGAAATACTATTAGGTTATTAAACTTCGAGGGATCTATTAGTAGGCAGTTAGAAATTAAGATTTAGGAATTAGAATTGTGATTTGTATTGCATACAGAAGTCATCCAGGTATGCAGATCTCATTTTGGATGTTGTGATCCCTTTTGAGAATGTACCTAGTTGTTGTGACTACTGAAGAGAATTTGACTGTTTAGCTAAGAGTTAGAGGTGTAATTATTGGTTAAGGGTGTCAGCCCGATGTTCTCTAGTGGCATTTATAAGTTAAGTAGAAGAGCATTACAATTTATTAGATTTACTCATCTGAGAGCCATTGAATTTTCACAGCTTATTTACGAGTGAGGACATTCTTTCATCATATATAACAATCACAGTCAATAAATCCGATGTTAGAAAGTATGTTACTCAGCTGAGAGCCAGTGAATTTGGCTTTTGTAGCACAGCTTATTTACGAGGAGTTAGGACATTCTTTCATTATATAACTATCACAGTCAAGAAAGCTGATGTTAGAAAGTATGTTCCTATGGAGATAGGCATAGTGATGGATGTGTAGTCTCTATATATATATATATATATATATATATATATATATATATATATATATCTGTATTTGGTGTGTAATCTATTATGTACTTAAATGTACTCACTTCTCTCGTTTCCTAATGTTGATCAGTTCATCTGATCTCCTGTCTTGCCTCCTTCCCCTTCGTTACCATTTTGACCGTGAATCGACTGCCCTCTGGCTTATAAAATGTTCAATGTATTGGCATTTAGATATATTTTATGGCTTCTATAAACTTCATTGTTTCTTTCTTGGTTACCGTGGTCAGTGAAAGCTTCATTATGGTACTTCATTTTAGGTTAAGTGATAAGTTGGCATGTATGAATATACTTATATGAATTGATGATATCTGGTTTTCACTTATCTACTATTCTGTATCCACATTTGTATCACTTTATAGTAGTTCATATCTACCATAGTAATTGGTTATATTATACCTTCTATTATTATGTGGGCAAAAGCTTTCACAGATATATGATTTTTAGTACATTTTCAGTTGTGATAGTAAACATATATTTTGAAATGACCTCTACTTCTCTTGAAGATCATGAAGCATAGTAATGACCTCCAGGATACATGAATCTGTTGATGGGAATGAAATATTGGTTCATACATGTCATGTACTGTGCCCTTTGAGTGCTCATTCCCAATGTAGCCTGGATACACCGTTCTCGTGTGATTACCTTTCTTGCACCATTTCTATCTGTAAGTCTGAGGATATATGTTAAATTGCTTAACGTCAATTATGCATTCCATGTGCAGGAACCATTTATCAACATCCCTTGTGAGTCGATACGCGCAGCTCTTGAAGTTATATTGGGTACATTACTATCTACTCTAAATAATACTTGGGTGAAACTGAAATGCCTCTTTTGACATTTATCTTGGAACCTTCATTTCGTAGATGAAAATAACCGGCCTCTACTAATCCATTGCAAGCGTGGGAAGGTAATAAAACTTGCACGTATTTCAGTTTGTGTATCTCTTTCATTCGGATACAGCTCAAATGTTAACAACTCACTGTTGCAGCATCGGACTGGCTGTCTCGTGGGATGCTTGAGGAAAATGCAGAGATGGTGCCTGACTTCAATTTTTGACGAATACCATAGGTTTGCTGGTGACAAAGCTAGAGTCTCCGACCTGAGATTCATCGAATCTTTCGACCTCTCCAATTTGAATAAAGCATCAGAATCTGTTTCACCATATATTGCTTCAGCTGCAGTTACCAGAGTCATCACCAAATGATAACTTCTTTTTGTTTTCACATTGTTGCTGGGATATTGTGGTGCTTAGAAAATTACTCTTATGTTTTTCAAACTGATACCTTGTGCTTAGTAGAGATTCGGTGGAAAATTTACAAATGAATGTAATTACCATATTAGCATTTACTTCTTGTTTCTCATCTTCTTCATCCTCGTTTTGCATTTTACCATATCAGCCGTTTTCTCGATTTTCCAAAAATTACAAAATTTGTTGTTCTTAACATTTGTAGTCAATATTTTGCATATTCCGTTGATATAATATATTTTCCATATGGTTCAATCCTTAATAACAAACGATGATATAATTCTTATTCGTCCTTGGCAAATGTGATTTATTATTTAACACTTATGGGTAAGAGATAAATCTAGGGCTACTAATAAATCTACTCATTACTTTCGAAAATATTAATTTATAAATCAAATACATTATGCACATTGAGCCAATATCTTCAGCAAGCTGATGAACAGCTGTGAAATCAAAAATCCAGAAAACGACCCAAGATCAAGCGTGATTTAATTTTAAAAAAAAATCATGAAATCGTATGAAAAAAAGTTCGATGAGATTAAGAATGTGAGACGAGCAACAATCGAATCGCCAATCAGGAGAATGGACGACTGAAACGATATCTCGCTAACATTACTGTACCTGCTGCTCTCATCTACGACCAAGGCATTCATATTTGCCTCCCCGTAGTTTTTAATTTTCCGAGCACAGGAATTTCAAAATCCATGAAAAGAAATATCTTCAAAAAAAATTAAAAAAATTACAGATCTAAACATGAAAATCTAAACAGCAGAGAAGAAAAAGAAGGAGGCGGCGGAGACGATGGAGATGAGTGTGTGTTTGTGTGTAGATGGAAGGTAGCGGCGTCAATTTATAAGCTGCGCTTGAGGCGATCGAGCAACCCTAACTATGCAATTACAATATTACCCTTTCTGCTCAGTTGATTTTTGATTGTTTTTAGGGTTTTTTTTTTTTTTACTTAGATAAATTATTTGCTCCCTTAAAAACTATATTTTTTTTTCGTAAATCCTTAAAAACTATATATATGTGTCCTAAGTGGAGTTAGAATGAGGTTATGTTTGCTGAGTATTTTTTATATTACTTTAATTAATTTTTTTTTTTCAGTTCGATATATTTAAAATTCAGTTACATTTTTTTTTTAAAGTACGTAGAAAATTAGCAAATTTGATATATGATTCATGCATACTCGCTTTGGGTTTTATCTTCTATAGATCAATTTAATTATTGTTTTTTTCCAATAAAAAATCAGCTCAAAATAAACATTGAGTATTTAAATTCTGACGTTCATATTCTCCTTTTGACGTTTAAAACATGGCGGACAAACGAAAGTTTAGTTCCAATCATGTAGTAAGTTGATGAAAAGCTTGTTTATATATATTCCCGCAAAATGCAAAAATCATGTGCAAATGTATTTGAAATGGTATTTTACAGGGCATTAGAATCATTCATATTAATACTCCACTTGGTAGGTGAATATTTAAAAGAATGCAAATTTTAATAGGCGTACCACATGTTTTATTTCCGTACTCCACTTTTTTTAAAAAACTTTTATTATTTTTTTATAAAAAATATTGGGTTTGATTTTTCAAATACAGAAAATTCGTATGAACTTTGCCTTTAAGTCCCTTCTCGGAGGTTGATTCTAGGGGCACTAGATTCAATTCATTCTAAACCAAAGCAAACTTTTAATTATTTTTTAAAAAAAAGCATATTTTTAGAGAACCTGTCTATTTTAATATATTTTAAACTATACCTTAATGTTGTATGTTGTAGAAGACATCCGTGAAATATTTGATAATGAAATTATTGTAAAATTAGTCAATTTTATATAACTCCGCCCTTGATAAAAGGTTAGGATAGTATATGTATGAATAATTGATAATTATCTTTTTTATTAGCAAGTAATGCCATTGTTATACAATGATAACTGCAATTGATATTTTATTATATATGTAGTTCAAAATATTCAATGCTCAATATTTAGAATATTTTTATTATTTTATACAGCATTTTAAATTATATGGAAAAAAAAAACAGATTATATTTAACAACATGAACATCAGCAGTGGGATGTGAAAGTCAATAAAGACGGTGAACAAACTCAAGTAAAAACCAAGTACACATAATAACAGATGATTGGTTCGAAATTCATAGCAGAAATGTTGGAAAAAGTTTATACCATGATCTTATACTTGCTTGTGTAGAACTTTGCCTCATTAGTCATACTAAGTTAATTCCAATTTAAATCACACGTGCCTAATCTCTTTCCAATAAAAGCAAGATACAATAATTTCCCAAGCAGAAAATCTTCAGATATTGAGGCTCTATTTACTAGAGCTTATTTCTTGAAAAATTGAATCAGCATGACTGAATTAACCTGAATTTCATCAAATTGCATTTTCACTGAACTGAACTGATCTACAGATAAGCTCTGACAAACAGGGCCTTATTTTGTGCATTTGCACATGAGCCATTCTAAGACTAGAGTTCCAATACTCGATGTTGATGTATCAAATGATCAATTTGCTCCCTTAAATGAACATTTTGTAATTATTATAGTTATGTTGAAAGTGAGTACAGTTTGTTATGGACTTATCTAAAATACGAAATAAGTCGGCCTCAAACAATTATTAAAACATATCAATATGTTATTGATAAATATATTAATATTAAATCATCCAATCCACTCCCATTACAACACTAGGAACCGTATAAGATGACAGCAAACTTATTAGTAATTAAAATTACAGCAACTAGATATTGAGATACTAGTATATTTTCATTTAGCGCACTCAACAAGCAACACTGGATTGGGCCATCTCAAACTGTTGCAATTGGGCCCAACTTGGGCACGGTTTCCACGGCCTTCATGGCCTCGAACCTGGGCTCCTTGGCCTGGAACTTGAGCCCAGCATAGAGCTTCATGTAGTCCTCAAACACAAACTTTGGGTAGATTTCATTCTCCTTAGCCTCTTTCTCCACCAATGCCGGCGCCGGAAAGATCACGGCGTCGCTGCCGGGATTGTAGAATGAAGCCAGCGACATTCTGTTCCCGTCCGGCTGAGCAATCACACGGTGCATCACACTCTTGTATTTTCCATTCGTGATCACCTGTTTCGCGACAACGCAATAAATACGTCAAAATAAGGGTCGAATTTGTAATAATTATGTTTATTACAAAAATAAATGCATGATCGTGATTTATAACATGCCATCTCAATTATTGAGCCCACCTTAACCACAATTTCCTATCCGGTCCCAAAGCAAGAAATGTTCCAAACAGTCCAAAACACAACTTGTAATAGTGCTTGGGCAAAGGTGGATTCATAATAGTGACACATTTGATACATAGTATGACTAGCTAATGGAGCAAAATAGTTCAAAAAAAGTAATAATAATGATTCTAATATTAAAACCAGTATTACGAACAAAACTCTTATTTTACCTCGAGCTGGTCTCCGATGTTGATGACGATGGAGTGGCGGGTGGGTGGAACGTCCACCCACTCGGTACCCTTGAGCAGCTGGAGGCCGCTAACCTTGTCATCCTGGAAGAGGAGGATGATGCCGCCGGCGTCGGTGTGTGCCCTAAGGCCCTTGATCAGCTCTGGTTTAGGGCATGGAGGGTAGTTGCTGACCTTGGTGCCAAAAGTTGGCCCTTTGGACCCATAAAAGGCCTTCTTGAGGTACCCTTGCTCAAGGCCAAGGTTCTCACAAAGCAAGTCCAGTAGATACTCTGCCAGTTTTTCCAGCTGTGATGCAAACTCCTTCATGACCTTCCTGTACAGACATTTGGTACAGAACAGAACAGCACAATCAGATTTGTGGTCCTATAGTAGGACAACAATAGTCCTACACAGTAGGTATTTGTTACAGCTACCCTATATTTTGTGTGACTTATGTCCCCAGATTTTGGGAAATACAAGTCCCCCTTTTCACACCTCAACAATTTTTTTAACTTTTTCACAAGAATGACCATACAAACACAAAAGTTTCCTCTCTCAAATAGCACCAAAATTCACTATATTTTCTCACTCATGATACCATGAACATGATTTTTGCAAAATTCAGTTTACAAAAGTTTGATGCAAAGAGTTAAAAGTAATTTTTTGGCTGATGTTGAGTAAAAAGTGTTTAACCTGTATTCATCATCAAGATCAGGGACTTCGGAGATGTTGGAAACGGGGAGATGGCGGAGGAAGAAAGTGCTCTCCCAGTCGAGATCGTCGATCTCGGACTGAACAGCTTCCAAGCCCTTGCTCTCCACCATTTCCTTGAACCTTTGCTCCATACATTTCTTGTAATGCTCCTTCGTGAGCCTCTCCACGGTGTCCATGAACTCGGGACTAATCCCGTGGTTCAGCACCTGGTCACAAACACGTCAGCGTTAGTTAGCTGACGAGCATGTTTAAAAACGAACAACCATAGCTTTGATACCACTTGTTAGAATAGACACAACTATAAATATGGTTTTAGAAAGTGATCAAACCTCGAAGAAGCCCCAATTCTCGCAAGCATCCTTGATGACATCCATGGTTGAGGCCCTTTCCTCACCATTGAGCTTCTCCATGTTGATGATTGGGAATGTGGAAGCCATTTCTTGATATATATTTTTTCACGCACTAGTTGGTGTGGTGTGTGTGTTTTTGTGGTACTACAAAATTATGAGAAGAGTGGAGGGGTATTTATAGGCGTTTGGAGGGAAAACAAAAGATAAGAAAGAACCGATTGGATCGATGATGATGATGATGATGATGATGATGGCGTTAGGAAACCAAATCTAAGGGTTATTTACTTGGAGATCAAATCTGTGGATTATGCAATAGTGTTTTTATTTTATGTGTTTGGTATCTTTGTTGCCTTTTTGTTAAATGAGTATCCTTGAAGGAAGAACAATGAAGTGGGAATAATATAGCCGTCTCAATTAACAAAAAGTTAGTTTTATGTGTTGGTTATTACAATTAGGCTTTTATTAATATTTTGTTTTAAGGAACTTGAAGTGTGTGGGTTTTACAATAATATATGCTTTTGAAAATGATGCTTAAATGGATGGAGACTTTGAATTATTAAAAGAAATCATGACTACTTGTGAATAAATTTATTAACGAAATACACCTCCTAAATGGTCATGTGGAAAATAAATTATAAATGCCGATAATTGAGCTCTTTTCTACATAGTTTAGTATAACTGCAATGGGAGAGCTGACTAGTATAACTGTAATTACGTTAAAGATCAATGAAAGTCAGAAATAAAGTATATACTATACACAAAGTCAATCATATCAACGATAACACTCAACAACGAAGAGTCCATGTCTTGATTATTTGTCCAATTTTAGCCTAATAAAATTGAATAAGTGTGAATGCTCTCAATAATGAGGCTCTTAGTTTTGTAATAATTTTAATAAAATTCTTATTATGTCACTACTCTCCCTTCATAATTGTGAGCATAGTATCATTTCAATGGATGATAATTGGGAGCCTATAAAAGAGTGAAATTGGAGTGGAGTAAATAATTGAGGTGGGAACAAAAACTCGTGGAGCAAGTATGTGATAACATCCACGAATGGACCCCTACGCCCTTCACCGTAAGCTGGCTGCTCTTTGATCCAATCCCAGTACTCACCTCACTCTCTTCTGTATATGCTACAATAATATTGACTTCACTTTCTCCATATATTAAATATTATTTTTTTACCATAATTTTAAAAATATCAAATTTATATATAACTCCATCATTTCCGTTATAACGTTTAATTTCTATCAAAGGTAGGAATACCCTTAAAGATTTGGTACAATTTTGATCAGAAATTTGACATTTGATGTTAAACCTGACGATAATTTAAGATCATTTAAGACCTCAAAACGAACAATCTACTAGTTTTTTTTTTGTTTTAAATTTATATATATTTCGTTATTTTCCAACTACATCAATTGTACCTTTTGTATACATTTGGTGGGGAATAAATAAATATATATTTCAATATTCTCCCATATTTCTTTGCTTTGTGACCAAATTTGTATGGAAAATTCAAAATTGATAGATTTTCTAGACACTTTTTTGTAATTTTTACAAATTCACTCCATGTTGAGAGATATCTGTAGCTCGGGTGGTATTAGTCCACTCCTATTTTTCTTACTTAATTTAAATTTATATCCTTTTCAAATTTTTTCTTTACTGCAAAAGAATGCCAATATATATTCCTCTCACTAAAGGTGACTTTATTTTTTTAAAAAAATGGTCACCAACAGTAAAACTGTTTAAATAAATGTGAATGATTTTAAAACAACGATGCTCAAACTTTATTTCTCATCCTAATAAATCTAGCACACGTTATTTATTTATTAGTATATCTTATTTTCATTACAAAAATAATCAAACCAATAGCAATGGTTTAATCCATTTAGTTAGTATGATTTTAGAAATATCACTATATTATTATTATTATTATCATTTGTGTTTGCTGTCATTATCTATCTTACGCGAAATTCACAAAGACGACTTGTCTATTAACAAATTAACATCAATATATACGTCCATTTTCCAACTATTCGATATAGAAATAAAAATGTGTTTGTTAAGAAGCTTTATAAGGTTCGCTGAACTTTCCAGGAACGAACTAAATTAGAATAAATGCCAATTTTAAAACAATATTTGAGGTGGATATCACTTCATGAATTGTTCACGTCTTCGAAGTTTCCTTTAGTCTGTTAATGGTGTTTTTCTTTTATTAATTTCGTCGCTTTTGTGGAAAATTCTGAACCCATATTATTTTAACTCTCAATTAATTGCAATTCTTAGTTTCTTGTCAATCAAATTTCCAAGTCAATTCAACACTAGTAGTAGTGGATTTGTATATGTACGATGCTGTCATGGAAAATCTTAAACGTGAGGAAGTCGTTTTTGATTTTTAAAACCGTGGAAGTTTATTTATTATCCGTCCATTTTTTGGGTGCTGAAAAACGTTAAAATTTAAAGAAATGGGGCAAAAATAATTTAAATATATAAGGACACGTTTGCCCTGATTTTTTCCGTTCAATTAAATATATTTATATATATTTTTCAGTTTGTTATATGATAACTTTCAAAAGTATTTTGATTCAGTTCAATTAAATATGTATATTTTTAATTCAGTTTAGCATAATTAAACTTATTTCAGTTCAATTTAGGTAGCTTAAACAACCAGATATAAACTCGGGCAAAGTACTTGATGCAGGGCATTAAATTGTTCATAAAGTGGAATTTTTTATTTTTTTTTGGAACTAAAGTGTAACTAAAAACACAGTACAAAATGTCTATTTTGGTACTTGAGAGCGGACATGCTTGACTTATTTGTTTTCATTGCTCATAAAAATGAATTGGGAAAGTCCGATATTCAAATCATAATCATTAGGCAATAAAAGTTGCCAAATTTTCAATGATTCGAAACAGAAGTTACCTGCAAATTTAGATTTGATCCATGATCCATCTATGGGTAAACAAGGACTTAGTCAATTATTGAAGTACAACGTACTATTTATTCGTAGGGTACCCTAAATCAATTTGGTTTGCAACTTGGATCAACAAGGTTAACTTGTCAAATGAGTACATATATTAATATATTCGTATGCATCTTGTATATTTTATTTTATATTTTAAACATTGGAGCATAAATAATTTTTTCATTAATACTTTTCATTAATACATATACACTATCTTTAAAACATACATCATGTGTTCTAAAAATGCATGCATGTAGACTTGAAGATAAGTGAGAATCATATTTAAATCATTCCACATGTATCATCAACACATTATTTATCCACTAGTTTTTTTCTGATCCATTAACTGCAATCCAGTCTAGGAGCTGAATCATCTTGAGAAAAAAAGAGAGTAATATTTCATATTGAATACATAACAACCTTCCTATTAAGATAATTGCAATCATACTTTCTTATTGTGTCTGCATTATTTTGATTCATCGTGATACTTTTATTTGATTGAAAAAGAGCCAGAATCTGATTAAAAAAAGGCTAAAAATTCCATAACAAATGACTAGATCCCACAAATTGACAAATGACCACAATATTGATTGAGTAATCAAGTTAGGAAAAGAAGAATTGGAGTGTAGCACTAAGGAAAAGATATGAATCGAAAACACAACATGTTAGATGTTGATGAACTTCGTAGGTTCTATGAACTTCAAATTGTGTGGACATGAAACAATTCAAGTTTGGCCCCTCTTTGCACTAACAGATCAAAAAAAAGCCGTTTTTGCAGCTTCTTACGTATATTAATTTTGCCATCGATCTTGATTGGAATTGTTTTGCTTAGTGGACTGGAATTGATAGATGGTTATTCCCACCACTTTTTGTGTAGTCAAGCCATTTTTAGTATGATTACCTTTTTGACCTTCTGAATTCTAGTATATTTTGCAATAGTGAAATTATGTTTTTGTCAAATTCTAGGAGTTAACGTTATTGATACTTGTAGGAGTGGCTCACTTCCTTTCATTCACATGCACTAATTTTGTCAAAATTAACACAAAACTAATCATCATCTTCGTTTGGTACTAAATTTGGCATGATTTTTTTTATCATTTAAATCAATAACTTCTTTTTACCGATAAATGTCATCTTCAACACCACGGAGAAGAGATAAATGATATAGATCAACGTGCTTCCGACACATGTAACACCACAAAAAAGTAAAAATAAATATGAAAAAATATATATAAAGAGAAAACGCTCATATACTACTTTTTTTTTTTTTAAGTTCTTATGTATATCCATGAGTTTTTTTAAAATGTTCTAGTATCGTTAAACTGACACTAACATTGTAATTGATACTTTTGCAAGTTCTGATCGGTCTTCTAATATGTATATCTAATTTCTAGGTGATTTTGAAAATCTTAATGGGTACAATTTACAAAGACAGGTTACCGGAACAATTTTCAAAACTCAGCATTGCATAGTACTTTTCTCAAAAATAAAAGATGACTTCGAGTGGGACTACATTCCATCTCATGTTTTTAGCTATAGGGGTGATGTATCTTGCATGCTTCGAGGACTTTCAGTGTGTAAATATATATTCCACCACAAAAAGGGAATTTCATTTTGGCCAAAATTAAAATTTCCAACTTTTTGGCACAAATAGTTGGTTTCATATGATCAGGTACGAAACTTGGACGTCGATCGAGCTGTGTATCAATTAAGTTGGGGGCCAAACAATTCAAACTATAGTCCTTTTCTTGATCTTATTTAGATTGGAAAATAGTAGGACCTTTTTATGAATGAATGAATATCATCCATGAGTTCTTGATAACTCTCCAACAATTTATGAGTAGGGTTCTCTTTCAACCTCGATTCCTTCTCCTATATGTTAGGATTACTGTTTCAAGGATTAAATTCTACGTGTTGGTATAATAAAAAGTATAATGTTGATCAATCGGTTGAGAAGGTCTCCTGTGAGACCCATCTCAATTGAGACTAGGTATAATATTGATTTCTCACTTTTAATCTCGAAATTTTACATATTAAACATGATCATTTAATGTATTATTACTGATCTTCTCACTTTCAAGATTGATCAATTACATAAGCATCATGATTATTCAGTAAGACCAATTGAAACTTGTCTTGTGTACCTAGTTTGTATGAGCTTATTTTTTACTGAACTTAACTAGATTAAACTTAATTGAAGTAAAGTGAAGTGAAAATTAATATATTGAAAACATTAGTATAACTCAAATTTGAATTTTATCAAATTATATTTTTACTAAATTAAATTGAATATGCCATTGAATGAAATAAAGCATGAGGAATTTTAATTTACGAACATAGGCCCATTACACACACATGTGTGTGGGCCTTTACGAGCAGTCCATCACGGCTGGAGGAGAGGGACCTGAATTGGTTGGCCGCTTGCAATAATTAAAACCCTTTGTTTTTATTTATTTAATTTTCTTTTACCATGACTTTTATCCTTAATATCTTTCTTTAAAAATCCCGATAAAAAACTTCTAAATCAACATTTTCTTCTAAATTCACGAAAATAAAATAAAATAAAATTTATTAAGTATCTTCAACATTACAAACACTTGTACGAGACAATATCAATATAAGTAGGTTCCATATTAATAATAATAATGAGTCTATCTATCCACATATAAACTTATTAATATGACTTTATCTTACCGTAAGCCTGTCATAGAAAGGATAATATCATCCAGCATACACATCTAGAATCACATGAAATATTTAAGAGCAAAAGTCTTGTGTACCCTTGTTCTTGGGGTATGTATTAATATATCCCTGAGTTTTTGTAATGTACCGATATGCTCCTGGACCAACGAAAACTTTATTTTAATAGTAATGTTAGAGTATTTTTTGCAGGACAAAATCGATTTGAAAAGAAAAAGTCACCCAATGGCGAATTTGGTGATCATTTTTGTCTCAATTGATTAGTGTCGAGTGTATTAATTGTGGTTTAAATTTCAAAATTTTGGATATTCCATTATCAATTTTCTTGTTGCCGCTCCAATACCGCAGTTGCAAGCTTTTCTCTTTACAAATCAACATGTTTGATCGACAAAATTTCAATCAAAGTTATAGATCAGGTGTATATCAACACTTTTCGTATAAGGTATTTGAGACCTACAGGTTCTTGGCCGCTGCCAGATCGATGCATTGATCAATTCGATTTTGATTACACGAAAGATTCGAGATGAATCTTGTCCTTGTGGTACCGAGTGAGAGTGGAGAGTAGATATATATCTGAGTTCTTGCTCGAAATAATGGGACGCCTTTTCACCGCGGTCAAAAACTCCGATACGAGCCTTAAATGAATCGCTGCTATGTTGGTGAGATTGGGAAGCAAGTGACTATGGATGATGCGATGAAAAACATTCTGCGGGAGCTGTAATAACCGACTTTTCATGACTCGTTGATTGATAATTAGTGACAAAATCAATAAGGATAACAACATAAATAGCTAGTTAGAGCAATTCCAACAGCTTCCCTACAACATTCTCCAAGATATAGTACTATATCATCATTAAATTTCAGTATTTTATCTCTTTATTATTGTTTTTTTCACCATTCAAGTATATTTTGGAATCTTAATATTTTAAATTACGAATGATAAAAAAATGTGAAAAATATATATTATTAAAATAGTACTCCTCACTGCAGTTGTAATCCAAGTCGAAGGAAACAGCGCATAAGAAATTCCCAACTGTGAACATGTCCAGAAATCCATCACGGTCCCACACTTGAGGCAGCTCCAAAATTTGGTCCGGTATTACAGACCCCTCCACAGCTTTAGTCCAGCATCTGTTCATTACAATACGAGTCACAGAGATGGCATTATTACACATCAGATGATCATACAACGTTCGGGATTCACATTTCTTCAAGTCCTTAATCTTTATCCTCGGAGGACGGAGCGTGAAAAGGATGCCATCTAAGATTTCACGAGCCCGATTAGGTGAAGAAAGTTCCCTGGTCCGTTCCAGGGATGGAGACAACGTCGGATTTCTCATCAATGCAGAAGAAGGTTGATGTCGTATAGAAATTAACATGCAATGAAGCTTCAGGCATGTTTGTTGCAGCAAGTAATTCCTTTAATTAACATTGAATAATGATGTGCCAAGTTGACGAGAAAATCAACATTGAATAATCTCAATCCCCAACAGCCATGGTCTTCAGCTTATGGTGCTCATATTCCCCCAACAACCTTAAATCAGCATCTCCACAGTCTAAACATTCCAAATTTGGGGCTGCGCCGAGTTCAAAAGTTTGTTTTGGATTCAACCGAATAACAAGTTTCTTGAGGCAGACAAGATTGGAAACCTTAAAAATATCAACACTGGAGCTGTTGTAACCGCGACAATCAATCTCCAGAAATTCAATTTCAGGACAGCCTCTGATTATACTCTCAAAAAGCCCCTTTTCCATGCTTACAGAACAAAGACTGAGGCTTTTGAGATTAGGCCACGTTATTACACTCTCACAGCGATTCCAATTCTAACTGCACCAGTGACTCAGCCTTAAAAAAGGATTCGGCCAATTTAGAACAGAAACGTATGTTAAGGTTTCTGAGACCCAGGTTGTTGTCCGCGGCCAGTTCGATTCGATTTCGATTATGACCAAACAGAGTCGACAATAACAAGACTGAGCAACTTAAAAATGACTTTTGCTTTTATAAGAAGAAGAAGAAGAAGATTTTTAGCAAGTTTATCAAACCTGTAAAACTCTTTGGCTAATATATAAGCCTTTCCGAACACCACATTTGCTTATTCTTCTAGCTGCTTTTTGCAGGAAATGAAAAAAGCTATGAAAGTATATGATCACTACTTCAGCATATTAAAAAAGTTTAATATACAAATTTCAACAAAGTTAATCATCACAAGAACAATCTCCAAGTCCGAATATATGGATCATTAATTGGATACCAGAATTGGTTTGAATCATTCATACTGTTTGAATTTCCAAACTCTTCATGAGATTCAGCTTTAAAATCAAACATACAACTCAATTATAACAAGAAACCTTAACATCAGAATTCAAAAATAAAAACATTTGGTTCGAGAATTCAAAATTCCTAGTAAAACAATTCATTAGTACTCCTCGCTTCATCCACTGCGTTGTAACTCAAGTCGAAGGAAATAGCGAATTTGAAAATCCCAACTGTGAACATCTCCAGGAATCTGTCGCGGTCCAATACTCGAGGCTGCTCTAAAACTTGGTCGTACGTTACTGACCCCTCCACAGGCTTATTCCAGCGTTGGTTCATTTCAACACGAGTCACAGAGATGGCATTATTACACATCAGATGATCATACACAAACGTTGGAAATTCGCGTTTCTTCAAATCCTTCATCTTTATCCTCCAAGGACGGAGAGTGACAAGGATGCCATCTAGGATTTCACGATCATGATAAGGTAGAGAAGAATCCCCGATATGAATTATAGTAAGGTCTCGAATGGAGACAACGTTATTTCTCAGCACCGCTTCAATGCAGAAGGTGGTGGAATCATCACCGAACCTAACATGCATTGAAGCTCCAGGCATGTTTGTTGCAGCAAATGTTTCCTTCAGTTCCAGGAACCACGCGGCATCTATCATGCCATTCCGAATCATGAATGTGATGCAAGAACTCCATTCGCCTGAGTTACCTGCAAACGATAACCTGGGAACAACGTTGCTGCAGAGGTAGTTAAAGAGAACAACGTTAGGCACATCAAAACTCGCCTCCTGAAGTCCTCTGATAAGCTTTATCTCTATCTTCTTGAGAGACGAGCTTGATATATCTATGCTCTCTAGCTTTATACCCGAAAGAGTTAACTCTTCAAGGACTGGAAATTGATGTGCCAAGTTGACGAGAAAATCACCATTGAATGATGCTGCTTCTAGGTCTGACAGCATCATGGTCTTCAGCTTATGGTACACATATTCCCCCAACAACCTTAAATCCCCTGCTCCACAGTCAAAGCATTTCAAATTCGGTGCAGCACCGAGTTCAAAGGTTTGATTTTGCTTCAACCGAATAACAAGTTTCTTGAGGCAGACAAGATTGGAAACCTTAAAAAAATTAACCTTGGAGCTTTTGTAACCGCGACAATCCATCTCCAGAAATTCGATTTCAGGACAGCCTGTAATTATATTCTGAAAAACCCCTTCTTCCATGCTTACAGAACAAAGACTGAGGCTTTTGAGATTAGGCCACGTTATTACACTCTCATCCGCCTCCAAATCGAGCGATTTCAATTCTAATCGCACCAGTGACTCAGCCTTAAAAAAGGGTTCGGGCAATTTAGAACAGAAACATATGTTAAGGTTTCTGAGACCCAGGTTGTTGACGGCGGTCAGTTCCATGAACTGGTCGATTCGATTTCGATTATGACCATACAGAGTCGACAAACATGTGAATCTAAAAGTGTGGAGACGGATGTTTTCCTTACCGTACCTGTTGAGAGTGGAGATCATATAATTGAGTTCTGATTGATCGCCTTCATTACGATCAACATAATCATGAATGTCGTAAACCAGAACGGGACGGCTTTGGACCGCCGTCAAGAAAACCTTGGATACGAGGCTCAATCGAATCGCTTCTTTGTTGGTGAGATTGTCGGAAAGCAAGTGAATATGAATGATGCGATGAATAATGTCCGCCGGGAGTTGTAGTAGCCGGCTTTCCATGGCTTCTTAATATTCCTCGTCTGCGACGGAAGGAAAAGCTAATATTAATATTTATACTGGAAATTAGAGAAGTATATTATGGAAATAGTATAAAAGGAGAATCAAAGTAATTCCTGGAATATAATAAATTAAATTATCCACCTCCATCCCCGATGTAACTAGGAAGTGGGATTTGGGAAAACGATTAGATTTTCCCACTTAAGTAGTATTTTCCCACTCCCATGTTTTTACTACTTGTGTACCGATAAGACGAACAACGGCGAGATTAAAATCTGGTCGGTGGCAAAAGATTACAGCGGCCATGGAGTGTACGGCGGCAAGATGACTGTTTGATCGAGACAATTAACGTGTGACGACGGCAGCTTGCCGTCAGGGCCGGTCCAAACTATTTTGAATCTCCATGGGATATAAAATTTTAGGCCCTCACTTTTAATACAATTTTATACATAAAAATAAAATTAGTTAATTATTATAAAATTTAGGCAAATTCTCATTTGAGACCTGTCTCAAATGAGACCAAATATTATATGAGACTGCTATTGATTGAATTTGTCGTTGGTGAGCTTTAAACCCACCGATTTCCTTGATTGAATTTGTCGTTGGTGAAATTAACCAAGGAAATGATAAAGAAAATTGATCGAAAGATCAAGCAAATTGAACGAAAGATCAAATTAACTAAAAAAATCAAGGCAAAACTAAAATACTCAAGGACATTGATTGAAAGATCAAACAAACTGACTAAAAAATCAAGCAGAAATAGTAAATGCCCATTCCCCTGCTCTTGGCCTCCACAAGGACAGGTCTCACCCAAGACTTTCTCTAAAATTTATGAAATTCTAGGCACTATTGTATATATATTTTTATGAAAAGACTATAAATTACTTAATCCGTTCTATTCAATTTTACCATATTTCCTTTTTGGTTGTTGTTATTGCCAAAGCAATAATTAGCTACCAGAGCAAAAATAATATTTTTTCCCAAAAATACCCTTGTCTAATATTTGCTGTAATTATTAAGCGGCCGTCTCCACCACCAAAAAACATCGTCTCCGCCACTTTCTTCCGGCCACCACCACCGTCCCCTGCGACTCCATACCATTTCAATCCTGAAAACCATGGCGAACTGAATTCAATGACCAATGGAAACCCCAAAAATCAAATCAACGCCCTCACCAGTCACCACAGCCTCATCAAATCCCAAACATTATGGCCGGTCCATTTCAATGCCCTATTGAAAGTTTCAATGCCCTATTCCAGTCACCATAGCCTCATAAAAAAAGAGCATGTTCTTGTCTTCTTAAATAAGAGGAGAAGAGAATTTTAACTTGGGTGATGCTCGTTGTGCGGCCTCCAACGATGGTGTTCCGGCAACCCAGCCTTAGGAAGTTCGGGCTAGAGTAAATTGACCATGAAGGCCAAGAAGGCCTCGAGTCGAGCCTAGTGATGACTGGAAAATGTCTGTGATAATACCGGCTCAGAGCCCTGCTGGGCCAGGAAGAGGGCCCGCGGCCCAGAACTAACGGAGAGGCACCTTTCCCGATCAGAGACATGTCCGGACAAGAAAGAAGACAGATGATGACAAGGGAGGTGGTCCTGGAGCTTATCTTCAAAGCAGGCAAGGCTCAACTATAAATACTAGTCTCAAACAGTGAACAAGGTATGTGACTTATATCTCTCTACTTTATATTGAGAGCACCTTCCGTACGTTTACCTTCTCCGCTATCCCCATCTCATCATCACGCCGGAGCCTCTTCCCCGGGACGCCTCCCGGGGATTGTTTTGCAGGATTGTAGCGGGCCAACTAAGAAGGAGACCCGGATAGCGTCCTCCCCGGAGACGGACGGATTTAGGTAGCATCAGTCTGAATCGGAGACAAGCTTTCCGGTGGTTTTCCGGCGGCTTGGATAGCTTCTTGGGGACTTCAATTTGCCGATCGCGTGATGGACGTATCAGTGGGCAAGAAATTGATCAGCTTAACCCAGAAGCTGATACGAATATTGTGGAAGATTCACATCAGAAGCATAGAAGTAAATCTTGAGTTCCATTTTTTGTCTTCGTGATGGTGATATACGAGGATGTAATTCTTCAACAGAGACCAATTAATTTACAAGCAAGGGTATTTTTGGAAAAAAATATTATTTTTGCTCTGGAAGCTAATTATTTCTCTGGTAATAACAGCAGCCTTCCTTTTTATCTGTTTTCCATGGTTCAAAACAAAAATTTTAACCAAACATGAGAATTCAGAAATTAAAGGACCTTTTAATAAATGCTAAGTACAAATAATTTTTTAAGAAAGAATTAACTTGCTAAAAAGAGAATTGATTGGCTCATTAAAACATGCATTAAAGACACAATTATGCTGTTCAAAATTATCATACGTATAAATAATAAAGAAGGCCATGTATTTTGGGCTTTTGCCAGATGCGGGCCCTGTGCGGTCGCACAGCCCGCACTGATCTTGGGCCGGCCCTACTTGCCGTTGTGGCTGAATGACAGCAGCGAATGAATATTATGATTAAAGTAAAACAGTCCTAGAAACATCGATGATGAGCTATAATCATATTACTGAATAAATACACAGTACATGGGTAAACCCTAACTAATACAGTCTGGGCTCAAGGCCCAATACTACTATCTAACCGTTTTGGAATACCAAATGGTTATAGGTTTCATGCTTTCCAAAATCCTTTTGTGTTTTGGCTCACCGCGCCTCTATCTCCCCATCTGAACCGGCCGTGGTGGACCCGGTTCAACCGAATGCTTCACCGCGTTGCTGATGATCATCAACTGTGTATGATTTGAGATTGATGTTGTAGAAAATTATCAAATTTATCGTGGGAGAGTATAATATCATCAAATTTTTGTATTCTGAATGCATCTAAAATTGGAGTCCCTTTTCCTTTCTATTGAATGCAACGTATATATAATCAGTGAAATCTTAACATGCAACTCAATAACAAAGAGAGACAAGATTGGAAACCTTACTAATTAACATTAAAATTGGATGTCTCTCAGACATTCAAGAAAAGAGCAGCCTCAAAGTATATTCTCAAAAACCAAACACTGAGGCTGCAATCTACATGCATGTTTGCAATTCTAATATATATATATATTAGAATGTTAGGTGTCTTTAGTTGAATTTTTAGAATGGGGAGATAGCGGCATTAAAAAAGGGAATAAGCTTAAAAAAGATATTTTATGATATTTTTCTGATCAATTTTTTTAAAAATGCGGTTTTTTCTAGCGTTTCATAAACAAGAGGTTTCACCAAAACAGCTAATTGGAAAAGCTAATTGACCAGTCAACTATCCATATATAGGTTAAAAAAGCTAAAAACTCTTCAAACCTATACTCTCCAAAAGGAGCCTTTTATTGTTAGGGCTAAAAATTGCCCAAACAATTTAATCGGTTATTAATATTCTTTCCAAATCCCACTTCCTAGTTACATGGGAGTCTTCCACTTAAGTAGTAGTAAAAACGATTTACCATCATCGGATAAGTTCAAATTCAAAAACAATTCTAAAATTAGATGAGGTTATTTACCAATAAAACAGATGAGGTTATACTATGGTGCAGGGATGTGTGATTATTTATAAGCCCCTGTTTGTTAGATATTTTTTAGATCGTATTTTCCCAACAACCTTAATACCCCAAAAGTACAGTCTAAACATTCCAAATTTGGTGTTGCGCCCAGTTCAAAAGTTTGATGTTCACTCAACCGAATAACAAGTTTCTCGAGGTTTCCAAGATTAGAAACCTTAAAATTTGAACTGTAATTGCAATAATCGCAATAATCAATCGTGAGAAATTCAACTGAAGGTCTCAAAAACCCCATCTGATTCCATGTACACTCCACAAAGATTGAGTCTTTTGAGATTGGGCCACGTTATTGCGCTCTCATACAAAACGCACAGTTCCAAATCTAACTGCACCAGTGATTCAGCTTCAAAAACGGGTTTGGGTACTATGTAGTAGTAGAGCTCCATACGTATGTAAAGGTTTTTGAGACCCAGGTTATTGGCTACGGCCAGTTTGATGCACTCATTAATTCGTGGATGAGTTTGTTGATTCTCGGACAAACTCAACAAACATGTGAATCTAAAAGTGTCGAGATGGATGTTTTCCTTGCATTACCTGGTGAGAGTGGAGATCATATGTTCGATTTCTCGCTCGTTATACGCTCATCAACGTAAACCAGAACAGGACGGCGGTTCTCCACTCCTTGGATACGAGGCTTAATCGAATAGCTTCTTTGTTGGTGAGATTCGAAAGCAAGTGATCATGAATCATGTGGTGGATAATGTCTTCCGGGAGTTCTGGTAGCCGCCTTTCCATGGCTTCTTTATACTGGCAAACATATATATAATATTTATACTGGGAAGAAATCAGGCAAATATATATTTATGGAATTGTAAATTGATCCTGAAGGGGTTTGACTAAATCTAATTTAGCGGAATGTCAAATCCATATAACAAGATCGCATGCATGTTATTAATATGAATCTACATAAGGGTTTAGATTACCTTTTGGAGCGTGATTACCCGGTAGATTCTGTCTGCCACGGAGACGAGGGATCCCTATTGTGATCCCTCTACAAGTATCCACACAACACGATTGGATCGCCTCCACCGCTGTCAGCTTAGGACAGATCCCGCAAGCAAGTCGACGAGCTCCGCCTCCTCCTCCGGACTTTGACGATGAGACTATGAGAAATCTAGGGTTTATTTGTTTCTGGTTGTTCAGCACATGAACGCAATCGAGAGAAGACTGATTCTGTTTATTACTGTAAAAGTCTATTTATACATAATAAACAGAATCCCTTAAACCCTAGTCTTAATCAATATGGGCCTAGCCCAATAAGACTCTTTTCTCATGTAATTACTATTAGACTCCCAGACTAATAGATAATTATCTTTTGTCCAATTTCATACTTTGTGTGTGACCCTATAGGTTCAGTTATAATAAGCTGCGAGCTCAATATCATTGACGTTAGCAGATCGAAAGCGGTTTCCAGCTAAACATTTCGATCACTTAAATAACTGAATTAATTATCTCCGTAATTAATCCTCCAACTATTTAGGACAATGCACATTAATCGAAGGACTCTATTCCAACAATCTCCCACTTGTCCTTTGGAACAAGTGTGCATTCATATTCATTTGTCTCTTAATGTCTTCATTCGAACATAAGGTAAGATCCCATGTTATCCTTATCAAGTTCAAATGTGTTTCTCGAATTCCCGAGTCAAACTGTTTACGACAGATGATTAATCCATAATCCATCTGTGCACGACCATGCATTTTACAGTCTCAACTCTCCAAGAGGCCCATAAGACAACAATCTCATGTAAATGAGAGGACAATCCCACTCTTGTACATCCAAGTTTTCTCTACTCGATTCATGTCACCCAAGAGCTGTCTTTATAGCCTCCTTTCACGGCACGGCGTTTGACAACCCTCAAAGCAATCAATCCACAAGTAAGCAAACGCTGAATTACTCAGGTATGAGGAATACGTTCCAATAGTCAATGAGATATACTTATAACATTCTAAGGCCCTGTTTACTAGAGCTTATTTCTTGATGGTACTGAAATGAACTGAACTGAAATGAACTGAACTGAAATGAAATGAATTGAACTGAACTGAACTGAACTGAACTGAAGTAAAATTGATGTATTGAAAAATGGAATCAGCATGACTGAATTTACCTGAATTTCATCAAATTATATTTCACTGAACTGAACTGAACTAAATTGAATTGAACTGAACTGAACTGAATTGAACTGAACTAAACTAAACTGATCTACAGATAAGCTCTGGCAAATAGGGCCTAAATATCTTAAAGTATTCTCATAATGAGTCAGTCCAATACAAGTTCCCAACTTGCATCCATGCAATCGATTCATGACATCCCATGTCCTTCAGCCCATGAAACAGCACTGTGAATCAACTTGCAAACTAGTCTTCTTCAGTCATTAGTGTCCATTCTCAATGACCTGAACTAGGGACATAATCAACCGTACACTCCAGTTCACTAAATAGGGTTTCATTATCCAAGACATATTCTTGATAACCTATTTGGAGATGTAAATTGATTTTGGACTTTCATTTAACACTAAACCAAGTTAAATGAATATGAAATAATAATTTCATAATATTATAAACGGTTCAATCTTCAATGTTTAAAATCACCAAACTGTGATAACTAGAACATTATAGAAATCACAGCCACTATCCAAAGTGCTTGATTCCTATCACGAATGTATGAGCCCTAGGCAACATGCAACATTTGTGGAAGAGGTTTAGATTATGGATCATATCCATTATTTCCCTTGCATATGATAACTTCACCATTCTCTCATAGAATGTGAAATATCTCGAGTATGAATTTTGACATATGGTGTTCCATTGCCTATATTTGCTTAAGTAATGACTCTACGATTCTCAATCGAGTGCCATTAAATCAGCTAACATAGGACAATACCAAGCCGTGTGATGAATATACAATTTCATTCACATTTCCTTTGCAACTTCCAAAGCAGCAATTTACTCAGTTTTATTGTAAAATCAACAACATAGCTTCACTTAGCCTACATAACAACCAACTCATTCTCTCCATAGATAAAGGAATCCATAGTCCATTTCAGACACTATGAACTTTTCTTGGCCACACACTATTGTGCCTCGCCTTAGTCTATTTGATATCAAATCGTTGTGCTCTAAGCATACGAAATATCATATGTAGTACATGTCATAGCAAACATAATAGACCCTACAACTCCATGCATTAGAGTTCATATTATTTCTCTTTTGCTCATCACGTCTCGATAGACACTGAATCTTGCTAAGATTTATGCCATGAATCTTGGGTAGAAAATCTTTTACGATCTTTCAATTGAACGTGTCTAACACCTTACCTAGTAAGTGCTTTGACACATCAATCATCATCTTTAATCTACCTTGTAGAACTTGATGCCCAAGTTGCACTCTACATTTCCAAAGTCCTTTATTGCAAAATACTTTCCAAACTAAATCTCCATAGACTACAGTTTTGGATTGTCATTTTCAATAAATGTCATAGACATAAAAGACTAGGAATTCAATCTTGCTCCCACTGACCTTCTTGTATACACAAGATTCCATAACATTTCTTTGAACGCCAATCTCTAAATTGCTTCATCAAAATGTATTTTCCAACTCCGTAATGCTCGTTTCAATCCATAAATGGTCATCTGAAACTCGCATATTTTCCTAGCGTTGCAAAAGCTCCAAGACTGTATAAAATACACATCTGCTTCCAAAATCCAATCAAGGAAGCTAATTTTGATCTCTACCTGGTAGAACTCAAAATCGCACTGAGCTAAGTTTTCTAGGATATCCGGATAGACTTAAGTATTCCAAGTGGAGAAAGGTCACATCACAATCTACATTGTAGACTTGTTTATACCCTTTCAATCAAATTCCAAACTTGATTTTAATACAAAATATCTATTCCAAATTTCATGGTTTTTAACCACTTTGTGGAGTTAGGGCTTGTCAAAGCTTTACTGTAAGTCACATAGGTTCACCATTTCTAAAATGTGATTTCATAGGTTCAGTTGTAAGGACATAAATGTACCTTTTGTCTGAACACTACATCTCATTGACTTACATGGGGCATATGAGTAATTTCAGTAGTCTCTAAGACTTTACCGTATTCATCTTCACCACGTCTAAAGAAGGGATCGATATTTTCGGTTCTGATTGTTGCTCACCTCGAATGCTATCGAGGTCTTAATTTCTCCCACTTGTCATTTTGGAAAGATGATACTTCTCCAAACGGACACATTCTTGAGCAACATCTCATGGTTCTCAAAATGTTTGTAGAAGTACCTCCATTGTCTCATTTCCATAAAGAGACAATTATTAGACTTGGTGCAAGTTTAATGTAAACAACGTTTCACATGTACTTCGCAACCCCAAATCTAATGAGAACAGACATTTAAGGAACCATTCCTACTCATATCTCATATGATGTCTTTCCTTCTGCTTTAGACAATGCCTTGTTCAGTGTGAACACTACCTTATAGAAGTATTTTCCTGGAAGATTGACTTGACCCATCTTGAACAATCATATCCAACATGATTATTTCTTTCTTGTCAGATGGTCAACAAATTCTTGACTCAAATATCCAACGCCTCAATCCAATCGAAGAGTTTCTGTTATCTTGCCAAGTTGATTCAAAGCTTCATTTTTGAACTCCTTAAATTTCTTAAAGAATTCAAACTTGTCTTTCACGAGTAGACAACCATATCTACTCAAGTCTCCCGGGTTTTGCTACGCGGGGGATTGGTCTTTTGCGCTCCCTTCCATTATTATTTGGTAGGACCCTTCCGTGTTGGAATCAATTTCAGACGCCGCCTCTCCGCATTCTGCATCGAACAGGGCCTCGTTTACCGTGTCGCGGTTGCTTTTCCTTCTTTTGAGGCGACGTTTTCTATTCACCTCCCTATATAAAGGGCCTGATCCTTCTTACTGGATTACTTTCTTCGCATAATTTCCAGACGCTCCGTTTTCCAGCCTTTCGCCTTTTCAGCCAAGTAAGCTCTTCTTCCTTCTTCCTCTTACTTTCATGGATTCCCCGCTCCACTCCGGTTCCTCCTTGAACACCGAGGAAGTTCAAGGCCAGTTTGAAGTCCAGTTCAGGGCGGCTGATAGCTTGGCCTCCTCCCCAATTTCTTCCCCGGATACTCATTCCGAGGCTTTGGGTACGCCCCGGGAACTAAACGCCCCGGACGCGTCGCCCTTGGGTGGGGAGGGTTCACACCCCTCCGGGCATCCTAGCCACCTCCGGGAGGGTCAGGATGAGGAGACGCTCGGTGAGGCGGGCGAGGATGCTCCCCGGGGTCCTACTCATGGAGTGAAGCCTTCGGGTCATAAGTTTTTAAATCTTTCCGGGCCTGCTCCTTCTCTAGATAGGGACGTCGTAGATTTAGTTAAACGCTGTTTTATTCCTCTTCCGTTGAATGCGTCTTTATCCAAACTCCTCCCGGGTACATCCGAGCGGGAAGTACCTTGCATTCCCCGGATTCACTTCCAATACGGGCTCAGCCTCCCCTTTCCTCCTTTATTCTCCGAGATCTTTGATTTCTATAGGATGGCCCCGGCCCAGCTTCACCCCAACGGGGTCGTATTGGTGCTGGCCTTCTTGGTCAATTGCGCGAGATGCAACATCTCCTCCTCCCTCCATCTCTTTCGTTCTTTCTACGCCCTTCGGCGTGCTCACGCGTCTTTCCCAGGGGTGTTTTCCTTTGTGATCCGCTCCGGGACAAAGGATTTTATCAGGAGTAAGCCCAGATCTGCCAAGGGGTATCTCGCGAAGGGTTTCTTCCGCTGCGATTCCCGGGCGTATCCAATGCCCCCCTGGAACGATTCCCTCGTTCCTGAGGACAAAAAATCCTTCTCCTACCTTCCCGCAGACATTTCCAATGATCATAACTTTCTTCGCCTCTCCCCCCTAGACATGGACGCCTTTTTTAAGACTGGGAACGCGGGCTATTATTGGCCCCGCGGGATATACCCTAGAGAACTCTTCTCCCTTCCCACCATCTCCGCTGTATGGCCGGCTGGAGGTGCCTATTAACGACTTTCTTTTTCTTTTTATATATATATGTACATGTGCCTCGTTCTGACCTTTTACCTTACTTGATTTCAGTTCAGCCAGCTTTACACGCGGACGTTACGCCCTTCAACAGGATGCCTTCCGGGGACCACAATCGGCAGAGAAATCCTCGTCCGGGAGCAGCTACTCCTGAGCAGCAAGTGGCCTCCCCGCCTGGTCCGGACGCCTCCGAAGGTCCTGAGTTCACACCCCAGGGGACCCGCCAGCAGCAATTGTCTTCTCAACAGAGAGCCCCAGGATCTTCCCCTAGCCCCGGGAAAAGGACTTTCATCCGGCATCCTACTTTCAGCGGTGGGGCTAGCTCTCGCTTCAAGCGGCCTCTGACCGACGATAAGGAAACTCCTCCGCCTTCTCGCCAAAGGTTAGAAAGTGCAACCCCGACTCCACCTCCTCCACCCGTGGACTCTCCTGTGCGGGATGATTCTCAAACTATCCCTGAGGGTAGGGAAGAGGTATGTTAAATCTTATTGCTCGTCATTATGTTTCTATTTTTCCAGGTAGCCTTACTCCTGCTTGATTTTCCAGACCACCACCTTCGCCGACTCGCTCCTGGCGGACTCCCAATTAGCCGATGCGCTCAACCGGACCTATTCTAAGTACAGCGCGGGCTTGTTTGCTAAGAAGGAGAGGGAGCTCCGCGACGCCCGGGAGAAGTTGGCCGAGAGGAACGACCTGGAAGCCCGGTTGGCGACTTCTCAAAGGAAACTCGCCGAGCGGGAGAAGAAGCTCTCTGAGAAAGAGGCGAAGCTGGTGGAGGTGGAGAAGAAATATTCTTCTCTTAAGAAGGACAAGAAAGAGGCCCAGCTCGAGGCCCTGGACGCTGTGGTCCGGAAAGTTCTCCATTCGGCCGACTTCGAGAAAAGACTGGAGGACATTGCCGTTGCAGCTAGTGAGGACGCTTGCCACGAGATGTACCGCAGGCTGCGGGGTTGGCTTCCGGGACCTGCTCGTCTCGAAGCCCAGGAATCCTATTATCGTCCCAAGGCAAGCGATCTGCTGAGCCACCGCTGGAGGTCTCTTCAGGAAGCCAAGCTGGAGAACCTGGTACCCCAACTATGGGAATCGCTTAAAATGTCTTCCCGGGCCCCTTCAGCCTCGGACATTAAGAAGATCAAGCTCCCGGGGACTAAAGAGACAGCCGTTCCTGAATCCCCGGGCCCAGAAAATTTCAATGCTTACGGGGTGGTCCCTGAGACGCCCCACTGGGCTGACAGTTATCAGGAATTCTGCGCTATTCCTGATAACTTCGGGTACCAGGCTGTCCTTGAGGAGAATACCGGTGCTTACACCGTGGGACTTCCGAGGGGGCACGATGATCTGCTGTATCAATCCCGGAAGGCTGTCCGGAAGGTGGGATTTCCTGAGTGCCCGGAGGACGAGCCAAAAGTGGACGCCCCCGCCTACTATGGCCCCTTCTGGTCTGAGGAGGATGTGGCCGAACTGGAGAGGAGATGGAAGAGAGCTCATGCTACCCCGGGAGGAAAAGACCCTGCTGCGGATGATGTATTTCCCTAGACTCCAGTTTTCCCTTTTGTAGTTTTCAAGTGTTTTTTTTTTTGTAATCTTCCTCCCCGGGAGGCATGTGTAGAACTTTGGCCTCAGTGCCCGTTTTGATTAATATAAGTTCTGCCTTTTGATAAAATCACTCATTTTTTGTAGACCGAGCGCCCCTTAAAGGGAATTCTCCCGCGCGGGTCTGTGCCTTACGTTTTTGCTCATCCTAGTAGTTCTTCTGGTACCTACTTCTCACTCCCCCGCGCTGGATGCCTCCAATGTTCTTTTCTTCAAAGAAAACTAGCTCATTGGAGGTTTGGGGGTGACCAGGCCACCCGGGCATTGGCCGAGGCAGGGCTGGACTGCTTTCTCCAGGAGTTTGGAACGATCCGAGCCCTGGTATTATTTCTTAAGGCGGTCGAGGCCAAGTTCGGGTCTTTAAATCAATGTTTCGACCTTGCCTCCGATCATATGCGGGAAGCCTTAAACTCCCACCAGACCATTGCCGAATTGCAAACCCTTCAGGACAACTCTCGTCGTCGCACCGCCCGGGAGCTTGGTATGGTGTGGGGTGAACTAGAGCGGGCGCAAGAAAAACTCCGGACATTGGAAACCCGCTCCGCTCAGAATCGTCTTCTGTGTGATTTCGAGAAGGAGAATCGATCCCTTACCCATAGAAATAGGGTCCTCCAGGATGCTTTACTGACCATCCGGCTATCTTATCACCTTCTGGGACTTAGAAATGGCATAGTTGGGGTGTCTCCTCTTACCGATATTCCGACCGGGGTTCGCAGAACAATTGAACGTATGGAGGCCATGCCGAAAAAGTTTGGTGAGGGGGCTCCTAATCACAAGGCCTATCTGGATGCCGTGGAGTGGCATACCAAGATAGCCGCAGGAGTGGCAGAGCCCTATCCTTCTAGCCTTCGCCGGGTCCCCGCTCGAGTGGAGGTGGATGTGGCATATGAACGGTACGAGGATATGACCGTGTCTATTGACCCGGAGGAGGTAATTCGTCGGATAAGGCGCATCCGGGAAATTGCTGACTCGGGTGTTACCACAAAGGGAATGAAAACCGCAGAAGGTACCCGCATCAGCCGAGAAGAGAAAGGTAAGAGTGTAGCAGACTTGTTTCCTAATTACAAGTTTGTTACGTCGGCCGGGGTAAGGAGGATGCGCTTGGCAGAGCCACTTCCGGAAGGGTCCGTGGTTATCCCTATCCCAGAATTGAATGAAGAAGATGCCGCTCAATTGGAGGAGGAGCTTGCGTTCAATCAGGCTCCGGATGCCCGTTTCGCCGAAGATCTCCTGTCTTCTCAGTTCTTTGGAGGGGGTTTCCGCCCGGGTAACCCTGAGGGTGCTTCCGGGTCAGGCCCCAAGTGGGTGTAATCGATACATAGATAGGGGAACCTGTATGCAAAATACTATGTAATCGTTCTTTTGTGATATGACCGCATGTCCATGCGATGTATAAAATTCTTTGTAATAGTTTCTTTGCAATATGGGCGCATGTTCATGCGACTCAAAGATTGAATAAAATTGCCTTTTTGAAAATAAAAAGAAACCCTTCTCATTAACTCTTTCTTGTAACCTTACATCTCTTGGCCCCCGGGCTTCATTCAAGCTCCGGGTCCACTTTAGCGGGGCACCCTAATGGGAGCTACCCATGGGTCCCTTTTTGCAAATCTTCCTTAAACCCAGAACAACGCTAAATGTCGGGTTTTCTCTCCGGGCATATTCATGCTTCCGGGGAGGGGTATATCCATACCTGGCATATTCATGCCTAGCATATTCATGCTTAGCGTATTCACGCTTCTGGGGGGGCATATCCATACCTGGAATATTTATGCCTAGCATATTCATGCTTTAGTGGCCGTGGTACGATGCGGGGCGTTCTACTTCCCGTAAAACCTTCTCAGGTTAGCTACGTTCCACCTTCTGGGGATCTCCTTTCCCTGTTTGTCCTCCAGCACATAGCTCCCTCCCGGGTATGCTTCCTTAATCTTGTACGGCCCTTCCCAGTTGGGAGCCAGCTTCCCTTCCGGGGATTGGTGGCTCTTATCATTTCTTCTCATCACCCAGTTTCCCGGGGTAAAGACTTCCTTTCGCACCCTTCTGTCGTGATACCTTTTTACTCGCTCCTTCACCTTGGCTTCCTGAAGTGCTGCATTCTCTCGCTTTTCTTCCAGGAGGTCCAAGTCAAGGCGCCGTCCAGCGTCTTCTTCTTCCGGGCGCTGATGCTGCGTTCGAGGGCTCGGAATCCCTATTTCTGCGGGTATTACTGCCTCCGACCCGTACACCAAGCAATACGGAGATTCCCCGGTAGCTGAGCTTTCTGTAGTCCTGTGGGCCCAAAGAACGCTGGGTAGCTCCCAGATCCAATTTCCCCGCGCGCCTTCCAAGCGGGTTTTCAGTCCTTTGATGATGGTGCGGTTGGTGACCTCTACTTGCCCGTTCGCCTGGGGATGGTATACCGACGTCAACTTCTGCTCTATACCATACTTAACACACCATGATTTAAAAGGATCATTCTCAAACTGCGCCCCGTTATCCGTTACTATGACCTTCGGGATACCAAATCGACAGATGATGTTCTTCCAGCAAAATTTGACACAAGTTAGCCCCCTTATGTTGGTGAGCGGTTCTGCCTCCACCCATTTGCTGAAGTAGTCGATCGCCACAATCAAGTACTTGGCTCCTCCCGGGGCAGTCGGGAATGGTCCAACCAAGTCAATTCCCCATCTGCTGAACGGCCACGCACCTGTGATTCCGACCAGTTCTTCCCGAGGAACGTGGATTAGCGGGGCAAACGTCTGGCATGCCAAGCACTTCTGTATATGTTCTTCCGCATCCTTAAACAATGTTGGCCAATAATACCCCAGCCTCAAGATCCTCCTGGCCACCGTGCGAGCTCCCTGATGGCTGCCATTAGATCCCTCATGCACCTCCCGGATAAGGTGCTGACCTTCTGTTCTTTCCACACATTTGAGCAGAGGTTGGAGGTATCCTCTCTTGTACAGCTCCCCTTCTTGGACCACATATTTCGGCGCCTTAACCCTCAGCTTCCGGGCCTGGGCCTTATCCTCCGGGGTGGTTCCTTCTTCGAGGTACGCCCGCATGGGCGCGATCCAGGATTCTTCCTTGTTTACCAGCATTACTCGATCATTCTCCTGGTAACTCCTTCTCCCTAGTACCTCCAAGTACAACTTTTGGCCGGGCTCAGGTTTTAATTCTGAGGAAGCCAACTTGCTCAAAACATCTGCTTTACAGTTCTTCTCCCGGGGAACTTGAACCAAGTTAAAAGTTTCAAAACCGGCTATCAGAGGCTTTACCGCTTCCAGGTACTTTTGCAGGCTCTTCTCCCGGGCTTCATATTCTCCCTTTACCTGCTGCACCACAATCTGAGAATCGCTGTGTGCCGTGATAGTTTTAATGCCCATCTCTTTTGCCAACCTTAACCCCGCGATCAGCGCTTCGTACTCGGCTTCGTTGTTGGTTGTTTTGAAAGTGAATTGAACTGCGTAGGGATACTCCTTCCCTTCCGGGCTGACTATCAGTACTCCCGCTCCGCTGCCCCCGGAGTGAGCCGATCCATCCACATACAACTTCCAGGCCGGGTCTGTCTCCGCTTTAGCCATGTTCTCCGGAGTTTTAGGCGCCTCTTGTTCCTCATTTATCCTTGCTTCTGATTCCAACAAGAAATCCGCTAGGGCCTGGCCCTTGATAGCCTTTCTTGGTTCATATCTGATTTCATACTCTCCCAACTCTATAGCCCATTTCATCATCCTCCCTGATGCCTCTGGTTTGAACATGATCTGCCTTAGCGGATAATTGGTAAGGACCACTATGGGATGCCCTTGAAAGTAGGGTTTAAGCCTCCTTGAAGCATGCACCAACGCCAGGACCAGCTGCTCCAACTCGGTATACCGGGTTTCTGCCCCCCGAAGTGCCCGGCTAACAAAATAGATTGGGTGCTGCTTCCCCTCCTCCTCTTTGATTAGCACAGCACTTACTGCCTCCCGGGATGCCGCTATATACAGAAAAAGCTCCTCCCCCGGGAATGGTTTCTTCAGAGTTGGCAGCTGTTGAAGGTGCACCTTCAGATTTTGGAATGCCTTCTCACATTCCCCGGACCACTCAAACGTCTTGGCCCTCCTGAGAATATTGAAGAAAGGCAACTGCCTATCCGCCCCCTTTGACAGGAATCGACTTAGAGCCGCTAGGGACCCGGTTAACCGCTGAACTTCCTTCACCGACTTTGGGGAGGTCATTTTGGCTATGGCCTCCACCTTTTCCGGGTTAACATCGATGCCCCTGCTTGACACCATGAAGCCTAGGAACTTCCCCGCGCCTACTCCGATGGTGCTTTTGGAGGGGTTCAACTTCAGATTGCTCCTCTCTAGCTTCTCAAACATCTCTTCCAGGTCATTTAAGAAAGCCCCGTAAGCCCTGCTTTTTACCACCATATCGTCAACATACACCTCCATGTTCCTTCCCACCTGATCCTTGAAAAGCTTGTCCACCATCCTCTGGTAGGTAGCCCCCGCGTTCTTCAACCCGAAGGGCATCTTCTTGTAGCAAAAAGTTCCAAAATCGGTGATGAAGGAAGTTTTTGCCTTGTCTGCTTCGTACATCTGCACTTGGTGATAACCTTTGTGCGCATCAAAGAAGGCTAGCACCGAGTAGCCCGCGATGGCTTCTGCCAACCGATCCAGGTTTGGGAGAGGATAACTATCTTTGGGGCAACACTTATTCAAGTCTGTAAAGTCAATGCACATGCGCCAGCTGCCATCGTGCTTCTTGACTAAGACCGGATTAGCTATCCATTCCGGGTAAATGATTTCCTCGACCACCCCGGCTTTCTCCAACTTCTTTACTTCATTCTTTATAAATTCTGCTCTTTCCGGGGCTACAGGTCTTTTCTTCTGCCTGATTGGTTTTGTTGCCGGGCTTATGTTCAGCTTGTGCACCCCCAACTCCGGCAACACTCCCACCATGTCCTCCGGGCTCCATGAAAATACTCCTTGGTATCTGGCCAGGAGTTCTTTCAGAGCGCTCTTTACTTCGTCCGGGAGGTCTTTACCCACCGTGACCGTCCCTTTGTCCGCCACCTGCATCTCCTCCAGCTCCTGCCGGGGAACATCTCCGTGTACCGCCCCTACTGCTTTCTTCGCGTCCAAGATCGCTGTCATCATGCAACTCCTTGCTACTGCCTGACTTCCCCGCACAACCGCCACACCTTGCGCAGTGGGGAACTTCATCGTCAGCAGATACGGGCAACTCGCCACCCGCGCTTGGGTTAGCCATGGTCTTCCTATGATTACGTTGTATGGTGAGGGTGCGTCAATAACCGCAAAGTTGCAAGTCACTGAGACCCTCTTGCTCCGATCCTTTTCGTCCACCATACACACTACAAGGGGAATCACCCCCAAAGGTACTTCTGGCTTACCTGTGAACCCTGACAAGGGAGACGAGGGAGGTTTCAAGTTCTGCCTCCCAATCCCCAATTGGTCGAAACAGGAAGCGAACATAATCTCCACGCTGCTCCCGTCGTCCACAAACACCCTCTTAACCAAAAAACCTTCAATTTCCGCCGTTACTACCATTGGGTCTGAGTGGGGCATCTGCGGCGGGGCTGCATCCATCTCAGAAAAAGTGAGCGTCTCATCGGGACGAAACCTTTTCCCCTGAACCTCCCCCGGGGGAACATATCGCGTCCGAGCCCGGATAGCGGAAACTGACTGGCAGGCCTCTCCAATTTCTCCACTTATCACGTTGATCATCCTGTTGGGTGCCGGGGCAGGCTCCACTGCTTGGACTGGTGCAGCAGCTATAGCGGGCCTTCCCGGGGCCCTATTGCCCTGATTGCCTTGGTTTCTCCCATTTCCTCTCCCCGCGTTAGGCCGCCACCTCCTCCGGGGCTGCTCTTGAGGCTGCTCCCGGGGATTCTCCTTCTTCGCCTCCATCGCCACGCAATCTCTCAACTGCCCCCTTTCTATCAATTTTTCTATCTCATTCCTCAGCATCCTACACCCCTCCGTCGAATGCCCATAAGATTTGTGATAAGCACACCATTTATCTACATTTTCCTTAGACGGGGTCCCTTGGATAGGCAGCGGATCCGGGAACAAATCCTTGTGGATAGCATGGATCTCCGTTCGGGATTTGCTGAGCGGGGTGAAGCTGTCCGCTCTTGCCCGGTTTGCCGGTGCGGGGGCCGGATCCCTTTTACTTTGGTCCGCCGTCCTTCTTCTTTCCATTTTATCCGGGAGGAATCCCCCGGATTCTTCTTTCCTTTTCCGCGTGGCATCGTTAACCGCGCAGTACAGTTGCACTGCCATCTGCAAGTTGTGAAAGGTTTCCGGGATGTTTTCCATCAACTTCTGGAACAACGCCATGTCCCTCAGGCCATTTATAAACCCACTAATCACCGCCTTCTCCTGCTGCTGCCTGTCAACGACCTTCATACTATCATCCATGTACCTTCGGTAGTATTCCATTGACCCCTCCGCAGCCTTCTGCCGGGTGGCCAGAAGCTCCGTCAGCTGCTTTCCTTCCTTCTTTAGCCCGGCGTATCTAAACAGCAAAGCCTTGGAGAAATCGTAATAATCTCTAAGGCTTTCTCGGGGCAAGGAATCAAACCATGAAAGACAGTTTCCTCTCAGGTAACAACCCACCAACTTGCATCTTAATTCCTCTGGGAAATCCCTTGATACCATTAGGTTCTGGTATGTTCTAACAAACTCTTCCGGGTCTGTCTCCCCATTATATGTTGGGATTCCTTCCGGGGTCCGGAGGCCCGGCGGCCATGGGTACGCAAGCACTCGAGGCACCCAAGGGGAGGTAGGTTTAGCCCCGTTTCTTCCCACCAGTTTATCCAGTCGAGCCTCCAAAGAGTTTGGGTCCTGCTGCGCCACCTGGTACCCCCGCATCCTATCATCCTCCCGATAATATCTCTCCGGGTAACTGTAGTTCATCCCCATTGATCCGTACATGGGCATAGAGTACTGGGTCGGGTTCCCCTGGACCCCGGGGGCTTGATAACCCAACGACCCTGCCGGCATAACTGGCAAATCGTACCCAATTTGCCCCGCCTCCCAGCTGGAACGTGGGTAATAAGGCGGAGCGTGGGGGACCAGATTCGACTGCTGTCCCACGACCACTCCCCCTCCTACCCCGAAACTCGGAGGGAAAGAGGGTGGGATGGTGGAAGAATTCACGCGCCCCTGGATCCTCGGCGGCTGGACGACTCCATCCAAGTCAATAACCTCTCTTTGGTACCCCCGTGGAGGGCCCGCTTGGTTCTCCCCGGGTTCCTTCCGTCTCCGACCATCCCGGATAGAGAGTACCCATTGTCGGTACAACTCCTTATTGGCCCTCATGAATTCCAACGCCGCCAGCTCCTCCGTATCAGCCAGGGATTGCCTCTCCTCCCGAACTTCAGGTCCCTGGGCCCGGGGGCTACCACCCCCGGCGGGCATTGGTCCTGGCTCCTCCTGGTACTCTCTTTCTGAGTCGGCTTCGTCAGAGGCAGTTTCCACGTGGCCGTCCTGCGGTACCCCTAGCTCCCGCTGGTGCCTAGCCTCCTCCTGCAACTGCCTCAAGGTCATCTCGTCTCCCGGAGGTGGAAGAGGACTACCCCCTGAAGGTACCGTGTTCTTTTTTGGGCGCCCGCGCCCTCTCCTTGGCGACTCCATCATGCAAAGGTGGAAGATATCCCACTGGGCGTGCCAATTGATGCTACCAAAATCCGTCCGTCTCCGGGTTAACACTTGCCCGGGTCACCTTCTCGGCTGGTCCAGTACAATCCTGCAAAACAATCCCCGGGAAGCGTCCCGGGGAGGAAGCTCCGGCGTGATGATGAGATGGGGATAGTGGAGAAGGTAAACGTACGGATTGAACTCTCAATATAAGTAGAGAGATATAAGTCACATACCTTGTTCACTGTTTGAGTCGAGTATTTATAGTTGATACTGCTTGCTTCAGATAAGGGTCAGGACCACTTCTTTGTCCTTCCTTTTGTCCGGAAGCGCCTCTATCCGGGGAAAGGCGCTATACTCTTAACCCTGGGCCATGGGCCCCTAGTCCCGGCCCAGTATGGTATTGGGCCGGTATTATCAGTCACCGACCAAGTTAATGAAGTGATTCACCTCATGGAATTTAACTCATTGATCTGCATAACACTTTGTTAATAAGACCCAATAGATTTCATATTCCATCACCCATCACCATGAAGGGTAATTTGGTCATTTTACCATCACAATATATATACACATATCAAATGACTCCAAGTCAAACGATTTCACAGAACCCTCCCACTCGAGTTACTATGAGTGCTCAATATTAGTGGCATAATCAACAATTTATGAGGTCGAATTCGAATCATTCGTTATTAGCCCTTTTGATATTTACGTTACGAACTTGTTTATCTATATATAGCAAATAAAGACTCGTGTCTAATTTTGCAAAACTACAACACAATTACACAAAATGGAACGACCATTGCCCCTTTTATGATAATACATTTCCATGTCCAACATAGAAAGCGTAGAAAATGATTGTGTTGTTGTAACACTTGGATCCAAATAACCTTTATATGATCCAGTGAAAGCCCCAAAGGCATAGATAAACCATAAACTCTCATGGTCAATGCAGCAACCCTTGCTTCATTACCTTTGAGTAGGTTGACATCCCATTAACTAACACTACAAGAAATTTGGTCTTTGGTGACCAAATTTTTAGTGACCAAAAATTATTTGGTCACCAATAGCACATTTTTTGGTCACCAGAAAAGTCAATGGTCAACACCCAAAATTTAGTGACGGAAACTTTTTTTGGTCAGTAAAGTGGTCACAAAAGGCCATTTCCAAAAAAATCTTGAACCCGGATTGCCTTTGGTGACGAAACTTTAGTGACCAATCTGATCTGGTCACTAAAAGATATTCCCACTGACCAAAGTTTTGGTCACCAAAAACACATACCATTTGGTGACCAACAATCTGGTTACTAATTTCTTATTGGTTGAAGAGGCCTTTAATTGGGCTAATAAGTAATGGTCCAATAGTATTCAACCTTACAAATTGGCCCATTATTAAAAAAAACTATTTTTGGGTTAATATTAGAAAATTAACTATAATAAGTTTTCCTTTTTTCTTTTTACATTTACATCATTACAAAATTTAATAACTTTAAATCAATTTGTATATTCCATCTTTGACTCTCCAAAATGAGATCATAATATAATATTATTGCTTTTAAAAAAGTAAGTAATGTTATTTAACTTTTAAAACACAATTAGGCCCTGTTTACTAGAGCTTATTTCTTGATGTACTAAACTGAACTGAATTGAATTGAACTAAAGTAAAAATTGATCTATTGAAAAATGGAATCAGCATGACTGAATTAACTTGAATTTCATCAAATTACATTTTTCACTGAACTGAACTGAACTGAATTGAAATGAATTGAACTGATCTACAGATAAGCTCTGGTAAACAAGGCCTTAATTTGTATTATTTATGACTCCTCCGAGCAAAAAACATCAACCATAATACACAGTGAGATATAAACCTTCACAGTTGGAGACAATTTGAGAAAATACAAAATATTCTTTAGATAACGATATTAGAAAACATTCTCTACCTATCAACTATATGTGGAACCAAATCGAGCTAAAATACTATATAAAGGCAATCATTATCTTTCATGAGATAAATATTGGCCTAACACTTCAAAGTAATTACTTCTCAATCAATCACATTAAAATATTCTTTAGGTCATTTTTATAACCTCAAAACATTTAAAAGTTTATTTAACACGTAGTCAGCTGGTAATCCTAGATTATTCTGTGATCACTTTGCAATTTATCTCATTAACGTTATATAATATTTTTATTCAAACGTAACGATGTGTATCGATTGTCTAATTATCTTTTCTCATATAGTTAATAAGGATCTTTCCATACTTCATGCTTTACATTTGTCTTGATATCATATATCTCAATTGTATTTCTTACTTGATACATGGCCTCAATAAAATGGAATCAACATGACTGAATTAACCTGAATTTCAAAAATTACATTTTCACTAAACTGAACTAAACTGAACTGAACTGAACTGAACTAAATTGAATTGAACTGAACTTAACTGATCTATAAATAAGCTCTAGCAAACCAGGACTAAGTTTCTAATTTCACTAAATAGCAAGTTGATCTTAACTAATTAAATTGTCAACACTACCTTGACTTTACAAAAACCTAATTATTTAATTATTTTTAATTCTAATAATTACAATTGACAATATTTAATTCTAAAAATTAATATGATATTCTCATGAACTCGATATCCTAACAATTATTTATGGACATGATAATCAGTGTTCTAATATGGACATGATATCCTAATTATGAAAATATGATTGACATTATTTAATTCTAATAATTAATATGGACTCTTTCTCAAAATAATTTGGCCTGTAAATCTTTATTAAAAAAAATCACACACAGACACGTCAATCCTAAATCAACCACACACAGACACGTCCGCCTTATCCCTCCTTATCCCTTCCAAGTTCCAACTAATGCCTTCCTCTGATCTTCTCAAATCGCACGCCTGCATACCTTCGCCGACGCCGCATCATCACGCCGACGCCAACCCAGTTGAAGAAATATCGGGAGAAGATAGGCCTCGTGAGCTGGGCACAGACGTATCGACAAAGCACAGGAAGCTTCCCGGAGGTCGTGGCAAGCTATCTTTTTTCATTCCCACCACTTTAGATTCAGGTAATTCAACGATTTCATTTTTAATTTCTAGATGTGTTACCGTGTTGTTAAATCAGCATCAAAAGACTTTTTCGCGGACGATGACCACCCTGTTCAGACATGGTTTCTATATGAAATATGTTCGTATTATTTCCAACAAATTGAACCTAATTTCTGGGTGATTGTATGTTGATGCATCATGTTCATTTCATTTCATTTTTCTAATTTTTGCTGCAATTTTTATATCTGGTCTCTGTTCTTGAGGTATTTGATTAGCCGGTATAAATTAGTTTCTAGTTCAGTTTTAACTTGCAGTTTCTAGTTCAATTTAAACTTTATTTTATCTTGAACTGTGTGTTGTGTGTGAATTTGTGCATTATATTGTGGGTTATCAATAGGTTGGCAGTTTGCTGGGAAATATTCAGATGGTCTAAAGTGTAGTTTTAATTATATTTGTATCATTGGATTCTGAGTGTTTAGAACTTCAGATTTTGGAGTGATATATGGCTACTGAGTCATGCTTGTTTTAATCCTGCAATTATGTCTTGCTTCTCTGTACTAATTCTTCAAAAATAGGGGAATTTGGCATCAGGTTACCTGATTGACATGGATGAGAGTGAGTTCTAGTCCTAATCTGTACATCTGAATTATAATCTTCCTTAGTTTTCAATGCTTATGTTTGCGTAAATTAGAAGTTCTTTTTTTGCATTCTATTACATTCTTTGGTTATTTTTTTAATGACAGCAACACTCTAGGATGACAATCGTTTATCTATTCACATTCAAGGAGTTTAGAATTGCTAAGGATGATTCCAGTCCATCTTAGGCAAGGGGGATTTTGTTCTGCTTGCAAGGTATAAGTCTTGACTCTTGAACATTGAATTGTATTTAAACATATACATATAATTTGTATATAAAAGCAGTTATTATTATCTTACATGCTGGTGTTGTGCACAATTGTTTACAGGGAGTTCTTGGTAGCATTTCTTTCTATTTTTACATCTTTACAGGATCCTGTCAGATATTTCTTAACATGTGAGATTATCTCCCGTTATCCTGCATTTGTCTTTGATGAATCCAATTTCGGGACAAAATTTTGGTATTTTGATAGTTATAGTGTTTGTTGCATTCGCAGCGGAACTCAGCTTGATTCTTCTTACTTTTTTAGGGTTTCATCCGAGATACTGGGGGAAGAACTGATAAGCTTATATGTGCTCAAGGTCGATTTTTGTTGAAGAGAAATAGCCAGCCTAAGGTGTGTATAAATATATTTCTCTTATATTGAATTATCTGTATGGACTTAGAAGTCATTTTTGTATATTTGTTGAATTTTTTCAGCTTGATTTTTTTTGTGATTGAGGTGTTGAATGAAAACCTGGATGATGATTCTAATGATGGAAGAAAGAAGAAACTGTCAAAGAATGTGACTTGAACCTCTCTGCCCAAAGTTTGATGCCCAAATATCCATAGTTTAGTGTTTATTTTATGTAAATGTTATTAATCCGTTGGTACAGTACTACATGTAAATTGTGGCACAATGAGTTTTTTAATTAATTAATATATTTTTTGAAATTTTTGTTAATTTACTGTGCTTAATTACTGTTTGGTAATTATAATCATCATAACAAAATCCAATAATTAGTGATAACTACCCTAGTTTAGTGACGAACAGTGGATACCAAATAATTGGTCACGAAATCATGTTAGATGCACACATGATTTGGTGACCAGAAAATCAGTCACTGAATCTATGTCAGCATCCATCCATTTCAAGCTTTTAGTGACCAAAAACTCCCAGACACTGTAGCAGAAAAGTTAGTGACCAAAACCTTTTTGGTCACCAATTGACTTTTAGTGACCAAAGTTTTGGACATTTGGTGACGAGGTTGTAAATGAGGCTTTCGTGACGGACCTATGGTGACCAAGTGGTCACGGCACTTTTTTGGTCACTAAAGGTCAAAGTCAACGGAAAATGAGCCTTTAGTGACCAAATTTCAACTGTCACTATAGGGCAAATTTCTTGTAGTGTAAACTCCTACTTTGGCCCCTCCACATTTTCAAAAATTGTGAAAACCATATGGTATCTAATACCAATTAGTAGAGTGATCGTAAAGATTGCTTATAACGTAAATAAATGCAATTGTAAATTACTCACCAATCTCTTTGTCCTCTAAGGACTAAAGGTAGTATATTTTTCAATTGCAATAGAAGTGTTTGGAACTTAGGCACATCAGCACTATACTTGCCCTTATCCTTATCCCACTTCTTCATCTTCCATGTTATATTCAAAACATTACCCTTATTGTACCAATAGAACCTCGTTCTTGGTCTCAATTTAGACACTTGACTTAGCATTTCAAGCATCACATGCAACTTAGTCAAAGTCTTCTCATTTCAACTAAAATGGTTCTAAACCATCAATGAAATGAATGATGTCACTGGCTAACTATCAGCCATAGGTAAACCAAGTATCTCCATGTTATCAAATAATCTAATCATCTTTCAAAACATTTTATTCAATCCAATTGTCCCATGAATAAAATGATTCCAAGACCCTCAAAATCACAAGGAATTAAGCATGCTTTGGCTTGTCTCAAATCATTTGATTTTATGTAAGCAATCCCATTGCTAATAGTATCCAATACTACTCTTGGTTGATGTGATACATCTAATGTATTACCCATCTCGTTTTGTCTCAACATCTGAGGACCCCTCACTGATATTGATGAGTAAACCACAACTGACATGTAAACCCCTTTCACTAGGTCTACCCGCATTATCCTCCCAAGATTAGAAATGACGCTATCGCTTTGGCGAAATCCATCATCAGTGATCAAGGGTTAAATGGGTGTCATGTTTGGAAAGACAAATAACTCATTATTAATTTGGGACATAGGTTCATTATGATGGTTTGATTATTAGTGAACAAATATATAATCATCCCACACACATAGACCATTCATTCGCATTTATAACATAAAGCAATAAATAAATGCATAATGAATAAAAGACAGATAAAGTGATCCTAGTATGGCCATCTAGTCTTGACAAAATCTCCGTCTTGTCTCCTGGATCCCATCCTCCAGTCTTCTCATCGATCTTACAATTTATTTCAACTTAATACAAAAAGCGGAATGTCAAATCCATATAACAAGATCGCATGCATGTTATTAATATGAATCTACATAAGGGTTTAGATTATCTTTTGGAGCGTGATTACCCGGTAGATTCTGTCTGCCACGGAGACGAGGATCCCTATTGTGATCCCTCTACAAGTATCCACACAGCACGATTGGATCGCCTCCACCGCTGTCAGCTTAGGACAGATCCCGCAAGCAAGTCGACGAGCTCCGCCTCCTCCTCCGGACTTTGACGATGAGACTATGAGAAATCTAGGGTTTATTTGTTTCTGGTTGTTCAGCACATGAACGCAATCGAGAGAAGACTGATTCTGTTTATTACTGTAAAAGTCTATTTATACATAATAAACAGAATCCCTTAAACCCTAGTCTTAATCAATATGGGCCTAGCCCAATAAGACTCTTTTCTCATGTAATTACTATTAGACTCCCAGATTAATAGAAAAATATCTTTTGTCCAATTTCATACTTTGTGTGTGACCCTATAGGTTCAGTTATAATAAGCTGCGAGCTCAATATCATTGACGCTAGCCGATCGAAAGCGGTTTCCATCTAAACATTTCGATCACTTAAATAACTGAATTAATTATCTCCGTAATTAATCCTCCAACTATTTAGGACAATGCACATTAATCGAAGGACACTATTCCAACAGATCCAAATATAAGCTGTGTATAAAAAGAAAACCAAAGGAATTTTCCTAATACTTCATGTATCCCAAGTATATATTCTTTTCCCTAGTCATCTGTGTAACAGTTGGTATAATATTACACATGTTATAACGAATTTGAACAATATATATCATAATATTTTTGTTCATAATTCTAAAATCTGGTCAAATTTTAGTATATTTTACGGAGAAAATTATATGTATTTTTTAACTTGAATAGTATTTGTGGAATTGTGTTACTATCCACCTAACTAATTTGAAGAAAAAGGGTAATTTGCAGGAAAATTAAGAACATGATAGAATTACAGAGAAATTAATTATGAAAAGAGAGAATCTTGGTTTTAGTAAATAAAAGCTGACAAACCTAACCAGATCATTGCTAATTAAGGTTCGCTAAACATTGATCATTAATGTATTTAAAAGGAGAATCAACAAGACTGAATTAACCTGAATTTCATCAAATTATAATTTTATTGAACTGATTAATTGATCATCCTCAACCGCTCCAATCTTACTCCAGCAAGAAGGAGACAGTGAATTGGTTATATATAACATCTTCATCAACTTTGAACATCTCCATAAAACTGTCTCTTTCCCATACTTGAGGCTGCTCCAGAACTTGGTGCCAAGTCTCAAAAATTCTTGACTTTTCAACGAGCTTGTGACGGCGTCCGTCAACTTCAATTCGAGTCACATTGTGCATTATGGAGTTGGCATTATCAAACATCAGATGATCATACAACACCGTTGGGAATTCCATGTCGCACAAATCCTTAAACATTATACTCAGAGGGCTGACGAACAAGAGGATACCATCCAAGACTTGACGAGTCACCGATGAAGATAATAATTCGTTCCCATGTATTCGTGGCACTATGATAAGATCTTGAACGGTTACAGGGAAGGAAACGACGTCGGATTTCTGTGCACGCGATTTAATAAAGAAGCTGATGAATCTTTCACTGAAAACAATGCGAATTGAAGATTCAGGCTGGATTATCTGAGCAAATAGTTCCTCTAGTTCCAGCAGGAACCACTGGGTGTCTATATAGTTAGTGGAAGTTGCAACTGTTATGTAAGAAGTCCATCCGCCTGAGTTACCTGCGATAGATAACTTGGGAACAACGTTGCCATGGAACTCAAAGAGATCAATGTTAGGCACGTCAAAACTCGCCTCCTGCAATCCTTGGACGCGCGACATCTTTATTTCCTTGAGCGACGAGCTTGATATATTTATCATCTCCAGATGTTCATCAATATCCGAAAGAGTTAACTTTTCAAGGGCTGGAAATCGATGTCGGATGAGAAAATCGCCACTGCTTCTTAGATTGGACAACGTTATGCTCTTCAGCTTATGGTATTCATCTTTACCCATATATATTTCCTTGAGCGACGAGTTCTTCAGCTGTTCATCAATATCCGAAAGAGTTAACTTTTCAAGGGCTGGAAATCGATGTCGGATGAGAAAATCGCCACTGACTATTAGGTTGGACAACGTTATGCTCTTCAGCTTATGGTATTCATGATCTTTACCCATATTTATTTCCTTGATCATGAGCGACGAGTTCTCCTGCTGTTTAATATCCGAAAGAGTTAACTCTTCAAGGGCTGGAAATTGATGTCCCAGGTGTAATTCCCTGCTTACGTGATCTAATTCCAATCGTGTTCTAGTTTTAATTAAAAACAACTAATTAAAACTGAAAGTGCGGAATTAAAAAGAACACGATGTGATCACCCAGTTCAGTGCAATGCACCTACGTCTGGGGGGCCGTAGCCCGTGGTAAAACCCTTCACTAGCTGTAATAAAGTTTTCCCTATCTATTACAAGCTACTGGCTATATCAGCAAGCCTATCACACTATCAATTGGCTACTCTAGCATAGATAGCTGTTACAGTGATTACCTTCTTTTCCACGAAGGTGCGGCAAGGTTCTAAACCACCCGAGCTTCAACACACGTCCCAAGTGTTTTGTGTAAGGTTGAAAAACCAGGACTGCGTCGCCTTGTGCTCAAAAGATAAAACTCTGAATTCCAGAATTTCTGTGTAAAACCGATAACCCGAGCACGCAACCGATGTCCTTCTTTTATAGCTCATTGCCGTGAAAATCTTCCTTTTGCACGGCTCATAAATCCTTCCTTCAATAGACTTCTATTCCACATTTAAATCTTGAAGAAAAGGAATTAATGTGTGTCTAATCATCTGATAAACGGAAAACCGATCTCCACGAATATTTCCATTCTAATACAGCTGCAAATCACATTGTAGACACCCATTAGGACTGTAGTTTCTATAAACTCCATCGCACAATATTTTCCTTCCATCTCAAAAACCTGTGCTGGAACTTGCAAAATATTCTATCTTTTTCTGCCAACTGAAGTCATGTTGCAACATGACATTCCACAAAGCAGCCAACAAAATCTGGACTTACAATCTCCCCCTTTGGCAATTTGTGGACCCATTACAGCAAAAGTTTCTATTGATCTCAGATTTCCAGAAAAACCAACAACTTCTACTTCATGCATCCATTATAACGAAACAAAGCAGAAAAGATAGAATCATCAATTAAACTACAGTCATCCAAAAAGTCACAATATCTCCCCCTGGGGCCATAAAATGCCAAAGGGCCCTTAGCAACAAATCAAAGTACCAATAAAAACACGAGAAGAAGGAGAGATAGAACAACAGAAAACATCACTTAGAATCTTTCACAGACTCAGCTGCAACCTTTGACTTCTTGGTCCGGGGCTGCTTCACATGACCGGAGGAGCTAGCTCGCTTAGAAGACCTGGAGGGAGCAGTCATAGAGGGGCTAGAAACAGGTGGAACAGATGGCTCAACCGTCTCATTTACCTCATTACAACCGTCTCATTTTAAACGCTCTGCATCTCTAGAACCTGGGGCAGGGATAAAATTTTCTGGAATTGCATCCAGTGCAGGCGATGGGGGTGAATCAGGCAGGGGTTTAACAAATCCAACAAGATTAGCCTCAGGCTCAATCAATTCAATACAGGGATCCCATAAACCCTGAACCCACCGAGTATCAAAAACTCCCCCTAAATCTGTCCAATCTGAACTAACAAATCCCAAACTTAATCGATCACACTCACGAAAATACATAGTAATGCTAGACCGACTAATCCAAACACAGATCACAGAGCTCACAGAAACCCTATTAATGGCCTCAAGAAACCGGAAGTAACCAATAGATCGAGAGGACTAAGGTAGTACCTTAGGTAGACAGCCGTAGGTTTCGACTGCAATGAAGAATCCGAAGACGAGTCCGGTGAGCACTGGAGAAATTTCCTGAGGAGAGAGACCACAGATTTCGTGTTGCAATAGGAATGGGGACGGGTTTCTGGCTGGGCGCGAATGAAGAGGGGAAAACAAGTTTTTCCGCCTTTTTACGCGAAACATTTAAGAAGGCCCAACGGAAAAATAACACATAAATTGTGTGGGCCTCAGCTGTCTCCTACTAGAATATGCGCCTATCTCATGCGCCATAACCTTTCATGTTGCAACACGACATGCAACCTTTACCCTTCACACTATTTTTGGTATTTTCTGACTTTAATCAAAAGAAAAACAAAATCTGAAATAGCAACTATACAAATAGGTATACTTCAGTACCTTAGATAGTACACACCCCAAGATGCTGTCTTAGGGCTTCAAATGTTGAGGCATCCAAAGGTTTAGTGAAGATATCTGCAAATTGGCTCTCAGTGGGCACATGTTTAAGTTCCACTTCCTTTCTTTCAACTAAGTCTCTGATAAAGTGGTGTCTGATATCTATGTGTTTGGTTCTGTTATGCTGAACTGGGTTTTTGGAGATATCGATTGCTGATTTATTATCACACAGAATAGTGAGACTTCCAAGTTTAATACCATAGTCTCTGAGCATTTGTTTCATCCATATCAATTGAGTACAGCAACTCCCAGCAGCTAAATACTCAGCCTCAGCAGTAGATAAAGATATTGAGTTCTGTTTCTTGCTATACCAGGACACAAGATTCTGACCAATAAAAAAACAACCTCCCGTGGTACTCTTTCTGTCATTTGCATTACCAGCCCAATCAGAATCACTATAACCATACACTTGACAGCCCACACCCTTTGAAAACCAGATACCATAGTCAGCAGTGCCAGAGATATATCTAATGATTCTCTTTACTGCAGATACATGAGATTCCTTAGGTGCAGCTTGAAACCGAGCACATATTCCAACACTCAGAGAAATATCAGGCCTGCTAGCTGTCAGATATAAGAGACTTCCAATCATGCTTCGATAAAGTTTAGTATCAACAGGCACACCTTTCTCATCTTTAGTTAACTTCTCAGTGGTAGACATTGGAGTTCTAACTGCCTTTGCATCTCCAAGACCAAACTTCTTAACAAGATTCAAGGCATATTTTGTTTGGTTGATAAACAGGCCATCATCACCCTGTTTGACTTGTAATCCCAGAAAATAAGATAGTTCACCAACCATACTCATCTCAAACTCAGATGTCATCAATGACACAAACTCATTTACCAGATCTGTGGAAGTTGAGCCAAAAACAATATCATCCACATAAATCTGAGCTATTAGAATATCTGTCCCTTGAGAATACATAAACAGTGTTCTATCAACTCCCCCTCGAATATAGCCTTTGTTAAGTAGAAACTGAGTGAGCCTGTCATACCAAGCACGAGGAGCTTGTTTTAGACCATATAACGCCTTTTTGAGCTTGAACACATGATTAGGAAAGTGAGGATCTTCAAACCCCTTAGGCTGTTCAACATACACCTCCTCATTAACAATGCCATTTAGAAAAGCACTCTTAACATCCATCTGGTGTAGCTTAAAGTTTAACACACATGACATGGCCAAGAGAATTCGCACAGATTCAAGTCTAGCAACTGGGGCGAAAGTTTCATCGAAATCCACACCTTCAACCTGAGTATATCCCTGAGCAACAAGCCTAGCTTTGTTTCTGGTTACTGTTCCATCTCCATCAGATTTATTCTTGAAGATCCATTTTGTGCCAATGACATTAGTTCCTTGCGGACGAGCAACTAACTCCCATACATCATTTCTTTCAAACTGACTCAGTTCTTCCTGCATAGCTGAGATCCAGTATTCATCCAATAAGGCTTCTTTATGGTTCTTTGGCTCGATCAAAGACAGAAAACATTGCAGCACATGACGGCTTCCATGGTGCATCTGAGCATAGTTTACAGGGGGCTTTCCTCGGGGATTTTTCTGTCTTGGAGTAATTTCAGGGTTTACTCGTGCTGCTTCTCCATCAGATTCATCGGATGTATCTGACTCACCTACATTCATTGGTTGAATAGGTGCATCAGAGGCAGGTGTTTTTGACAAATCCAGCCCTACTGCGTTGGATTGCTCATCTTCAGCAAGTTTCGAAACTTGATTCTCTCCTGGAGTAGCAGTTGGTGTTGCAACATGAGAACTGGTACATGGTTCAGGAGATGGGTTGGTCAGACTTGTACTACTTTGGTTTGACTTGTACTGAAGCAACTCTATGTCATCGATATCTTCTGAAATCCTATCAGGCACATCCTTAACTATCACATTAATCGATTCCATAATAGTACCCGTGCGTTTGTTGAACACTCTGTAAGCTCTGCTGTTCAATGCATAGCCAAGAAACACTCCTTTGTCTGATTTTGGTTCAAACTTACCAAGTTTTTCTCTATCCCTGAGAATATAACATTCTGCACCGAATACATGAAAGTGAGCCACACTAGGTTTTTTCCCTTTCCAGATTTCATAAGCCGTTTTCTCTGTCCACGGTCTTAGGTATACCCGATTTACAACATAGCAAGCAGTCTTAACAGCTTCGCCCCACCAGCGTTTTTGCACATCGTACTCAGCTAGCATTGTCCGAGCCATCTCTTGTATAGTTCTATTTTTGCGTTCAACAATCCCATTCATCGGTGGAGAGAAGGGGGGTGAATAAATGTGATTGATCCCATATGTAGAACAAAATTCACCCATGGCTGCGTTCTTGAATTCTCCACCATTGTCTGTTTGAATGCTAACAACTCTCTGATTTGCACTTGCCTTCTCAGTGTTTAGGCGAAGTACTAGATCTCTGATAAAGTTCACTGCCTCGGATTTTTCTGTCAATAACTCAACCCAGGAGAATCTAGAGAAGTCATCAACACATACAAAGATGAATCTCTTTCCAGACACACTAGAGATATTAACTGGCCCCATTAAATCCATATGAAGTAATTCCAAGTTCTGGGAAGTGGTGATGTCATTAATGGCTGAGTGAGGTGCCTTTGTCTGTTTTCCTTCCTTGCATGGACCACAGATCATATCCTTCTGATAAGTGATTTGAGGGAGCCCCCTGATAGCTTCAATTCGAGATGCTCTACTTAGTACTTTGGTGTTTGCATGACCCAGTCTTCGATGCCACAGAGTTGAGTTGTCACTCTTAGCACTCAAGCAGGTAATTGATGGTTCCAAGATATAGCAGTTATCAGAAGATCTTCTGCCTGTGAGTATTCCATTAGAGCCTTGCTTGACCGTACAGAGAGATTCATCAAAATGTACTGTCATGTGATGATCACAGAGATGACTGATGCTTATAAGATTTGCCTTGAGATCCTCTACTAGCAATACATCATAGAATACAGGGAAGTTCTGAATATGTAGCTCGCCTTTCCCGATAACCTTGCTGATTTTTCCATCTCCAAATTGAACAGTGCCAATCCAAGGTAACACATTTTTGAGGAGATCTGGAGAACCAGTCATGTGTCTGGAACATCCGCTATCAAAGTACCATGTGTCCCTGGCATAAACACTATAGCAGGTATGAACTACATAACAGTTGAGAGAGGTTTTAGGAATCCATACCTTCTTGGTCAATTTCTTCTGCAGTTCAGGTTCCATGTTGCAACATGAGATAAATTGCTTGCCTCTCATGATATCTCTAAGTAATTTCATACATCGAGATTCATTATGCCCCTGCATCATACAGTACTCACAACATCTGGGAGGAGTTTTTCTCTCTACAACTCCATAGTTAGACTGAGTACTTCTGTTTTTCTTCTGGCTGGTAGAGTGATTTCCATTTCCAGCCGACACAAACACTGTCTTCTTCATCTGAGAGGTTGACACCTTGCTGTTGAATCCCAAACCATGCTTATTACCATCAGTTTTTCCCATTATCAGAAGATCATTCAATTTGGCAGTTCCCTTGTTCAATTTCTGAATAGTTGCTTCAGCTTCTTCAGCCCTGGCAATTACAGATCTCAACTTCTTCCCCAAATTGTCACAGTCAATGGTTCTGGCCTTAGCCTTTTCTTCAGCACTCACTGCTCTAGAGGTCATAATTTCCAGTTTCTTAATCAGGATATCAGAAGCTACTTCAGCATCTTTAGCCCTTTTTGTCATTATCTCTAGCTTCTGTGATTTCTCCACATCCTCCATGGGTTTCTTTCCTTCTGAGATTTCAAGTTTCTTTCTCAGATCAGCAAGCTCCCCTTCAGCTTTCTCAGCTCTTTTAGTCATGAATTTCAGACTTACAGTTAATTCTTCAATTTCCTGCTCCTCAACCATTGCATCATTCACTAGGGTATTGACCTTTACTTTCAGAGACTCAATTTCTTCTGCAAGGCTTGACGTTTCAGTAGCTTCACTTTGACTACTTTTTAGACTTTTGATCAGTTCAACTGAGTTTTCCCATTCCTTATACAGATCATCATATGCACTTTGGAGATCAGTGCTTTCTGATTCATCTGGAACTGGTCCTGATTCCACAACTCTAACTCCAAAAGACACATGTTTTTCAGGCAGAATCTCATCTTCATCATCACTCCAGGTTTCTCCTGATGCCACAAATGCTTTAGGTTGATTTAAAAAATTCCCACACTGATATGCTAGATGTCCAAAGCCATTGCACTCCTTGCACTGAGGTTTACCAGCATGCTTAGTTCCTTCAGGACCTCTTGGTAGATCATCAACAGTTCTGAGTCTAGTTTGAGTAGAATCTCCTCCTGGAAAATTTTTGACAGCATTTTGAGATTCTACATGACCTTGGTAGGGCTGATTTCCCTGGTTCTGATAGTTTTGATCTCCCTGATTCTGATAGGGCTTAGTTCCTTGGAATTGGAAATTCTGAGTTCCCTGGCCTTGATTCATTTGAGCTTGTACTCCCTGTTGACCTGGAACCCCTCTGAATTGACCCTGATTGCTTTGATTCTGAGCACCTTGATTTCCTCTTCCTTGATTGCCAGAATAACCTCTTCCTTGGTTTCCCCTCATGAATCTCCCAAAGTTTCTAGCAAGCAATGCCATTTCATCAGAGCCAATATTATCTTCCTCCACCTTTCCTTTTCCTTTTGATGTTGCAACATGAAATGACAGAGCCTTTTTATCCTTACTTTTCTCAGTGCACAACTCAGAAGTCTTCATAAACCCCAACAGCTCATCTAGAGTAACAACGTCCAGTTGAGCATTGATCTCCAAGTTCATCACTAAAACTGAAAATCTCTCAGGCAATGACCTCTTCACCTTGTCCAGAACTTGAGCCTCAGTATATCTTTCTCCAAACTGATGTGCTCTATGAATTAAATCTTTCAATCTAGTGCTGAACTCATCAACTGTCTCATGTTCCAACATCTCCAGGCTTTCAAATTCAGATTTGATCATTCCAAGCTTGATCTTTCTAACAGACCTGGATCCTTCATGTTCCTTCTCAAGTGCTTCCCAGACAGCTTTGGCAGTAGTACACCCCGAGATGATTCTGAATTGATCATCTTTTACTCCATTATAGAGAGCGCCTAGCACTTTGCTGTTCAGTCTCTTCATAGCCTTTTCTGTGTCAGTCCATGGAACAGGTTTAGGCATAGTTCCACCAGCTGGATTTGGTATGGTAGGTGGACTGTATCCGATCTCGATCATGTTCCAGGCATCATCATCAAGTTGATCTATGAAGATGCGCATCCTAGTTTTCCAGTCTGGATAACTCCCATCAACTAGTAACGGTGCCCTTGTGATGGATCCTCCTTCCTTGGCCATCGTAAGCAGATCGTTCACTCACCTCGCAAGAGGATTAAACAAGTGATTAAGCTCTGATACCAAATGTAATTCCCTGCTTACGTGATCTAATTCCAATCGTGTTCTAGTTTTAATTAAAAACAACTAATTAAAACTGAAAGTGCGGAATTAAAAAGAACACGATGTGATCACCCAGTTCAGTGCAATGCACCTACGTCTGGGGGGCCGTAGCCCGTGGTAAAACCCTTCACTAGCTGTAATAAAGTTTTCCCTATCTATTACAAGCTACTGGCTATATCAGCAAGCCTATCACACTATCAATTGGCTACTCTAGCATAGATAGCTGTTACAGTGATTACCTTCTTTTCCACGAAGGTGCGGCAAGGTTCTAAACCACCCGAGCTTCAACACACGTCCCAAGTGTTTTGTGTAAGGTTGAAAAACCAGGACTGCGTCGCCTTGTGCTCAAAAGATAAAACTCTGAATTCCAGAATTTCTGTGTAAAACCGATAACCCGAGCACGCAACCGATGTCCTTCTTTTATAGCTCATTGCCGTGAAAATCTTCCTTTTGCACGGCTCATAAATCCTTCCTTCAATAGACTTCTATTCCACATTTAAATCTTGAAGAAAAGGAATTAATGTGTGTCTAATCATCTGATAAACGGAAAACCGATCTCCACGAATATTTCCATTCTAATACAGCTGCAAATCACATTGTAGACACCCATTAGGACTGTAGTTTCTATAAACTCCATCGCACAATATTTTCCTTCCATCTCAAAAACCTGTGCTGGAACTTGCAAAATATTCTATCTTTTTCTGCCAACTGAAGTCATGTTGCAACATGACATTCCACAAAGCAGCCAACAAAATCTGGACTTACACCAGGTTGACGAGAAAATCGCCAATATAGATTATCCTGGACAACGTTATGGTCTTCAGCTTATGGTATTCGCCTTCGCCCATGAAAACCTGGGACCTTAGGTATGTATCACCACCACATTTCAGATATTCCAGGTTTGGTGCTGTACCCAGTTCAAACGTTGCCATGTTTCCCAACACACATTCAAGTTTCCTTAGGTTTCCAAGATCGGAAACCTTAATATTTAAACTGTACATCGTCCTCGTGCAATAGCATTCATCAATCTTGAGAAATTCAATTAAAGGGCAGCCTCTAATTATACTCTCGAAAACCATTTCTTCCATGCCTACAGAACAAAGACTGAGGCTTTTAAGATTAGGCCACGTTATTACGCTCCCACCTCGCTCCAAACTGCACAGTTTCAAATCTAACTGCACCAGTGATTCAGCTTCGAAAACGGGTTTGGGTAAAACGTAGTAGCACGACATACGTATGTTAAGGTTTTTGATACCCAGGTTGCTGGCCGCGGCCAGGCCGATGAGCTGATCCATTAACGTTCGATCAGCATCACTCCACCAACTATCTTTTTTCGATGATAAACACGTGAATCTGAAAGTGTCGAGATGGATGTTTTCGTTGCGGAGATTGGTGAGAGTGGAGAGCAGATAGTTGAGTTCTCGCGATACCTGATCAATATAACCGTCAAAAACCAGGATGGGAAGCCTTTTCACTGCGGTCAAAAACTCCTTGGATACGAGGCTTAGTTGAATCGCTTCTTTGATGGTGGGATTGGGAAGCAAGTAATTATGGATGATGCGTTGAAAAACATCCTCCGGGAGCTGTAATAACCGGCTTTCCATGACTCGTTGATTAATGAATGATCAATGAGATAATATTTATAGATAACAGAGAATTGGTTTCGGAATACCAAATGGTTATAGGTTTCATATTTTCCCAATTCCTTTTGTGTGTTTTGGCTCACAAATTAATATTAATGATCAAACATAATCTTTCGGATTTCCCAGTCGTTCCCATCCTTAATCATTATCCTTCGAGGGCAGACACCATCTAAGATCTTGCGAGCAAATGCCTCGAGCTGGCTTGATCTTGTCAGTATGGTAACATCTTGAATGATTCCAGATTTCTGCGCACGCGGTTGAATAAACAAGCTGATGAATATTTCGCAACTGAAAAAAATATGAATCGAGGATTCAGGCATGGTTATTGCAGCAAAAAAGTCCTTCAGTTTTAGGTCTATGTTGTCCCTGTCAATCCTAAGTGTGATGCAAGAAGTCCATCCGTCTGAGTTGCCTGCGAACGATAACGTGGGAACATCTCTGTTCTTGAATGTAAAGAGAACAACGTTAGGCACATCAAAACTCGCCTCCTGCAATCCTTTGACGGCATTCATCTTTATCGTCTTGAGCGATGGGCTTGATATGTGTATCTTCTCCAGTTCTATATTCGAAAGAGTTAACTCTTCAAGGGCTGGAAATTGATGTGCCAAGTCGATGAGAAAATCACCATTGAACGATGCTCCTAGGTTTGACAGCATCATGGTCTTCAGCTTACGGTATTCATATTCGCTCAGCAACCTTAAAACCCCATTAGAACAGTCTAAACATTCCAAATTCGGTACTGCATCCAGTTCAATAGTTTGATCTCCGTTCGACCGAATAACAAGTTTTTTGAGGCAGACAAGATTGGAAACCTTAAACTTTGAATTGGGGTTGTAGGAACTAGGATAATCAATCGTGAGAAACTCAATTAAAGGGCATCCTCTAATTATATCCTCAAAAACCCCTTCTTCCATGGCTACTGAAGAAAGAGTGAGGCTTTTGAGCTTAGGCCACATTATCATGCTCTCACCTGGCTTCTGCAAACTGCCAAATTTCAATTCTAACCGCACCAGTGATTCAGCTTCAAAAACATGTTTGGGTAAAAAATATATGTGATGCATATAAAGATTAAGGTTTTTGATACCCAGATTCTTGGTCGCAGCCAGTTCTATGCATTTATCAATTCGATTTCGATTAGCCTCAGACAAAATCGAAAAACACGTGAATCTGAAAGTGTCGAGATGGATGTTTTCCTCGTGGTACCTGGTAAGAGTGGAGAGCATATATTTGAGTTCTTGGTCGCCACGATCATTGTAACTACAGCTGTGAATTAGAACGGGACGTGTTTGGACCGCGGTCAAGAAAACCTTGGATACGAGGCTCAATCGAATCGCTTCTTTGTTAACGAGGCTTAGTTGAATCGCTGCTCTGTTAACGTTGGGGGGATTGTCGGAAAGCAAGTGAACATGGATGATGCGACGAAAAATATCCTCCGGGAGTTGTAATAACCGGCTTTCCATGATTTGCTATCTCTTGATTCTTGACAAGATGAGATAAACCCGTCACCTTTAAACTAATGAGATACTTATTAGGGTATGTTAATAATTAAGGATAAATATTAATATTTATAGAAATTAAAGGGATATTTTTGTGGAGTTGGAGATTGATCATAATTGAAGTTGTAAAAAGGAAGAAGTGAAGTAATTTCGGAATGTGATATATTTAGTGATCTAGTTAAATTTAGGTAGAATCTTTTGTAATTGGGACTCTTTTTGGTTATCTTAGTCAGTGTTTACGAGAGTTATTATGTAGATCAATTCAGTCCAGTTCAAGTCAATTCAGTCCAATTTAATGAAAATGTAATTTGATTAAATTCAGGTTAATTCAGTCAGGATGATTTTATTTTTTTGAATTAATTACCCAATGGTCCCATAAAATATCACTTTGTTTTCATTTGATCCCATAAAAATATTTCGTTTCTATTTGGTCCCGCAAAAATGTTCTTCGTCTCTATTTAGTCCTGAACTCAATATTGCTTTAAAGATCAGGGGCAATTTCGACATTTTATCATATAGTCAAAATCCCCAATTCACTTCGGACCTAGGTTTTGCCGTTTTCAACGGTATGGACTCCACTCGGGTTCAAAAAATACCAACTTCCTATCCAAATTACCTCCTGAACAGATATGGGTTTCGACACCGTGTCACCGGCGTTTTTCAGTTCAGTTTGTCATGACTCATCGTTTCTCAATCGGTTTGTAATTAAGTTTGTTGACCCATTGGCCTCTCAAAAACTCCTCTAGATAAGGACATGTTTTTTATCTATTTTTAATCAAAGTCAATGTTGACTTTAAACTACAATGTCGAAATTGCCCCTGATCTTTAGCGTTACATGTTTCCTATTTGACGGATTTTGATTTTAGGACTAAATAGAGACGAATAACATTTTTGCAGGACGAAATAGAAACAAAATATTTTTATGGGACAAAATAAAAACAAAGTGGCTTTTTATGGGACCATTGGGGTAATTAATTTTTTTTTTCAATACATCAATTTTCAGTTCAGTTTAATCTAGTTCAAATCATCTCATTTTAGTTCAGCATCAGGACCGTCCCCGACATTTTGGAGGCCCTGTACAAAAATAAAAATAAGACCCCTAATACATTAGTAAAAAAAATAAAGACTTTTTAAATAAATTATAAATAAGATTTTTTTTGGGTAATATATGATTGAGAGACAACTTGATTTATATAAGGAAAAATTAGACCGTTTAAGCATTTGTCAGATATGCCGTTAATTTTCATCATTTTGCGGTGAGCGGGAATGATTTCAGGGAATTGAATTTAGACGGTTTGGAAATTGAAAAATTAATAATAAATGATTTAGTTGGAAATTGAAACAAATAATGAAAAATAAACCATAAATATTAGGAAAGAGTAGAAAGTGGTGCAGATTTCTATGTGATTTCTGAAATTTGAATCAAAATATCATATTCTGAAAAATTAAAATTTAATTTTCCTATTAAAAATAAATTAATATACTATATATAAAATGTCCTCTAATAAAATTTTGGGGCCCCTCGGCTGAACCGGTTGTACGGGTTCAAGGCCGGCCCTGTTCAGCATGAAATAAACTCTAGGAAACAGAGCCTCATTTCATCTTTGAATCTCCTCATTGCACTTTAGAGTTGGGGCTTTGTCTTCTTGCAACAAAAAGTTGTGAAGACTGGTTGTTGTTTGCATTGTTTTTTTCTTCTAACGAACGTTACCAAAGCTATTGAATTATCCTCGACAGATTTCGGTACCATGAATTTGCTTTTGTACTTATTTAAAACAATGTATTTGACAAATTTATTTAATTTATGAATGTACATTCATAGAATGTGCCTTGGAACTTGTTTTTGTGATTTATATTTCATCTCTAACTTATATCCAATGTAACTAGTACATTGGACTTGAAAGTTTAAATCATACACATAAGAACCTCTTTAAATTAATAAATTATTAATTTATCAATATAATAATTCGATTCCAGTGTTATTAATTTATCATAAATCACGCTAAACTAATAAAATATTCCGATTCCAATGTTATTAATTTATAAAGGTTTTACAGTATGAACACATTACATAATTAAAATTAAAATATTTAAAATATTAATAACTAAATAATTTATGAGTCAATCATGATAGTCAAAGACCACTTACACAACCATTCTTAAATGGATTTTATGCTTTAGGCTTTGCTTGAAGAATCATAAACTCCACCCGAAAACCATCCTCACCAGAATCCCGGTCGCCGCGACCTCCCAAACCTTACCTGAAAACTGATGAATCCCTCTCGGTTTTGATGATTTAAAGTTCCTTTTGTGTTTTGGGTATCATCCGAATCCCTTTCAGATTTGGTTTTTAAGTTATATGTGTATATATATCCATATGTTCATGTATATGTGTAGTATCTTAAAGTTGTGATTTTTTTGTGATTCTTTTTGATACCATGGAACTGATATGTGTGGAAGTTTTGATCAAAGTAATGATTTTGGTTGCAATAATCATCATGTGTGTGAGATTGATGATACTGTGTATGAGATTATGATGAGGATAGATTCTTGCAACCTTTTCAAGTGTGTTCTTGTTTCCAAGGATCGGCTTTCCATACCTTATAATTACTATTTATAACCTTATAGATATATTAACGAAATGGTGCCAATTAACGGGAACCAATTTTAACTTACATCAAATTAGATTGAATTGAGTTTAATGAGATTTCATATATAATTGATAATAAAGTATTTAGAAGGTGAATTTGTGAAATAATTGTCTATTATGATCATAATCAGCCACCTTCAAATAAAATGAAATTCCATTAAATTACAATAGAAAGTTGTAACATCCGCGCATGATCATGATAATCAATCTCCACCACACGATCAAAATATGTCGAGGACCTCAGCAATCGAACGGTTGCATAGTGGACAAGAACCTCGATTCAACCACAGCTCCCGCGAACAAACCCGGCAAAAAGTGTGTCCACATGGGATGAACGCCGCGCCCTTTTTCCTTCCCATGCACACGCAGCACACAGAGTCATTTCCCGTCCCTCCTTTCTCCGCGTCCGCATCATCGCAGCCGTCCGTTTGTTCTAGCAGCTTCATCAACGACACCCGCAGTGGCGTACGGATTTCACTCGGTGCTCCCGCACCCACCAAATCACCGCCGCTAAACGACGGCCTAGTTGGACTTCGAATAAGCCCGTTGACCTCTTGTGCCGACCTGAATTCCCGCTCCGCCGCCAGCGCCGCCGCCAAATTCATCCCGGAAGATACCGGAGCTACTGATCCTTCTCCTCCACCTCCGCCGCCGCACGCCGGCGTTGACCCACTCTCCGAAACAATTCCACCGCCGTTTAAAATCTCCACCACCGGGGAACCACCGCCCGCCTCCTCTCCACCACCACTACCACCACCACCAACGTCATCAAGAACATCATCGCTCACGGCCATATCTCCGGCGGGCCCGAAACCCCAGGTGGCGCCACAACATCCGTTAAATCCCAACCGTATTCTGAAAGTCTTCCTCCGTAACAAACGATCGGAGCCGCCGTCCATATTCTCTCTCAGTAAATCCACCAGCGTCGCCGTCGCAGTGGCGGTGGCTCCGCCTCTTCCTCCACCCTGCAATCCTAAACTAAAACCCATAATTTCACCAACGTGAGCCATTTTTCCCAGAAACTTAGAAGAAGAAAAAACACGCACACACACAGTTACTCAGATAAAATGGTATTATAGGATGGAGAAAAACAGAGGCGTTAATTTAAGCATGGAACTCACGTGTTAATTAAAAGCAGAGGTCGGATTTACGCAGCGGCGCCAGAATCACAAGAACATAAATATAGAAGGCGGCAATGCCATAAAAATGGAGTATATATTCAAAAAAAAAAAAAAAAGTGGGGTTTTCTTCGTGATGTCATTTGAAGAAGTTGATAAGATGAGAGTTTTTGTTTTATTGTTTTTTGCATTGAAAAAATTGCATGAGACAAAATAAAAAATGGAAGAAGAAGACATTTGGCAATATTCTACGGTTGGAATAATAGTTTGGTGGCGGGTTGTTATTGGATCAAGTAACTTAATTTGGTATAATTTGTAATAATTCACAAATACACCAACTATTTAAGTCTATGAACAAAGTAGAGTAGAGAGGTTAGTTGATCAAATAAAGTACATAACTATTCAAATAAAATGTTTTGTTTTTATAACTATAATAGTAGTATACTTATTTTCAGTTAGTTGTTTTTTTTATAATGAGTTTGTTGTAACTAATTTAACCATGTTTTCTAGAATTTATTTGTAGATAAATTTAGTTTAGTGTAGTTCAGTTCAGCAGAAAATAAGTTCCAGAGAATCGGGGTCATGCTGAAATAATCACGTAGAATGTCTACTTGTCATGAGATTACATATAAATTGCCTAGCGCACATATGATTTTTTTTTTTTTACATTTTTCTAAAATAATGTATTAACAATTTTTTAAAATTTTTAGAAATAATTGTTGAAATGCAAAATGTCTCAAAAATTGGCCGTTGAAAAATCAATATTATAACCTAAATCAAATAATTTAAAAAAAATTAAAGAATTGTCATGGGGAATTGCCGGCCATGAATTGTCCCATAACGGAGGCCAAAATTCATGGGGATGATGCACTGACCGAGGTTCACCACATGGCAGCCGCTGCTTCTATACGTCCAGTCTCATAAAAGGAACATACTGCTAATCCACTTTTAAGGTTTGGGATTAACGTTAATGATATTATGATACGATATGACTTGTTCTTCAACGTTAAAAACTGTTGAAAATTTTGTACAAACTAATAAATTTGTTATATTTTAAACTAAAATACAGTAAAAATATGACTTACTATAAACAGCAACTTCATGTTTTTGTTTATTTCTACATTTTAAATTTAGTGAGTCATAGACCCTGTTTACTAGAGCTTATTTCTTGATGTACTGAACTGAACTGAACTGAATTAAATTGAACTGAACTGAACTGAATTGAACTGAACTGAAGTGAAAATTGATGTATTGGAAAATGGAATCACCATGACTGAATTAACCTGAATTTCATCAAATTGCATTTTCACTGAACTGAACTGAACTGAACTGAATTGAATTGATCTGAACTGAACTGAACTGATCTACGGATAAGCTCTGGTAAACAGGGCCATAATCCTTTCATAATAGTATGATATCAAATTAAAAAGCTCTTACAATGATTTCTGATTATATGATGTCAATTTAAAATGCTGAAGAATGGGTATAGAAAAAGTCTAGAGGATGACGAATTTATAATCCAGTTTGGTAAAGTAGCTGAACAAGGAGCGAACAAATTAATCCATTGACTTTTATTTATTAATTTATCACTAACTAATTACAACTCTACACGTTGTCTTTGAAAAAGTTAAAATAAGATCTCACTCCATCCTGACTTGTTTGCACTATTGCACGGAAAGTCCTCCATCACAATATTCTCTCATCATGGTCCTCATATTAGGCCATCCACACAAAATGACCCCAAAATTATGAATGTATTAAAAAAACAATTGGTCAACTATAACAAAACATTTTTTTTAACTAAAACAAAACTTTTATTCTGAACTGAACTAAATCAAACTGAACCAAACCTAATTAAGTTTCATTAGCCAGTTTTTCCAATAATGATCCACTGAGTTCTACCTCTTTGATGAAATTGTACTCTGCATTGCAAGAAACAATGAATTTGTTCTTCCTAACATCATCATCATCAACCTTGAACAGCTCCATAAATGTGTCTCGATCGGATACTTGAGGCGGCTCCAAAACTCGGTGCCACTCACCCGCCATCATTTCAACACGTGTCACATTCCGCATTAAGTTGTTCATCAGATGATCAGAGCAGTAACTTTTGCATATACGATGTCAGAATGAGATGATTTCAGTGGCATCGGAACCATCTTGACGAGCTCTATCCCCTAGTGGATTACATAATCATCCACCGCCGTTTCGTTTTTCGATTTGAGGCCGTTTAGGCCCTCAAAAATACCTTTTTCAATTTTCGGGTTTTCTTTATTTCTGAATTCTCATTTTTACCCTCTTGGGGTTATGTTTTACTATTTAAAACATTCTATAATGTTTGAAAGATTATCTTTTACAATAAAATTCTAAGAAAACTTACTCTCGTTTACGAGAAACTTACCTTTGGTAATTCACAGTCTTTCCAATCCAGAATCATTCTTATCCGGCCTCTGAGGTTGAAAAATCAATAGGATTCCATCTAGGAATTTTGTAGCAAAGGGTAAAGAATCTCCACCGACATCCTGTACGGTAAGATCTCGAATGATTCCAGGGAAGGAGGAAGAAGATTCCTGGGCACGTGCTTCAAAACTGATGATTGGGCGAACACTTTTGAAACAAACGTGGATTGAAGCTTCGCCCATGTTCACTGCAACAAAGAATTCCTTCAGTTTCATGAGGAACGACGAGGTTTTCTTGCTGTCATTGTCAATCCATATCCTAAACGTGGTGCAACAAGTCCATCCGCATGAGTTACCTGCAAGCGATAACTTGGGAACAACGTTGTTGTAGTAGTAGTAGTTATAGCGAACAATGTTAGGCACATCAAAACTCGCCTCATGCGATTCATACAAGTACGTCATCTCTATTTTCTTGAGGGATGGGCTTGATATATTCATCTTCTCCAAGGTCATAGACGAAAGATTTAACTCTTCAAGGACTGAAAATTGATGTGCCAAGTTGACGAGAAAATAGTCGAACTGGCCACAAACTACAGAACCTCAATTCTAACTGCACCACTGCACCAGTGTCCAGTGATTCAACTTTAATAACGGGTTCGGGCAAATGATAATAGTCGAACATTGACAGGCTAAGGTTCTTGAGTCCCATGTTCTTGGCCGCTGCCAGGCCGATGCATTGATTTGCTAAGGTTTCCGAAAAACGAGAACCGCCGAATCTAAAAGTGTCGAGATGGATGTTTTGATCGAGGTACCTGTAGAGAGTGGAGATCACATATATTCGAGTTCTCGCACTCGCACACATGATACATGTTCGGAAACCAGAACGGGACGACTTTTCATGGCGGTCAACAACTCCTTGGATAATAGGCCGAATCGAAACTCTTGTTTGTTGGTGATGGTGGGATCGCAGAGAATGTGATTACAGATGATGCGATGAACAATGTGTAAGCATAATTTTACATGACATAATTGTCCCTAGGATCTTTAAACATCATATCCAATCACATAATAGAAGGTTTGCAGAATTATTTACCTTTACTCATTGTAGCGGAGAGCTTGATGTTCTGCTGCGAGCCTTGTGTAGGAGTTCAGGTTTCTCTCCCCTTGCCTATGAACCTTATGTGTTGTGAATCGGCAGCCATCAAATTCATCAGGATGTTGCTCATAAGGATTCGTCATAAGTTTGCAGTAAGGATATATTTTCAATGGAACAAACACATCAATTTATAGGTGGAGAGAGGACCTAAATCCTCATTAAGTTTCCGTAAAATTAATCTCAACCGTCCATCAAAGTAGAGATTTCTAGGAAATATTCTTTTATACTTAATTTAATAAGTCACCAAATATATCATGGAATAGCAATATTCCAATCAGAAAACGGATTAATATAAGACCACATAATAGGAAAGAAATAATTTTCTTACACAATGTCGTCCAGGAGTTTTGATATTAAAGCATCCATCAACTGCCGTAACAATGGGGTAGCCCTAGCCCTGTTTATATAATATGTTAATATTGTACAAGAACCTAGCTTTTTTTTGAAAAATGTAATGCTTTCATTCAACTTTAAGGTTTTGGAAATCGTCCAGAAACGAATGATAGGAAACTCGGGTGAGTTCCAAGAGTACTCATACAATAAGGATACAAAATAATTAGAATATTTAATCATAAACTTTAATTACCATAATTAATAATAATTATAATTAATAATGGAAAATTCTATTCCAATAAAAATCAGTTCAAATCACTGGTAGTTAGTTTAGTTCAATTCAATTAAATTTATTCAAATTTGACTAAGTTCAATTGAAATTCATTCATTTTAATTTAGTTTAATATAAATTAAACTAAAAATTCATTTTAATTTGACTAAGTTCAATTGAAATTCATTTTAATTTAGTTTAATAAAAAATTAGTTTAATTTAGTTCAATTGATTCTTTTATATTGGTACTTTACTATTCATCATAATTTGTTGCATATTTGATCATAAATTTAAAATTGTAAATAAATGTGATATAGTTATATGGATTCTTCTTAACATATATCTTTAAATATCAAAAATTTAAATTTAATTAATATATGAATCTAAAATTATTGATGGTCAAACTTTAAATTATTATTTTGATTTCGTCCACAACTCATTAGTCCAAAGAACTCATAATAGGGGAGTACTACATTTGTCAAACTTTAAATTATTATTTTGATTTCGTCCACAACTCATTATTCCAAAGAACTCATAATAGGGGAGTACTACATTTGGTTATGTTTTAGAGTGATTTTACAAAGGCCCCAATATTTTTGAAACTGTCAATCTGACCCTATCAAAATTAAATGTTTAAAATTTTCCCTGAATCCATAAAATTGGTGATAAAAGACAGGTTCTGAACAGGTATATAACTAAAGTTATTAATATTCACCGTTACTATAAGTTAAATAGTATTTTGGTCGAAATGAAGGGTTTCAATATAAGAAAATGAGAGGGAGTGAAAAAACGTTTGTGAACGAGGAGATATTTTTCTTAGGATCCATCACAAAAGGTTTGCTAAAAATGGAATGAAATAAAGTACTCATTCTTCCACCAAAAACTCAAAATAGGTAACAAAACGTTTGTGAACGAGAAGATATTTTTCTTAGGATCCCAATCACAAAAAGTTTGCTATAAATGGAATGGAATAAAATGCAAAGCAAATTTTGCTATCAGTATGATTTAAACAAAACAAGAACACATTTTTCTATCGCTTTTATTAATTTATTTTTAAGAACTTCGATAATCGACTTTGATTCACAATATAACAAGGCTTATAAAGCATCTATGACTTTTCTTTTTCTTTTTCTCCTTTTTAGCATTTGAGTTAAAAACCCAATATTAAGATAAATAAATTTCTCCAAACAACAAAAATGCTGGTAGACTGGAAATTTCTCTTGGAAGATAATCTCGCATTTTTTATATAAAAATAAAACAATGACACGAATTATTATGATATGAACAAACAACTATGTACCTCATAAAAAACCCCACGTGTTCAACCTTCAATTACATAAAAACAAGCGTTGGAAATCCCAAGATACTCCCTACAAGTTACGATTAGACGGCACCCAAACACGAGGATAATTAAGTCATTTAGCTACTACATATAGAACACACCGCGCCAACACTCGCTTTTTTTTGACCAACACTCGCTGCTTTAATACAACTGAATTTCAGACTTTCAGTTCTTCACGTTTTCATTTCAATTTCTTGCCAAATTTCTGTTTATCTCTGCTTCAAATCCCTACCAAAAATGGCGTCAATCACCTCTTTCATCCAATTTCTCCCGAGCCCACTCCAAAAAGCCCCAAACAGCACAAAAATTGCCAATCGTCCGGTGAATTTCGGGAATTTCCGGCCGAAAGTGCCGTTTTTGATCCAGAGATCCTCAAAGAATCGGTTGACTTTTGTGGCCCGGGCGGAGTTAGAAGACGAGTGGGGCCCAGAGCCGGGATCCGGCGGCGGGGTTACGGCGGCGGTGGAGGAGAAGACGGCGGCGAAGGAGCCAGCGGAGATTGGTGACTTGAAGAAGCGTTTGGTGGCGGCGTTCTACGGGACGAACAGGGGGCTGAGCGCCACCAGCGAGACACGGGCGGAGGTGGTGGAGCTGATCACTCAGCTGGAGGCGAAGAACCCTACTCCGGCGCCCACGGAGGCGTTGACTAAGCTCAACGGCAAGTGGATTCTTGCGTAAGTTCTGACCTTTCGTTTAATGCCCGCAAGGTGTTTGTATTTATGACTCACGTTGTACTTGTACAGAAGATGAAGTTTAAGGCTTTTTTTGTATGACATGTTGAGTAGAATTTGGACAACACTCATGTTGAGATGAAGAAATCGATTTAAAATGTTGCATATGTTGTGGTAAAGGATGAAATTTTTGTGTAACTTAGAGTGTTTTGCACAACAAAGTTTTCACCACCTTCAAAGAACTTGATTGATCTTTAATGTTATTTAAATATGTTATAGTATGTAAAAAGCCACCATTTTGTTAGGACGAGGATGAATTAACCTGTCATTTGAATTTCATTGTCGAAATCTGCTGAATTTAACGTATCAGTAAATCCTGTTCTGTTGTGCTACTATACTAGCCAATCCATCACTCATGGATCATGCAGCAACATATATGTTTCGCAAGATATGATATTGAGGATTGCCAATTTTGTTGTTGTGCTGCAGTTACACTTCTTTCATCGGTCTGTTTCCGCTGTTGTCGAGGGGAGTTGTACCTTTGGTGAAAGTTGAGGAGATATCACAGACCATTGATTCCGAGAATTTCAGCGTCCAGAATTGCGTCCTGTTTTCAGGGCCATTGGCCAGCACCACCATCACAACCAATGCCAAGTTTGAAATCCGCAGTCCCAAAAGAGTTCAGGTTACGTATATTACCTATTGTTCCGTTTCATTTGCCAATTATTGAAGGGTTTCGAAGCATGATCATATTGAAATCGAGTAATTTGTCAATAATGTTTCTTACCTGGCAATATCATTGATTTTCAAGTGACATCTTCCTATTTCGAAGCATGAATGAAATAGATTAGTTTTGTCAATAGCGTTTTCTCATTTCTGTTCTTGAAATATCTGCCATTATCACCATTTCTTCAGTGATGATGCTAAAATTTGAAGGTTCTGTGGTTTTGGTTGGTTTCAGATAAAGATCGAAGAGGGCATTATCGGGACTCCACAGCTGACAGACTCCATCGAGGTGCCAGAATCAGTGGAGATTCTGGGGCAAAAGGTCGATCTTGCCCCATTCAAAGGCTTGTTCACTTCTGTCCAGGACACGGCATCCTCGGTTGTCAAGTCCATTTCCAGCCGGCCTCCGCTCAAGTTCTCTCTCGCGAATAGGAACGCAGAGTCGTGGCTTCTCACCACGTACCTCGATGACGAGCTTCGCATTTCCAGGGGCGATGGAGGCAGCATCTTCGTGCTCATCAAGGAAGGCAACTCCCTTCTGTTGCCTTGAAAGACAGCGGTGATGTTTCTTATACATAACTATACTCTTCTGATATATCTATACTTCACTCACCTATAGTACTATGTAAATTGGATGTTCTTAGCTACAAATAATGTATGATTACTCGACCTACGAGTTTTCAACTTTTACCTGTGTAATGAGTATGTTGAAAGTATATATTGAGCACTATATTTCAACTTTTACTAGTTATGATTCATATTAGTCCTGAATCAGTGATCAATTCTGAGATAAGTTGGAACAAAAAGAAGATGATCAATATATATATCTGGATCTTGAAACCTTAAAACTAGCTATAACTACAAATGGAGTAGTTATGTCTTCTATTCATGTTTGGCTTACAAGACAGGAATAAATCGGTACAAACTTCGTAAAATACCTCAAGTATAACACCGTGAACCTCATCGGAATTCATGGAAACGTAGTAGTTCAAGAGCCGGCGAAGATCCCGAGGCTCGTGAATCCTGTTAGCAGTGATCATCTGCTCAATGGAAACCTTAAAATCCTGCCTAGGATCATAAGACGACTTCTCCATAGCCATCATCACCACAAACTTAGCCCCTCCTCGGCGATGATGATCATGATGATGGCTTCTTCTTGGTCTCTGCTGCCTCTCTTTGATCATCTGGTCTAGCCTCTCCTGGACCATGGCGTGAGCCAGGCTCGATATCGTCGGATAACGCTCGCTTTCGGGCTCAGCCGAGGACGACGGTGAAAAGCTCGGCCTGCAATTGCAGCACAGGGATTTGCATGATCCGAGGGCTCGAGCTGGCTTGTTTCCTCTGCTTTGCATTGCTGTTGGGGCATTTGAAGAGGAAGTTTTTCAAGGTTAAGGAATGGTTTATGGGAATAGTTAAGCAAGTGGGACGCACTAATTGTGATTATGTCGATATGTAACTCAAAGGTATTCCCCCACCTAGGATGGTTAAAGTGGCACATGTTGTGGAAAGAAGATGATTTCTGGTATCGAGAAGGTCTCCCGTGAGACTAGTGTCAAAATGTTGATATTTTCATTTTTAAGTAGTATGATTTTTTACATGTTAAGTATGATAATTTGATGTATTATTGTTGATATTTTTACTTTCATGTCTGATCTTCTAACTTTTAAGACTGACCTTTTACGTATTAAGCATGAATTTTTTTCGCAGTTTTTTAGAATGATATTATAGTCTCTTATAAAATTGTCTCCACTTATATTTGAACTTGCTACTTTATCATATCATCATACTTCAACTAATGATGGAAAATGATTAGACATAAACATGTTCATGAACAAGAAAATAGATTATTGGTTTTGTATATAAGTAGCAAGTATGATAAAGTGACCTTGTCGGGCTTTGGGGTTAAAGAAAGTGTGAGCATGCTTAGTGTTATTCTACAGTAACCATTTCTTCTTGCCTTTCATCTCCACTTTAAAGTTTAAAAAATGAACTAAATCTTGATAGAGATATCACAGCTAATGGGAAATTACACTTTAAGTTTTATATTCGTATTAAAGGCGGCTGTTTATAAACTTTTTTTATGAGGAAATTATTTTTCATTTATATTCTTCCCGGCCGGTTATAGTAATATTAAGAAGATACATGAGTTTTCTGTACATAAAAAATTGTAAAGTTGAAATGAGTTAAGAAAGTTGAATAAATTAAATAAATGTCAAATGAAACTAAACTTTAATAAATACAAATGACAAATATGAATAAAATATCATTGTTGTGTTCTTAAAGTTTCATTTATCAACAAAATTTATAAACAATAATTTTTGCTATTCAGATTCAGCGTTCCAGATCCACATTGCATAGTTTTCAAATGGGACTTATAGCCCAAACATTAGCTCGATCCAGTTTATACCCAAATGGTCCAAAAAACCCAATTCAACATAATGAATATGGGTATATCAACATTTTTTCATATGCATCAACATTTTCGCTCATCTTAATTTAATCTGCACACTTTAAACTTTGTTAATTCGCTCAAAAAGAAATTGTTGCTAGTAAAGCTATTACGAGTCAGGTAAACAATTTCAAATTAAATTTTATGTAATTTTAACTATAGTTTAACATGGAGTCGAGGGAGTATTAGCAAAATGTTTATATACAATGTAAGCAATTATATCCAATCTTACTATTATGGAAAATAGCACTATGCTGATAATAGAATGATAATCCCAAAACCAAAGGGAATAAATTCAAAAATTCATTGGAATATCCTTTTGACTTAAATGGACCAAAATTACCAGCAAAACCTTGTCCAAAACAAATGGCCCACCGCCAACAACTACATTTTGATACTATTTCCCAATTTCCACATTATTCCTCCCATAACTAATGTAAATTAAACTTTCATAGATCCATTAAAATGATGAGTTTGTATTATTAAAGGCATTGAAATCTATAAAATAATCAGTTTATTTATTTAAGGAATTTTTAAAAAAAGAGGAAAATAAAAAAGACATTGCGGCGAAAACAAAGCCGTAGTACCACTCTTCCTACTTCTACTCGCCACCTACTTAAATTTCTCCGTCGAAAGATCTAAACACTCTGAACTTCGTCGTTCTCCCCCAAATCTACTGCTCTGCTATCACCGGAATCCGATGGCCGCCGTCGCTGCTGCTTCTCTCCTCTCCAACGGCGGTTACACCACCGTCAAGCCCCTGAACACCGGCCGCTTCTCCTCCGTCTACAGCGAGGTTCAGAACAGCCGCCTCGATGAAACTCTCCCGCTCCCTTCCGTCCTCCAGAAACCCTTCCAGGTCGCCGACGGTCCTCCCAGCTCCGCCGCCGGAAATCCAGGTCCGGTATTTCTCCCGCATTCTGGTTTTCGCACCACTGTTTGTTAACTGATCAGCGTAGTGGATTTTTTTTTGCTTATGCTGTGGATGAAAATTTGAGAGTGTATATATGTGTTGCTAGTTTCGGATAAGTTGGATCTAAGCAATGATTATTGATTTGTTTTCGAATTGAAGTGTGATTGATTCAGTGAGTTTATGTTTATCATTAACTTCATCATGTTGAAAATTCTGTCAATATGTTGCTAACTTCTATTTTTGTTGCAGATGAGATTAAGAAGCTGTTTCCCAATGTGTTTGGACAGCCATCAGCAATTCTGGTTCCTAGTGAAACTGAAAATGTGGGACAGAGCTTGAAGGTTGGTGTGGTGCTATCAGGTGGTCAGGCTCCTGGAGGACACAATGTTATATCTGGAATCTATGGTAGGGATATTTTTCTGTTTGAATGGTTTGGGCTGTTTTTTGTGTGTCATGATGTTTGTATGCTTATTCATGTTTGTATGTTTGTATCCATCCGAAGATTACTTGCAAGACCGCTGCAAAGGAAGCACATTATATGGATTTAGGGGTGGACCTGCAGGAATCATGAAGTGTAAATATGTGGTGCTGGATTCGGAGTACATTTATCCATACAGGAATCAGGTATGAATGACCTTCAGTGTGTACTCTCTGTGTACTCTCTGACCGGAGTTTTATGTGAATTCCAACTGACAATGAACTCCATTTTGATTTTGAATTGCGTATCAGGGTGGATTTGATATGATTGCTAGTGGAAGAGACAAGATTGAGACTCCTGAGCAGGTTTGATTGGCTACTTTCTTTTGAGCCAAGCTCGACTTTTATTTTAGGTTGTAGTTGGTAGTTGTTAAGTCTTAGACTGATAGAGGATGGTGGTTGAACTTCATTTCAGTTTAAGCAAGCTGAAGAAACAGCATTAAAGCTTGACCTAGATGGACTTGTTGTGATTGGTGGTGACGACTCAAACACAAATGCATGCCTTTTAGCTGAAAACTTCAGGGGCAAAAATTTGAAAACCCGGGTCATTGGATGCCCAAAAACAATTGATGGTGATTTGAAATGCAAAGAGGTCCCAATCAGTTTTGGATTTGATACGGCTTGCAAGGTGATCATAGCTTAAACTGGAAACTGAATTACAATAAGTACTTTATTTCAAACACTTTCTAGGATGTACTGATATTTGTTGTACTATACAGTTCTCCAAAATATTTTTGATAATTTCAGAAGTGCAACTTATTGAATGTTTTCTTGATTTTTCAATGCAGATATATGCTGAGATGATTGGAAACGTTATGGTCGATGCTCGCTCAACTGGAAAGTACTACCACTGTAAGTAATTGCCCCCTTAAATTTAAGTCAGAGGTTTTCTGTTATTGCAAGATAAGATGACTGATTAAAATTTATACTCAACTTGATATGACAATGTCTTAATTTATTGGGGCTGGGGATTACAATTTAATACTCTCGTATGTTTTAAATTAAGAGTTTATTGCTGTAGATTTCTTTTCAAATCTGCATCTCTGTGTTTATTGACTGCTTCCATTTCTTATAGTTGTAAGACTTATGGGTCGTTCTGCTTCCCACATCACTCTGGAGTGTGCATTGCAAACCCATCCAAACATTACTCTTATTGGAGAAGAGGTACACAGACCTTCATTCACTATTCTTTCCAGTTCTGCATTTTGATGCCGATTACACTATAATGTTCATAGAGAGAAATCTGATGAAGAGACATTTTGATGTGGCTCTGAATCTGGCTCTAGAAAAGCAAAAGAAATCTCCCCTTCACTAGTTTTGTTTCTCATATGTTTCTGCACTCTTGACAATTGGACAGTAGGCGGCATAAATTAATCCAACCTCTGCCCATCACATAATTTGAAATATGCCCACCAAATTATGGCTGTGTTTTTCTTAGTAATCATCTGATTTTCCCTCTTAATGAAAACTGGTTGCAATATTTTTGTAGGTTGCAGCTAAGAAGCTGACTCTTAAAAGCGTCACAGACTATATTGCCGATATTATCGCCAAACGTGCAGAATCCGGATTTAATTATGGTGTGATACTCATTCCCGAAGGGTTGATTGATTTTATTCCTGAAGTAAGTACTATGAGTCTATGAGCTACTATAAATCAATTCCTGAAGTAGCCTTTCTTCTGTTTTTTTCTTTTCGAACCTCTCTCCTATGTTCATAGGCATACTTAGCCTTCATCTCTGTGGTGAATCCATACTCCGTAGGCTAATAACCGTTCTGCAAATTTCAGGTTCAGCAGCTCATATCTGAGCTTAATGAGATCCTGGCTCATGAAGTTGTGGATGAAGCTGGTGTTTGGAAAACGAAACTCACTGCCCAGTCCCTACAGCTATTTGAGATTTTACCTGCAGCGATTCAGGAACAGCTGATGCTTGAGAGAGATCCACACGGAAATGTCCAGGTGCTGACATGATTCTCTCTTTCACTATAACCTTGTTAAAAAATTGTGTTGTAAACAGTATTCTAAGTGGACTTCCTAATTTTATAGGTTGCCAAAATAGAGACAGAGAAAATGCTGATTCAAATGGTAGAAACTGAGTTGGAACAAAGGACAAAGGCTGGTTCTTACAAAGGGCAATTTAAAGGACAGTCACATTTTTTCGGGTAATTGTCAGTTTTTTCCTCCTGGCTGTTTAATAGATGACCGTAGTTTGTATAAAGGTGGCATAGCTCTTCCATTATTTACCTTGCATATTGTTACGAGGCCAAAGTTCAGTAATTTAAATTATTGGACTTTTCTGAATTTTGACCCCATAGGTATGAAGGAAGGTGTGGTTTGCCTTCCAGTTTTGACTCTACCTACTGCTACGCTCTGGGCTATGCTGCTGGTGCACTCCTTCAAAGTGGCAAGACAGGGTTGATATCATCTGTACGTACTGTTCATATTCATTTTTTTACTGCACATGATTGAACTTCATTCAGTTATGTGATATGTTGCAATTATTGCAAGCAGATAATCATTTGTTGGTTGTATTCCAGGTTGGAAACTTGTCTGCTCCAGTTGAAGACTGGACTGTTGGAGGAACGGCATTGACTTCACTAATGGACGTCGAGAGGAGACACGGTAAACTAACTACTGATTGCCAAATGCATAATGTTCCCATGAGCTTAGTTTCTATTCTCCTCTAAATTGCTAACATTCGCACAATTAAATTTCTTAGGTAAGTTCAAGCCTGTCATCAAGAAAGCAATGGTGGAACTTGATGGTGAGTCCTTTTTGTATGCTGGCTGGGCTTCATTCTATTACGTCCTTCATTATATAGTGCTTCAACCTCATTAATTTGTGTATGAAGAATGAATTAATATCAGATAAACTGTTACACGGCATTCATGTTCTTACATAATTCCCCTTGTTTGTTCAGCTGCACCATTTAAGAAATTCGCTTCTCTGCGAGACGATTGGGCAGTCAACAACAGATATGTTTCTCCTGGTACGATGTGGATTTTATCTCTATCGTCTTTTTTTACCTTACTATTCTTGCCTTTCACTTGTGACTTCTTCCATTTGCTCATCGGTTTTCATCTGAAAACAGGTCCCATTCAATTCGTTGGCCCGGTGGCTACCAAGGTCAATCATACATTACTGTTGGAACTTGGTGCCGAAGCCTAAGCTTCGACTGGAATGTCATTTGTAACCGTTGGAGAGTAGTACCGCGAGAAACCGAAAATCCGCACCCTTCATTTTACCCAGTTTGTTGCTTGATTTTCCGTGGATTTTTGTTGAGCTAGAGTAATAAACAATTTAGTGACTTTTCTCAAACTTGAATTCTCATTTCTGAAATATGAACTTTGCACCGTTTTGGAGGTTGAGAATGCGTAGTAGTATTCAGTATAAATGTTGTACGTTTGGTGGATCCCAGCAAATGTTTCGTGGTTTTGCCTTTTTCATAACTTCATAGTCGTCCTTATCTTAAATGCTTCAGCTTCGTCCCAATTAATTGCTCCGTTTTTGCAAATTCTGGGTCGGTAGATATGAATGTTCATAAGTTATTGCATGTGCAATGTAAAAGAGAGCCCAACCAAACTTGTACTCTACGTGTCTATCATCAGTGAACATCCAACTGCCTTGCCATTGTGATTTGGAATAAATAAATGAAAACGAGAGGTTTAGAAGTTATAAATTGCTAGTTATGGTTGGAGAATTTAATTTGAAAATTGAATTTTTTAAAAAATAAGCCGTCTGTTTGAAACATGCCATGTTTGTCTGAATTTTTCAATGTATCGATTCAGTTCAATGAAAATATAATCTGATTAAGTTTAGGTTAATTCAGTCATATTGATTTTTATTTTTTTCACTACATTTAGGCCCTTTTGCAAGAGTTTTTATGTAGTTCAGTTTTATTCAGTTCAGTGAAAATGTAATTTGATAAAATTCAGATTAATTCAGTCATGCTGATTCTTTTTTTCAATACATGAATTTTCACTTCAATTCAGTTCAATTTTGTTAAGTTCATCCAAAAATGAACTCTTGTAAAGTAGACTTAATTTTCACTTTATATCGGTTCAATCTAATTCAGTTCAATTCAATTTAGCCATAGAAATGACTGATCGATTAAATAGCTTGTGAGGATCGAGATGCCTAAAACAACTGTGACCATGTAGCTTTAACCAGAAACTTAGGCCACCTTGTGCTCCGAGCTCCTCCACCACATTAATCTACTTTTTTCAGCTCCATTTCCCAACCTCCACTTTCCTCTCTTAAAAAAACAAAAGGTTAATTCCGGTCAAAATCAGGTCCGGTCGATCCCAACCCGGTCCGACCGAATCCGGTTAACAGTACAACTAAACAAGAAATGTGGACTCAAAGTCAAAATGTATTATTTTTCAAGTTGGCAATTATAAATTTGATATTGACTTTCGATGTGAAATGACCCAAAAACAATCCTACGGTTTTTGACAATACGACTCATTCTTTCCCATTCCCACAAAAAACGTCACGGTTTTCAAAGCAATTACCTTTTTACACACATGGTGATTCTGGCGCCTAGCATGCTACAGCTGCAGGGTGAGATGTACAATGTCAATGTATTGTTTTCATCCCAGGAAAACGAAGAACAGAGACAAACATCAAGGGTTGAGACCAAAACATCAAGGGTAAAGGAGTTCATCCCATGCTGCAGTCTTTGGACCTTTGCAGTTTCTGATAGTATTAAATATGGTTGTTTGATGCCCAGGCATTATGTTATGTTCCCCCCTAACAATCATGTTGTACATAATTTTTCAATGAAATGTTTCATCTCACCCCTCGCCTTCAATTTTGTCAAGGTTGTTGTTGGAATATTGAGTTATTGATGTTAAAAGTGTCAATTAATCATCTAGAGCTACCAAAGATAATAATTCATAGTTGTTGATTGATCGACAAATGATTTACCACTCTTAATTAGTGATAAGTGATAACGGTGATGGAAGTGTAAATTTTGTAGTTTTTGTGATGTAGAATAGTTAAACCCATGAATTGAAAGTCCATTTGTTAAATGGCAAATGAATCACCGTAAACGATTCACTATTTTGTATTACGTGCGTCAACATCAAGTTTATGTCCACTGTACATACTTTGTTGTGCAGGATTTCCTCTATGTAATTACCATCGTCACTCGAATATCACAAATCAAAGTCTACTCCTAAAACCAAAATTTTACATGGTCCAACCCTCCAAAATCATTTTGGGAGGTGTGAAAAAACAAAGTACATGAAACCTTCACCATAAGAAATTTAATTTCTCAAATAATGGTATAGGTTTGAATATGATTCCATTATTATCCAAAAAAGTGATGCAACAATTCATAATCCCAATTGTCATTTCATTGAAGTGTATATCTCTCCAGCTAAAGATAATATCCTACCAAGAGGAAAAAAACAAAATAAAAATGAGACCTTAGTTTTGGAAGCATATGTTAAAAGCATATTTAGAGCCAAAATATACACAAAATTGAAAATACATACAAATTGCAAGCGTACGTGCGTGCGTGCCCAAACGTGAGGCTAACCAGAGTTGCCCCCCTCGACCCGAACCCCAATCTACAAGCTCTCGTGCGGTATATCACTTTTTGTCACACAAATAATTTTAATTTATATTTTAATCATTTTTAATTTATAATCATTTTTGTACTCATAAACCTACCGTATATACTTAAATAATATAATAATCGGATCTAATGGGTGTAGTTTGGACGTTGAATCTGGATTCCATGATTGGCAGACATCCACCAATTGCAATTTTTCCTCTGTTTTTTTAAGTATCATTACTTATATATATTTTTTGTATAAACTGTACTATATGAAATATTGTGTATAAATATATGAAAAATATCGATGAATAAATGTTCTCTTTTTATGATGTACTAAAGTTTTTTATTTTTTAGCCAAACAGATTTAAAGTGGAAACTATATTACTGTTGTTTCATAACTATACTACTGTTGTTTCACATGTGACATCAATCTCAATTTAAATCAAAGACAAATGTTAATTTTTACATTTTCATATCTGACATTTTACGCATTAAGTATGATCATTTAGTTTGTTATTAGCGATCTTCTCACTTTTATATCTGATATTTTACGCAATCATTCCAGAGAATTTGTTGTATATTATTATTACCATTATGGCAAATTCTCATTTGAGACCTGTCTCAAATGAGACCAAACATTATATGAGACTGCTATTGATTGAATTTATCGTTGGTGAGCTTTAAACCCGCCGATTTTCTTGATTGAATTTGTCGTTGGTGAAATTGACCAAGGAAATTGACCGAAACATCAAGCAAATTGAACGAAAGATCAAATTAACTGAAAAATCAAGGCAAAACAAAAATATTCAAGGACATTGATTGAAAGATCAAACAAACTGACTAAAAGATCAAGCAGAAACATTAAATGCTTATTTCCCTGCTCTTAGTCTCCACAAGGACAGGTCTCACCCAAGACTTTCTCTATTATTATTATTTGCTTAATTGGTTTCTGGGTGATGGAGACAAAAACAGCCGTGCATGCCTTTTAGCTGGACAGCCTGTGTGCTGTAATGGTCCTGTAATCAGTTCTCCATTTATTTTCACTTACATGCTAATTGTGATAAGTAAATGAATATTTTTTGCATAAATTGAATTATTGGTGGCAAGAACAAGAGGAACTATATTGAAGTGTGATATACTTCTCACTAAAATCACTAATCTCACTAACACCCTTTTAATAACACCCAGCAATATCAACTCGAATAATCAAAGTTTAAATCAGTGATTACACTTTCATAACTTTAAAGTACATGATTTCTTTACTAATTCTCCATTCTTTGATTTTGGTAACGCTTTTGTAATTCTATCTAAAATTTGATGGTGAAATGATCTTTCAAGTTTTACCTATGCAAACTCTTCAAGCTTAATTGTGAAAATAAGTTCTGATTTCAGCACTGAACAGTACATATTCTTTTGTCATATTATTGCAAAAATCGTTTGATTAGTGTCTCTACCATCTAAAGAGAAGAAAACAAACTCTTATCTTTCCATCACAGCTCACCCCAAAAAATCACAATCCTTCAATCCACGAACCATCATCATCTTTATAAGGACCCCCTCCATTTTTAGGGCTTGGACATTACCATTTATCTTCTTGTATGTTTTCGACTCATTTTCTTTCATACATTTTGATTTTTCCACTTTCATTCCATCATAAATCATAATAGTCGTTTTCTTCGATTTCCCCATATCTACTCTCTTAGATTTTTGCATGTACTGAATTCACGGGGTGAATTATCTTTGTTTTGTGACAACGACTATGAGAGATGATGACTTTGTTAAATGAGAAATTCTCGAGTTGAGAGCGATTTCAAATGATATCACTGAATAATCATACTTATCCCCTGTTTGCCAGAACTTATATGTAAATCTGTTCAGTTTAGTGAAAATGTAATTTGATGAAATTCAGGTTAATTCAGTCATGCTGGTTCCATATTTCAATACACTCATTTTTACTTCAGTTTAGTTTAGTTTAGTTCAGTTCAGTGCATCAAGAAATAAACTCTAGCAAATATTGCCTTAATCATAAAAAATTAATTTTGAAAGTGAGAAGATCAACAATAATACACTGAATGATCATGATTAATATGTAAAAGATCATGCTTCAAAGTGAAAACATCAAGATTTGTCCATGATCTCACAACAAATCCTTCTCTTGTTAAATAATTTATGAAAGTCATGCAAAAATAAAAAATTTCTATTTTTATTATTAGTTATTGTATTTATTTATTTATTTTGTATAGAGTTAAGGAGAAGAGTCCCTTTCCCAACTACTAACGTTATGGGTTTATTTTTCTTTTTGTTCTGATATTTTTATGTTTATTCCAAATATATAATAATTATTGCTGAAAATTTCATTTAAAATGAGAATGCAAATCTACCTCAAATTTCTATACTCTCCACGTGAATGTGATGACAAAATTTGAGACGCAACGAAACTTCTAAAAGTTTTTTTTAAAAAAAATTGTAAAAAGGAATTGAGGAGTATAAGTTTTTCAAGTTTCAATTAATGGTTGGAACATGGGCAACCCAACAACTGTTTTCTAATTTTTTGCCCTTGTATTTTCTTGCTATGGATAATATTTTGTGGACGCCACTGAATTATGTGACAAACAAGAAAGTGGAAATATATCTATGATGTAATGTAATAGAACCTTTTATTTCCGTGAAGCAAAAGATTTCTCAAAATTAAGTTGATAAAAAGATGAGTTAATTGCACTATGATTTGAGAAAGGCTTTCGCGAGGCATACTAAAAACTAGCCAATTGATGTTTAATAATATCATTAATTGATGTTATATTTGTTTAAATTGACTTTATGTAAAAGTTTTTTAATAATATTTACAGTTAGAGAGTCTATCGTCTAACCGTTAGACTGTTCCATAAGATAGTTTGTGCTGAGAATTTGACAAGTTTTACATTCATAGAACATAGAAGCTATTGGATCCAAAAGGCCAAAAATCCTCACATTTTAAATATTAGGACTAAAAACTGTATTTTTCAAAGTTGAGACCAAAAATCCATAATTCGACCATAATATGAGCCATATGAAACTATTTAGTCTAAAAGTGTATTTGTACAAGAGAATTTGGATCCAATCTAATTGAGAGGTGCCATGAATAATGAGCACTTGCACAATGCCATAGCCATAATGCAATGTTTGCAATCAATATTATGGCTTTTTTCTACCAAAATGTTATGACAAATTATATCAAAACATGACTTGACATCACCTACTTAATTTCTTGGGAGATATCAATCTCTATGTACTTGGTGATGCCCACCATTCACCTTCCAACTTGTAGATAATAGTTATGTTATCCCTCTATAACATGGCTTTATTTAGGGCACCAATATCATGTAATGTGAAACTTATTTTTTAATTTTTCTATTAAAAATATATTAATTAAATTAGTTATGGTGTTTCAATAGCCATTTTATGGACAACCATGAAAATGCATTTGCATGTTTTCATAATATTCTTTCTAAGTTTGTATTGATCACTCTTTTTTTCTTTTATGTAGTTGAACTAGTGCACATGTCTCAATATTAATCCTAACACATTTGCGGTGATTTTCGTTTACTAGCACGTAAATATCTATTTTATGGTTGGTTGTTTTAGTTCATGCAAACATTTTTTTCTCGATATATTAAAGAGAGTCCATTTAACCGTGAAAAATGGTGGACGTCCACTAACAATTATTGTTGGCTAGTTTATGATAATATGATTTCTGAAGGAGTTGGTAATGAGGCACTAAATCCCATCAAATATGAAGAATATGTAACATTGAGTCGGGTTTGGTGAATTAACTTGTCGATTCTTTAGTTGAAGTTGGAGGTGTGTTGCTAAAAGTTTGATTAAAGGTAAAAATTTACATACCTTTAATTTTAAACATCATTTGAAGGGGTCATTGAGAGAATTAAGTAGTAACAGTTTATAATTACTCACTTAACCTACCGATCAAGATAAAGAGAAGCATGATCATTCGTATTAACTATATTCACATTTAAATGTCAACATTAGTAAAAGTAATGATCATTTTTTAATCCTTGATACACTTAAGGTTTTAACTACAATTGAGATCATACTTGATGAACATTCCCACCTAAAATTAATGATTCATAATGTCAGCTACCTTCACTAAAATTATTCTTTTCTATAAATATTTTATTTTATTTTCACATGCAAGAGCAATCTCGCATTATGGATCAATTATTGTTGGAGATATCGGATTATGTTATTGTTATATTATTTTAATAATGACGATATGATATGAACAAATAGGTCAACCCTTCCAGTTCCAGGATCGATCCTCTCTATTCAAGGCCCTTGCCCGCTCTTCCCACCTTTAATCCGGTTAAATGATTATCCGGTTAAAATAAAAAATTGAATTTATCATACTACTTGAAATTCATGCATTTTTTCTATGGAAGCATTTCACTAATTTCAACCCATGTTTACAAAATGCTTGAGAAATGCATATTATGAAGCTTGTTTTACAAGCAGAGTGTATTTCTTGTTAAAGTGAATTGAGTAGAATTTTTTTTTTAAGAAAATCATTAAGGTCCTGGGAAAACGCCAAGAAGCGATTACAATGAGTGGAATTAACATCCAATTCGACTAGTCTATTACATAATAACCGAACTATATGGCAACAAGACTAATTATGTCTACCTAAATATAAATACTAAAGTGTACATTACATGTTAAAACTAGAAAAATATCAGTACTAAATTAAATTATACCATTTGATGAAAAATCGTGTTGAAGTGAATCTAAATAACGTTAAGCTAATTTTATTCTAAAAAAATAAAACATTCGCAAAATTTTAATGGTTCTATTTTTATGGCAGAATTAGGCCGTGTTTGCCTAAATTTTTCAGAGGATCAGTTCAGATTAGTTCAATTCAGTTGTTGGTTCAATTTAGCTCCATTCTATTTAGTGAAAATATAATTTGCTAAAATTCAGGTTAATTCAGTCATATTAATTCCTTTTTCAATAAATTAATTTTTACTTCACTTCAGTTTAGTTTAATGCATTTCCGTTCCGAAAAAATAACCTCAGCAATACAGGATTTAATGAGATCATACGTTGCGAAAGATAATTACAAATGAGACGTTGTGATTAGTGTTGTATTAAGAGTAGAATAATTCGTTTTAGGAGACAAATAATTAGTTTTGATTGGATTATAAGATGAGTTTGCAGCTTTTACTCCCCACATGGGAAATACGCTAACCACTGTCAGCACGTCACAAATCACATTTGTCATTTCTCAACATTCGTACATTCCACCAACAGTATTTAACGGATATTATATTTAACCACACACTTGAGCAATCCGGTTCAATCCGGTTCAACCACACCCCGGGTATACACGGCTCTCCCATCTATTGTAAATTTACTAAAACATACCTTGTATTATAGGCTTATACTGTAACAAATTTTCAATAGTTATGTTATTAATTTAAAAATCAAAATTAAATTAAATTTTCAGATTCTTTAGAAATTTAGTAATTAATGAGATTTTTAAATAGATATTTTTGGGTTTGTATATTATGTCATAATAGTAATAATTGTCACTTGTGAAATAATTGTCATTTCTAAACTAATAGTAAAATTTAATCAAAATTTGAACTCTATATAATTAGTGAGGTGATAAATAAATGAACTATTTGAAAGTGTTTATATAGAATTTGTTAAATATATGATTTTTAAAATCATATATAAGTTCAAACTAGTTGTAACGTAAATAAAATCATAAATGTATTTTCAAATTCACATTTCCAAATGATTTCCTCATCCTTAATTATTTTTGATATTCATTTATTTAGTTCCAATCCAGAACATAAATTTCCCAATTTTGAGAGGGACAAGTTTATCCTTATTAGCTCAGAAACAAACAATCCTCTCTATAAACTCACCACTATCTCTTTCCCATTCTCTCCTCCCCATAACTCTCGGGCCTTCCGCTCTGCACACAACCAACTCTCTCCCAAATCGGTTTATCTGTTCATCCCTGTAACAAACAATTCAATCCAATCTTTATGCATATGTTTGTATAATCATCTTTTACCAGAATTTCAGTTTCTTTACTCAGCATTTCTGAATCTCGCCATGATGGAGGAGCCGGAGCTGATGATGCCGACGCCAGTTCTCTCGCCGTGTAGCAGCGGCAGAAGGGGCCGGAGCAGCACTTCCAGTTCGCCGGAATTTGAGTTCTGGATGGTCGGGAACGGGAATCAGTCTTTTCCCCAGCCGAATCTTCTCTCCGCCGACGAGCTCTTCTCCGACGGAGTCCTCCTCCCTCTAGACCGACTCCAGGGCCATATTTCCGATGACGTATCCGATCAGAATGCATTAGAAAAGCCTGCCGAGCCAGAAGTTTCCGGGTCGGGTCAGCATCAGACCGGGTCGGATATCGCCGGAGATTCAGCGCGTGTGTCTGCGGCGCCGGCATTCTCATCGTCGAAGAGGTGGAAGGATATTTTTAAGATTAATGGTGATCGGAGAAGCTCCAAGGACAATATCGGAAATGCAGAGATTACGAAAAAGAAGAAAGAAAAGAAAATTGGCGGCGGAGGAGGTGGCGGGCATGGGGTGAGCGCGGCGGAGCTAAACATTAACATTTGGCCGTTTTCGAGGAGCAGATCCGCCGGCAACGGCGGAAGCAGGCCTCGGGTCTCATCCGGGTCGACCCGGAAAGTCAGCAGCGCGCCTTGCTCCAGGAGCAACTCTTCCAGCGAGTCAAAGTCAAACCGAAAATGGCCGAGCAGTCCGAGTCGAGCCGGGGTCCATTTAGGCCGGAGCAGCCCGGTTTGGCAGGTCCGGCCCCGTTCAACCGTCGCCGGCACTACCTCTCCGGCCAAAATCGCCACAGTAACAAGTAACGGTGACACCGCCGTGAAGAATGTCGAAAAGGTTCCCAAAAAAGACGTCAGCGAAGTTCGCCGGAAAGTCTCGCCGGTGCCCTCTGCCGGAGGTCCCGGTGGGGCGAAAGCCAAGGCTCTTACGCTGAACGTTCCGATGTGTATCGGGTACCGGCACCACATGAGCTGTAGGAGCGATGAGAATGGGTCCCTGAGCGTGGTGGGTGACGGCGGCGAAGGTGGTGGCTCCGACGAAGGGGTACGTGGCAGCAATTTATTCAATATCCGTAGCCTGTTTACCAAGAGAGTGCATTGAATAAATTCACTTTCCCGAGTTTATTGCACGTCAGTAGTAGCAGTATCCCTTTATTTAAATCGCCCCTTTTTATTTTCACGTCTTTTTTGTAATTTTAGTACTTTATATAGGTATTGTAATTACTAACTAGAAATTCCCATTTTCTATTGTGTAGAATTATCAATATGAAGAGTTGTATTATCTAGTTCTTTAAAATTTTGAATTCATTTTAGTGAGGTTGTTGAGAGAATTTTGACGAATATTCTGCCATGGGAACAAATATGTGGAAGATTATTTAATTTGGTTAAAAGAATAATAAGAATTCAAAGTTTGTTATTGAGCTCTCTATTTTATTTAATTTTTGATAGGCAACAAAATGAATGGATGATAATGTCCCAAGCGTTTTCTATAAATGGAACAAGATGGTCATAGTAAAACGTCCAAAAGAAGAATATAAGATATTCGTAGTAAATTTTTTATGGTCTGTCCAAGTTTCGACGTAAAAAGCAAGGCACGAAGTCAACTTGCTTTGCTCGCTATTAAAAAGTTAAAAGTGAAAAAACTTAACCTTCATCAATTAAAATTTCCACATAATGTAAGGACTAAAAATCTTATTAAAACATGGGTATCACGGATTTGAGATTTGAAATACTTTGTAAACATGGGATTCAGATTTTAGAATCAGAATCCAGAAATGTGGTTCGTCGGTAAAAATGGAGTTGAATTGCCTCAACTACTACTCTAAACGTCCTGCACGTAAACAGTAAAATTCTGGTTATATGTTATTAATGCAAATATATTGTTTTCAGAATATTTGTAACTCCACCCATGAATTCTATGACAAACATGAAACAGTAACATCACTGATGTTGTACCATGGACATGCTTATGGAGTCCGGCATATAGCCGTGAGTTTCATACCCGACATGATAAGATGAGTCAAGACTCGTTTCAATTAAACCCATTTTATTTAAAATTATTTTGATATAACCCGAATTGACACCTCTAAAGTTAAATATGATTTTCAGTTTTTCATATTGTTCAGACTCGTTTTCACTCATCATTTTTGAGTTCGAATCGAGTTTAATTCACGCTGGTTATAATCTTTTATACTTATCCTTTAGTAACGTTAATTACATCCGAAAATGATTTGTGGGATAGTTTCCGCAACTGAATAACCAGAACCGGAAATCGACTTTACACCGAATTGTTTGGTGATCCCTTTACCTTATTGATGCAACTTCCATATTCATCATCGCAATTATTTCTGATCCTATAGTAGATATTTATGGTTTTCATGACCTTGTTTCTAGATCTTTACTCTACGAAAACATTTCAGGTGTCATTGTTTAAAATGAATTAGTATTAAATTGAAAATAATATAGGCCATTAGACATGTCACAATCAAAATTGTAGGGAGGGGACTATAACTCTTAATTTGGAGTGTTTAAGAAGAAATTAAGGGCAATAATTAAGGAAGGGCGTGGTGGAGTTAGCATTAGTAATTTGTTTGGGAAGGGTGGGAAGAGAATAAGAAGTAAAAAATAATGGAGTGGCATGTGGGGAGGTGATGCAGACCAATCCTGACGGAAATGGTATTTCTCTTAAAAGAAAGGCCGTGACAAAGCATGACTAGCTCATCACATGAACATGATGGATTTTGTAATGAATGCCGAGAATGACCTTTGGCCCCTAACTTCTCCGGTCACATCCTTCCCACCCCCTCATTTACTACTCCCTCCAAACTTCTTTTCTAACTTCTATTTATGTTGTACTTGCTCATCCCTTTCAATTTGAATGACATAATACTATTTGTACAAACAAAATTGAGAGGATGAAATATGTGGTGAATAAGAGCCATATATTTCCAATTTCATGATCAAAAGTTTACATGTATAAAGGATGTTTTGGTCTAGAAAAGTTAATAATTTGAGATCAACCAGGTCTCTAAAACACGATTTATAAAAGTAAACACAAATTCAGAAATATGACGACACTTTTTTCAAACTCGTGATAGTTCAAGGCGCCTCAACAACTTACACATGAGTCAGGAGTTGATCTTCTGCCAGACAATGACTATATGAAGATCACAATTTAATATTATTGTATGATATTTTAAAACATGTCTTAAACAGAATATAAGTATACGTAAATATCAGAAATAAACACGTCTTAATATTTTATGATATTTAAAACATGTCTTAAACATAAATAATATCATACACCACATTCACATTTATAAAACATGAGGTTCCATACTTTTGTCTCCATGTAAATTGATTTCAAACTAGACTTTGTCAATACTCAATTTTTTTTACACTCAAAAAATCTATTTTTTTTTACACAAACGAAAAAAAGGCACTCCATCCATTTTTTAAAAATTACTAGTCTGTCCCAAGTTCCAACTGAAGTTACAAAGAGAGAAAGTACACAAATATTAAGGAATATAAGATGAGTGGATGTGAATTGATTTGAAAAATTAGTGAAAGAAATAAGTGGTAAGGATTTAAAGAAATAGATATAAAAGAAAAGTGTGCACCTCATGGTGGGACGGACTAATTAGAATAGTGTGCCGATCCTCCACCTTTTGAAAATTCATTTAGCCCCTGTTTGCCAGAGCTTATCTGTAGATCAGTTCAATTTAGTTAAGTTAAATTAAGTTCAGTGAAAATGTAATTTGATGAAATTCAGGTTAATTCAGTCATGCTGACTCCATTTTTCAATACATCTATTTTTACTTCAGTTCAGTTCAGTACATTAAAAAATAAGCTCTAGCAAACAGGAGGGCTCGATCTAATCTTAACACGGGCTTATAAACGTGCCCAATACTCAAGCCCAAATTTGCTTTAAGCACAAAGGCCTGCTTTAACAACAGGCTTGCGGGCTACGAAATCCGTCAGAACATAATCATTCAATTTTAAAAATAATTGTAAAACAAAAAAGCAAAACTTAAATAAAACAACCGCCGGAGACGGTGAAATATACTGATTACAGGCTTACAGCTTAATTTTCAGCAGTACCCGCCATGGCGACGGCGAGGCGTCTTTCCGCAGCACTAGCCACGTGTCGGTCAGCCTCCCGCTCCAAAACCCTCTCCTCTCCAGCTCCTCTTCTCCGGTCACCGGCAACTTCACGCTTTCTTCGATTCCCGCTCTTCAGCAGTAAGCTTCGCCACTTTCTTCCACGAGCTTTATCAGTTCAATTATGGAGTTATTTTGTAAATTAATCGTTGGAATTGCTTATTATGTAGCGGTTAATTTTACTCTTTTCCCCTTGATCATGCTTTTTACTGAGAAAGTTATTCTGATTGTATTTGTACTGACATTTTATGTGAAGGTTAATATGTTAATGGTGAATTGGTTTTAGTTTCGTTGCTATTGCTGTTGTTGTTTTTAATATTTTGATTCGATATTGTAGTAATCAGATGCTAAGCTTTCAAGGGATATTTGTATTCAGGAGTAACTGAAAATGGTGGATATGCAAATGCATCAGAAGGTTTTGCATCATCGGAGTCGCAAATGTATATCCCTGCCATGCTAGCTGGATTCTTCGGCTTTGGGTTTGTGGCTTATGCCGATGGTTCTGCTGAGGTGATTTTTTCATTCTTTTAAGAATGTTTGTGCTCATGTTAATCAACTGATATTATGTGTACTCGATGAAGTGTTTAATTAAAGTTAAACATCAACTGATTTATTTAGCGGCTTCACTTCCTACAGGATGCTTCTAATAGTCCCCTTCCACTTCCACCAGAGTCTTCCCCCATTCCAAGCCACAGTGATCTTGAGGAAACTGCCAAAGAAGTGAGGGTTCGGATTGAAGAGTTGATCAAGAGTAAAGGAATGGCTTATGGCTCTTATCCCCGATTTACTGTGGCCGTGAAGGGCCAAAAGGTTATTAACAATTTGATACCCATTTTTATTATATTACCTCGTGTGAATTGACACATTGACTTTGAAAATCGACATGTTTTTTTCTACAGTTTACTACATATTCTTACTCACTTGATAACTTGTTTACAGATTACGGTTAAATTCCAAGTACCTCCTGCATCTGAAATTCCCTTGTTGATAGCGAACATTGTCTCGAATCTTGGAGTCAAGGATGACAGTGGTTCTGGAGAAAATATGATGCTACGGGCTTGGGACAGGTTAATAAAGACTTGTTCTTTACGTTATTTGATGACTAGTCTAGAAAGTTTTGTTAACTTTCCCTGCTTGGTTGGCTAAATTTTCTATTTAGATTTTAGATCATTATCATGACAATGACCCTCTTTTAGTGGTGTGGCATGGCAGCTATCACTTGGCTACCCAAAAACTGAACATGATCAGAGTCACATACAAGCAGAGAATACCTCCCAGGAGGATATGTCAATTCTTATCTCCCGGCCTCTAATTGGTTCTAATAATGCAGTTAATAACTTTTCTCCTTTCTTCGTTTTAAAAAAGTCTTCAGATTACTGATACCTTCTCTTATTTTTTACGATAAACTAATTTATATGCGGTGGTGATTGATTTTCTAATCATGAAATCTGCAATGCGTGCAGGAAATTGAGTTCACGAAGTTAGGGATGTTTTCTCCTGACGAGCTTGAAGCTCTGGCATCTGTTTTACAAGTAGCCGGGAAGCAGAAGACTGTGGAAGGGAGATCAAGAAGTAATGTCTCTCAGTCAATTGACAAAACTGTTTCCAGTTTAGAAGCCATGGGAGTGAGAATTTTCGGACTTTCTGAGCCTAACAGTGATCCATCAAATTATGACATCTCATGGGACAATATTGCAGGGTATGATCAACAGAAAAGGTACGTGATAGGTGCAATTTGCTTTTTCTTCGTTTTTTCCCTCTTAATGTTTTTGTGATTTTGCATGTATATGCATGGAAATTCAATGGGTTGTTGCATTCACTGATACTACTTGGGGTAGTATATAATTATGTCAAATAGGTGAAGATAATCCAATGGAAAGAAAGAAGAAGGAGTATGTCATAGGACGTGTAATCAGCAGAGCATGGATATTTTTGCTTATGCATGGTTCCTGTCATGTCCTTACTATATGACCTTTATTAATATTCCTATTTGTTGGCACATAAGGGAAATTGAAGATACTGTATTGCTAGCTCTCCAACGGCCCGAAGTGTATGATGAAATTGCTCGTGGGACACGATGTAAGTTTGAGAGCAACAGGCCTAAAGCGGTACTTTTTGAAGGCCCACCAGGTTTTCCCTCTAAATTGATCTTTAGAGGAGTAGTTTTGTTTACACTTTAAATGCCGTCGTCTTCAGTTAAGAATTGAGCCCCCCACAATGGATATAAATGCTGCTGAATGCGCTGATCATAGTGTTTTTGTTTTGGGTTTGTTTCAGGAACTGGGAAAACGTCTTGTGCCCGTGTAATTGCTAACCAAGCGGTAGTCCCATTTATTGCTTTCTGAGGCTCTTTTAGATTCATTTTCTTTATCATATATTTAGATTCATCTTACTAAGCGTCAGTCCCATTTATTTTTTACATACATTCTTCTGCTTTGCTAGGGAGTTCCCTTGATGCACGTGCCACTTGAAGTTATCATGTCCAAATATTTTGGGGAAAGTGAACGATTACTGGGTAAAGTGTTTACACTCGCTAATGAGCTACCCAATGGTGCAATCATTTTCCTTGATGAGGTAATTTGAACAAAAGCGCATCTGGTCAATTTCATTTTATTTCTATATGGGTTTATGATAAGGCAATAGCTTTTCTTTTGTGGATTTTCAGGTTGACTCTTTTGCTGTCGCTCGTGATGGTGAAACACATGAAGCAACTCGTAGAGTTCTATCAGTTCTGCTGCGACAGGTGAAGTTCAATTTCATTTAGACGTCCAATATTTAATCGTTTTTCTGATCTGAGTTTTATTTCTATTCTTCTGTTCTATAGCACATCAATTTTTTAGTTTGCCTTTGTATGTAGTTACTAATTGTGGCTTTATGCTCGTATCAAATGTTTAAGTTCTCCTCTCATGTCATTTTAAATAAATTTTATTTGGTGGCTACTGAACCAAGCTCTCATTTCTTGTGGAATAATTTTCGAGCCCCTGCAGATTGACGGCTTTGAGCAGGACAAGAAAGTAGTAGTGGTTGCTGCAACCAATAGAAAAGAGGACCTTGACCCTGCTTTAATCAGGTGACAATTTATTCCCCTTCTTAAGCTTTATGAAACAAAGATGAACCTTCTACTGAGCTCATGACTCCAGTCTTGTGAATTATCTGGCAGTCGGTTTGATTGCATGATATACTTTGGCCTGCCGGATGAACAAACACGTTGCGAAATCGCTGCTCAGTATGCCAAGCACTTGACAAAAAATCAACTAGCTGAATTCGCTAAAATTACACAGAAGTAAGTTTTAACTTCTTTTATGATCTGAGAGGAGAGGAATTATGGAGAACGGTTTTCCACCTACTTTGATATCAATCGACCAAAGATATAAACTTTAGTACATGAAAATGACTATATTGAGGTATTGCTTGGTTAAAAATCACAGTATACAATATTTAGACTTTGTTCTGCAGGGTTAGTTTCTTATCCGTGAAGAGTTTTTACCACAGGTGATGAAATTTCACTTTTGACTGAATTTAGTTTCATATTTCAGCATGTCAGGTCGTGATATCAGGGATGTATGTCAGCAAGCTGAGCGTAGCTGGGCTTCTAAGGTACGAATACTTCAGGGAAACTAAAACTGCGCCATTGATGTTTCTCTGATGCTTCTTGTTAACCCCCTGCTTCTTCCTCTGCGTGACAGATTATACGCGGGAAAACAAACCAAAGTGATGGTGAAGAGAACCAATCGCTTCCACCATTTAAGGAATACATCACGAGTGCCATCCGGCGTAGGCGTGCTTTGCCCAGTGATGAAGGGAAAAATCAGCACCCTAATCGCGTCGGAAGAAAAAACCGATTTGATTATGTCTGAAGCTCATGTTTCTGATACGTTTCTTTTATTAGAAAGATTAGGAGCCTGTAAACCAAACTAAAGTATTTTGATCAAGATCAGAAAGATTATTGTATATATGTCATAGAGTTAAGAGAAAAACATTGACTTCACAAATCACACACTTATGATATAACCAGACGAGCAACTTCCTTGTTAATACTGTTGAAATCTTTCTTTTATATTTTCCAGCTCGAATTGCTTGAAAAATTAACTGAAAAAAACGATTACTAAACCAAACAATGTAACTGAAAAAAAGAAAGAAAACAGAAAGCTAAAACAGTGAGGAATTGAAATGTCAGCAAACATCAAACGAGAAATAGCGAGTTGGGGCGGTGGTGGCGGGCGGAGGGTGGCGGCGAACGGCGCAAATCCTCAAATTATTGCCCCTAAAGGCCAAAACACTGTAGTAATTTCATTGAGCACCTTTTTTAATGAAAAAAATTAGTGTATTTAAATCTTTAAAAAATTAATAAAGCTCCTAATAATTGACTTGTGGTTTCGGTCACTTGAGACTCTCGCGCTTTCCTTTCCTTGAAATCCATCGCGCAGGCGAAACGACGATGACGTCCCGGGACAAGAAACCCACCGGCAGTCGCCCCGGCAACGGCCGAATCCGGACGCTCTCCGACCTGAATCGGTCTTCCGACGGCAGGGACTCCGACAGCGACAGCGATGGCCCTTCCGAGTACTACACCGGCGGTGAAAAGAGGTTAAATTTCACTCCTCTCAACTAATCTGTTCATGAAATTCGATTGTGGTTATGAAATGAATTCGGAATTATATTGATTTGATTGAGTGTTAATTGTACTTAAAATTTGTGTATGATTGTTATGGTTTGATTACATGAAATTTGTGCATCATCATTGAGATTAATTGTTTGTTATTGAGTCATTGCATTCACACTGTAAGGGAGAGGCTTTTTGGATGCAGATTGAGAAAATAATGATTCTTTGAATGGAAAGATTTTGTTTTGTTTTGCTTAAGCTCACGAAAGTTGAAATAATCAGTGTTCTTAGAAGTAATAACTACCATAATTGTTTAAGATTCAGGAGCGAAAACGCAAATAACTGGAACTGAATCGATATTCGATATTGAGGTTTAGTTGGTTGAGCTGGAATGAAGATGAAAAATTGCTTTATGGTTCAATGTTATGCTGCAAGTTTATTGCTTTCTTTTGTGAAATCGGTTTCGAACTATAATGAACTGTTGTCTAACTTCTTTGCAGTGGGATGCTGGTTCAAGATCCATCAAAGGGTAATAAGAAGAAAGAAATAGACGCCATCTTTGCCCAAGCCAGGCAAACTGGTGCTGCCCAAGGTCCCATGGAAAGACCGTCTTCTAGCTCTTCGAGCTTCACAGGGACCGGAAGATCGCTGGCCGGTGATTCTGTGCAGCCTCCACTGCAGGAGGCCGAACCAATTATGCACGATCTTGTTTTCTGGAGAAACGGTTTCACTCTCGACAATGGACCTTTGAGGAGCATGGATGATCCCGACAATGCTGCCTTCCTTGCGGTGAGAGAACATACTGGACTAAGAATGGTTTAAATGTTGCTATGAATTTTCTTTGTGATGTGATATACTGTATACGTCGTTTCAGAGCATTAGTAAATCTGAATGCCCAGCAGAGCTGGATCCAAAATTGGGAAGGGGTGTCCCTGTGCATGTCAATCTTATTCGTAGAGAGGATGAAGATTACATTGTGAGTTCATGAATCATCATTTATCCTCGTCGTTATCTCACATATCGTCCATCTTTTTACTTGCTCGTATAAATGCGATCGTATAGATTTGTGTACTTGTTTGCTTTTGCAGGAGCCAGAGAAGCCATTCAAGGGCGTTGGCAGAACTCTCGGGAGCAACTCAGAAGCTCCTCAGCAGAACTCGACTAGCGTGGCTAATACCGCTTCTGCACCAGCAGCAGCAGGTCTGATTGTGGACAACTCTCTGCCTTCCACCTCCATTCAGCTCAGGCTGGCCGATGGAACTCGTCTTGTTGCACGCTTCAACCACCACCACACAGTCGGCCATATCCGGTCCTTCATCAATGCATCCAGACCAGGAGCAGCAAGGGCATACCAGCTGCAAACAGTCGGCTTCCCCCCCAAAGCTCTCACCGATGATTCTCAGACCATAGAGCAGGCAGGGCTAGCCAGTTCCGTGGTTATTCAGAAACTCTGATCAAGACGTGTTCATCGGGAAGATTGATTGCGAGAAAATTTACAGTTTTACTATCAATATTACATACTGTATTTTCATGCTACCTTGAGATTTACTGAGTTTATGAGAGAATGCATATTTGGTTTCAAAACTCTTTCTACTATGAATATGATGCAAGTTAAAGACAGTAACATTCCAATAGAACAGATGAAATGACCAACACCATATATTACTGATCTCGAATAAAGAGTTACTGCATATTACTGTCCATAAGGCCAATGGCAGTTACAAAACACAGCATAGCATTTTAATCTTCCATTATAAGATACTACTACAACAACAGCAGATGCAAAATCACCACAACTAAATATTACTATGATAAAGTAGTTTCATCAGAGCATTGCAGATGACATGTCCATAGGATAGGGATGCCCGAAAATCTCACTGAAGTAGTATGGAGGTTGGGCGGCGTCCATCACGACGAGCTGCATTTCATCCGATGGCTTCCAGTGCCTCTTCCTCTGGTTGATGAACCAGTTGTTGATCTGCTTCTGGTCCAAACCCGTCACCTCAGCAAGCGCGATTTTCTGCGACTCCTGTCATACATTAACACTCATATCAGTTACATATGTGTATATATGTATGTATATATAGTATGTGTGTTTGTCATGAATTGAGGATCATTTGGAGAAATCGAGGATTTACCGAAGGATAAGGCCATTTGTAATGCCTAGTCCACCACTCCATGAGTTGCTTCCTGGCTTCTTTGGGCAGCTTTCCCTTCTTCCTCTTCTTCATGAACTCCTGCTTCAGGCTGCCTAGGTATCCGCTGTACTTACGTAAGAGCTGACATTTGAGATCATGGTCTTCTGCTTCAGGGTTGATCGGGTGGTTGTTCATGTTCATGTCAGCATCCTCCTCCGAGGATCCATTCCTCTCCATAGCAGCCTCCTCAAAACCTGTCCAATCATTCGCATAAACAAAACAAGATCATATACACCAACACAGTTATGCATACATTGGAAGAAAACAAATTTAAACAATATCCTAAATCTTTACCAGTTTACAATCAGATTCTTATCACCATAAACCATAACAAGGGAATCTTTTCAAAGCATTAACTGGAAGATAGGAAAAGACCATAACAAACTTCTGACTAATCAGGGGTCAAATCGTTCTTTCAACAGATATTATTTTGAGTTAAGACAGATGATAAAAGATGTCTAATCTGGGAGACTTTAAACCCTAGTACAGATGCAAAGGTTAGCCTTTTGTTCTAGATATGTCTGCAGAAAATTTTCATTAATTAGTACATGCATTTTACTCTACTCAGTTCATAGGATACAGCCTTTTTTCATTATTACAGGCTGCATGAAATACCAACCTTAGGTCTAAATATTAAATGAATTAGCTACTTCTGGCATCACTGGAGATCAACAATGCCTTCAACTGGAAAAGGGCTTTAAGACATCGAGAAAGGAGCTAAAAGAAGTGCCATAAATAATCAACTAAACAAAAGAAAGTGTGTAAGAAGAACCCAGAAAAGTATAGTATTAAATTAGGACAAAACTGGTGAGAGACAGAAACCCAGCAAGAAACAAAAACAACTCACAGAACAATCAATAATGTAAGATCTGCTAAGAGTGAATGTTCTAACAACAAACAACAAACGTAAGAGAGAATTATTACCAGAAGAGTTATGATCAGAAGATGTAAGAGTGAGAGCTTTAAACTGGCACTCAATTGCAGAGAGGAAAAGCATGGCCTCTTTGAAGGGTTTCGTGAGTTCTTGCTCATACTTTGTCAGCATCTCACAGTACGCTTCCATGAACTGATCCAGACCCGGATCTTCCCCGATGCAGCTCATGCTGACCCGACCCATATTCGCCATCGTCGCACAAGCCTGCTCCAGCCTCGCCACCACCTCCGGCGGCGCTCCGACCTGCAAAAAAACCCACACCAAATACTCAAAAACTGCAACTTTTTCGAGAAATGCAAATTTCTGCAACTTAAAAATGCAGTTTTTACAAGAAATGTCAACTTCTGCAAAAACATGTTCAAACCTAGTTATGCAACTCAAATAAACTGTAATTAAACTGTTACAGACCTTTTGACAGCTGACGTAGGCGGCAAGGAGGCGGTTGTAGTGGGGATGAGCCATGATCTTCGCCTTGACAGAAGAGGAAGAAGAAGAGCTGCTTCCACCGTTGTTATTCTCCATGTAATAGCAGCCATCAACAACGTTGTTGCTGTTAAGGTTCTGAAAATGGCTAGGGCTAGCTTCATGGATCATCATGGATGAGTTCTGGTGGTGGTGGTGGTGGTGGTTGGGAGAAGGAGAGGAAGATGGATGGAATTGAGGCGGTGGCATCATCATCATCATGGAGAGAGGAGACTGAGAAAGATGACCAGAATTACTGTTAACGTTGTTGGTGTTGCAGTCTCCATAGCCCATCATCAAACCTTCCATCATGGTTTTTCTTGGTTTCAAAGATGAGGTTTTTTGTTTTGTTCTTATATGTAAGAAGAAAACCGCATTCCGAGTGAGGTTTTTGTCTGTTTCTTGAAAACCGGAAAGGAAAAAGAAGCCCGAGATTTGTGGCTACTGAGGAAGAGGCTTTTTACAGAAAATCCTTAAACAGTGTGGTGTTAACAGTGATAGTCAGGTGATGATGAAGCTGCTGGGTTTTTGGGCGATGGTTTTTGTGATGAAAGAGGAAAGGGAAAAGGGGAAAAAAGGTTAGCAGAAACCGGAGTTTGTGTTTTCTGGTGTAATGTTTGTATTCTTTCCCAAGAGAGAAATGAAGAGGCATTAATGAAGCCTTGGGAGTAGCACGCGGTGATTTTGCAGGTCGGGGGGGATTTATTAGAGAAGAAAGGGGGTGGAACAGAGAAGGGAACAGTGACGAGAAAATGGGGAGTTTTTTTTAGGGCTTCTTTTTAAATTATTATTTTGTTTTTATAGAAACAAATGGGGTGAATTGCTTCTTTTTTTTCACCATGAGATTGTGTGAAAAACTGAAAATGCAATTTTATACTCATTAGGCTATAACCATGTCCAGTTGATGAACTGAAAATGAGATGATTGGAACTGATAAAAGCTTACTGGATCTGAAAATAATTGAAAAGTGCCTGAAAACGGTGAAGTTGTTACACTTATAATAAAAATGGGTGAATTTTTTTTTTTTTGAATGGGGAGTATTTTAGGGTTTTTAACCTTTTATTTTTCACCTTTTTAAAAAATCAAAGGTGAATTAGACTATGACTCTGTTTGGTGGAGATACACTTGTAACAAAATATGGGTGAAAAGTGTATTTTTTAAAACGGTTGTGACCAACTTATACTTTTGATCTTAAAAATAGTTTCTGCTAGCAAAAGGGTACATGTTTTCTGCTAAACTTATTTTTTCCTGAATTAAAGTAAAATGTAAATTAATGTACTAAAAAAACAATCATGACTAGAGGAATTTAAATTAAACTAACAAAATGCCTTTAAGTACTCCCTTCTCCAAGAAATCGTGTGTGAAATTGTGATTTTATAGTCTTAAATTCAGTTTAAGATGGATTAATTTTGTGTTGTTTTCATTGGAGTAGCTGAGTTGTGAGATTTGTCTCTAGTTGGAGTGTGTGAGTGTGTGAAATTGGAAAAGGGTGAGGGCATAAATTTTACCTTCCCAATGAAAACTCTTTTGTAGCACTGCTACTGCGGCACTGCCATTTCTGCCAAAGGAAGGATCGATCAAATCGAGGATGAGAAAGGTGTGTCAAATATTCAATTTATGAAAATAATATAAATAATCCAAAATAAATAAAATAGGGTTATAGTAGTATATTTAAGGTGCACGTACAACTTTTCCTAGGGAGTAAATAGTGTAAACAGTAAATGGTAAATAGTTGAGAGGGAATACTAGCTAGGTTTAGTTTTAGGGGTGCACGGAATGAATATCTGCCCTTTTCTTTTATCTGACTCTTCCCCCCTCCTTTTTGTCCACTACTTCATGTTGTTTTTCCCTCACCAATTTCCTACTTTGAATATTTTCCCCCAACATAGGCCCTGTCCAATAGGGTGCTGGAATTGGTAGCTGATGCTGGAAGGTGCTGGAGGGGTTGAAATTAAATTAAAATTGTATAATTATGATGTACATAATTATGAAACTATATATTTAAAGAATGATTAATTCGTACACAACATATTGAAACTAATTTTAAAGAAAAATTATTTTTTATTTTTTTAAAAAAAATAAATCATTCATGTATGTGAATAGTGACAAGTGCTGGTAGGTGCTGGAGGGTGCTGGAAGGTGCTGGAAATAAGCGCTATTGGACAGGGCCATAATGAGATAATTCATAAAACAAAAATTAAATATGTCTCATGCATCCACTCTGATATTATTTAATAATGTAATTGAATATCTTTATTTTCTTTCCTTAATAACTATCAACAACATTATATGAAATACGCAAGAGAATATATAATGTGGGAAAAGAAACAGATCAAGCCCGGGTAAGCAGAGCCTTAGACGTTACTCTCACGAGCTTTATAACATATTATATCAGTTCAATTTCGTTAGATATATTGATATGTTTTTTAGTTCAATTAAGTATATTTAAATTTTTTATTCATTGTACTGTATTTCAAATGTTTCTTCTACTTATTTCTCAAACTTAAGATTTCCATAATATTTTATTTTTATGAATTTGTGTGATATTTTCTCTGCATACAACTTCTGCTGGGGGAGCCTAGGATCGAGCAAATGATTCATTGATCTATCTCAATTCAGCTTATTCCAATCGTCTACATTCGGCATTTTATTCATTTCCGCACAAATAAATTCAGCATCAAGCATTTACTTTTAGCATCATTTCAATGCATTGGTATATATTAAAAAAAGGAAGAATGGTGTGGATGTTGAATAGACAATGCGAGGAACCGTATCTTAAGAGTCAGTCTATTTATCTAAGTTATAGGACAGAGGGATTGGGATTTATCTCTTCTCCACGCACTGCATTTGCCAATAAGCTAACCAAAGCAACCTCTGGATAATACACAGCTTTATCATTTCGTAATTCATCACCTATGGAATGTTTTGCCTTTTAATTTATCCTCCAAATATATTTGAATATATGTATTTATAGATAAATATTAGTGCAGTTGATTCATATTGTCCAAGAAATTTTATATGATTGAGATGAAAACCCTATTTAGGTTTTAAATCCTTAAATTTTGTTATCAATAATGTTTATCAGCTTTTCACGCAATGATTAAATCCTTAAAGAATTAGTGAACTGTGTGAAAGAAGGTTAGCATTTTATATTAAAAATGTTTGGATAGATTTAGAATCATCTCGATTTTTAATTCCATCAACTTGTGAATATTTCACACTTCATTTGATTTGGTTCGGTTTAAATAAGTCAAATATAACGTGTTCATGGCCATGGCACTAATACAGTTAAAAGATAAAATCGTGTGTGTTTGGTTAAGACAGGGTTAAGTGATGACTCATGATGATGCAATTTTAATTGTTTTGATAAAATGATGATGCAAGAATATTATGATTACTACTTCTGAGCTCTGATGAGAATTTAGTTTTGCTTCTAACTGCAAGTCTTCATCCGTCCCATCTTCAATTAATTTATTAATTTCCCGTTTTCTTTAATTAATCAAATTCATATTTAATGAACATATTATTTTATCCATGCACGTATATATACGGATCAGTACGTAATAAATGTAATAAATACATTATCATACATAAAATAATAAACAATGCTCACTATATGTAGTCAAGAAGCTCTTGAATGGGCTAGAACTATGCTTTGAAATTTGAAAGAGGTGATGTTTGACATATTGTAAGTTAGCCTATGCTATCAAAATAAAGAAAATGAAAAGAAAAAACACAAATTATCTACTCCCTTTTTTAAATTTAATAAAGGAAAAATCAATCAAAGTAATTACTATGCACGTTTAATTTAGGTCACAAACTTAAGTTCAGCATGGTAAAATTAAATATGTACATATTTCCTAAATGTAGATCTCATGCATGGATAAATAATGTAAATAAAAAATTGTATTTGAATATATATATATATATATATATATATATATATATATATATGCGCACCCTAATTAACGACTACCCAATTAGGTAGTACGTAATATGAAATTATCTTAACAAATTTTAACTTATAGTACTCTCTTATTAGTGAGGGTGTAAAGAAAGAAGATTATAGTTGAGATTAAAAACTACTAGTAGTAGTAAAAACGACAAAAAGAATGAGAAAGTCTGAGAATGATAATTCATTTAATAATATTAAAAAAAAAAAGTAAGAAGAATCTCTGTTCTTCGTTGCAATCGAGCAGCTGGGGTTGTTGCAGAGAAAGCAGCTGTGTTCTTATCTGAGTGGCTCTTAATACCTGAGCAGCTTTATCTTTGTGTCTTCAATCATCCAAAGCCAGCCCAACCGATTCCCTCTTTATTTCTTATTTATTAGTAATAAAAGTGAATTTATATTGTCATCATAAAAGTTGAAATGACTGAAAACCCAATGATAAATGTAAAAGGTAAAAGTAAAAACAGGTACAGTTTGGGTAAAGGGAGTTATGAATACTGGTATAGTCTACGTAGAGACAGACTATAGGATTGGTAGATGCATGGATGATGAGACATTAAGGAGTTTTAAGGGGCTCTAAACTGATAGCTTCATTCTGAATCATTTCTGTAGGTTTATAGGGCTTTAGGGTTATTTTGCTTAGGGTCGTTTGGTATGCGTACTATACGCGGTACGGTTTTTCTAACAAGTGCCCAAGGGCACTTGATAAGAATGGAAAGATTCCATTAATAAATGTGGTGTTTCTCTTGATAATTGTTATGGAAATTAAATATGCTATATCTGCATTAACTTTCAGTAAATGCATTAACTTTCACTTGGTAAATGTATTAAAGAGTTCTAATTACAATATTACACTACTAATTCATTAGTAGAAAATTACCTTTTGCATAGCAATTATCGATAGTTTATAAGAATCCTAATGATTAAATTTTTAAATTACAATTCCACTAACATGTATTATTTTCTATTTTATGATGTTCAAAGAATTCAGATGTGATTTTTGTGTACGTGGATAAGTTCGAAATTATTTATTTTTGAAAATTAATTATTAGTGGAAATAGTGATAAATTATAATAGAAAATTTTATTCTCTGATAATTAGTTAAAATAAATTCAAAACAATTAACAGATAAACATGTTTTTTTTTAAAAAATAACGGATAAACATGTTTGGTTTGGAGTTGAAACCAAAAAGAGTTTGCAACGTACTTACGTACATAATTAATAAAAATAGAATGCATAAATTAGGTAATGAATTGTTCAATCGGTGATATAATTAGAAATATTTGGTATTTATAACGTAATTCAAAATTAGACTCATTTAAATAAATAGGTAAGTTAATATCAGAATTATATTAGACTTATTTTACCATGAAGAGTAGTGTAATTAGTAGAGTATTTATCACGTGAAAGTTAATGCATTCACAATAATCTGTGAAAGTTAATGCAAATATAGCATAGTTAATTCGTATAACAATTACCAAGAGAAATTTCACATTTATTTATGGAATCTTTCCATTCTTATCAAGTGCCCTTGGACACTCGTTAGAAAAACCGTACGCGGTAATAACCAAATACGAGGATTTTAATATTGGATTGGTTGCTTGGTTAACGTGAATTAACCAAAACGTCACAAATATAAATTCTCCGCCGGAATTTCAATTTCCCATAGAACGAGGGAATTTTGTTACCTCCAATCCCCTAGGTAGAAAATAAATACGCGATTATTTAGTACGATTTTACCAATTTATCCCATTATTGATGCGGAAATTTTCCACTTCGCGGCAAATTTTTATTTCCCTCCCATTTTACTTCATATTTTAGTTATTTTTACTTGATTGCATATATGAAAAAATTGATTTGTGCCATAAATTATGTAACTTTATTAGTTATGAATTTACATGATATTTAAAATTTTGATGGTTAGATTAAAATATATTCGAGTGATGTTGAGTTGATTGCAATTAATTTATTACCCAATTTTGTAAATATTATACAGTCATGGATGGCAATGTACTGGCAAATGTTGAATCGGGTTATGAAAATGATGATTGAAATCACCCACCCTGTACCTACCATGAACATTAAGAAAAACAACTTCATATGTGAGTAGAATAATATTGGCATGTGCTCTGGTATATAATTTCATTAGAACATATATGGATGTTGATCCTATTACTGTTTCAAAAGAAGATGGCTCTTAATCCAGTTGATTTCTTCTTCCGTCTCCCCGAAGACTATAAATATACCTATGTTCAGGGTATGTTACTTTCAAATTAATAGGGAGGAGATGATTTATTGAATTTTTATATGTTTATTTTTGTTTTTAGATTTCTAGTATATTTGGCGATGTATGCTCAAGATTTCGAGTGGAATATATTACTTTCAATTTATTTTCGATTTATTTTAAGACAATAATAAATTATTTTTAAAGATTCTAGTGAGATATTGTTTGAAAATTTACTATAAGTGATATTTTGGTTGAGTTAATTTGAATTTATTTTTGAAAAAATTCAAATAGAAAATCCTTAGATTTTAAAGAATTACGTGAAGTCAACCAAACAACGGGTAGTAAATAAAATCCTAGTAACAACAAAATCCGCATGTGCAACCAAACAAGTTTTTCAAATTCTGAGGATTTTTTCAAGGAATTAAATTTTGATTACTTACAAAATCTGTGGGAACTTAATTCCCACATGAACCAAATACAAGAAACCGTCAAATTAAACTAACTTCCCCAAAAAAACTAGCATTTCATCTCCTCTGGAAATTAGGGTGTTACTAAATGTAATTAGGTATTTTGCTTTTATAGCGTAAAATATCGGGTGAAATAACAAATGTATCCTTATTTTTAGTTATGGGAAATTATTAATTAGGCTACATGCAGAAACATTATTAACATTTAGCATGATTTTATATGCTACAAGAGTAAAAACTTGGGGTACATTTAGCAATCCAATATGAGAAACTTTTTCAAAAATATGTGATGTGAAAACTTCAATGCCTAACAATAGTAGTAGTAAAGTGTGTTTTGGTAGAACTTACCAGTTGCTTTACTTTTAAGCACTATATACCGCCAAAAAAATAAAGTTTATTTAACAAGTAGAAATCCAATAGCAAAGAATCGAAGAGACTAATTTATATTTAAAAGTGCAGCTTCACTAAACACATCTTGAAACTCTTTAGTAAGATTATGTTGTCCAGTTCAGCTGAAAAACTCAGCTCCAATAAGGCGATAAGGCCATGTTCAGTTCGGTTGAAATTATGCTGAAAGTCAATTATTGATGTTGTGTTCATTGGTAGTAAATTGTTGGAACTGAAAAATCATATGAATAAATAGCATTGGTCATATATAGCCTAAATTACGAATATGTAGTATACAAGTTGTGTTTGGTATGATTGTTCTTATAAGCAAAGCTGACAATAAGTTGGAAGTCGTTGTGACCAATTTCTACTTTTAGCTAGCAAAACAATTTTTGCTTTAGGCCCTGTTTACTAGAGCTTATTTCTTGATGTACTGAACTGAATTGAACTGAACTGAACTAAACTGAACTGAAGTGAAAATTGATGTATTGAAAAATGGAATCAGCATAACTAAATTAACCTGAATTTCATCAAATTGTATTTTCACTGAACTGAACTGATCTGAACTGAACTGAACTGAACTGAACTGAACTAAACTGAACTGATCTACGGATAAGCTCTGGTAAACAGGGCCTTAGTGATAAGTTGGTTTTTTAGCATTTACCAAACCAATAGAAATTCATAATACTTAAAAAAAGAAAATGGTAAAATACATGAAAAATACCGGTTACGTGTAGAGGGAATACATTGTAGGGTGTTGGGAACCTAGAGCTTCTTTTTTTACATGCACTGTGGAGTACTCCATTTTTTCGCTTTACGTCATTTCTGTGACCAGTTTCCATGATTGTAAACGGAAAAAGAAGGACATGTTTTTTGTTTTTATTTTTCCCGATTTTACTTTTTCTAACTCTAAATATTGTATCCATCTCGGTGCTGCCTAGCTATCACCCTAGTTTTACTTTTTACTGTTGCTTTTTTAATCCCATTGGTTAACAAATGATTAAAGCTGCAAATTACCCGTTGAGTTTTGTTTTTGCTTTCGCAACTCCAACAAAATCTCTCTCAAATCACCTGCTTTATCAGAAGTTGTTCAAACCGGCTAATCATTACCAACATTGATTATTACTGCTAATTAACTTTACTCTACTAGTGATCTTCACCTGATTTAGCTCTAGTTCAGTAGAGAAACAGTTATATGAAATTCAAATTAGTTTAGTTGTACTGAATATATATTTTAATATATTAATTTTTTACTTTTATTCAGTTTTCAACTTAGTTCAACAAGAAATCAGTTTAACAAAACAGAAGTTGCTTGATGGAGTTATGTTTATAAGCAAACCTAAAAATAGTTTTTGCTTCCAAAAAAACTGCTTTTTAGCATTTGTGCTTCAAAGCACAACAAATAAAAAATTGTGTAAAACAGAGTTAATAGTCTCAATGTTTACTTCCTAATCAATGAGTATCTTATTAAAAAAAATAATCACATCATGCCGAAATTAAGTTAAATATCATAACCATACTATCATATTTCATAGAATTTGATATGAATTACGCCTTTTTAACCTTGAAACTTCTCAAGTTCTCATTGATTCTTGGACAAGCATTACCTGATTATCGAGCAATAGTACTTTCTTTTGTATAATTTTTTCATGCGTTTGGAACAGTATAATTATAGTTTGGTTATTCACTTTTGTGTTTTACGAAGCTTCATCAATCACTGAGCTAAAATAATCCCAGACCAAAGCATTCATATAAAGAACACAACTCATCTTTTCCATTGACATTCTTGGGCATCCTTGTTCTTGCATGAAACCATTGATTCAGATATTTATTGGTCAGGGCCCTTTTGTGGACCGAACCCTAGATCAGAAAAATCTTTAGGTTTTGGTTAAGAGCTTTGTTTTGGCCGACAATATATTGCTTTTTCCCTTGTCAAAAATTTGTAGTATGCCACTATGGATGGATATCAACTATTTCCAAGAGCTAAAGATAGATGCCTTACCACTTCTTCGGTTCCCCTATGTTTTGTATCGTGCTATACCTAGAACCTTCTTTCAACTAAAGTCCCTGCGCATCCTATTTATATCCGTTCTTCTAAAAGCGACACAATTCTGTCTGAACAAATAAATATATAAGGAATAGTTAACCAGTGGACGGGTGGAAATATTTCATTATCGATATATAAAAGAAAATGTGATCCTCTCAAAATAACGGCATGGGTTATAAAGTGTGCCAGTGTTGAAAATATAGGAAGAAAGGTCTCATTATCCTCTATACCGCTCAATTGCTTAATCAAGGTATATGAAAAGTGAGATGGAGTTGAGTTCAGTAATAAGCTGATGTACAGAGAATGATACATGAAAGTGGTACGCAAAAAAGAGTGTGGCTGTAGTTATATTGGATGTCACTACTATAATGTGTAGGGCATGGCATGCACATCTAGGCCATATTGATCATATTCGTATCATGAGAAGAGACATGCAAGGCCCAATTCCAGATTGTATGAAATCACCCAAATGGCTTTTCCGATTGTTCGACGTGATCAACAACGACTAACCAAGCTATTGTTTGCTTATTTTTTAGAGGTTAAAAATCGATGTGTCTATTAAGAAAACATGCATGTTCGACTTAATGACGTGTTTTCTTTCACTTGTAATATCAAATAAAGTTATTCGGCAGACTTATTTCTTATTAAACTAAACTGAATTGAAATACTAAATTAGTACAACTAAATCAACCTTAACTTTAGTTTACTGAAATGAGCTATAATGTACTAATAAGCCAATGCCTAAATTTAAACCCTTTATGAAAGACGTCAAATTTATTGAAGTTATTGAATTCGAATAACTGCTAGAATTCGGTGAAGACATAAATACAACGGGTTTGAAGTAGGCTGGAGTCACCTAAAATGACCATATACCCTTGCGAAAAACTAGTCAAATTCGAAAATAAATGGGCTGTTAGGTCTCTTTCATAAAAACACTATAATTACTTTTATTTTTCACGAAGTCCGTAAATCCATGAATATATTTGGTGAAGCATTTAATTACTATCAATCACTATCCAAAAAAAAATAAAAAATTAAGGATATATTTTATAATCCAAATTCAGTGAACCTAGCAAATATGGAAATATAAATATATGACAATCTAACAATTAAAGTTTGGGCAAATCTGTTCATATCCATTGAATTCAGAGTGTATTTTAAGTGTGCAAAATTTACGTTACACACAATTTATTAATATTTTTCCTTCAAAAAAATTTATTAATATTTCTCTCCATTTTTCCAATTTTTAAATACCGCTAAAGATGAAAATTAGGAGCATTGTTTTGTTTTCATGCTAAATATTTTGTTTTTAAAATGGAAAAGATGATGCATTATAACGCTGGTTTTGACCAAATTTTAATATAAAATTAAACAATATATTTAATTTGTTATACACACTCTATCTCAATTTAAACTGCACACTTTTTATTCAACTTTATCAAACTATGTTTGATGTTTGACCGATGAACATTAATAATTTTGACGCAAGATTTGATAAAAATGACATGTTATTGTTTTTTCTTAGTTGACTTTTGTTGCTTACGTTGATCAAAGATATTAGTGATAAAGATTTTTCAAGCAAATTGAAAATAATTTAATGCTAGGATTCTATCCCAAAAAAAAAAAGCAAAAAATGCCTTTATATATAGTTTAATCTAACTATTTTATATGAACATTTCTTTGGATTTTTCTAGAAAACTCAAGAACAACTTTGTGTCATACTCTTCCCTCACTTGAGCCCTCCCATCAATGGCAAAATCCAAGATTGGCAAGCGAACTCAGATAAAATCCTTCACCATCGGCGGCACGAAGAAGGTGGTACGAGGTATGGTTAATTTGGTTTTCGATGTTATTTGAGGGTTTTGATTTAATTTAACTAGTGATTGAGGTGCAAGGTTGTATGTTATTGATTTGTTTCTGAGCTGTAATCTTGTTTCTGAGTTGTGTGTTTTCTTGCCGGAAATTAGGGGTGGGCGTCGATTCGGCTTGTTCTGTTTTAGATTATTTGGTTCGGTTTATTCGATTTTTTTTTTAAAAAAATTCAAAACCAAAACCGAATTCATTAAAAAACCGAACAGTAACCCGAATTTAATATTCGGTTTTTGGTTTTAAACCAAACAATCCAAATAACCCGAGTTCAATTTGTTTTTTTTGAATTAGAGTTTAAATCTCAAATATTCCAATCAAAAATCAAATAAAACCATATACTAGACTAGCTAGATTTATATAATAGACTAAGAGACTATTATATTCTTAGTAAAACCATAATTTTATTATTTTTATATTCACATATATTTATTTAATTTATATGTATTAATAATTATTTATTTAATTAATTTTAATTTGGTTTTTTCTATTCGGTTTCGGTTTAAGTTTCAAAAATCAAAACAAACCATTTCAATTTTACTGAATATTGGTTTTGTTTCTGAGTTGTAGGTTAGGTTTAATCTCGTTTGAGGATTTTGATTCAACAAGTGCAAAGTTAGTACAATGTTGTATGTACATTGGAATTTTGCTATTAATGTTTTCTGAGTTTTATGTTGAAATTTTCTGTTAATCTTTGTGTTTGATTGATTATTTAGATTGAACTAGGATTTTGGTTGGGGTTGTGGGTTTGATTTTGACAAATGGTTTGGGTTTGTTGTGATATTTTGAACATGCAGTTGGTGATTCTGTGACTCTCCGAGCTGGGGTTGGCAATGCTCCTTATATTGGGAAGGTGAAGAGAATCGAGCTCTACAAGAATGGTAGAACCAATGTGAACGTGCAATGGTATTACCGGCCGGAAGATACCAAAGATGGGCGCAGACAGTTCCACGGATCTAAGGAGCTCTTCATGTCTGACCATTATGATGACGAGAGCCCTAAGACCGTGGAAGGGATATGCCATGTACATTCCTTCAGGAACTATACAAAGCTTGAGAGTGTTGGACCGGACGACTACTACTGCAGATTGGACTACAATAGTAACACTGGTGCATTCATTCCAGACCGTGTTGCTGTGTGAGTTTCATTTGCGATTTCAATTTGAAAAGCCCAAGTTTTGACGATGAAACTTTTGTGTTTCTCATATTTGAGCATCCTTTTGTGAAATTTATGTGATTTAAATATGGAAGTCTTGATAATGAACTTTTTTTTTTTCTCATTTTGCACGATTTAGTTTGAGCATCATTTGTGCGAGCTTCGTGTTAGTGATCATTTGGTAAAGTTCAAGTTTGGATGATGAAATTCTTGCATTTCTCAAAATTTTCATGAGTGAGCATCCTTTTGTGAGTTTCATGTGATCTTAATCTAGAAGTCTTGATAATAAACTTGTTTTTTCTCATTTTGCACGATTTAGTTTGAGCATCATTTGTGCGAGTTTCGTGTTAGTGATCATTTGGTAAAGTTGAAGTCTTGATGATGAAATTCTTGCATTTCTCATAATTTTCACGATTGATCATCCTTTTGTGAGTTTCATGTGATCTTAATCTAGAAGTCTTGATAATAAACTTTTGTTTTTCTCATTTTGCACTATTTGTTTAAGCATCATTTGTGCTAGTTTCGTGTTATTTCATTTGGGAAAGTTTAAGTCTTGATGATGAAATTGTTGTATTACTCATATTTTGCACGATGTTTAAGTCTTGTGATTTAAATTGGGAAAGATCAAGTCCTAATGATGAATTGTTGTTTTTCACATGTTGCATCTTTGTCATTTGCGTGGTTTTCTAAGCATATATTTTTACTTCATGCTGCAGTTACTGCAAGTGTGAAATGCCATATAATCCAGACAATTTTATGGTGCAGTGTGAAAACTGCAAAGAATGGTAGGTTCTGGTTTTGGATCATTGAGTTTCTCTTGTTTTTTTTTTGTTCGTAACATGGTTTGAATATATTAACTTGGGGGTCGTTTGGTATGCGTACGAAACGAGGTAATAACCAAATACGTGGATTTTAATATTGGATTGGTTGTTTGGTTGACGTAAATTAACCAAAATGTCGTAAATATAAATTCTGCGGAATTTCAATTTCCCACAGAACGAGGGATATTTGTTACCTCCAACCCCCTAGGTAGAAAACAAATACGCGTTTATTTTGTACGATTTTACCAATTTATCCCATTATTGACGCGTAAATTTTCACTTATATGTGCGGCAAATTTTTATTTCCCTCCCATTTTACTTCATATTTTAGTTATTTTTACTTTTATTGATTGCATATATGAAAAAATTGATTTGTGCCATAAATTATGTAATTTTATTAGTTATAAATTTACATAATATTTAAAATTTTGATGGTTAGATTAAACTATATTCGAGTGATGTTGAGTTGATTGCAATTAATTTATTACCCAATTTTGTAAATATTATACAATCATGGCTCGTATGTCACTAATTTAACGTAAGAAAATTGCAGCAACATGGATGACAATGTACTGGCAAATGTTGAATCAGATTATGAAAATGATGATTGAAATCACCCACCCTGTAACTACCATGAACATTAATTATTTTTAAAGATTCTAGTGAGATATTGTTTGAAAATTTACTATAAGTGATATTTTGGTTGAGTTAATTTGAATTTATTTTTGAAAAAATTCAAATACAAAAGTCCTTAGATTTTAAAGAATTACGTGAAGTCAACCAAACAACGGGTAGTAAATAAAATCCTAGTAATAACAAAATCCGCATATGCAACCAAACAAGTTTTTCAAATTCTGAGGATTTTTTCAAGGAATTAAATTCTGAGTACTTACAAAATATGTGGGAACTTAATTCCCACATGAACCAAACGACCTCTTGGATTTGTTGATTTTTCTTCCTAGGTTTCATCCAACATGCATTGGGAAGACCGTGGAGCAGGCCAAGCAAATGACGTTGTTCCTGTGCACTAACTGCATTACTCCATATCCGAAGAAGGAGGAGTCATCGCCTGAGTCATCACATGCCTTACCTACCAGAGCCGGCCAGGTGAGACTATAATTAGTATCTGTTGTTTTAGTGAATTCGTTGTTTAGTATTCATTCCCTAGGTGGATACAGGGGCGTAGCTATGTAGGAACCCGGGATGCACGTGCACCCCGGAATTTATTAATTTTTAAAATATTTATATATTTATAAGACAAAAATTATATTTAGTAATGGTTGTGCACCTTAAAATATTCTATTATTTTATATTTTCTTCTTCCAAAATTGTTGAATGATAGTCGGTTATATATTTAGAAAAATATTTGGTCTTGGAGGTTAGTATTTATATGTTTGTAAGTCGGTTTCAAAGTATAAAACATCGACAAATGATTATTTAGTACTTTGTATTGTATTATTTAGGCATTGAGTATTATGATTTTGATTGTAAAATAATTTTGTTAACGTTTGAAGATATTTGAATGAAGATTTAATTTTTTTAATTAATTGTATATATATATATATATATATATATATTTAAACTAAACTGTATCCTAGAATAACTTTCAATTGCATACTAGAATAAATTTAAAGTACATAAAGAAATTTTAAATATTTTGAATTCCTGCCTTCACCTCTGGGTGGATAGTATATACTATGTGTCGTGTGCGTGCACTAACGTTGTGCTTGTGTCTTTTGATGGCATATTTGTACTTTTGATATGGTGTAAATGGTTTACCTTAAATTCTTGTAATTAATAATGATTTGTTTCAGACTGAGGCTTCGATGAAGGAGGTGAAGAAGGAGGAGATGAAGGAGGAAGCCCCCTAGGTGTCTTCATGTCTATGTGATAGAAACTATATATAGATCCTAGATTCATGAACTAGGATGTTTGTAGTTGTTTTTATTGAACATTTGGACAAAGCACTATAGGAATCATGTGGATTTGAATGGTTAAACTTGTCGGGATTATCTTCTGATGTAATATTTATCAGTGTTTTGTTTCATATGATATAAAGCTTTTTGGATATTTATCCGTTTCTCACTGTAATAAACCGTACGTCCATCCTGAATCTACATTGGATATATATGCATGGGATTTATTGAACGAAGCTGATCAGATGAAACATATATATATGCATCGTTATTACTTACTAAAAGTAGTCATTTTTTGCAGAGCATTTGATCAGCTCGCATGATAAGTTTCTGCAAAAGTTCATCATATTCAGGAAGCTACAGAAAGCTGTAAAGCTTCAGACACATTGTTAATTAATGGCTTTGCTGTCCACACAGCTCCATCTCAGCTCTCAGGCAACAACCTTAACCACTTTGTAGTAAATTACTTTTGATTTTTCAGTTGATCGATAAAGCAGAATTTCAGACATTTTTCTTGTTCTTATTTGTTTCAGATCGAGAGGATTAAGAATGCGACTGGTACTGTAATGCTAGTAGAGAAGGACAAAAGAGTGAAAAGCAACAACTTTATTTCTTATTGAACTGAACTGAATCGAATCTAAATGATGATGTAATTAAATACTAAAATAGTATAAACTAAAATAACCTAAATTTAAATCCTTTATGAAAGGCATAACATTCATTGAAGTTCTTGAATTCGAACAACTGCATAATATAACGGGTTTGGAGCAAGCCTGAATTCACTTAAAATGGCCATACCCTAGCGAAAAATCGGGCCAATTCGGAAATAAATGGGTTGTAAGGTACTCTTTCTTCAATAATAAAAACACTTTATTTACTTCAATAATAAAAACATTTTAATTACTTTTATTTTTTTTATTCAAGTCGATATTACCCTTAGCAGGAATTATGAAAGTTTTACGCACTAAGTCAGTTTTCTTTTCAATTACTTTTTCGAAAATTACAATCTTTAGCTTTGAAAATGAATTTTAACTTCTTATTATGCACTTCATGGCAATTTTCCCAATAATAAAACACTTTAATTACTTTTATTTTTCTTACAAAGTCTGTAAATAGATGAACATGTTTGGTACCATCAATCACTATCCAAAACAAATAAAGAATTAATGATATACATTTTAGAATCCAACCATTAAAGTTTGGGCATATGCGTGAAAATATAATTTAATGAAATTCAAAATAATTCTATTCCAATCAATTAATTTTTACTATATATTTCAGTTCAGCGACAAATGGCGGCATGGCCTCAACTTCTTTTTAATTCACGAAACGATTCGTTTTGTTTAGTTGGACTCCAAAAATAAAACTAAAAACTTCGCACGCTTGGGTGTCAAACCAGATCGTGATTTTTGGATCGGGTTCTCTCCACCGGTCTGCTTTCCTTCCACCTCCTATCGCCGCCGCCCGGAGTCTCAGACGCCGCCGGTCGATGCCGCCGGTGCTCAGGGCTCATTCCTCCGTTTCCTTTTGCCGCCGCCGAGACCCGGTGTCTACAGACTCTACACGCGGTTATTAACATTTGGTAACTCTTTTATACTTTTATCCTCATCTTTTGGTTTCTGCTTTCACACTTTATATTTAGGCCTGTTTACCTGAACTTATATGTAGACAATTCAGTTCAATTTTGTTCAGTTCAGTGAAAATGCAATTTGATAAAATTCAGGTTAATTCAGTCTTGCTGATTCCATTTTTCAATACATCAATTTTCACTTCAGTTCAATTCAGTTTAGTTCAATTCAGTTCAGTACATCAAGAAATAAGCTCTAATAAATAGGCCTTATTTGGTAACCCTCGTTTGTTGTATATGTTATTTATGCATAAATCATGACTGTTTTAGTTTTATGTGTGTGAAATTGCGCATGATTAAATTATGAAAATAGGGGTATAAATTGTTTGTTATTCTAATCACATATTTTTCGTATTTGATGATGACATGTTTATCTTGTAGTTTAACAGTTGAATGGTGCATTAAAGTTGAATATATTTTGACGCAAGTTTTGATGATAAATGAAAAATGACATGTGATTTTTCTTTTTTGACTTTTTCTTGCTTGCATTGATCAAAGATATTGGTGATAAAGATTTTTAAGTAAATTGAAAAATAAATAAATTTGACTGCCAACAAGACTTACAAAAATGCATTTAATTGACTCTTGATACATTTTGGCAATATTTACCAAACATTAAGGACCACAACGAAATTTCATTATTTCAGAAAAGGCCGCCGTGCATTTTAGTAGACCCCACCGATATTTCTATCCAGTCCTTTTATTTCACAGGAACTCATCAAAGAACCTTAAACACATTTCCGACCGATAAACAGTTCGCCGTATCTAGAAATTGCCTTTATACATAGTTTACCCATTTATTTTATATGAACACATTTCTTCGGATTTTCCCAGAAAACTCAAGAACAACTTCGTGTCACTCTCTCTGCGCAACTTGAGCCCTCCCGTCAATGGCGAAATCCAAGGCCGGCAAGCGAACTCAGTTGGAATCCTTCACCATCGGCGGCACGAACAAGGTGGTACGAGGTATGGTTCTATTGTATCAATATTGGAAGATTTGTGTTTGCATTTTTGTATGACTGCCAATTCAAAGCAAGTGATTGAGTTTCTAGTGTGCGATTTGTGTGTTGGTGCAAAGTTTAAGTTTTTGTTTTGTTAGGTTTGTGGCTGTCAATGTTGTCTGAGGGTTTTTGTGTGTTTGGTGCAAAGTTTAGGTTTTTGTTCTGTTAGGTTTGTGACTGTCAATGTTGTCTTGAGGGTTGTGGTTTTGGTTTGAGAAGTGATTGAGGTGCAAAGTTGTACGTTTATCGGTTTGTTTCTGAGTTTTACATTGAGTTTCCGTTTTGCGATTTGTGTGATGACTAGTTGTTGTAATGGGCGGCACGAACAAGAACAGATTTTATGTGCCATTCAGCTTGTGGAGTTGGAGTTTTGATTCATGTTTGTGATCAGAACTTACTGAGTTTTTAACGAGAATTGTAGGATTGCTATTGATGAGAAGTTGAACATTTTGAAACCGGATTTAGCAGCTTGTAATGCTGAATTAAAGGGGGTGTTGCCATGAGTCTGTTAGTGAGGCCGATCGAGAGAGTTTTAGAGATGATGTCTGTATTGGGTGTCTGATGAGTGTAGTTTCGGATTTCTTGGCTATTTGTATGCTTTGAAGGGGCTTGATGCAAAGATTAGTGAATTAGATACATTGATACATAAGTTTGGATTGTATTCATTTTCGAAAATTTTGGTTTGCGTTTTGTGATGCCAATTCAAAGTAATGGATTAATATTGAGTTTCTGTTGTGGGATTTGTGTGACTAGTTGGTTTAATCTTTGTGTTTGATTGATTATTCAGATTAAACTAGGATTTTGGTTGGTGTTGTGGATTTTATTTTTGACTAATGGTTTGGGTTTGATGTGATGTTTTGAACATACAGTTGGTGATTCTGTGACTCTCCGAGCTGAGGCTGGCAAGGCTCCCTATATTGGGAAGGTGAAGAGAATCGAGCTGTGCAAGAATGGTAGCACCAATGTGAATGTGCAATGGTATTACCGGCCAGAAGATTCCAAAGGCGGGCGCAGACAGTTCCACGGATCTAAGGAGCTCTTCTTGTCTGACCATTATGATGACGAGAGCCCCGAGACTGTTGAAGGGATATGCTATGTACATTCCTTCAAGAACTATACAAAGCTTGAGAGTGTTGGACCAGACGACTACTACTGCAGATTCGACTACAATAGTCACACCGGTGCATTCATCCCAGACCGTGTTGCTGTGTGAGTTTCATTTGTGATTTCAATCCGAAAAGCTCAAGTTTTGATGATGAAACTGTTGTATTTCTCATGTTTTGCATGTTTAATTTGAGCATCCTTTTGTGGGAAATTTCAAGTCTTTGTGGTGAACTCTTGTTTTTGTCATTTGCTTGGTTTTCTAAGCATCTTGTTTCGCTTCATGTTGTAGGTATTGCAAGTGCGAGATGCCCTATAATCCAGATGATTTGATGGTGCAGTGTGAGGGCTGCAAAGACTGGTAGGTTCTACTTTTGGATCATTGAGTTTCTTGGTTTTTTTTTGTGTTGCTATATGTTTGATTTGACTTGGATTTTTTTTTTCCTAGGTTTCATCCAGCATGCCTTGGGATGACTGTGGGGCAGACCAAGCAAATGGCGATGTTTATGTGCACTGACTGCGCTACAGATGTGAAGAAGGATGAGTCATTGCCAGATCCGAAAAATGAGGAGTCATCGCCTGGTTTACCCACCACCCCTACCAGAGGCGGCCAGGTGAGGCTATAGTTTTGGTGCTGCCTTTTTATGTGCCAGTTTAGCATCTGTCTTGAAATCCTGTTAGTTTAGTGAATTGGTTGTTTAGTTCTTGCTAACTTCATTTCCTAGGTGGATAGTGTTGCACTTGAAATCTTTGGTTTTTTCTTCCCCTTGTATATACTATGTACTATGTTGTGTTTGTGTCTGTAAACGTATAACGTGTTATACGTGTGCGGGCGTGTGCACCGTGTTTGCATAACTGCTGTGTGCATGCATTGTTGTGTTTGTGTCTTAGGGATAAATTTCTTTGGCAATGGACTTGATGGGTTTAGTCCTAATTTGTGTTTATTGCATGCTGAAGACTAGGTTGATTCTTTTGTGTGTTTCTTCATTAAAGTTGATTGCACGTTAGTTTCTTCTGTGAAGTTGATTGCATATTTGCACTTTGGATAGGGTGTAAATGGTTTACCTTAAATTCTTGTAATAAAGAAGTATCTGATTTGTTTCAGATTGAGGCTCCGACGAAGCGGCTGAAGAAGGAGGAGAAGAAGGAAGAAGTCCCCTAGGTTATTCAAAGCCTAGATTAGGATGTTTGTAGTTGTTTTTATTAAACATTTGGACAACCACCTAGTTAATAAACTGTAGGAATCATGTGGATTTGAATGTTTAAACTTGTCGGGATCATCTTCTGATGGATATTCTCAATGTTTTATTTTATATCATGATAAACCTTTTTGGTATTCTCTCATGTGCTTTTGCTTTCATATGATAATATGTGAGCCACTATTTTTGTGAAGAAATATGAACGTTTTGATTTTTAACATGATATCCTTTCATGAGGACTATGAAGCAGTACTAAGGATGCGTTCGATGTTCTGAGGATTATATATGAAGTAGTTCGGCATAGGTTTGTGGTGTGTATATGTGACATGGAATCAAAATTCATAATTAACTGTAATTAAGTAAAAGTTTGGGTTTTGTAACCGTCACGAAAAATGGCAGATTTTGTGGTATAAGAACATCGATTTTTAAGATTATAACTGACTTTTAAAATAAACAAAGTATATATATGATCGATATATACATTATCTTAATCAAATGAATGCAGACCAAACTGTGATAAGTGGTGTGATTGAGGTGCCCTTTTTCATGTGATATAAATAACTGCAGAATGCATGAAAAGAATTACACATGGATTTATAAGGAAAAAAAGTAAGAGTTCTGGAAGATAATTAAAGTCTCTTTTGTTTGATATAAGCAAGTTGTAAAGTTGATAGAAATTGCAAGAAAAGCATTTGAAACTCATCAGTTTTCTCAATGTAATAAACCGTCCATCCTGAATCTACGTATAGAAACAAACGAAAAGTTGAAACCTATGAATCAGTTACAATTCTCTCACGTTGATTTCACACTGTAAGATCACGTTTAGCACATTGGATATGCATGGGATTAATTGAACGAAGCTCAGATGAAACATGCATCGTTATTACTTACTAAAAGTAGTCATTTTGCAATTTGCAGATCTTAAGAAATCCTTAAAAATTTCTCTAAGTTTCTAAAATTAGCCTGCTATGGCGATCTGCAGATCTGTGATCGTGCTTTTTCTTACTCTGCTATCTGTTTTATGTAACGGCGAAGATCGCGATGTTTACCTAGTTCTCATGGAAGGAAATCCAGTTGCATTTCATAGAAAAAATGGAAAAGAACTCAACAGGTGATTTAAAGTACTGTGTGTCTGTGTGCAATTGTGTTTAAGGATTATTTGGTTAATTTAATGTTTTTCTTGTACCATTTTAGTGAAGAATCAAAGGTTCATGCAGAGCATTTGATCAGCTCGCATGATCAGTTTCTGCAAAGTGCATTAGATTCAGGAAGCTACAGAAAGCTTTACAGCTTCAGACACATTGTTAATGGCTTTGCTGTCCACACAGCTCCATCTCAGGCAAGATCCTTAACCACTTTTCAGTCAATTGTTCTTGACTTCTGAGTTCAAAACGTAGAATTTTGACACTTTTCATGTTCTGATCTGTATCAGATCGAGAGGATTAAGAATGCGACTGGTGTAATGCTAGTAGAGAAGGACAAGAGAGTGAAAGCTATGACCACTTATACCCCCGATTTCCTAGGTATGCCGGCGGTTTGGACACAGGAAGGCGGAGACAAGAACGCCGGGGAAGGAATCGTAATCGGTGTAATAGATTCTGGGATCAATCAAAATCACCCGAGCTTCGCTAATGATCCTCTTCATCCTTACAGCGCAGCCCTTCCTCGTTTCTCAGGGATTTGTCAGGGCGGCCCAATGTTTCTAGAAACTTCCTGTAACGGAAAGATTGTTTCTGCCAGGTTTTACTCACTTGGTGCTGAAGCAACCGGAAGGCTTAACGGATCAGCCGATTATCTCTCTCCTTTTGATGCTGCTGGCCATGGAAGGTAATTGCAGAACTGGTCCGAATTACTGCAGATTTGTTTATTTTAAGGTTAATTGTCCAAAAATTTATCTAACAAATTCTGCTTTGCTGCAGCCACGTGGCTTCGATTGCTGCCGGAGATCATGATGTTCCGGTTGTTCTTGACGGATTCTACTACGGCAGAGCTAGTGGAATGGCACCGCGAGCGAGAATCGCGGTTTACAAAGCGATTTATCCGAGCATTGGATCTTTAGCAGATGTCTTAGCTGCAATTGATCAAGTTAGTTTTGGTCTATGTTTGATTTTAGTTCAGTTTAGTTCAACCTGTGTAGGAAAGGTAACTTTGTATGAAATTTGCAGGCTGTGTTGGATGGGGTGGACATCATAACACTGTCTATCGGACCAGATGATCCGCCATCAGAGACAGTAACTTTTCTAGGCATGTTTGATGTTTTCATGCTCGCAGCAAATCGGGCGGGAAAGTTCATCGTACAAGCTGTCGGAAATGGAGGCCCTGGTCCTTACACCGTCGTGTCTTACAGCCCGTGGGCCTTCGGGGTAGCTGCCTCGGACACAGACAGGACCTACCCCGGAACTCTCATCCTAGGTGATGGTCAGAGAATCTCAGGCATTGGATTATCAGGTACAATGAAACATTAACATTAACCTTATTTTCCTGAAAAAAAATGGAAGTACATATTATTGAACTTGTTTTGAATTCCTAGGTCCGAGTTTTGGACAGGGACTGGTGAATTATAGGCTGGTGTTGGCTAGAGATGCAGTGAATGCAGACGGTGTTTTTCCAAGGACAACGGATTATTTAGATGAATGCCAGCATCCTGAGGCACTGAACCCTTCTGTGGTACGAGGAAGCATCGTGATATGCACATTTTCAGACGGTTTCGCGAGTGGAACCTCGACTCTGACAGGGATTGTTCAGACAGCAAGAGTGCTAGGTTTCATGGGATTTGTCCTTCTTGCAAGTCCTAAATTTGGAGACTTCATAGGTGAGCCTGTTCCATTTCTGGTTCCAGGCATACTGATCCCGAGAACAAGCGATGCACTCCTCGTAGCTCGCTACTACGAGCAGCAAACCGAGAGAGATGGTAATCAAACTGCAGTTAATTATGGTGCAAGAGCTTCCATTGGTGAGGGAAGGATTGCTGCATTATCGGGCCGGGCCCCGATAATCAGCCGATTCTCTGCTAGAGGGCCTGATTACCAGAACCAGAACAAGAGCCCGGTTGATGTGCTCAAGCCTGATATCCTAGCTCCAGGCCACCAAATATGGGCTGCCTGGAGCCCCATGAGTGCTTCAGACCCCATCTATGCTGGTAAGCTCATTTCATGCTGAACTGAACTAAACTGAATTGAACTGGGCTGAAAAATAGAATCGGCATGATTAATTAGCCTGAATTTCATAAGACTCTTTTCTTGCTGAACAGAAAATGTAACAGAAAGTGTAACAGAAAATCTGATGGTGTAACTGTTTCATGGTTTTTTAGGACAAAGTTTTGCTCTGCTGTCTGGAACGAGCATGGCTACGCCTCACGTTGCAGGTATTGCCGCGCTTCTGAAGCAGAGGAACCCGTCGTGGGGTCCATCCATGATCGCTTCTGCGATGTCGACAACTGCAACGAAATATGACAACCAGGGAGATCAGATAATGACACGTGGATTTGAAGTTGACAGCCTGTTCACTGCTGCGCCGTTTGGTTTTGGAGCTGGCCATGTTGATCCCATTCGCGCCCTCGATCCTGGTCTAGTTCTCTTTGCTGGTAAGAATATACGAGAATACACAGTTGTTTCAAATGTACTGTAAGAGTTTTTGTTATGTACAATGTTTTGTGATTTCTCTGATCAGGTTATGGAGATTATGTCAGCTTTCTGTGCTCTCTTCCAAACCTGGATCCAGACATGTTTCATGCAGCCACTGGAGAATCGTGTGGTCCCACGTTTGGAGGCCCGGCTGACCTCAATCTGCCTTCTGTGACTCTGACATCGTTGTCCGGCTCGAGAACACTTCGCCGGAGCCTGACCAATGTGGCAAACAAGACCGAGACTTACGTTTGTGCTGTCCAAACGCCACCTGGAGTCCTCGTCGATATACAACCGCCTTGGTTCACAGTGGCTCCCGGAGGGATCCAGGTTCTGGAAATAAAGCTCACTGTAATGCAGGTTTTTAATGACTACAGCTTCGGTGAAATCGTTCTGACAGGAAGCCTTAATCACATTGTCCGATTCCAGGTGTCAGTTTTCACTGCTTCAGTAGTTTGATGAAACGTTAATTTCTGTAAAAAGAATGATGATATATATATTTCTGTAAAAATGTGGTGCATGAATACAAGAAGAAGAGTTTGTAACTCTGTGTATTATTTGATTCATGATACATCAGTATAACACATACAATCTTTACACCGGGGATATCGATACACACTGCGGCCCACGGGCCGCGAAAAAACCCGCTTGGTTTGCCTGACAGCCTTTCGAACCCTCAGCTCGAAAACCTTCCACTCGATCGTGTTGTTCTTCACGAATATGTCGGCCAGCCTGCGCTTGTTTGGCCGGATTGTCGGCATTTTCCCGCCACCATAGTAGATTCGGTAACCCGACACCAGAGACGAGAACTGACTCCCAGAATCTGTCATGGCAAACATGTCTGAAGCTGTGCATACTATGAAGTCCAAAGCAGCTAGCTGCAAGTAGACCACAAGAACATGATACACTAATTCTAAATGCATGTTCCTGTCTTAGGTAATGTTTGCAGAATCTGATGTAATGTAAGGATAAAAATGAGAGCTTACCTGGGATGAGTAGTTCCTAAATGGTTCGATCTCTGTTGAGGAAAGCAGGGTCTCCTTGGTGACCAGGTTAGGAAACAAGGTTGTTAATGCAGACAATCGCGACTCTCCGTATATATGTGCACCGGCAAGATATAAGCGGGTCCCACGGTTAAAACCGAGGGCAGCAAGCATGAGTGCTGTTTCCTCAGGCATGAGTGGACAGAGCCCTTCTGCCCTTAGTGCATCAGGTGAAGGTAATCTGTGAAGAGTTTTACATAAGACAGAGAACATACAATATTTTGGAGAACACAAGGAAAGAAAATTTCGAGGTTTACGGCAGGAAAAACCGAAAAAGTGACATACTTTTGAGTTTGCATTAGCTCCACCAAGCCAGGGAAGTGTTCTCTACGGTAAGCCTCTAGAACTCGATGCTCGGTGGGGCCGCCTCCAAATTCACACAAGGAATGAGCCACCATGTCGATTTCAAACCTCAGATGCAAAGCTACATACTTAGAAGCTTTGATTGAACGAGGCTTCCTTGTCTTGTTTTCTGTCTTTGCGAAAGAACCAAGAAGTTGCTTATCCAATGACCCGAGTCGGGTGATATTTTGACGCATTCGTCGAATAAGTAAAGCTGCAGCTTCTTCAATTTTAGGAACAAACCTCAGAGCATGAAAGTTGCATCTGCAGCGGAGTCTCTAGATGAAGTCCTTAAATTAGGACACAATGTAAACAGCATAAGACATGTCCAAACTTGAAAATTATGCACCACAGGAGTATGCTCACCTGCACCCGAGATGGTATAGGGTCTGATGCCAAACGGTTCCCAAATCCGACAAAATGTACCACACTATTTCGGAGTAAAATGGGAAGGATATGCTTTTTATAGAAACCGGGCTTGGCTTCTTTCACTATATCAGCATCTGAAATCTAGTTTAAAGACCAAGTTTTTAGCAGCAAATCAGAACAATATAAGATAAGTAACACTGTAGAGATTCAGAAGGAATCTCACCAAACTGCCAAGAGCTTCCAGATCTAATGACTGCAACTCCTTCGGAAGCTCCTCCACTATACGAACATCAGGTTTCAAATAGTCGATAAAATACTCCTGTTGATAGATATCGCCAAACTGGCTAAGAAATTATACAACTCCATAGTTAATCTTCTGCTTATCGATCTTAAACATCTTACAAATTTTTTATCAATAGGTTATGGAAAATGAGAATAGATATAACTTTACTAACAAAACCAGCAAATTCGAGCAACAACATTCACCTAACGTCTTTCCATACACTGCTGTACATGAAGTTTGGAAGAACGAGTGTTGCGTTAAGCAATCTAGCAACAGCTACAGCATTGCAAATCTGTAATCAGAAAAGATTTACATATCTCAAAAATTAAGAATGTATAAATAAATTGACTATACGGAGCTGGATAAAAAACTAAAGCATGAAGCAGAAAACTCATCATTGACATAACTTACAGCAACTCGTTGCTGATTAATCCCACCATTTGCAGTAATCATTATATAGCCATTGCTCCCCTCTAAAACATGGACAAGCCATTTCATATCAATGTTAGCTCTGTGCAAACATCAAGCATACATTCACGCACGTAAAGAGAAAGAGAGAAAGATTGAAATACCACTAGGCTTCCAATCACGCTGATCGGCACAAGGTTTCCAGGAAGAAGCACGAGCGTAGGGTTCCACCCACAAGTCCTTCGGCTCTGGTTTATTCTGCCCCTGAAATTTCAATGGCATTGTCAACATAAATACCCTACAATAACATTTTATTCCAGAGACTAATTCGATGAACTCGTCATATATTTATATCATGAAACCTGAAATCCAACAGTAATAAACACTTGTGATTTCCTGGCTCCAGTTTCAATACTCAAAATCCAATTTTGTAGTTTTACTAGCAAAATGGCTCTATAGTAAGATTTTAAAAACTAATAAAGTTTAACAGAAATAATTACAGTTTTTCATACCTCAGCTAAGGCATGAACAGCCTTCCCCAACAGCCTTGCATATATAGTTTTCTGTGGCCTTTTCCCTTTACCAAGCTTCACAAGCTCCTCCTGCATTGTTACACCATTAAATTTACATCCACTGTGAAAAAAAAACAGTAAAAAAAAAAATCAAACGAACAGTTTTAAAAAGTCATTAAAGATTGAAACTTTATCAAACTTTCTCCATACTTATACCTTGATAAATACAGTAGAGGAATTCGTTTTCAGGAACTTCAACTTGACCCGGTTCGTCGGGCGACCCGAATCCCGAATCCGAAAAAGCATCCAACAATTCACGAAGAAGAAAACAAGCACCGCCATCAATACAAGCAGGCTCAGCTGGCGCCGGAAGAAGGCTCTCCATTTCCTTCTCTTTGGCGTCGCCGCCGCCGCCGACGGCGATATGAATCCGAACCACCGGCTAAACGACGGCGTGGAGGAGGGAGGGGAGGGGGAGGATGAGGAACCCGACCCGTGAGATAATCGGGTCGAGGAGGTCCTCATCAGCCAGCGGCTTTCCGGTTTCGGGTCATCATTGGTTTCCGGTGAGGGCATAATAGGAAGAATGCGGATTTATTTTGGGCAAATCTTAAGTTTCCGGTGAAAACCCGCGGAGAAGGAAAGAATGTTTACCGGGAAAAAGTGGGCCCAGTGAGGCGGCGTTGAAAACTTAAAATTGACGCCCTTATATAAAATTTGACAGATAGATTTAGTCACAAATGTTCAAAATGCGTGACTATTCTCCTTCTTTTTGCTTTCTATTTATTTTTGACCATTTTTCAGCCAATCTTTTAAAAAATGAAACTCATACAATGCACATAATTCTTCAAGATTAAACTTTAGCATATTTTTTTGAAGAAGAAAAGGCTGATGAGTGATGAGAAATATGACACTTGCAAAGTCGAAAAATCGCTCGAGTTTTGGACTTTTATCTGAACTGTTTTTTAGTAAAATAAATCGTAATTTAATATAATAGTAAATAGAGTTGGTCTCTTGGGTGACCGTCACTATATAGTGACCGTCACTATATAGTGACCGTCACTATATAGTGACCAGATTAAATTGCAAATAGGATATAAGTTAAAAAAACATGGAGGGACCAATTTGCAATTTCAGAAAATTTTAAAAAATCACGCACTACAGTATCAAGCCACGCGCTACAGTATCGATTTGCTACAGTGCCGATTTGCTACCGTGTCGAGTTGCTACAGTAAAACATGAACACTTTAATTTAAAACATGGACACTTTAACTTAAAACATAGACATTTTAACTTAAAACATGAACACTTTAACTTAAAACATAGACACTTTAAATTAAAACATGAACACTTTAACTTAAAACATGGATACTTTAACTTAAAACATGAACACTTTAACTTAAAACATGTTCATATTTATGTTTTATGTTTCAAGTTAAAATGTTCATATTTTATGTTTTATGTTTCAAGTTAAAGTGTACATGTTTCACGTTAAAACATAAATATTATAAATTAAAACATAAAACATGGACATTTTAACGACACTTTAACTTGAAATATAAAACATGAACATTTTAAATTAAAACATAAACATTTTAACTTAAAACATAAAACATGGACATTTTAACGTGAAACATGAACACTTTAACTTGAAACATGAACACTTCAACTTGAAACATGAACATTTTAACTTGAAATATAAAACATTAACATTTTTATTTAAAACATAAAACATGGACGTTAAAACATAAAACATGGACGTTTTAACGTGAAACATGAACACTTTAACTTGAAACATAAAACATGGACATTTTAACTTGAAACATTGAAGTACACTGTAGCAAACACTGTAGCGCACAGTAGAAAAACACTGTAGCGCGTGATTGTTTTTAAATTTTTAAAAATTGCAAATTGGTCCCTCCTTGATTTTCTTTATTGCACTATTTATAATTTAGTCCGGTCACTAACTCACTATATAGTGACGGTCACTCCCAAGACTTTTCCTAGTAAATAATAGATCAAAAGTCAATACTAAACTAAATAATATGAGTAATTTAAAATTTTATTGAACTAAACGGAAATAAACTGAATTAAATTGAAGTGCAAATAAGCTAGAAAAAATAGAATGGCAATAATCTTTGAATTTATTATAATCTTGAGATTGAAATGATTATTTTACAAAGCAAATAGCAGGACAAACACGTTTGTTCCAGCCTGTTTAGATCTAAGATTGTTTTTCACTCTATTCACATGATTCTTGATTTTTTTTCTCCTTAGAAATATTACATGAAGAACAATTACAACAGTTATAACTTATAATGGCGAATGAGAAAAAGTAATTTCAAGCTCATATATTTGTCAGATGAATTTGTACAATCACATTACAGGCTTGATCGCATATTTTTTACCCCTCTTTTTTAAAATCAGAATCGAGAATTGATAATAATCACCTCTACACAAATGCATACAAAATTGCAGAGGCTGCATTTCAGTCTGGTTATGAAATCTCAAAGGTATCATGTTCTGGAGTCTTGTATGAAAAACCCGATTCGTCGTTGGATCGCCTGGATGAGAAATTTGACCTTTGCATCAGCTTCACCAGTGCTTGTACCACTTCCGACATGGGAGGTCGGAATTCTGGTTCAGGCTGCTCAGAAAGAAGTACAGATTATGACTAACTATGAACTTATCACAGCAAATGCACAAATATCGACTAACTATGAACTTATCGCTACCTGTACGCAGAGGGCGATTACATCAGCAAATCGGGAGAGAGACTTTGCAGCATACATTCCGTTTAGAGTAGGGTCAACCATTTTGGCCAAGGCGTCGATATCATGAAGCTGAGGTGTGGCCCACCTCACAAGTGACTGTTCTGATCTTACCCTAGAGCTACACCAAAGCAAGACGATAACTTGAAATGAACAGGTCAAAAAAGAATCAACAAGAAAGATAAGAACGAAAAATTGACTGTTCTGATCTTACCCTAGAGCTACACCAAAGCAAGACGATAACTTGAAATGAACAGGTAAAAAAAGAATCAACAAGAAAGATGAGAACGAAAAATTACCTATCAAGGGGCTTGCGGCCTGTTAAGAGCTCCAGCATTACCACACCAAAGCTGTACACATCACTTTTTACAGTATAGATACCGGATAAGGCGAATTCTGGAGCACTGTAACCGAATGAACCAACGAATTGGGTGGATGAAGCCTATTCAAAATCATCAAACGTGTTAGGCAAAGCATATCGATGATGGAACAAAACATTTCCCAGTTCAGCAAATTTATTTTGGTACCTGTCGCTCAGTGTTTGGTGTTAGAGCAGCCAAACCACAGTCCGATAAATGTGCATTAAGCTCTTCATCCAACATTATATTTGCCGACTTCAAGTTTCTATGTACAACTGAGGGTAGGCAAACTTCATGCAAGTACCTAGGAAATATTATCAGATTATTAGAAACATGTCTTTTTTAGAGCTTGCATACTATCATGCTGAAATTTATTAGAAGATAACATACTCGAGAGCTCTAGCTGTGCCAAGTGCTACTCGGACTCGAGCATTCCAAGTAAGCAACTTGCTTCTCTCATCGGCAAAGTGCAGCATGTCATGCAAACTGCCATTTCCAATATAATCGTAAACCAGAAGACGCTGACTGTGCTCAGCACAGTATCCTGCCAGCTGGACTATGTTCGGGTGTCTCAGGCGAGACATACTGGAGACAGCTTCAAGAAAGTTGTCTTCCTCCTGCAGGGAAAGTGCTGCACTGTCTATTTTCTTAATTGCCATTACCTGTATGAATGAAACTGATTAGTTTAACACTAAAAAGGGGGGAAAAAATACTTCGTAATGCCAAATTGGTGTGAAATAGTGTTGGTACCTTTCCATTAGGAAATTCAGCCCTATAAACCCGACCAAGTGACCCTTCACCGATGATGTTTTCTTGAGTAAAGCTATTTGTTGCAGTCTGGAGAGCAGCCACTGTATAGGATGTTGCGGTTATAGGGGCTTTGACTTTCTTCATGGATCCATTTCTACTGGGTATCTTCTCAACTGCCACTTGCTCTGCAGGAGGGGGCTTCAAGTCTATGGAAGCTGGTGTAGCTCTTTCTTCCACTCTCACTTTATTCACTACAAAAAGAAAGGGGAAAAAAAGACATTATCATCAATTTGTAAATGAACATCCACTTCCATATGACGTGGAAACAGATTCCTGAAAAAAAGTTCATGTGCACTTTTACGCATTCTAATTATGCTAATTGGCCCTTTCGAAATAGTGACCTAGAATCAAAAACAGACTACAAAGATCTGCCAATAAAATGGAAAGATCATGAGAAAGTTTATGGAATATGCTAATACCAGCAGAAAGACTTCCAGAGGAGGGTCTTGTAGCAATTTCCTTCTTTTTCCCCTTTCTAAGGCAGAAAACAAGAGCTACTATCAGAAGGAAAGCAACCACCGAAGAGCCCAAAACTATGCCTACAATAGGTCCAGCTTTCAATCCTTTATCTTCATCTTCGGTGTTCCTTGGACGTGCTGGTTGACCCTTGGAACCCTGAGGTGCTTGAGGAGCTGCACGTCTACTACCAGGTGGGGGTGGGGTGAATGGTGGTGGAGGAGGAGCAGGGCCATTAGTGAACATATTACCATCAGATCTGTTTCATGCAAGAAGTTAATCACTACATCGAAAATTCTGACCACCTGGAACTGTAGAAGAAAAATAAATACTCTACATCATGTTCAGCTTACTTAAAATTTGGGATCGAAAGAAGCTCTTGGGGTATCCATCCAGAAAAATTATTGTTCGCCACATTTCTACAACCACACAAAACCATTCAAACAAAAGACTGGTTTATGAGATGTAAATTTATCATCAACTTATTCAGTAGTTCCAAGAAGAAGTAGTTGCTTACAGATCAGTCAATGGCAAACCAACCAATAAGTTTAGTGAACCAGTTAATCGATTATTCTGCATGTGACTGGGAGACAATACATGCGTCATTAGAATCAAGTAATCAAATCAAAACACTCAACAAGGAGCGCCATGGCCCAGAAAGCACTTACAGAGTAGAAAGATTTGATAATAAATTCATGGATGGTGGAAGGTCTCCAGAAAAGTTATTTCCTGAAAGATCCCTGACATACATTCAAGTTGATGCATAATGTTTAGCAACCACATTCAAGCAATGCAATGAGAAAATGGTGGAGTCTAAAATCAAACGCCTTACAGGCTTGCCATGCTAGAACGGTTGCTGAAGATGTCTCCAACTGACTGAGATAGTGAATTCTGGCTGAGATTCCTGATATCAAGAAGTAAAGAAATCCAATATTCACGAAACCGAGCAGTAAAATTTACAATGATCATGAACATGAATCACCAAGCGTATGCAACTCACAGATAAATAAGTGCGGGCATGGTAGTGAGTGAATAAGGAAGACTCCCACTCAAATTGTTGTCGGCAAGATTTCTGCAAGCGTCAATATTTCTCTATTAGCATACAAACATATCAAATAAACCAAAACAGAAAACAAAATCTCCAAGGTATTGGAAAGTTACAGGCTTGTGAGGTTCGGAGGCAACTGATACGGAAGGTAATCGTTGATGCTATTGCCACTCAAATCCCTAAGAAACAAGCCAACAAGGATCATCTCTAAGGTTAAACATCAATTCAATTCCAACAACTTTTCACACCACTAACGATGGAATACAGAATCACTTACATTGTCTGCAACGACGAAAAACCGTTGAGCATGTATCCCAATGATCCATTCAGTCCTAACCTAGCTAATTGACTATCATCGAGAATAACAAACATTTTAATATGAAATCAAACTTCAAATCATCACCCCACAACTAAAACCATCATAAACAGACACTCACATTGAAACAATTGCAGAACCTTGACACGTAACCCCCAGCCAGGCCTCTCCACACGGATCACCCCCGCTTGATTTCCATCCAGTCAGCTGTGGAGGACTGTTCAACGAAGAATACAAAACTTGAACAGCTGTCACTGCAAATTTGCAAGAATCCATATTACCAAAGGAAAATCAGAATGTACACATTTACTGAAACAAATAGATATCATATCCTTTCCCTATATGAAACATAAAAACACAATCCAGCACCAGATAATCATAAAACACATAAATATTCAAACTTTGACTACCATTTGACTCCATATAACCGAAAAATAAAACACACACACACACACTTACAGTCATTTTGATCGGTGGTGGCCCCCACTAGAAGAACAGCAAGGGCAGTGAAGAAAAACAGATGCAGAGAAGCTGGAATAGTGCAGCAAGATTTGACCTTTCTCATTGTTAAAGTCGGCGCCGACTACAGAACGGAGCTAGCAGCTGAACGGGGCAAGATCATCAGTAAAGACTCGGACTTTCGAAGCTTAAACGGAAATGGGTCCGACCCGGAAACACATTCGGGCAGGGAAATTGAAGAAGATGGCGGTGGCACCAGCAGGGGTAGGTGTCGCCATCGTTAAAAGCAGAGCTGTGAGATTCGAAGCTTACCGAATGATTTTATGATGAGAGAGAGAGATGATTTATTTAATCAGAAAATATAAATAGTGATTTTTAAAAATTGGAGAAAATGTGAAGCTGTTGAGGGAAATGCCTTTCAGAAGTGTGTGACTGTGTGTAGTGGAAACAGGGGAAGTCTGGAAAGTGGAGGTGGGGACTGCGTCCCGTAATTCGTCGTGTCGGCGAAAACGAACGGAGAAAGGTCAACAGTAAAAGCTCTAACTTAATATACAGTCGTAATCATGACCATCTTTTTGGGTGTTTTTTTCTTCTTGTTTGCAATTTATGTATTCTTTAATGAAAAATATAAAATGGTAATTATTTTTCACTGTCCAGCCAAATCATTTTAGTTGACTTTTCAAAAGTCAACCATCATTAAACTTTAATAGTTAATATATAAAATTAATATTATTTAATATGTGGTTAGATTCATCGTAATACATATTATATAATAATAATTTTTAATAGACCAGAATAAGGATGTTAGTAGTCAAATTTAGCTCAGTTTGAGTTTAAAGGCAAATTAGACGTTTTGGTTGCAACGGAATAAATAGGAGTATGGAAAAGTGTTGCGTTGTATTAAAAAAATGAAAGTGATTAAAAGAAACTAAATTTTAAAAAAAAGCTCCTTAGTCATTTCAAACCTATTATGATGTTAAAATGGACATGATTTAACAATAAACATAAAAATAAAAATATGCATAAAATAAGTTGAAATTTATCAATATAGATACTTTTTAAAGTTGTGGAGATAATGATCAATTTTGGAGTTATGGATATGAGATTTGGATTGTCGTGATTGGATTTTTTTTCTTGATCGGGTCGTCATTGGATTTGGATAAAGGGACGAGTTGGGTTACCTCACCGGCTATTTTTAGAAAATCTTATAGGTATAATTTTCATATAAATTTTATTTTAGTAATATTTTATAAATAATTTTTATTTATATAAAATTATGAACAGGATTAAAATTTGGCTATCAAAGAATTAATTGAAAACAATCACACTGTGAAGGACCTACCCAGGGTGGTCTGTATTTTTGGGGAGTGGGATCTTCGATATTGGCAGGGATCTCAGGAGTGCATTGACTGCCTTATTTTACGTCCTAAACCCTAAATTTTTTTCCAGAAAGTGACCACCAAAAATTGGCCTCTTCTGCTACAAATTTGGAATTCCATTTCGGCCCTGTCCATTAGGGCGCTGGAATTGGTAACTGGTGCTGTTAGGTGCTGGAGGGTGCTAGAAGATGCTGGAGGGTGCTGGAGGGGGTTGAAATTAAATTAAAATTGTATAATTATGATGTACATAATTATGAAACTATATATTTAAAGAATGATTAATTCGTACACAACATATTGAAACTAATTTTAAAGAAAAAATATTTTTATTTTTTTAAAAAAAAATAAATCATTCATGTATGTGAATAGTGACAAGTGCTGGAGGGTGCTGGTAGGTGCTGGAGGGTGCTGAAGGGTGCTGAAGGTGCTGGAAATAAGCTGTAATGGACAGGGCCTTCCTATAATCCTTCCACTTTTCACACTAACCTTTTATCAAAAGGATTCATGTTTACAATTTTTTATTTATTTTTTACCCCATGCACTTTTACGGGAATGACAATCGAATCTACTCTGTATTTTTTTATTGCTTGATTCAACATGAATTTTGAAATATCAGAACTAGCATCTTTTACATTTATTGAGTGGTGTTTATAAATCTACAGGTAAACTGATTAACTAAATTTGGTAGTAGTTAATCATTAAAGAACTTGTCAAAGAATAAAGTCAATGTACTTAGATCAGCTGATTGGGAAACCAATTGTTAAATCCATTTTTGTACACTATCATGCCTTGTGATATGAATTAGAGTCAATGAAAGTTAGATTAGATTTCAGAATTTAATCAACATGATAATTTAGTAAATATCATTGACCTTCCCTTAATTTATGAATGGAATATTTTGAGAATGGATAATGAGAAATGAAATAAATTGTGGTTTATTTTTAAAAATATTATTATAACTATTATTTGTTATTTCAAATTTAACTGCAAGCTTAATGTAATTCATTTATCTTTAGTACAAAGTTTAAATTATATTTACTACTAATTAGAATTTTATTTTTGGTTAATTATATAATAAAATCATAAAATACATATGCTTGACTTAGTCCCTGTTTACCAGAGCTTATCTGTAGATCAGTTCAGTTCAATTCAATTCAATTCAATTCAGTTAAGTGAAAATGCAATTTGATGAAATTCTGGTTAATTTAATCATGCTGATTCCATTTTTCAATACATTAATTTTCACTACAGTGCAGTTCAATTCAGTTTAATTCAGTTCTGTATATAAAAAATAAGCTCTGACTTAATGTATATTGCACATTTTTAATTTACTCTGGGAAGCACGTCAGAATTTATTCTGTTCCAATAAACAAGCAATGTATATTGCACATTTTTAATTTATTTTTTCCCCATATAGTATAGTACTATCTATTATTGGAGTGGTTGAGTAGGAACAGAGCTGTCTCAGATTCTCTAGAAAACCGTAAAGCAAACTAGTAGCTCCATTTATTTATATTATTTTCCACCTAATCACTACTAATTATGGATTTTAATTTCACCAATTTATTAGTTGCATTATGCATGGTTTAGTTGGTAAGGTAAGGTTTGATGATGCCAGCCATTGAGAATCTAATGCTTTAATAAATAACTTGATTTTTCCATCACTGTTTTAGTTTTTTTACAGTTATTATTTTATCTTTGTTGAATTCACGTTAATACATTGTTTTTTTCTTAAAGTTATTGTTTTTTTTTTACATTCTTAAAGTTATCATGGTTGGTTCAAAGAAAACAAAAATTCTCAACCAATTGATATCAATGAATAGGTAAAAAATCAATATCCAAGGTGAGAAGATCCAACATGGAAATGAGAAATTTATCAATAATAAACTGAATGATCATATTTAATATATTAAAATTTTGAGATTAAAAGTGTGAAAATCAATATGTGTATAGTCTCAATTGAGACCCGTCTCACATAAGACATTCTCCAAGGATTAAAGTTGGAATAAAACGCATTATAAGTATGAATTGCATGTGTCACAATTAAAGCATCTTATTGACTTTTTTTGATCATTCATATTAATTAGTTAATATGTAAGACGATTATTAAGTAATTTATTGTTCAGTTCATAATTATATATTTTTAAGTAATAATATTATCCTAATTTTTTCATACAATAAAATAAATTAGTTGACTCGGTTTAATTTGAAAAATCTAACCACACACTTATGGATAGAACAGAGTGAATATATAAATTATTTAGTATTTTTTTCAATTAAAAATATATAAATTAAATATCGACTATAGGAATTGAATATTTAACCTCAACTCATAGATTCAATCTCTTAAAAGAATTGGAAGAAAAAAATAAGACATTTAGAACTCATTTATTATCATCAATTTTTCTTTTTTTAAAAAAACAATCAACACCCACATAAAAGACATTTAAAAATGAGATGATATTGACCTTTCAAGTTGGTTGGCCGACGGGCATACCGATTACCGCCACAAGAAATAGCTTCTTCTTTTTTTCCTTTTTCTTTTTGTAATGGTTTCAAATATTTCTTGAAAATAGACCTTTAACATTTCTTAAAGATTCCTAAATTCATGTCAAACCTGTTAAAAACACCCATGATTTTCAACCAACGATTCTGCAAACATATCCTTATATAAACACAGTAATTGCTTCAAGAAAAATTCATCATTTTCACTTTCAACAACAATTAACATCAACATGGCTCAACTGAAAAGTTTGACTGTCGTTTTTATCGCCATTATACTATTATCCAGTGGTAAATTTTCTGATGCCGATGTTCATAACGACAGAGAGATCCTGAAACCTGGATGTAAACTTGAAAATGGCGTTGTTGTTTGCAAACCTTACGAGCCACACCCAGGAAGGTATAACCGAGGGTGCAATGGCATAACACGCTGTCGTCACGAGCCACCAATTCATGATTGAAATCAACGTCGACAATCTGATCAAGAATTTTATTCTTGAATTTTTTTTAATCTAATGTTAGCATTTCAAACCATTTAGTCTAGACATCTGATATTATCAGAGCAATGTTAAAGAAATTTAACATTAGCTGTTAGAACAAGGTTACATTTGTTTATCTATTTTTCACATCATTTTGTAATGCATGCCCTTGCATAATTAATCCTATCAATACATATATTATTTCATTTATTTGTCATGTGAATCAAAAACAACCGATACAACTTCACTAACGTAATTTTTTACCGTGCGAACGTTTTTGTTTCTTTTTCTTTTTGAGGAAACCATGCATGCGTAAATGAGCTATATAGTATCATGCAAGCGTAAAGGAGTAGCGAATTAAAAATTGTGCTAATACGTTAACACCAAAAAACTCTAATTGTTGGAGAAAATAAATGGAGTCTTCAATAAAACGTGTAGATTAAACGTAGTAGGGGCGTGGGGGACATATTCTTTTATAAATTTCGAGGTTAAAATATGTTTAAATTTGGTGGGACGAAAATAGTCAAACTACAAAGACTGTTATGTAAATTAAAAAAAAATCTCCAAATTTTAAATCACGATCTAAATTGCAATTACCGTAATTACAACGGTGATGATCATTGGCGACGAGGATAATGGATTGGGCAGCAACGTTAATAATTAATCATTGTCAGATCTTATCGGTCGATCAGTTCAGTTCAGTTCAATTTGGTTTGGTTCAGTTCAGTTCAGTTCAGTTCAGTTCAGTTCAGATCTTATGAAATTTAAATTAATTCAGTTATGCTGATTCTTTTTTCAATACATTAATTTTCATTCCGTTTAATCCAGTTCAGTTCAGTGTATCAAGAAATAAGTTACGGCAAACATGGCCTTAGAGATATTGGTAGATTGAAAAGTGGGGGGTATTTCCGTGATTTTAGAGTGATTATTTGTGTTTTTTTGGCAACCTGGTGTGCTGTGTGATTTTCTAGGCAACCTGGTATTTGTTATTTGTGTTTTTTTGGCAACCTGGTGTGCTGTGACTTGTGAGATCACTTGAGACTTGTGTGAACGGTGTTGAGATTTGTTTATCGTAAGTTGTATGATAGTGGATGCATGGCAATTTGAAATTTTAAAATAACTTGAACAATAAAAAAAAAGTATCAAGATAAAGATGGATCTTGAAATTCAAACACAACCTTCATCCATGATTTAAATTTTTGGTCATATCATTATAAATTAGGTTACGGATCACTTGTATATGCAATCATTTCTCACATTATTTTAAATAAAGTGTTAAAATATTTCTCACTTGTGCATTTTCTTATTGCAATTTCAAACGTACATTTAATCATTTCCATGACCACTCACAAAAAACTCTAAGTTTTGTTTTCCCGTCAAAAAATAAAATAAATCATCATCGTCTACCGACTACCGTACAAAACGGCACCACAAAATAGCCGAAACTGAAGAATCAAATTACAACCTTTCAAATCCCTGAAACAGCTCCTATAAATAATTGCATTTATTTCATTCTCAATAGCATCACAGAAAACACCAATCCATGAATCATTAGCCACAAAAACTACAAGAGGTTATCTTTCTAGTAAAAATGGCTCAAATGAAAGGGGTTGTTGTTCTTCTCCTAGCAATGGTACTACTTTCCTCTAGCAAGAATTTCTCCCATGCCGGAAGAACTTATGCGATTGACACGATGAAACCTGGGTGCTACATGGTTGACGGAGTTTAGACTTGCGAGTCCGGTGAAACTATCAGTCTAAACAAGATTGTTGTAAAGCCGGATAGAGCTTGTACTTATCACGATCACTGCAAAAGAAATGCGTGATGATTTATGGTTATATAACTGTACTACATTAACTACGAAATAAAAAATTCGTAGGTAAAAATGATACGAGAAAGCGCATGTATATCTATAAATCAAAGTAATGGAAAAATTATAATTTTTCTATACCCAAAGTTTCATTATTTCAAATATCATTGACTCTTATATTTTAACATTCCAATAGAAATGGACTAGAGAAAAATAAAATCCAATTTATAAATACTCCATGGCACACGGCCGACCGGACATGCTATGATTAAAACAAAATTATAGCATGTTGAATTTCATATCCGGAGGGGAAAAAGTAATACAAGAAACGATATATTCTTAATCGTTCAAATAGTAAATGAAAAAAAAAGTAAGACTAATTGACAATAGGTAGTGTTATTTTCGACCTTATATATTAGTTATTAGTCTCGTACGGTATCGATGTGTGATATCTTAACACGCTCCTCACATGCAAACGTGGAAATAGTCCACAACCCATATCGGGTCATATTAAGGCCAAGTAATGGGGTACTCCACCGGTTTAAAGGGAGGATAATAATTCACCGGTTAAATTAAGGGAGATACCACGGGCCCATAGGGAATCCACACACCGGCCTAGTTAACCCATTAAGGCCCATGTCCAAATTGAACCCGTTCTGATACCATATTAAATTATACGGATATCAGACTTCCATCCTAAAAGCAATTGGCAATAGGCGGTGTTACCTTCGACCTTATATATTGGTTATTAGGCTCGTACGGTACCGATGTGGGATATCTTAACAACTTATTTCTTGTTATACTGAACTGAATTGAACTGAACTAAACTAAACTGAAGTGAAAATTGATGTATTGAAAAATGGAATAAGCATGACTGAATTAACCTGAATTACATCAAATTGCATTTTCATTGAACTGAACTGAACTGATATACAAAAACTCTGACAAACAGGGCCTAAGTTTGGTCTCACAAAAAATAAAACTATAATTTATCATTTTGGAAAATATATTGACCGCCAATTATATACTTACACATCATCACAAGTTAAATAGTGACATACTTGTGGTCTATATATCATCATATTTTTCATAAGGGGATAATTATCCAAAATTATTACTCGTTTTCCTAATTTATCTTAAATATGTCATTTCATTAACCGTCTAGTTAACGTGTCATCAATTCAAGGTAATCATAGGACTCGTTTGAGAGATTTGGTAATCATAGGACTCGTTTGAGAGATTTGATCTAAACATAGACATTTGACCAGTCATATAGCTAATTCATGTATTTGGTGAGAAGCTTTTGTCAAAATTTGATTAGGTAAATATTGTAAAATTTTCTTTTTATAATCTTCCTGATAAAAATTCCTTTTTCTAATAATTTATCTGCGTAAAAAAATCCTTAAGCTCAGCATACATGTTAAAATAAATATTCTTTATTTTAAGTTTAAAAATAAATTATCCATTCTTCTCCTTTATTTTTAATTCTAAAACTAAATTCTTAAGTATTAGAGCAAGTCCAACAGGAATTCTATAATAGAGATTTTCTATATTTTTAGAGTTTTTTTGTCTCCAACAGATTTGCTATCTCAATCTCTATTATAGAAAAATGATGAGAGAGAAGATTTCATTCTCTATATATGCATAATGAGAGAGTAAATTTGGATTAGAATTCCTATTTTTAGTAAAGTTTTGAAAAAAGATTCCATTTTCTATCTAAAATCTCTAAAATAGCAAAACGGTTGGATTGGAAGGAAAAATTTATAGCAAATATCACCTTTTTTTCTCTACTTTAGAAAAAGATTTAGAAAACCTGTTGGACTTGCTCTTAGAATAAGTCTTGGAAGTGATCGTCATTATATAGTGACCAGGACTGGACTGCAAATAAATAAAATAGAGTCAAAACTCGCGGGTCGATCCGACCGGCCTTCCGACCCGGCGCATGGTAACACACGCCATATATAACCAACCCACATCCACAGAAAACCCATTTCTCCCCCAAATCGACCCCTATTTTCAGAAATTCTTGCAACCGTCATTGATATTGTGGTCCGCCAATCCCCGGTGAATCGCGGCGGATATTGCAGGGAGGCAGGAATTATATAGCCGATTGTGGTGGAGATTACAGAGCAAATCGTCGGCATCCACCGTTGTCAGGAACCTTCAGATTTATTCGTCGGAGAAAGGTACGGCGACTGGAAGACGGGGACGCGACAACGACTGGGAGAGGGCGACGACTTTATTTTCAAATTTCGCTATTTTTTCTGTGGTTTATTAAGTTGATCAGGTATTTTAAGTAAGTGTTTAATTGATGTTTGTGTTAGGCTGATGGTTCTAAAGGGGATATGCATCTTGGTGGCAGAGGCGAAGGCAGAAATTCAAAATCGGGATGCACTTTATTTATATATATATATAATTAATTAGAATAATTATCTTCATTCAAATATCTTCAAACCTTAAACAAAGCTATTCTACAATCAAAATCATAATACTCAATGCCTAAATAATACAATACAAAGTACTAAATAGTCACTTGTCGGGGTTATATACTTTGAAACCGACTTACAAATATATCAAATATAAAATAATAGAATATTTTAGGGTGCACAAACATTACTAAATCTAAATATTGTCTTATAAATATATAAATATTTTAAAAAATAATAAATACGTGCACCCCGGGTTCCTACATTAGCTACGTCATTGCTTGGTGGCATGAGGATAGGTATTGTAGCTAAGCCGAGTGCCGAGTTTGTTGCCGGTGTATTGCGGACTTGGGTTAGTGGAGGTGTTGTTGTACCTCTTGCGCTGAGTAGCTGCAAATCATGAATGATTCGGTTAGCACACCTGAACTATCTATCCTTGTGTGTTTAGGTCTTTTGCTGAACTTAACTATTTAGCAGATGAAACTAACTGATCTAGTTCTGTATTTTATGTGATGACCTGTTATTGATGGAAACTTGTTCTTGGCTATGTTGGTTGAATGTGACAGATAAGTAGATTAATATATTGTGGCATATATGTAGAATGCAAATGCAAGATTTCAATGGAAACATGTGATTGCTATACATAATGCATCATATAATTATAATTTATATGCTCACTGCTTCAGCTAAGCTTCGTGTCCAGAACCTAGCAGGTTGTGGCGTGATAAATCATGTGTACGGCAACAAAACGCCTTAAGAGACTTCACTTTATTAGGTCCCTTCCTTAGAGTCTGAGAGTATACAAACTTGTATTTGCATTTTTGGTTATATGTTATGTGTTTTGTACAATTTGTTTTTTGTGGTCTGCTCACTACCTTTTATTGTGTTTAATAGTAGAAAGTTGATATTTATAAGTGAAAGCTTGTATGCTATTTTTACATGTATTTTTATCTTTTTTAAAAGATTGCTATATTTAATGATGAAAAGTTGATATTTAAGAATGAAAAGTTATCTGCAGTTTCTCTATCCATTTTTTACTTTTTTTTAAAGGTTGATGTTAAATAGTGGAAGGTTGACATATAAGAGTGAAAGGTGTTCTGCTATTTCTATATGCATTTTTTTTTTCATTTTTGAAAGGTTGTAGTTTTATCTTGAAAGGTTGATATTTTAGAGTGAAATGTTGTCCGTTATTTGTATATGCATTTTTTGTTTTTTTAAAAGGTCATTGTTTAATAGTGAAAGATTCACATTTTAAAGTGAAAGTTTGTCCGTTGTCTGTATATGTTATTTTTTTTTTTGCTTTCTTGAAAGGTTGATATTAAATAGTGAAAGGTTGACATTTAAGAGTGAAAGGTTGTCCGTTATTCGTATATGCATTTTTTATCTTTTTTAAAAGGTCGTTGTTTAATAGTGAAAAGTTGACATTTTAAAGTAAAAGCTTGTCCGTTAATTGTATATGCATTTTTTGTCGTTTTTGAAAGGTTGGTGTTTAATAGTGAAATGTTTTCATTTTATAGTGAAAGAATCTCCGTTATTTGTATATGCATTTTTTGTCGTTTTTGAGTATATGCATTTTTTGTCTTTTTTGAAAGGTTGGTGTTTAATAGTGAAAGGTTGATATTTAAGAGTGAAAGATTGTCCGTTGTTTGTATATTTTTTCTTTTGTTTTCAATTAATTTTGGGTTTGATAATTGCATGAGATGATATTGGAGCTGCTAATTATTCTACTATAACTAATTCATTTTCATTTTAATTATATATATGCAGGGTTTGCTCAAAGTCACGGGATTTTCATGTTGGGCAGATGGGGAGGAGAGTATGCAAAATAGTCCTTCTGTTTTTTTAAATTTTATATTATTACAGTTTAGTCATATTCACTATATAATGACGGTCACTCAGGAGACGGACTCGTATTAGAATAATGTACAATATCTCAAATAAATAATAACATATAATGATATAACTTTTCGATACATCAAAATAAAGTAATTTCATATTACAAATAAATAAATAATAAGTTGTAATGATGTCTTTTTCAGTCATTTAATAACATGAAACCGTTTTCAGATATTTGTAATTTACCAAACATTCAAATGCAAATAGCTAGTCAAATCACTAATCATAACATCTAATAAAATTTGCTAATTGGTAACAACTTACGAAGCAGCTAACCGATAAACGCTGATTTCCAAACGAATCCATAAGAGGGAGCGGCGGTGATAAAAAAATATAGAAAATAGAAATCTTATTAATAAATGCAAGATCTCCAAAATATAGTATCTGTTGAAGATGGTCAATATCTTCAAAAAATTATAGAGGAAGTAGTCAAAAAAATCTCCAAAATAGAGATTCTGATGTAGTATCCGTTGGACTTGCTCTAACCAACTTAATTCTCATTTCTATAGATTTAGACCCTGTTTGCCAGAGCTTATCTGTAGATCAGTTCAGTTCAATTCAGTTCAGTTAAAATGTAATTTGATGAAATTCAGGTTAGTTCAGTCATGCTGATTCCATTTTCAATACATTACTTTTTACTTCAGTTCAGTTCAGTTCAATTCAATTTAGTTCAGTTCAGTTCAGTACATCAAGAAATAAGCTCTAGCCTTAAAGTCAAAACACAATGGGGGTGTTTGGTGATCAGCTGTTAGCTGATTGCATTAGCTGATTACATAATAAAAGTGTTTGGTAAAATTTGTTGATTATAGATAGATGTTTGGTTGTCCAACATAGTAAAATGACGGTTAAGTACATGAATTAATTACCTGATCTTTTAATATGTAATATCATTATTATTTAACACTCAATATTTCATGCTTATTAAAAATATTATAAATAAATTCTACATGAACTACAAATAGTTGATTTTTTATTATGAATATAAACTATTTGAGAATTTTAAATTAATCAAAGTATATTTAAATTTATTTAATAAACATTTAATATTTCAAGATCCAATTCAGTTGAAGAAAAAGACTAAACACAATTAAACTTATTTTACAATTATCAATATAATAATATCAATTCCTTTCAAAAAAATATAATCATATCCATTATTTAACTTGTACATTAAAAATATTTTTATTACTAATATAAATACTTCTCTTTTGAAGAAAAAAAACCTACAGCAAGTACGAGGAAAAAATTGGAATGGGATGCACCTTTCTTAATTTTTGAAGAAACAAAATATAGTGATTGATTTGTTAGCTGTATATAAAAATGAGGCGAGGAAGGAAATTATTTGGGCAAGTACTCGGCGGCGGAAGGATAAAAGAGTAAAGAAAAATAGAAAGTACAAACACCTGTTTGAAAACGCTCATATTATCAACGTTTTGAAAATTAGCTGATTGGGGCAAAAACCTCTTTCAAACAGCTATCTAGCAAACACTAATATTAGCTGATTTGACTGGTCAAACAGCTAATTATGGTCAAAACAGTTAATTTGAGCTCAAAAAACTCTTCACCAAACACCGCCAATGACTTTTAGGATAAGCGTGTGGGCATATCTTTGTTACCATTTATTATTTTTTCTATCTATTCAAGACAACTTCTCAATTAAAACATGTATTAATTTATTTCACTAAATAATCATATTTAATATATAAAAATCAGTATTGAAAGTGAAAAGATTCTTGCACATTGATTTATTTCTTATGTTATTGAATGGTGTAAAAAATATTCTTATGTTATTATTTTATCCTTACACATGATGAATTAGGTGATTTATTAATGATGATCAATTAATTTAGTTTGTTATTCTCAATTTCAGATCCTACTAGTTTGGTCATGTCAGTTCAATTCAGTTAAATAAATTTAAATTATTTTAGTTCAATTTAATAATTTTTTATTAAAAATAACCTTTTTATCATCTATTACAATAATATATGATAAAATTCAAAATTAGTTCAGTCCAGTTTAATTTATTATAATTTATTTTAGTTCAATTAAATATATTTAAGTTTATTTCAATTCCGTTTAGCAAAAAATAATCTCTGCAAACGAAGCCTATGTCTCCAAGGTTATTATAAAACTTTATTGAATATCATATGTTATGTATGAGACAATTGATATAATTAATCTATAATATAATTTTTCTTTGATGTGATTCTTAGATTAAATGATAAATCAAATAATTTTTCTTTTAATATATATAATGTTGGTTTCCTTTAAGATTTATTCATAAAGTTTCTAGAAATTCAGTGGGTAATATAATGAACATAACAGGGCTACATCCCTGCTTTCTTTTTATAGTTAATATATAAGTTTGTTTTACGTAAAAAAAAAAAAAAACCGGGCGATACTACTTACTACCGCAATATCCTAGATAACCCTATCATAATATTATTTAGCATCCCCGACTATTTTACTGGCGCTTATCCCATAGACTTTTCTAATACGGGTGATGATAAACTAATGAGATTTTTTTAACAAGATATATATCATTTCATATTAATCAATAAAAATGATTTTAAATACATTATATAAATTTAGTTATGCTCTTTAAACAATCATGTCCGCAATAAAATAGATGCAATATTCTTCACTTGTTCATCCGCTTATTCCAATATTAATCATCATTTAGCTATTCTCTCTAACCACTCTTATAAAAGTACAAATGTATTATAGGAAGCCACAAATGTAAAACCTATTAATATTATGACCACTTGTAAACATTTTATAAAATTTACCGTACATTCTAGCCGAAATTCAAGAGTCAAATTACAACCTTCAAATTCCGAGATTAATTTTCGTAATCAGGCCCTATAAATAGATGTATTAATTTCATTCTCAATAACATCACAAAAAACACCAATCCATTAAACATTAGCCACAAACACCACAAGAAGTTATCTTTCTGGTAAAAATGGCTCAAATAAAAGGGATTGTTGTTCTTCTCCTTGCGATAGTACTACTCTCCTCTAGCAAGAATTTCACTCAAGCCGGAAGAACTTATCCGATCAATGCAAACAAGCTTGGGTGCTACACAGTTAACGGAGTCGAGACTTGTGAGTCCGGTGAAACTATCCATCTACACAAGATTGTTACGCCGGCTAATCCATACAATAGAGGTTGTAGTAACATCAATCACTGCAAAAGACATGGGTGATAGATTATTAATTTTCGAGCAACAAAAATACATGTCCAGAGTTTTGTAATTATATTGCATTAGTTACAAAATACATGTATACATGCTGCCATGTTGGAATTAACAAGTATAAGAGAAATTCAAAAAAAAAAAATTGTACTCCAGAGTTTCGTTTAAAGATTCTTCATCTCTCACCAAAGAGAAACTGGTCTACAAATATCAATTTGGCATAGAATTCTGCCAACCATATATTGCTTCCAAAATAATTGTTCCTATTTCTATTTTACCATGTTTGAGATTATATTTAATTTTCTGTTGAATTGAATCAACCTAAATTAGATGCATGAAAAATGGTCATAATGTAACTAAATTTATTTAAATTCCAATAATATTAGATTATATGAACGTGGCCTATAAATGTTGAATCCTTATATTTTCAATTAATAAAATGCAGTTATCTCTTCAAAAAAATAACAATTAATCAGCCAACAAAAAAACAACTTTAAAAATAAACTATTTTAAATTTAAGTTGTTGAGAACTTCGGAAGACTGGCCCAAAATGACGGATTCATCATTACACCAAGAGGTCGTTTGGTTCATGTGGGAATTAAGTTCCCACGGATTTTGTAAGTACTCAGAATTTGATTCCTTGAAAAAATTCTCAAAATTTGAAAAACTTGTTTGGTTGCATGTGCGGATTTTGTTATTACTAGGATTTTATTTACTACCCGTTGTTTGGTTGACTTCACGTGATTCTTTAAAATATAAGGATTTTGTATTTGAATTTTTTCAAAAAAAAAATCAAATTAACTCAACAATCACTTATCGTAAATTTTCGAATATCTCACTTGAATCTTTAAAAATAATTTATAATTGTATTATAATAAATCGAAAATAAATGAAAGTAATCACCTGAATAAAATATTCACTTATCATAATTTTCTAGATAATCAAAAAACTCTCTCGAATCTACAAAAACAATTTACTGTTTTCTAAAAAAATTAAAAAATCCATCGGAAATCTAAAAACCAAAAATAATTATATAGAAATTCAACTGATTGATCATCTCTCAAATATTAATATTATGTATACCGAACAAATATTTGTAAGCACAGTCAAATAAACCAAAAAAAAGAAGTTATTTACAGTGATGAGATTGGATAGTTATAAAAGAGTTTAAGCTTTTGGGGGAGGGAAATGAAAAAATTTGCTGCGAAATAAAACGGGAGGGAAATTTAAAAAATCACGTGAAGTCAACCAAATAATGGGTAGTAAATAAAATACTAGTAATAACAAAATCTGCACGTGCAACCAGTGGCGGAACTACGCCCAGGCCTCCTAGGGCCTGGGCCCTATATAATTTTATTTATTTTTAAACAAACCCAAAATAATAAGGAAATTTTAGACTAAGGTTATAAACGAGTCGAGTCGAACTCGAACAGACCTGTGTTCGAGTTTGAGTTCGTATTACACGTTTGTGATCGAGTTCGAACTCGTACGAGTTAAGATATTTTACCTCGAGCTCGATCCGTTGACTTTTAGAAAGTTCGAAATCGACTCGTGAACTCGATAAAAAATCGAGTTCGAACTCGAATTCAAGCTAGTTCGAGCTTGTTAAATCATTAATGAATAAAATTTAATTTATTTATATAATATTAAATATAAAAATTATATTCGAGGTACTCGATAAGCCTATCGAGCTGGTTCTTATGAGCCCGAGTTCGATCTCGTATATAAATGAACGAGTTCGAGTTCGAATTGGTCAAACCGAGTTCGAAAACGAACTTTGACCGAGTTGTTTGCGAGTTGTTCACGAACGATTCAGTTCATTTAGACCCCTATCTTAGACATAGACAGTATCTTAGCTCAAAAAAAATTTCCTGCCTCTCACCCAGAAAATTCACCGTCGATTACCGTTGTGCCCCACTTCAATTTGAATCCTGGTTCCGCCACTGCGTGCAACCAAACAAGTTTTTCAAATTCTGAGGATTTTTTCAAGGAATTAAATTCTGAGTACTTACAAAATTTGTGGGAACTTAATTCCCACATGAACCAAATGACCTCCAAGAAGTACCAAAACATTTGAACTTCAGCTCATATTTAAGTATTGGTCTGATTAAAATGAAACTATAATTTATCATTTTGAAAAATATATTGACCGCCAATCATATCATCACAAGCTAAATAGTGACAAACTTGTAGTCTATATATCATCATTTTTTTTAAGCTAGACCACCCATGGTGGGGAATCTTTATTAGCCTCCCCAAACCTATCCAAAAGAATAAAGGTTTATACAAAACCAAGCCAAGGTGTGGTATATGAAGCTAAGGCTTCCAAAAAGAATAAAGAAAAGGCCTAGATAACCTATTCTAAAGTTATATTACAATTATGGTGAGAGGATATAGATAGCAAAAATTTCTCGGGGAGCCACTTAGTGATCGCAAAGCGAAGCACAACTTTGCCACCCGTGAGATTGCAAATAACAAACTTTCCAAAAAAGGCTACTCATAGTTTTATTCCTAAGGAGTAGATACATCTTTACAAAAGCGAAGGGCTTTTTCAGTTGTGACCCGGTCCTCTATCCTATGCATCCTTGGAACACGACCCTTCTTCCTGAAGATAAAAAACCATTATCCAATCCTATTTAGTTGGATATAGCTAATGACTACGGGTTACTCTGTCTCTCCCCTCTAAATGTAGATGAGTTTTACATGACAGGGAACGCGGGCTACTACTGGCCTCGCGGGATATATCCCTCTGAACTATTCTCTCGCTCCTGGGTCTCCGCTGTGTGGCCTGCCGGTGGTGCCTATTTAAAGGCTTTCCTTTTTTATATGTACTTGCTGCTTCCCTTTACTTCTGGATCTTTAACTGTTATGTTTTTTGTTTTCAGTTCAACCTTCTAAGTTTGCAGACGCCATGACTTATGTGGAGAAGCAATCCGGAGAGGACAACCAGCGTGGGGCTTCGGGCTCTCAGCAGATGGTCCCACCGGAGCGCCAGGTGGCTCCTCCCCCCGGGCCATCTTCCACCGGGAACCCTGCTGTTGTCCAACAAAAGCCCCACCAGCAGCAAAGACTCCGACAACAAAAACCTCCCGGGTCCTCTTCTTCTATGGCGGCCCCTATGCCTCACTCAACCCCCTCCGGGTCTTCTTCTGCCTCGGGGTGGAAATCTTTCATCAGCCATCCGGATTATAGTACCGGGGCCAGCTCCCTATTCAAGCGGTCTCCTTCGGATGAGCTCAAGGTTCTCCCCCTCGTTCCCGGCAAAGATCGGAGGAGTACCTCCCCCTCCTTCTCAAGTCATCCCTCATCCGAGTACTACTTCCCAGATTAATCCTGAGGAGAGAAACGAGGTAACCTACTTATACATGATCTTTGCATAATTATCATTCTTTTATGCACAGGGCACCACCTTCGCCGATCGTCTCCTCGCGGATTCTCAATTTTTTGAGGCGCTGAACCGGACGTACTCCAAGTACAGCGCCGGGCTGTCTACTCATGGGGAGAGAGAACTCCACAAAACCAAGGAGAAGCTGGCCGGACATGACGATTTGAAGGCCCAACTGGAGAGGTCTCAGAAGAAGCTGGCTTAGATTGAGAAAAAACTGACTGAAACGGAGAAGAAGTACAGCTCCCTTAAGAAGGATAAGAAGAGCTCCCAGCTTGAGGCTATGAACGCTGCTACCCAAAAGCTCCTCCGTTCAGATGAGTTTGAAAAGAGGTTGGACGGAATTGCTGCCACTGCCAGCGCTGATGCTTGTCACGAGATGTACCGCCGCTTGCAGGGTTGGTTGCCTGGGCCCACGCATTTTCACGCCCAAAAGTCCTATTACTGGCCCAAGGCCTCTGATTCGGTGATCCACCGCTTTCGGGCCCTTCAGGAGGCTGACTTGAAAAGCCTCGTGCCCCAACTATGGCAATCGCTGGAAATGTCCTCCAAGGCTCCCTCCGCCTCGGATATCAAGAAGATGAAGCTTCCCGAGATCGGCGAGTCCTCCTGCCCCGACCCCGACCCGGAGGAGTTCAACATTTATGGAGTGGTCCCGGAGACGCCCCATTGGGCCGGAGGCTACCATGAGTTCTGTGCGGTGCCTGAAAAACTTTGGGTATCAGGCTGTTCATGTCGAGGAGGAGGACGAGTACCGCATGGGTCTCGCAGCCGGGCATGATGACTTACTGTATCAATCGTGGAAGTCTACTCGGAGAGTGGGATTCCCCGAGCAGTCCCGGGATGAACCTACTATGGATGCTCCTACTCATGTCGGTCCTGCTTGGACCGCCGATGATATCGCGATATTGGAGCGAAGGCTGGAAGTGGCTCATGCTATCCCGGAGGGAGAGGATGTCACGGCGGACAATGTCTAATCCTAGTCCTTAGCCCTTCTGTCGTAGTTTTTTTTTGTAATCTGCCTCTCCCGTAGGCATATGTAGAATTTGGCCTTAGTGCCCATTTTGATAGTATTAAGTTCTACTTTTATTGAAATCTATCTTCTTTTTGTTTTTGTAGTCTGAGCATGATTTAAGGGAACATCTCCCGCGAGGATCAGTTCCATTTGTATTTCCTCATCCTAACTCCTCCGCCGGATTCTACTTTTCTCTCCCCCGCTCCGGATACCTCAAATGTTCTTTCTTGCAAAGGAAGTTGGCGCATTGGAGATTCGGGGGCCAGCAGGCCAACCGTGCTATTTATGAGGCGTGGCTAGGATTTTTTCTTAATGGGTTTGGGTCCATCCCTGCCTTGGTCCTTTCTGAAGGCGATCAAGAACAAGTTTGGGTCCTTGAATCATTGCTTCAGCTTGGCCACGGACCTTATGCGGGAAGCTTTAAATTCTCATCAAACTATAGCCGAGTTCCAGGCCCTTCATGACGACTCCCTACATCGCACTGCCAAGGAATTAGGTATGGTATGGGGGGAGCTCGAGCGAGCACAGGAAAAACTTAAGAACCTTGAGACCCGGACTGCGCAGAATAAGCTAATCTATGAACTGGAGAATGAGAACCGATCTCTTACTCACCGAAATAGGGTCCTTCAAGACGCTGTGTTGATCGTTCGACTATCTTACCATCTTCTTGGGTTTAAGAAAGGCTTGGTGGGAGTATCTCCCCTCACAGATATCCCCGCCGGGGTTAGTAGGGTAATCAGGCGAATGGAGGCCGACCCGGGGAATTTGGGGAGGGGGCCTCTTATCATGGAGCGTACCTGGATGCCATAGAGTGGCATCGTAAGATAGCCATGGGAGAAGATGAGCCTTATCCTCCAAGTCTTCGTTGGGTTCCCGCCCGGGTATATGTGGATGTAGTTTATGAAAGGGGAGGATATGTCTGTGTCTCTCGACCTGGATGAAGTGGCGAGCAGGATCAGGTGTGTCCGGGATATTGCCGCTTCCGGGGTTACTACTAAGGGGATGAAGACTGCGGAAGGTGCCTGCATCAGCCGAGAGGAGAAGGGCAAGGGTGCAGCCGGCTCCTTTTCCAAGTATAAGTTTGTCACATCCGCCGGGGTAAGACGGATGCGCCTGGCTGGGCCGCTCCCGGAGGGGTCCGTAGTGGTTCCCATCCCGGAGCTTAACGAGGAGGAGGCTGAACAATTGGAAGAAGAACTTGTCTGGAATCAAGTTCCAGATGCCCGTTTTGCCGAAGACATTCTATTTTCCCAGTTCTTTGGAGGAGGCTTCCGTCCGGGTAGCCCCAAGGGTGCTTCCGGTTCGGGCCCTAAGTGGATATAACAGTGTATAGATAGGAAAACTTGTGTAATAGATCATATATTCATATGGTTATCTTTTCGCCTATGTATTCGTTTGCTTGTAATTTTAAGATAATCAAATAAAAGTTTCAGGAATTGATCTTAACATTGATACTCTTGCAATAAGCATTACATCTTCTGGCCCCCGGGTTTCATTCAAGCTCCGGGTCCTTTTAGCGGGGCACCCGGATGGGAGCTACCCATGGGTCCCTTTCAAATCCTGCCTTTTTCTACCTCTCTAGATCCGGGACGTGGCCAAACGACAGGGCTTCCTCCTAGCATATTCATGCTCTTGAGGGGGCATATTCATGTCTGGCATATCCATGCCTAAGTTGCTAAGGTCTAGGCGGGGCACTCTACTTCCCGTAAAACCTTCTCAAGTTAGCAACATTCCATCTTCTAGGAACTACTTTCCCTTGCTTGTCTTCGAGCACATAGCTTCCTCCTGGATACGCCTCTTTTACCTTATAAGGCCCTTCCCAGTTGGGCGCAAGCTTCCCTTCCAGGACTTGGTGGCTTTTGTCGTTCTGTCTCATCACCCATTCTCCCGGGGCGAAGACCTCCTTTCAGACCCTCTTATCGTAGTACCTCTTTACTCTTTCCTTCACCTTTGCCTCATGGAGTGCGGCGTTTTCTCACTTTTCTTCCAGGAGATCCAAGTCAAGGCGTCGTTCGACGCATTCCTCTTCTGGGCGTTGGAATTGGGACCGAGGGCTTGGGACTCCAATCTCCGCTGGGATGACCGCTTCTGATCCATACACCAAGCTGTAGGGAGACTCTCCAGTGGCCGAGCTTTCTGTCGTTCGGTGAGCCCAAAGAATGCTGGACAACTCCCATATCCAATTCCCCCGGGCACCCTCCAGGCGGGCCTTCAGGCCATTGCCAATGGTGCGATTGGTGACCTCTACCTGCCCATTCGCCTGGGGGTGGTACACAGACGCCATCTTCTGTTCTATCCCATACTTTACACACCATGACTTGAAAGGATCATTTTCAAACTGTGCCCCGTTATCTGTGACTATGATCTTGGGAATACCAAACCGGCAGATGATATTTTTCCAGCAAAACTCAACGCAAGTTAACCCATACAATCTCCACATACAATCTCCAACCCGGGGTTGATGAAGTTTCCTTTAAGTTTTATTCAGAAAGTTTCTAGAAATTCAGTGTGTAATATAATGAACATAATCGGGCTACATCCCTGCTTTCTTTTTATACTTAATATATAAGTTTGTTTTACGTAAAAAAAAAAAAAAAAACCGGGCGATACTACCACAATATCCTAGATGACCCTATCATAATATTATTTAGCATCCCCGACTATTTTACTGGCGCTTATCCCATAGACTTTTCTAATACGGGTGATGATAAACTCATGAGATTTTTTTAACAAGATATTTATCATTTCATATTAATCAATAAAAATGATTTTAAATACATTATATAAATTAAGGAGTGCTCTTTAAACAATCATGTCCGCAATAAAATAGGTGCAATATTCTTCACTTGTTCATCCGCTTATTCCAATATTAATCACCATTTAGCAATTCTCTCTAACCACTCTTAGAAAAGTACAAATGTATTATAGGAAGCCACAAATGTAAAACCTATTTTTTTTAAAAAAAAAAATTTGAAGCCACCAATGGTGGGAGGGATATATTAGGCTCCTCAAACCTTTAATAAATCAGAAAAAAAAAAGTAAAAACCTATTAATATTATGACCACTCGTATAACATGTTCTAAAATTTACCGTACATTCTAGCCGAAATTCAAGAGTCAAATTATAACCTTCAAACTCCTGGATTAATTTTCGTAACCAGGCCCTATAAATAGATGTGTTAATGTCATTATCAATAACATCACAAAAAACACCAATCCATTAAACATTAGCCACAAACACCACAAGAATTTATCTTTCTGGTAAAAATGGCTCAAATGAAAGGGATTGCTGTTCTTTTCCTTGCGATAGTACTACTCTCCTCTAGCAAGAATTTCTCCCAAGCCGGAAGAACTTATCCGATCAATGCAAACAAGCTTGGGTGCTACACAGTTAACGGAGTCGAGACTTGTGAGTCCGGTGAAACTATCCATCTAAACAAGATTGTTACGCCGGCTAATCCATACAATAGAGGTTGTAGTAATATCAATCACTGCAAAAGACATGGGTGATAGATTATTAATTTTCGAGCAACAAAAATACATGTCCAGAGTTTTGTAATTATATTGCATTAGTTACAAAATACATGTATACATGCTGCCATGTTGGAATTAACAAGTATAAGAGAAATTCAAAAAAAAAATTGTACTCCAGAGTTTCGTTTAAAGATTCTTCATCTCTCACCAAAGAGAAACTGGTCTACAAATATCAATTTGGCATAGAATTCTGCCAACCATATATCGCTTCCAAAATAATTGGTCCTATTTCTATTTTACCATGTTTGAGATTATATTTAATTTTCTGTTGAATTGAATCAACCTAAATTAGATGCATGAAAAATGGTCATAATGTAACTAAATTTATTTAAATTCCAATAATATTAGATTATATGAACGTGGCCTATAAATGTTGAATCCTTATATTTTCAATTAACTAGGTAATTTACACCGTGCTCTGCACGGTGTTGGTATTTACACCTTCAAATTTAAACATGGAAGTTTGAAAAAATATAATTAAATTTAAATATCAAATTTAAGTTTTCATATTGAATATAAAATATGACTTTTAGAAGATCGCACTCTTTATTGAAAAGTTTAATTTTATTTTCTAAATATATATTTTTGGTTTATTTTTGTTGGTTTTTATCTGATAGTCTTTTTGAAGTTCTGGAACTATCAATATAATTTAAGCTCAAATGTGAAATGTAAAAATAAATTATATAAAAATGTATACTTATAAATTAAAATATAAGTAGCTAAATCCAAATGTACACTATTTAAATTAAAACGTACTTATTTTTAAATATTATATTAGTTGGTATTCTAGGAGATCAATACTACTAACTCTAATTACCTGCCATTTTCAATTTTATTGTAACTTTTAGGCAATTACTTATCAATTTTATTATCATTTTCAATCATAACTAAATTTACATAAATTGAGTACAACGAAAAAATGTAGGCAATGTAATGAATAATTTGTGAAAAAATATAGAATAATTACCACCTTATAGCAACGTCTAGCCATTTTTTATATATGCTTTATGTTAATATATGATTAATTATATGCTTTATGTCAAAGACAATGTTTGATTTTGCCATCGGTCAAAATGCAGGACTTCACTAAAGAAAGTGGAACCGCGTTGAATGTCCAAAAATCTTGACAGAAGAAGCATTGATCTTGATCTCCCATCTAAAAATTGTATTCACACACAATATTATGCAGCAATTCATCAGTAGTTACTTCTTAATCTTAATGCAGCAATTAATATAATAAATGTACTTGACATACGTATTATACAACCTTCCGTGGGCAAGTAAAAAGATTACTTGTTGAACATAACAAGTTGTCAATGAACTCCTAGCAACCACTTAACTGCATCAGTAGAATAAAGACTGCAAACTGAGTTCAAGCCAAGAACTGTATCAGTAGAATAAAAATATTATCTGTGTTGAAATATATGAAAGCCTCAGATTATAGTACTTTTCATAGTTTTAGCATATTTATACACCAAAAACCAAACAAAGATATGCATCATTCTCCAATATGCATCATTCATCACTTGCATATGGAACAGACTCAAAATATTAAATTTTTTTAAAAAAAATCATTAGATTACACACAAATTATCTAATTCTCAGTGAAAGGGAACATAAATTTTCTATAACATGGAATATCAGAAGAACACGTGATTGGAGAGTGTGGCATAAAACTTTCGCGTTATTCCTCCCTCACAAACTTCAAAATGAAAATAATCAAGTACTACATCATGTATAATTAAAAGTCATTAGCAACTATAGAAGATGTGTTGTAACTGAATAAATGACAGCAAGGTGAAAAGATTCTGGACAAGCATTTGGCTCGTCACAGGGTATTCTCTGAGAACCTCCAGCTGAGAAATTAGAGCTTTCATCAACATACGATTTGATCTTGAAATGTTGAGCGAGGCTGTTTCAAAGGCAGTTCTGTTTCTTCTTGCAGGCTTGAAATTTAGAAATAAAACAATCAGAAACCAAAACTTGCAGATAAAGTGAGACATGCCCGAGACATATCATTTCATCTTCTTATTTCTTGAAGCTTAAAAAATCAATTAAGCAAGAAAATGATGCTATGGGATCTCAATGAGATCTTCATTATTGATCAAAAATGTAAAGATTCAAGCTAGCTAATAGTGAACAAATGGTTTCAGTTTTCCATAATAGGGTTTCACAATTCAAATCCTGCATGGGATCTTGTCTTGCCACTTTTATAGCCATATGATATGTTTGTACCAGAAATTGATCTAGCTAAATTATGATTTAACTATAAAGATGCACTCAAGCATATTGGTTTTTCTACAAAATTGCTTACTTTTAATCTGAACAGTTTAGTTATTTGGTAAACTGCTGAGAAATTATTATTTTTGATAACATATAGTGCTTTTTATTTTTGGCAGAAAAGCATTCTCCTTCCCCATCATTTCAAAATAAGGAAGATGTACACATGCTTATAATTAAGCATAACTCTGCCAAATACAGCCTATATGATTAAGTTTTGTAAATAGAGAAAACTACAACAATATAAACATGATGATGGATCTAAGCTTAGTTCAAGTCTGATGAATAATAAGAAGACTGAGAATGGGAATTAATGAAGAAAATACCTGGGATGTTGTGTGTTCTTAACCACTTTTTGTCCACGTGTAGCCATCACCCAACACATCCACATCGCTCAAAGTCTTGAAGCAAAATCTTGACTCTCTAACTTTCCTTCTGAACTTCACCTTCTTCATCTTTATGGAAGCAACTCCCACATAGTTCTGATCCCCTCTCTTGGAGCTATTCATCACGCAATCATTCAAACATTCATTTAACTAATGTAAATCTTACAGTTGAAAAATAATCTGCCTTTAAAGTCTCTGATTTTAGTTTTACAGCACAAAGTATATTTATACACCAAAAACAAAACAAAAATATGCATTGGAGGTTCACCAACAAAGGCTCCACTGCATACAAAAAGGATATTTTTTGTATCTATCTGCCTTTTAGCATCAATTAAAATAATGAATCAACCATGCAAAAGCTAATCACACCAGTACATCACCATAACCTTTGACAGCAAAATAATAGAACTCGGTGAAAGAAATTCAGTGAGACCAGTTCAAATATTTACATGATTATGGAGTTAAACATTATTCAGGCAACAATATTTCAGACTTCATCTTTTTAGTGTCTCATTACCAAAATTGGGAGAAAAGGATCAAGATTCCACAACTGTAGTTTATATAAGTCTACTATAATCAAAACAGTCTACTAAAGATCAAAAAGAGAAGCATAGGAATTTCAGCAATAGCCGAGAATGTTAGTTCTCATACCTAAAGATTTAGCCAAATATCATGAGCACAAATGTTAAGGTAACATCAGCAGCTATAGTTTGCTTCTAAATCAACACTGCATATATCAATCTATTATGCCACTTTCAAATGATAGTTAAACTTATCTGATTCATAAACAAGTAAATGACTAACGACATTTGGTTTGTGCACATAAACAATTTGAACCCAAAGTAAACAATTTAAAGAATTAGGCATACCCTCAGTCCCATCGAAGTTGCACCAGGAATAACTTCACTTTGAGCAGATCCAACATTACATAAATCAAGATTTTGACCCATTGAAACCACAAGAAAATTAGTAAGCCATGAATTCGAGAAGGTAATCACCATTCCAACAATTACATATGCTAAGATACTTCGTAACAAAATATGGCTTGTAATTGAAAATAACAGCGGGGCCAGAACTTACCAGAGCTGCAATCATCGGAGCTCTCTGGATAATATCACTGTCAAAATGTTGATTCTCCACTAATCAGCAAAACAACGGTTCCGATCTGGCCACTCCACCGACCAGCGAACCAACGGCCTACAATCAAGACCAATCACCAAGAAAATCTCCGATTTGGCCCTGAAGACGACGAAATTCGGATTTCTCACGACTTGTAAGCTTGGGCAGTAAATCTCCTGTTCAGGGTAGGGGCACGGGCAGGGAAGAAAGAAATAGGTCGGTGGAGACACAAGCTTCTGAACGACGTCGTTTCAGGGTTTAAGGTGATGGAAAAACCGAAATTGCCCTTGGTGACCAAGGAAGTTTTGTTGGGCTATTCTACTTCTTTTTGATAAAATGCAGGTATTTCTTCAAAAAAAATAACAATTAATCCGCCAAAACTTCAGGAACAAAATGACGGATTCATCATTACACCAAGAAGTACCAAAACATTTGAGCTTCAGCTCATATTTAATTATTGGTCTGATTAAAATGAAACTATAATTTATCATTTTGAAAAATATATTGACCGCCAATCATATCATCACAAGTTAAATAGTGACAAACTTGTAGTCTATATATCATCATAATTTTCATAAGGTTAATCATCCAAAATTATCTCTCATTTCTCTAATTTATCATATGTCAGTTCATAAAAATTAATTAATGTGTCATCAGGTAATGATAACCAACTTTTACTTCTCATTTCTGATAGATTTAAAGTTAAAACATTTGTGGTACTCTTTTTCTCATATATATCTAACACAGATTTTCAACTGAGACCTGTTTTAAAAATGGATTCATTAAATAATCATACTTCATATATAAAAGATTAATTTTGAAAGTGAGAATATTAAACACGAAAGTAAAAAATCCTTACACTTACCCATTGATTTTTCTTTTTATGTTAATGAATAGTGTAAAAATATTCATGTATTATTAATTTATCCTTGCACATCGATTAATATTTGTTCAACTCGATATCATTCTGAATTTGAGATCTTAATAGTTCGGTCATGTTTGCATTAGATTCTCAGTTTAGTTTAGTTAAATATATTTAAATTTATTTTAGTTCAGTTTAGTGTAATAATTTTTTAATTAAAAGTTAGTTTAATACTATAGGTTACTTATGCATGATATATTTCAAAATTATTTTAGTTCAATTCAATTAAAGATATTTAAATTTATTTTAGTTCAGCAAGAAATAATCTCACATGATCTTATATAAACACTATCATAATACTATTTAGCATCCTCAACTATTTTACTACTTATGCCACAGAAAACTCTAATTGGAGTGATGATAAATTCATGAGAATTTTTTTTACAAGATGTAAATAATTTCATAGTAATCAATAAATAATGATTTTAAATACATTATATAGATCAAGTTATGATCTTTTTAAACAACCATGTCCACTATAATTTAGATGCATACTTAAAATGTTTCTCACTTTTTTTTTGAAGGCGTGTTTCTCTCTAACCATACCGTACATCCATATTAATCCGTCCATCAGTATCAAAATTAACCACTCATAAAAAAGTACAAATGTATTATAGAAAAGTACAAAGGTAAAACCTATCAATAGCATGACCACACAAATAACCTTTTATAAAATATACCATACATTTTAGTTGGAATTTAAGGATCAAGTTACAACCTTCGAATTCCCGATTAATTTACATAACCAAGCCCTATAAATAGATGTATTCTTTCATTCTCATTTACATCACAAAAAACACCAATCCATAAACCATTAGCCACAAAAACCACAAGAAGTTATCTTTTTGGTAAAAATGGCTCAAATGAAAGGGATTGTTGTTCTTCTCCTTGCAATGGTACTACTCTCTTCTAGCAAGAATTTTTCCCAGGCCGGAAGAACTTATCCGATTGACGCGCTCAAGCCTGGGTGCTCCATAGTTGATGGAGTCGAGACTTGCGAGTCCGGTCAAACCATCCATCTACACAAGATTGTTACACCGGCTAATCCATACAATAGAGGTTGTAGTACTATCAATCATTGTAAGAGAGAACCGTGATGAATTATTATTTTTCAACCAAGAAAAATACATGTCTAGATTTTTTTAATTATATTGCACTAGTTACGAAATATATGTATACATGTTGGAATTCACAAGTATAAGAGAAATTCAAAAAAATCTTTATACTCCAAAGTTTCATTTTAAGATTCTTCATCTCTCACATTTTAACATAGATCAAAGAGAAAATGGCCGACAAATATCATATGGCATAGTTCATTTTATTCTTAGCATGCGCATTTTCCGAATTGATGACATAAAACGAAAAAAAAACCCCTCTAAATCATGTGTTAAAGGACAATTTTACCATACCTTATCTAAAAGAACCACCACATTTTATTAGATTACAAGCAAGATTATGTTGAATCTAGTAAGAGAAACAAAGACATTTCACCATCTTCCTTAAAGAAACGACTTTTTAAAGAAACGCCTGTTTTTCTCATGCACACAATAGATGAATAAACAAAGGCAAAAGTTGGTCCTATTTCCAATTTATATAATTTCTCTATAATTTACCCATGTTTGAGATACAAGACTATCACATTATCATCATATCTTATTTTTTATTGTATTAAATCAAACTAAACTGAACTGAAAATAAAAAAATAGTTATAGTGTAACTAAATTTATTTATTCCATAATGTTAGATTATATTCTTTGAACGTGACCTATAAATGTTTTTTAATATATATTTTCAATTAATCAGCCAACTATACCAAGAAGTACCAAAGTATTTGAGCTTCGGCCCATTTATCTAGACTGAAAAAAGTGCATGCGGCCAAAAACTCTGCCCCTAACGCAAGAAAAAAAAAACATGCATAATTCCGCATAGGATTAATAATTTGACTGTGATATCATCATCAATTCCATCTGAATTCAATTGGAATACGAACAAAAAAGGCCTGGTGATTTGGATGAGCACCAAAATGAGACCAATTTCCCAGTCAGCCGGCGACGGTAATTCTGGAATTTTCGCCGTTATTCCATTTCCCTTTCATACATTTCGACCGATGCTTTATCTCCGGCCAGCTTTGGTGTTTTGTGCGTGTGTGTGTTTTCCTCTGATGTTAATTGCATGTCGACAGAAAAAACATTATCAAATGGAAACTTCGTCACCGGAAAGTTCGCCGGAGGCCGATTCTCTGCTCCAAATTCCGTCCATGATGAAAGCCAAAGGTAAATCACGTTCAGTAAATTGTGGAAAATTTTATATTACTCGCTGTTTGTTGTGCAAAATTGTAGACAATTTGAGCACGTGAGAGTTTATGCATTCTGCCACATGCATATCAATGAACAAGACAGAGATTCTAGATGTTGCACTTAATGATTTCTCTGAGGTCAGTTGCTATCGTATTTGGAGTTTCTTCTACGAATATGATAAAACGAAGAAGTTATAAATGAAAAAGAAAAAAGAGAGGAAAAAGTAGTACAAAAAACAAGACATTTTCATCGTTCCAAAGAGTAAATGAAAAAGAAAAGGAGAAATACATATTGGTCTGATTAAAAATGAAACTATATATTTTCATTTTGAAAGATATTGACCGCCAGTCATATACTTATACATCATAATTCAATAATCATATTAAAAATAATGATGCTTAGATTAAATAATGATTTCAATAATCATATTATTGAACATGCTAAACTATTAAGCAAGACATTTTTTAGGGTGTCCACCACCTCCACCATACAGAAACTTGAATCCTTGAAGCATGCCAAAATCATGAAAGCCGACCACGTAGCATCGACTTTCAGCAACTGTATAATTTGGTGGATCCATAAATGTGTTACCGACAAGAACTTGAACATTTTGCATGTATGCCGTTCTAACGGGATTGTTATTTTTGAAAGTGCCGCTACCCATTTGAGGGCCATATTTGTCAGGGCTAAAAGTTTGGCCACCAAATCGAATAGTATTTGCTCCTTTGCTCAATTTTGTAAACAAAGATCCATTCCAAAACCCAATTGTATCTTCATTCATTTCAAGATACTAGTCTTCTTGTATCTTTTCAACGGTTATTTTCACATCATATTGTTCCCCTGTATAAGGTTGCGAGATTTTTGGAAAGACATATCCTAACGTAGTGTCAGGATTTATGGATACAAATCCCGGACAATCCATATTATAACAACCTTGCAAGTTCGCACTCTTCCATCGTGTATACAATCTTGGTTGTCCATCTTGAAAAGAACTTGAATCAACCATCCACCCAACTTCTAATTGATCTCCACCATTCTCGATAATAATAGATGCAGTAGTCCATTGGCCATTATCCGCCTTTGGTTTTTCAATTTTTATCCTAGCGGATGCTCCTATCATTTCCGAGCTATTCACAACAATTCCTGCAAATTCAACTGCACCATCGATGAATTAGGTTGGAAAAATCCAGCTCTTCTAGCATCAACAACAAAAACCTTAGAAATGAAAATAAAACACATCACCACAATCATGGCTTCAAACTTCATCATTAATTGTAATTTGTTTTTCAAATATATTTCATTTCACGTTAATCAATAACTATTTCATCCCTATGAATGCTATATATATATATATATATATTAAGTTATGATCTTTTAAACAATCATATCCACAAATTTTTGATGGATTCCTAAAATATTTCTATCGTCCATTTAACTATCCTTTATAACCATTCATAGAAAAGTTAAGATGTATTATAGGAAACTACAAATGTAATTTTTTTTAATATTATGGCCACTCATATAATCTTTTCTAAAATCTACCGTACAAGAATCAAATTACAACCTTCGAATTCCTGATTAATTTACGTAACCAAAACCTATAAATAGATGTATTATTTCCTTCTCATTTACATCACAAAAAACACCAATCCATAAATCATTAGCCACAAAAAACCACAAGTATCTTTCTGGTATAAATGGCTCAAATGAAAGGGATTGTTGTTCTTCTCTTTGCAATGGTACTACTCTCCTCTAGCAAGAATTTCTCCCAAGCCGGAAGAACTTATCCGATTGATTGCAATGGTGCTCCGTAGTTGATGGAGTCGAGACTTGCGAGTCCGGTGAAACTATCCATCTACACAAGATTGTTACGCCAGCTAATCCATACAATAGAGGTTGTAGCACTATCAATCACTGCAAGAGAGAACCGTGATGGATTATTATTTTTCAAGCAACAAAATACATGTCTAGAGTTTTGTAATTATATTGCAATAGTTACGTAATACATGTATACGTATTGTTGGAATTAACAAGTATGAAGAAATTCAAAAATTCTTATACAGTACTCCAGAGTTTCGTTTAAAGATTCTTCATCTCTCACACATTTTAACATAGATCAAAGAGAATGATCCACCAATATCATGGTAAAAATTCAAAATTTAGCATTTTGCGGAGTGGTATTTGTTGATATAAATAAACTCCAAATTATACAGGACAATATTGGCCCGAAATGGCGGACCCATCATTATACAACGATGTATCAAAATATATGGCTTCAGCCCATTTCATCTGGACTGTAAAAGTGCTAAAAGCCCAAAACTATTTCCCCCGAACGCAGGAAAAAAAGCATGCATAATTTTTCATTGGATTGATTTCTTCTTGTTGCCCTCAACTGAGAATCATCGACAGCAACGTCAATGATCAGATTGTGATATTATCATCAATATAATCCGAATTCAATCGGAATATGAACAAAAAAGGCCTGGCGATTTTGATGCGCACCAAAATGAGACCAATTTCCCCGCCGGCGACGGTAATTCTGAATCCCATTTCTGTTTCATGTATTTCGACCGGTGCTCGTCTCCGGCCAGCTTTAGTGTGTGTATACGTGTTTTCTTCTGATGTTAATTGCTCGATTCGACAGAAAAAAGTTTATCAAATGGAAATTGCGTCACCGGAAAGTACGCCGGAGGCTAATTCTGCTCCAAATTCCGTCCACGTTGAAAGCCAAAGGTAAATTACGTTCAGTAAAGTGTCGTAAACTTTATATTACTCGCTGTTTGTTTGTGCAAATGCAGATTTTAGGAATTTATTTCAAAATTAGGTGACATCACTGACATCAGTGTTCTGAATTTATGGTTTTAATTTGTAGAGAATTTGAGCATGTGAAAGAGTTTATGCATTCTGCCATATCAATGAACAAGACAGAGATTCTAGATGCAGCACTAAATGATTTCTCCGAGGTCAGTTGCTATCGGTTTTGCTTTGCTGGAGAACCTAGTTTCTTCTACGAATATGATAAAATGAAGAAGTTATCATGTTATGTTTGTTGTTTAGGGTTATTTTGGCCTGTCGGAAGATTGTCGGCAGAAATTGCTTCTGACTCTAGCGAGAGAATATGACCTTGATAGGGCACACGTTAAGGAACTGTTGAAGCAGTATGTTGGTCTTGAGCTGCCTGTTGGTGAGTTTTCTGTTGGTAGTCTTTTGTTTTGTTTTGTCTTTAGGTTATTGATGTTCAAATTCTACGCAATTAGGTGATCACACTCATGACAGTTGGAGTCAGGAGGAGATGTCTCTTTCTGCATTTTATAGGATTGAACGGAGCTTGCGGCATGCTCTTAGTCCAAGTTATGAAATTCTATTTGAGCGTCTCAACAAGCACCCAGGAGGATTAAAGTTCCTGTCCTGCCTCCGAGCTGATATTCTATCTTTTCTCGCGTAAGGTTATATTCTTTTTAGAAGGATCGTCATTTGGTAATGATGATGATTTAGTAGCAATTAGTACCCATTTATGTTAGTGATGATCATTTGATTAAATGAGATTCAAATTGCAAGTGCCTTGAATTTAACACTTAAATGTATCATCTGTTATTATCTGTAAAACTTTCATTTTTTATCTTTTCTAAATTGTAGAGTTGAAAATTTTGCATCCCTGAGAGCACTGGATTCTTACTTGAAAGAGAAGCTTAACACGTGGCTTAGCCCTGCTAATCTTGAGCTACACAATATCACATGGGATGATCCTGCTTCTCTGTTGGAAAAAATTGTAGCTTATGAGGTCTATTATTTCTTTTCAATTTTCTTTATTATTAGTTGCCCAGGGCCTTTGGAGTTACATGCTCTTTTTATTTATATTTTGCAGGCTGTGCACCCAATCAGCAGTCTCCTGGATCTTAAAAGGAGGCTAGGAGTTGGACGCCGCTGTTTTGGATATTTACATCCAGCCATGCCTGGTAAGCAAAGCCCCTCTGGCACGATTAGTAAATATGTGCCCTGCCAACTGCTTAAATGCTAAATAAGAATGTTTTATTTTTATACTCATTAGATGTAACGGTAAACTATGAAGTCACCTTCACTGCTAGAAATTTGGAGTAGCTAACAATAAAGTGCTAAGCTGTGAAATTGGTGTGTTGCATCTGTGGTTCCCCTCTAATCAGCAAAGTAGCAGTCTAAAGATTACTATTTTTCCCTTAGCTATTTGGAGTTGTCAAGGAATAATTTTGAATTGGATAATTTGTTTAAAAAACCATGGGTCCATATTTATGATAAAAATGGATAGATTATATGGCTTTCAATCCACTCAATATTTGACTATTTTTCAGGCGAACCCTTAATATTTATAGAAGTTGCACTGATGAAGAATGTGGCTCAGACAATCCAGGTTAGTAACTTAGATACTGAAATTTTGAGAAAAGAAGTTGAATTGTATGTTCTGATACTTTAGCCTTATACAGTTGGCCATTCATTTTTTAGGAAGTTCTATGGGATGATCCTCCAATACCTGAACTTGAGGCAACTTGTGCTCTTTTTTACTCGATATCATCTACTCAGGTAAGCATACCTATGTAACACAATTTTCTAGTGTAATATTATCTGAGATAACTTGAGGAATTTAAAAAAAATAAAAAAGTTATGACCATTTTTCTTAGTCATGCAGCTCGTGCTATATAAGATGTTGACCATTCCCCATTATATTCTTTTTAGTTAATAGCTTTACAGATTACTGATAAATATTAACCTTGTGTGTGTATTAATGTTGATCTCTTATCTGATACTTTCTTAAGGATCTATTATTTTCTTCAAACTGGCTAAGTCTGTTGCATCCTGACTATTGGTCCCTCCTACCCACTACTTGCTTCTTTAGTAAAGGTATATAGTTGAGGATAACCACTCTATCCTCAGCTGGAGAAGTTATTCTGTTTTCTTTGTATGCAGCCTGGCTTAGCTGGGATCAACCTAGGGAAATTCCTTATCAAAAGAGTGATTGATGTTGTGAAGAAGGATATGCCAAATATATCAGTAAGTTCTGGCTTTAAATTGTATTTCATATTCTCTTACATAGCATTTTGTGGATAAGCGTAGATATGCATCATGTAAGTCTTACTTGCTAGGTTGCTCCAGTCTTAGGTTCTGCATGACTGCATTATCCTCCCTTTTCCACATTTTCCATCAATTCTGTGCTATTTTGGAACATAAGCAAAATCTCTTTGGTCATAGAAATCTTTAATGAATCCCCCTTGTTAGTTTATTTCATAAATATGTAAATTTTTTCTGCAGACATTCGCTACACTTAGTCCTATACCAGGCTTTATGACATGGCTTTTATCAAAACTGGCATCAGCTGAGAGATCTGTTTCCACCTTTACAGAGAACTTGCTTAAACCAGAGGAGGAAAAGGCACTATTGGATGCATATATGTAAGCATTTACTTAAGTGGTTGGAAGCTGGGTTTTTTTATTACTTACGTTGCTCCTCCCCCACTTTAGTATATCAAAGTAAACACTTGAGCAGTAAGTCCCTTGTTTTTTCCAAGAAGAGTCTAGCAAAAGAGCTGGAACTTACTGCTTTTCTCAATTAATTAGTTATATAATGAAATACTTCTGGAACATTTTGGAAGATATGAGAGTGAAATTGTAAATATTTACTAAAGGTTTTATTGCTCAGAGAGTCCGATAGTGGGAAGAGTGCCATGGAGGTAATGCAGCTCTTACTGACATCAAAAAAGTATGAGTGGTCAAAGTCAGCTGAACTACATTCAGCCCTTAGAACTCCTCTGCTGCGACTTTGTGCCCGGTATGTTTTTTGCTGTAAATTTTCTCGTGTTATATTTTCTAGAGAATTATGCACATTGCACAGAATATACATATTTTTGAACCATCTTTTTCCCTTTCTGGGTTACTATTAAATGACCTAGTAGATTTCAATACTAGGAATAGGAGCAACCAATTCTTGGAGAAATGGAACTAGAACAAGTTGTCGATTGAACTACATTTGTCTTGAATTAATGATTCCAGGTATCTTACGCAAGAGAAGAAGAGGGGGAAAGCTCTAGACTCCGTGGCAAATTTCCACTTACAGAATGGAGCCGTAAGTCAGAAACTCATCCTATAAGCTCTTATATCTAAATGCAAGATAGTCCAAGGTCTAACTAGGAAGTTCAATAGTCAGTTGTTTGATTTAATATGAAGAATGACTTGAAGGAATGCATGAGCTGTTACTTGTTAACCCTTCTTGATGATAATTTTGAAATGCAAGTGCAGATAGTTGGCAGACTAAATTGGATGGCCAATCAATCTGAAAAGGGTCTTACCCAAAGTGCAGGGATCATGGTCAACTACATCTACAGGTAAACATGATAATTCCTGATTAGTTGTATGAGAACCTATCTTTCTGCAAATTGCAATACACTTTAGGGCGTTGCGCTATTTTTTAAAACAATTAAGTTGGTACTTTTGTACTCCAAATTGTTGCTACAAGTTTCGGTTAGTTGTTTTTATGCCTGAATATGCATGAAATATATTTGTCAAATGCAGGTTGGATAACATAGAAGAAAATGCTCAGTCATATTACAGCAAGGGGCAAATCCATGCTTCCTCTGATGTTTCTTGTTTCCTTCAGGTTAGCTGAAAATTGTTTGTGATTATATAAACCGTGATCATATGTTGCTCTTTCATTAATCATTTGATAGAATTTCATTGTTTAATTAGTTATCATATGAAAATTTGCAGGGTCAGGAAGAAACAACACTTTAGGAGACTGGAATGTGGATAGAAGTAAATGTTCTACTTTTGTTGTACAGGTACAAACATATACAAAAATATTAGTGGCCTGACATGCTGTTTCCAGTCTATATCTCACTCTGCTTCTCCCTGAGTTCCTTACTCTTGCAATCCCGCTGTCTAAAAATTACTTTTCCCCTTCTACATGACTCGTTTCTAAGACATATTCTCTCATTAGCCTTGTATTAGAGTCATCAACCACCTGCAGTATCGAATTCATAATTGTGTTAAACCACCAGTTTAAAGATTCTATGACTGTGTCAAAATTAGGTAAGACTATAGCTCAACCTTGGATGCTAATCGCTCCAAGTTGTCCCACTCAAAATCCCGCTTACAATATGCTGATCGAACCTGAATGAAAATGGCAAAGATTATGTTTTGACATGGTAAAAACCGGCTTTAGCTGACAGGAAGGAAGAATTCCAAGAGAACTAAAAGTGCACTAACCTCTAGTATGCGCATAGCTGTAGTGCAAGGGGAAACAAGGAACACCCTTTTAGTTATATGAATTGCAAAATAATGTGTAACATGAATTATGCAGCTGATGAGACTGAGGTTGGTTTTTCTTTAGAACTAGTGAAGGAGGTGTATAAATATAGTACCTAGGCTTTTGTGGCTCGGTGATTCTCGCAATAAGATGGCAATGAATTTATCTCCATCATTCAGTGGGTGCCTCCCCAAGAACTCCATTAACTCTTCATACGCCTCGGGGTTGTAGCTCTGCTCTGTAAACTGGCTATTAAGAAATTAAAGATCTCATGTATTGTGTGTGTGTGTGTGTGTGTTCTGATTAGCTTTGAAACTCCGACGCATATATTTCAGGTACATTTTTCTTGAATAAGGGGAGCACAATACTAGTGGAAAGGAGAGAACCTGCAGCTGAGCAGTGACGATTTTGACAGCAACGTATGTGAAGAAGTCGTGGAGATGCTTTGCTGCTTTGGCCTCGGGTGATGCTTCTCCGAAACCTGAACCACTCTTTTGTTGTCACACTCAGATTACATGTTATCATGTTATCCTCAGTTGTCTGAAGTATTAGGGGTCATTACGCACCTGGGACAAACATCTTGTGGCAGTGTAGGCGAGTCGTCTGACAGCTGGAAGTCCTTTGCTGCCACTGCCTGAAGGGAGAAACCATGTTTCTGCTCCGAGGTTTTGTAGGGAAATAGGTAACCTGAGATGTCGGGACAAGAGTGATGGATTCCATAGGTATGATTTGGTTGTAAATCTCTAAATTGAAGCAAATTGCCCGGGTTATAACTATATGCAGGAAAATATCTTCTTGCTTGTGGATGTATTTCTCGTTGGGATATTTTTCCATTTACGAAGAATTTGTGTGGTCCTCAATTCACGAATTAGGCCTTGTTTTCTTTGTTCTTATTTTTGATGAATTAAAATGAAATTTAAAATATTTATAACAAGAAAATATCTTTATTTTGATAAAAATTAGTACATATTTAATCAAATTAAAAAAATTATATGATAGCCATTTGGCCAAATCCGATATACAAATTCCCGTTTCAATTGGTCTCAATGAATAATCATATTTAGTATGTAAAAGATCAGAAATAAAAGTGAGAAGTGAGAAGTGAGAACTGAATGATTATGCTAAATTATGTAAAAGATCATGGGTAAAAGTGAGAAAATCAATATTTGTCTTTATCAGTAGACTTTCTCAATCCGATGACAATGCAATTATATCATTCGTAAAATCTTGATATTTGATGGACTTTATTTGTCTTATTCTGAATATTGAATAAAAGATGGTGACAAAAATTCTCAAACAACTACTGTATAATATTAATACAGTATCTTTGATCTAATGATTTTATCATCGGCATTGCAGACGGCAGCATAAACTAATGAAGATGCTAAAGACAAAACAGAAATGTCTGAATCATCATCAATCTTCCATCTTCCTGCAAAATGGAATAATCTTAAAAATCACAATCTTTTAATCCCTCTCTCTTTCACATTCCAACACAAAGTCAGAACTCAGAACGAACCTATTTTTCATCAAATATGAAACCTGCTCGAATCGTGAATTCGAGCAGATCACTGAGTTTGCTGTTACTTTTATTGCAGTGTTTTCACAGTGAAGCAAAGTGCAGAAGTGGCTGTGATCTTGCTCTAGCTTCGTACTACGTATGGCCAGGATCAAACCTAAGTTACATTACAAGAATCTTCGACCAAAAGGTCGAGGAAATTCTAAGGCATAACCCCGGAGTGCAATCGGACGGGATTCTGAGCGGGACACGTGTCAACATCCCGTTCGCCTGCGAGTGCCTGAACGGAGACTTCCTCGGCCACACGTTCGAGTACGAGACCCGGAGCGGCGACACGTATGACAAGATCGCGCGGGTCGCGTTCTCGAACCTCACGAACGGGAACTGGATCCGGGTCGTGAACACCTACGACCCGACCCGGCTGCCGGATTCTGCGATCATCAACGTCACGGTGAACTGCTCGTGCGGGAACGGCCGGGTATCGAGGGACTACGGGCTGTTCTCGACTTACCCGCTGAGGGACGGCGAGGATCTGTCGTCTGTGGCGGCGACGGCGGCGGTGGGGGTGGCGCCGGAGATTTTGCAGAGGTTTAATCTGGGAGCTAACTTCAATGCAGGGTCGGGGATTGTGTTTTTGCCGGCAAAAGGTTAGTCTGGGCCCACGCTAATATGTTTAAATTATATTGCATTTTAGGGTCCCTTGTTTGTTGGCTTGTGAATTTTGCTCCCTTATGTTTTACAATACTACCATTTTCTGAAATTGAATAAAGCCCTCTATAATATTTGTAAATAATTCTTGAAAAATAATTTTATCATTTTTTACCGCATTAACCTTTCGAAGGTCATTTCATAACTTTATGCCATAAACATTGTAGTGTTTCCTTTTAAAATGAAAAATGTACAGTTTTATATTCATGTTCTTTTGAATTTTTTTTATTGTTGTTGAAGTGAACTGATAACTAAATGAACGCTTCAAAAAAAAAAAAAAAAACTGATAACTAAATGAATGTAAATTTAGTAAACTATTTTCCGTTGAATTCAACTGAAAAAAGGTCAAGAAAACTGGAGAACAAAGAATATAACAGTATCACCACAAATACTTATATTTCTATTTAATAGATTAGACTTTAGATACTTGTAATGTGTTACAATTTTTAATTTTTTATATCACATGTGTGACAACTTAATTTTAAATTTATTTTTTAACCCAAGGTCCCCTCTTGTTGATGAAGAGCATGGCCTTACGTGATATGGTAGTTGGATAGGGGTAATTAGTGCTTACAAGTTATAGCCATACATCCCTTATTATTACATTTGTACCGCCAAGAATTCACAAATTTTGTCAACCTTGTGACAAAAGCCATAAAGTCAAACAAAGGAAACCTAGTCAACCACTCAAGTATCCCAAGTCAACTTCAATGGCATAAAGTAGTTTGTAATTTCCTCACTTTTTCTTCTCCTGTCCAAATTCTGTCTACTCTCTAAGACACACATCCTAGAATCCTTAGAATCATGGAACTGTTGGCCTGCTCTTTAGCCATAGCTTTGTTCCTGGGAAGATCATCAGCTGAAGCAAAATGCAGTGACGTCAGATCATGTGACGCATTGGCATCATATTATGCATGGAATGGATCAACTCTCACATTCATGTCCACAGTTCTTACAACTTCCATACCTCAAATTCTCAGTTTCAATCCTAGGATAACAAATGCGGATTTGATTCAGATGGGGAGCAGGATAAATGTCTCTTTCTCCTGCAGTTGCTTGGAAGGTGGTTTCATGGGACATCAGTTCAGGTACCAGGTTAGGACAGGGGATACCTACCGGAGAATCGCGCAGCATTCTTACGCGAATCTCACCACTATTGAGATGCTTCGGAGGTTCAACAGTTTTCCTAGTGATAGTATTCCTGATTCTGCAGTTTTAAATGTCACTGTGAATTGTTCTTGTGGGGATAGGAAAGTTTCTAGGGATTATGGTTTGTTTGTAACATATCCTCTTCGATCTGGAGAGGATGTTTTATCGCTAGCTCGCGAGTTTGATTTTACTGAGAAATTGGTACAAGACTATAACCCCGGTGTCGATTTTAGCTCTGGAAGTGGCTTAGTTTTTGTTCCGGGAAGAGGTAACTGACTGTGTTTGACATGTGTTCTTACGTTGTTTGTCGGCCTAACGGTCGTGGCTGGTTGTTCTTTGTTGCCTCCATTTTTGTTGCAGTGATCTCTGTGTCAATTTAATGTCCTTTTGGTTTGAAATTCTGAAAATATGTGGCTGAACTTGTGTTGATGTACTTTTTGTTTATCATTGATGCAGATCAGAATGGAACTTATCCAAAACTGAAGTCAAGGTAGGCACATTTCTATGGTTTTTTTGTTTCTTGAAACCATTTTTATTACCGAGTAGTACCTTAATTTTCACACCTGATACCATGTTTTTGTTTGTGTCAGCAGCTCAAGTGGTTAGTTCATTTCTCCTCACCGGATTAAACGAAATGATGAGGTTTTGAGTTTCAAAATGTCAAATGATGAAGTGCCATTTTGAACAGGAATCTCAGGTGGAGCCATTGCTGGAATATCAGTTGCTGCGGTCCTTGGCGCTGTCTTCATGGGATTCTGCTTTTACATCTTCTGCTACAGAGAAAGGAAGCAAACCGGAAAATTTTACCCTAACGGAGCGCCATATGGACTAAACCATGACCATATGCATGGTAATTTTCATGTTCTTAAGGTTAGTTGAATGTTCTGCTTGGGAATTAACGAACCTTAATCTCTCAGAAATGTGTCCATGTAACAATGCAGGTCCTGAGATGCTCGAGAAGATATCAGAATCCGGTCCCCTTGTAGCCGGCACGCCAAGGCTGAACGGCATAACCGTCGACAAATCTGTCGAGTTCTCGTATGAAGAACTCGCTAGGGCTACAGAGAACTTTAGCCTTGCTAATAAGATTGGCCAAGGCGGATTCGGTTCTGTTTTCTATGGAGTGTTAAGAGGCGAGGTAAGTTCATAACATATTTTTATCCTTAAAGTTTTGTTTAAATTCATTATATATTCTTAATTTTAGTGTAAAATTTTCTGGATTTGACTGTTTTTTGATGACTAAATGTAGAAAGCAGCAGTTAAGCAGATGGACATGCAAGCATCCAAAGAGTTTCTTGCTGAGCTGAAGGTTCTGACACATGTCCATCACTTAAACCTGGTACTTCATTCTTATTTCATCTTTGTGAACTCAGAAATCTTCATATGTTTAGATGCAATATCCAAACATATATAGTCGATTTAGACCAATTTTTCGTGTTTGTATGTACCGTAGGTGCGCCTGATTGGATACTGTGTTGAGGGATCCTTGTTTCTAGTCTACGAGTTCATTGAGAATGGCAACCTAACTCAGCATTTACGCAATTCTGGTAAGAAAAACATCTGACATCCTTAAAACTCACAAATTTCCTTTGTCCTCAAGGCATAATTATGTATCCAATACAGAAAGGGAAGTGGAACCATTGCCTTGGTCAACTAGAGTGCAGGTTGCTCTTGATTCAGCCAGAGGACTCGAGTACATCCACGAGCACACGGTGCCTGTCTACATTCATCGGGACATCAAATCAGCAAACATTTTGATCGACAAGAACTATCGAGCCAAGGTTGGAAAACAAAATCTCTTCCATTTTACACATCCTTATGATGTACAAAAATTTTAAAAATCCATTTTTGTTTATCATTTAGGTTGCTGATTTTGGCCTTACGAAACTGACTGAAGTTGGGAGCGCTTCTCTGCACACGCGTTTAGTGGGTACATTCGGTTACATGCCTCCCGAGTAAGATCAATTGATGTATATGTTGAACAAAGTTTTTTGCAAACCTTGCATCATAGGAAATTGAAAACAGTTTCAAATACTATGTGATTTCAGGTATGCTCAATATGGAGATGTTTCGCCAAAGATTGATGTGTATGCTTTTGGAGTTGTTCTTTATGAACTGATATCAGCTAAAGAAGCCATTGTGAAGACAAATGAACAGGTTTCTGAGTCCAGAGGACTTGTTGCTTTGGTAAGAACACTAAATCATTGAACCTCAATAATAGCACATTTCAAACATACAATAAAATTTCTGATCCTGTATTTTGCTGTTTTTTACAGTTTGAGGATGCTTTCAACAAACCTGACCCTCAAGAAGCCATAGTCAAGCTGATTGATCCCAGGCTCAATGGTGAATATCCCATTGATTCGGCTCGCAAGGTAAATGAACCACCTCCTTAATTTTTCCAAATCTTGCATCTGACTTTACGAAAACGGACTCAAAATTGAGTCTGTTTCGTAAAGACAGACGGCCTTACTTCTGAGCGGTGTTCGGGTTAGTGATTCTTGGGCTATTGTTGTGTAGATGGTTCAGCTTGCAAGAGTTTGTACACATGAAAATCCTCAGTTGAGACCAAGCATGAGGTCCATTGTGGTGGCATTGATGACACTTTCATCAACAACTGAGGATTGGGACATTGGTTCTTTCTATGAAAATCAAGGTTTAGGTCATCTAATGTCAGGCAGGTGACCTAGGTACTTGTTTTGTGTACATATTGAGGCTGTAAATTAGTGTATTGGCATAAGATGTTCATAATTCCATTTAATTCTGTATAATTAGATGACTTTTTATCACATAAATTTGATTAATTTAATTAATATTTACTATTTGATAGATTAATATACTATAATATTATAGTATAGTTTTTGTTATTTATTAAAGATAATATGGACTATTTTGAGATAAGGTGGAATGAATAGTTGAAAATTTAATAATGGTGGCAATTTAAGTAGAAAACAACATTGTTAAGTATTGGTAGCAGGCTAACAGCATCAGAATCATAATTATGAACATTATTCTATGCATACACACATCATAATAAGAACAAAAGTGTGTGCCCACCATGATCAGACTGACCTAACCTCAACTTGAGAGGCTTGGTTGGTGAACTGGATAAATGAGTCATATTAACCTCTATTTTTTTTACTTTTTCAGATAAGAGGGTAAATATAATCATTTTAACTGCTCCTTGATCATCTTCCAAATCATGGTAGTATCTTTATTTGCATTGTTTTTAAAGTAAAAATTGTACAATTATTTAATTAAATTATTTACAAAGACAAAATTAGTGATAAAGTTGATAAGGATGGGCATTGGGCATTGATTCTATTGTCCATTTGCCACCAAATTGTCCACTTATATCAATTTTAAATTGCAAGACATTTCTTGAATTGATAAAAACACATTGACCATTATGTCATCGTTTTCACTTCCAAGATATATTTAGACATTTGAAAATCACATTGTGGCAACATAATAGTCAACTGACTCAACTCTCATATCATAAATTTGTTCTCATCACTTTGGTTTAATATTTTCCAATACCTTTATGTAAATTATTGACGATGTAAATACAACTATAATACACACAATAAATAAATATATTAATATTAAGTTGGGTGTCTATATATAGACTAGTTAAAGAATTATGAATCTTGTATATATAAATACTTATACAATGTTAAGACAAATTCCGTCTCAATTGGTCCCACTGAAATATCATGCTTATTATGTAGTAAACTAGTAGTCTTGAAATTTAAAAGATAAAAATATCAACAATAATACACAAAATAGCACGCTTAATATATAAATGGTTAGGTTTAAAATAAAAACATCAACATTTGTATCTAGTCTCAATTGAAACGGGTCTCACATGAGACATTCTCTAATGTTAAAGTTACTAAAACAATATATTTTACTAAATATTCAAGTAAAACTTAAACGGCAGAATATTCAATATATTTTACTATATAGAGAGTGTTGTTATTTACATCTTACTTGACCAGAATATTAAGAAGGCCAGAATATAGTACGGCATAAATATCGATAACAACATTTTCAAATAGATTTCAATTATACACTTGTTGCTATACAAAAATAGAAAAAACATGAAGCATGGTGTATTAGAATGAAGTCGGTAATTGGTTGGCTCAGTCAAAACGCGCGCCGGACGCTATATGCACGCGGCATGTGGAGGCTGCGGTGTAAATATGGACATTTGACATTACTTAATTTCAACGTCAAGCTTCCATATTAATAGTACCAATTAATTACATGTTTAACCTTTTTTTTTTTTTTTGCATTTAATACCAATTATGAACTTCAGATTCACTAAATTTGATTTTTTATAGTATAAAAATGGAAAGGAGACCAAACATGTCCCTTTCCGAGACTAACCAAAAATAGGTATCATGACAACTTCATGTGATATGATAGTAATCATCCTAATTAAAAAGAGGTCCAATTTTATCAAGTCTATGAATTTAATTAATTGATTCCATTTGACAGTAATAGACGTACGGTTAAAATACAATTCACCGTACTAAATTGTTAGTTTTCAAAGAGGACAATGTTACAATCAAAGGTGGAGTATAGTTCTTTATTTGAACACCTTTCTTTTGTTTTGAATATAAAAAGGTGATATTTTTTTACCTATTAATTTTTGCCCACTCTTAAGTTACATAATTTGCCCACTCTTAAGGCACATGTTTTTCATTTTAAAAGTATCTATAAAAATCTTTAACATGTGCTACTAACTAGCATTCATCCAAACACATTTTTAAAAACCATGTTTTTATTATATCTCAAAATATCCTTGATGTTATGTGTCTTTATATGTAAATTGATTATTCAAAAAAATAAATCTAGGGGCATTAATTGAGTCTTGGTTTAGTGGTTTTAGTTCTCATCTTCCCTAGAAAAAAAAATATAAAAGAAAAGAAAATATTACCAGTAAAGAAAATACATTTACAAGAAAAAAACAAGAGAGAAAAGAAAAGTCAAGAGCCAGAAAGTAGCCGTTACAAAAGCCACGTGGGACCGTGCCGACAGTTGGCCAAAAATTAACATTAACTCGCAATAAATCTAGTTTAACATTTTCCGTTTCCAACTAATAAATCCCGGAAAGCAAAAAATCTCTCCTTTTTCCATCTTTCCCAACTCACCATTCAGTATTCACCAAACGTTAGCATCAAAATCAATCTTTTGACACAAAATATAAATTAAAAGAATCTGATAAACTATTACAGGAAATCTCTGAAACTGTAAATAAAAGTCACTAAATTCTCGTAACTTCCCTTTTTCTCTCTGCCTTTCCCTTTCTATCCCCCACAGACATCAAATCCCTGTTCTTCAAAAGCTTCCCAAATAGCAGAACTTCACTCCCTGCTCTGAGCTTCGTCCAATCACGAAATTCGGCGTTTTATCTTTCTGGGTTTGCCTTTTTCTGAGATGGGTTTTCCTGGTTGTGGCTGAGTTTGCTTCAGAGATTCGTAAAGGAATGTTCTTTGTCTGAGCTAAAGTGTTGAAGCAATCTTTTTCCAGGCTTTCTGTGATCTCTGTTTTCGCCTTTGGTTTTTCTTCTTGATTCTGCCTCTGTGGAAGTTTTCTCCAGAAGGTAACTGCTGATGCTTTTCTCTCTCCTTAAAATTTTGTTAAATTTCATGATAATTTGATATGATTCTGTGTGTGTTTTGTTGGATTGTTAGAAAGCTTGAGCCTTTTCCCCTTTTGAATGTAAGTAAGTCTGTGCATAATTAGAAAATAATAGTAATTTTTTTGCTGAGCATGATTAGTTCTTGTTTCTGTGTAATTTGCAGCCAGTTGTTTTTGTATGATTGTGTTATTTAACCTATTTTCTGTCTTAATTTTAATTTTGAGGTATGTTTTTGAAGCAGAGATTCTAGATGGCGACATCACTTGGTGACATTGGGCTTTCAGCCGGTATCAATATACTCAGTGCTTTGATTTTCTTGATAGCCTTTGCGATTTTGAGGCTCCAGCCGTTCAACGATAGAGTGTACTTTCCGAAATGGTATCTGAAGGGGCTGAGAACTAACCCTTCGAGTTCTGGGGCGTTTGTGACCAAGGTTGTTAACTTGGATTGGAGGGCGTATATAAGGTTCTTGAATTGGATGCCTGATGCGCTGAAAATGCCAGAACCTGAGCTAATAGAGCATGCAGGATTGGATTCTGCTGTTTATTTACGGATATATTTGCTCGGGTGTGTGAATGTTTTATATTCTGATATTTTCTTTTCTGTATACTGGGTTAATTTGTTCTGTAACTAATGTTGTTTGCTCATCCGTGGCTTGTTTAGGCTTAAAATTTTCGTTCCTATCACGCTGCTTGCTTGGGCTGTCATCGTACCTGTTAACTTTACAAATAGTACACTGCTTGATTCTGGCGTTGACTTCAGTTCGATCGATAAGCTCTCAATTGGAAATATAAAAGAGGGTTCCCAAAGGTATCGGCTTTTCATTGCATGTTTGCTGTAGGTCTGAAATGTCCTAGAGTGGCAAGATGTTGGTTTTAGTAATTATATGTTCTTCTCTTATCTTATATGAATTACAATTTGCAGGTTCTGGACTCATGTTATCATGGCTTATGCACTAACATTTTGGACATGTTATGTCTTGAAGACTGAGTATGCCAAAGTTGCAGCCATGCGTTTGCACTTTATTGCTACAGAAAAGCGACGGCCTGATCAATTCACTGTAAGTTGTTGTCTTCTAATATGCTGTTAGAGATATGAGTGTAGTGTATAGGTCTTGCTGACTGGCTGTAATAATAAATCTGTGCAGGTTCTTGTTAAAAACGTACCAGCGGACCCTGATGAATCGATAAGTGAGACTGTTGAGCACTTTTTCTTAGTCAATCATCCAGACTACTATCTTACTCATCAGGTTGGGTGCTCATATATGTGTTATTTTCTTGTACTATGGCCTTGTTGATTTTCAGTTAAATTTTCCATGGTTTAGAATGGAATATCTTATGCTTCGTAGTTATGATCTTTATTAATGCTTCATTTGATTTATGAGATCTTATGGAAAGTTCTCGGTGTCTGCAGCTTTTCCTTGATTCTTGTGAGCTGACAGCCTCTTAACAGTGTTATGTCCTTGTCTGTGTTGTATCCAGGTGGTCTGCAATTACAACAAGCTGGCAAAAATGGTGAAAGATAAGAAGAAAAAACAAAACTGGCTTGACTATTACCAGCTTAAGTATTCCAGAAATCCAACTGTTCGACCCACCAAAAAGGTATACCCCAGCAAACATGATCTTCTTCTGTGTCTTGGAAAGTTGTATTACTTACATATTCCTCTTGTGTTTTAATCCGGCAGACTGGTTTTCTTGGCCTCTTTGGAGCAAAAGTAGATGCAATTGACTTTCAGACAGCTGAACTTGAAAAAATAACGAAAGAAGTAAGACTCTAACACAAAGGCATAGTATTTTAGCATTGTATATGATTATGATTCATGTCTAATACAGCTTCGAAAATACTAACTGCTGCTTTGTAATGCAGATAATTGCTGAACGAGAAAGGGTACTAAATGATCCAAAGGCCATTATGCCCGCAGCATTTGTCTCCTTTAAAACTCGTTGGGGGGCTGCTGTTGCTGCTCAAACTCAGCAATCCAGAAACCCGACTCTGTGGTTGACAGGATGGGCAACTGAGCCGCGTGATGTGTACTGGCCAAACTTGGCCATACCTTATGTTTCACTGTCTATCAGGAGGCTTATAATTACTGTTGCTTTCTTTTTCCTCACTTTCTTCTTCATGATCCCCATCGCCTTCGTGCAATCCCTTGCAAATATTGAAAGTCTTGAGAAAAAAGCAAAGTTCCTGAGACCCATCATTGAAGCGTAAGTTTGGTTCTTTTTCATTCTTGTCAAAACTTTGCAGAAATGCATATAGCTCAGTTTTTCTGTTAAATTATTTATCTTTTGAAGTACTAAAGACGCTTCTTGGTGATATTTGGGCACTTGTCCTGATATTTTTTTTGCAGTCGCTTCATTAAGTCATTTATCCAAGGTTTTCTTCCTGGGATTGCTTTGAAAATCTTCCTCATCCTCCTGCCCACTATCTTGATGATAATGTCAAAGTTTGAAGGCCTACTCAGTATATCAACCTTGGAGAGGAGATCAGCCACTAGATTTTACCTCTTCAACATTGTCAATGTTTTCCTCGGGAGCATAATCACAGGATCTGCATTTCAACAACTCAATCAGTTCCTCAAAATGTCGGCAAATGAGTACGTATTTCATGTATCCTTCTACTCTATTTCACTCTACTAATTCAAGATAGTCTTTTTTAATTGATTAAGTTTTTTTCGGTTCCAGTATCCCGAGAATTATAGGTGTGGCTATTCCAATGAAAGCAACTTTCTTCATAACCTATATAATGGTTGATGGATGGGCTGGTATTGCTGGGGAGATCTTAAGGCTGAAGCCTTTGATATTTTATCACCTGAAAAATTTCTTCTTGGTGAAGACTGAGAAAGACCGTGAAGAAGCAATGGATCCAGGGAGTCTAGGTTTCAATACCGGGGAACCTCAAATCCAATTCTATTTCCTACTAGGCCTTGTTTACGCTGTTGTTACCCCACTCCTCCTCCCATTCATAATCGTTTTCTTCGCATTGGCCTATCTCGTGTTTCGTCACCAGGTATGAGAAGCTGTCATTTTAAATGTTCAAAATACACTATACTTTTAAAAGTCATATCAACTGATTCATGTCTTTTATATGTTCAGATCATAAATGTATACAACCAGGATTATGAGAGTGCTGCAGCATTCTGGCCCGATGTTCACGGTCGAGTTATAACTGCACAGATCATAGCACAGGTGCTTCTAATGGGGTTGATGAGCACGAAGAAGGCAGCTTCAACCACACCATTCCTTATTGCACTTCCCATCCTGACCTTCACATTTCATCACTACTGCAAGGGCCGTTATGAGCCTGCTTTCGTCAGATACCCGCTACAGGTAATTTTCCGGACACACACACACATACATATGTATGTATATATGTTGTATTCTGGAATTTGGCTGCTGAACATGAAAGTTTCTGCTTGTGATCATCATCACAGGAGGCAATGAGGAAAGATACACTGGAAAGAGCAAGGGAACCGAACCTGAACTTGAAAGCTTACCTGCAGAATGCTTATATCCATCCTGTTTTCAAAGGTGGGGATGATGATAGTGATGAAGAGGGGAACTTTGATGGGAACTATGAAAAGATGGGAGAATCAGCACTGGTCCCCACGAAACGCTCTTCTCGGAGGAACACACCGGCAGGCAGCAAGATCAGTGGCGGCTCTTCTCCATCGCTGCCACCGGAATTTGCCCTGGACAAAATGCCTTAGTTTTGAAGCTCTGATGCTTAATTAGGGGAGGAAATGTTAAACTTGTAAATTATGTTTGAGCATTGTAAGAAGAAAGAAGGTTGTATGTATGTATTAGGCCCTTGGAAGCTTGCTTTTGTTTGAGTTCATCTGGCTTTTACAGAAGATTTTTGAATCAATGATTCCCTGGTGATTTGATTTTAGTCAAGGTTAAATTTTTTTTGAAGCAATGATCCCTAGTTTTTCCCTAGGGATGCTTGAGCAATGAATGATACTCTTGTTTGCTTGAGCTTATTTTCTAAACTGAAGTGAAATGAAAAGTAATGTCTTGAAAAAAAAATTCTAAATTTTATTAAATTATATTTTTGTAGAATTGAATTGAACTAATCTATAGAAAAATTAATATTAATCACATGCTTAAAAAATTAATATTAATCACATGTAAATAAAATCTACTCATAATTCATTGATTGACGTTCTTCACTGTAAAGTTTGACTTTTTCATCCTCCTTTTGCGTTTCATCTGGTCTTTATTTATAACAATAAAACTTAAATTTATAATAGAATATTTCTCATTCTTGTACATTTATTACTAAAGATATTGTTCACCGCATATAAAAGGTAATTGCAGTAAAGAAAAGTAAGTAAAGGATTAATATGAGAGATTATTGCGATATAAAAATGGTCAAACAAGAAAAATAGTGAAGACATGATTCACATGAAAAAGTCAGTTATAAGTTATAACACCATCTCCAATGCAAATAAGTTCATCCATTATTATAAGATCCACTTGGTGAAATATTATTGGGTTTCTATATGACATGGACAATGAAACTTTTAGGAGTAAATTTTATTCTCCAATGCATAAATCATGAATCAACCTTCATTGTGACATGTCAAATTTTTTATTATTAAAATATTACTTAATGAATTGAAATTAATGCATTAATGTTATATATATGGTAAATTAAATATTGAAAGCCTCAATGTGAGCCTCTATTTTGAGAGGGTCTAATTGAGGGTGCCAATAATTAATAATGACACATAGGATTAAAGGTTGGTAAAAAAAGGTTGCATTGGAAATTATTTTTTATGTTAAGAGTCTTTATAATGATGTTGGTAGTGAAGTTTATGTATTTGGAGATGCTCTAAGGGTGCGTAAAAATCACTGGCTATATTAAAAGTGGATACGACTATAGAACATTCAATCATTATTTTTTTTAAACATCTAAAACAATCGGGGGCGGAGCTAGTTGGTAACCTGGACCCCTCCGTAAAAGAAAAATTACCAGTATATATATATATATATATATATATATATTAATAAATAGGTTACCTCCAGTAAATTAAAATTTTACTTTTACTAATAATATAAAAGGAGTTAATTATTTATGTTTCAGCTAGTTCGGAGACGGTGGTAAATAAAATATGACCGGTGGTTAATAAATAGGTTACCCCAGTTATTAAATTTTTACTTTTACTTAAAAGTATTAAAAAAATCTAATTATTCATTCCTAATCTTCTATCACAGCTAACAACGTTAAGTACTAGATTTCAGGTAAGGTAACGATTGTTTCATTAACTTTTACGTGTGAATTTTGTTTTAATTATTTTCTTATTCGAAAAGACTATAACTTAATTTAACTTATACAATAAAATTCACAATAATACAAATTTAAATGAAATGTACAATAATACTTTAACTTCTACAATAAAATACTCTATTATTCATCATAGTTTTTGTTGCATGCTTAAGTCAGTTTGACCATAAATTTGAAGTAATATAATATAAATGTGTGATATAGTTTTGTATTCTATTTGACATGTATTTTGTAAATATCAAAATTTTAAATTAGTTAATATATTTAACTAAAGCTATCAATTGTCAAAATTGCCGTTAAATATTATTTGGCCAAACAATGCCAATTTCTACAAAAGTACACACTTAAAACTTGATAATTGCATATTTACTCATGTTCGAAGTCCGAAATACGTTTATTTTATATTATAAAATTTATTTTTAGTTTACCCTTATATTAGAGGTTACCCCAAGGAAAAATTTCTGGATTCGCCCCTGAATACAATCTAAATCATTGATATAAACATCTAATAATAGTAAATATGTATTTTCTATTAGTTGAGAGCTAATTGAAGGTCAGTTGACTGAGTGGTAGAATTTTCCATTAAAAGTCTAGCATTATATTTTGCATGCTAAATTACAATTCCACTTTATAATTCATCATAGAATATAAAGTTATATTTTCTATTACAAAATTATATCATCTCGTAGAGCAGATATAACAACCGTATTAAATAATTCTAAAATATTATAAACGATTATTGTTATTTAGGTGTAGTGAGCATTTAAATGAATAGACTATTACTAAGCATAGTTATATGTATGTACAGTTGTGATCAGTGGCAGAACTAGAGACACATAGTTGGGAGAGCGAGATCGAACTGGGGAAGCGAAATCGAACGGTATAATCTTATTTTTCGGATCCTATTTTCCGATTGCTACAGCAATATAGGCTATTATGTTGATTTTGGGGAGCGACCTCGGTCCCGGGCTCTCCAGTTCCGCCTGCTGTTGTGACTTAGCAGCTCATCATTGTATGCAAGGGGAGCTCGCTCGATTCGCCGATTGATAGGCTCATAAAGATAACATGCGAGTGTGACCAATCTTTCCTCCAACTCTCGAGAAAAAATTGCTTTTCATAAAAGTAACAATTTCATTTTATTTTTATTCAATTCTATATGTTCCTTTGTTAAAATTGTACAAAACTAACCGCTAAAAACTCGAAATTCACGTCTGAATCGTTTTATAAAAGTAATGCTCTTTACTGCGGTAAAAATTAAGAGCGAATGTGTAAAATTTATCTCCAAACAAAAAATTGACTCCACAAAAAATCTACAAAAGATATTACACTTCCTTTAGGAGATACGAAGGGATATTCATGAAAAAAGAATGAACTTATCAGTTATCACATGCTAAATAAAGATAAAAGGTGAACGTTACCAAATTGCTCTCCAGCTCTTCAGAAAAAAAGATTACTTTCCATAAAAGTAACAATTTCATTTTAATTTTAATTATTATTCAATTTGATTCCTTACTTAAAATTGCAAAAAAACTAACCGCTACCAACCCATTTTTGCAAATAAAATTAATAAAATATTAAATATATTCTTGTCCTTCTCCCTGTTGACTCCTTCGCAATTCGCTCTGCTGTTTCCGCCCACTGTATCGAGCAATCCTTCCGGCTCCGGTTGTATAATTATATTCAGAGGCTGGCATTAGCTCGATTTTATCCCAATTGCACGATTTCGCGAAGCTGTTTTGATTCTGCTGCTGCCAATCCGATTCCCGCCGTTTTCTGATCACGCCATGCAATTCCCTGTTCAGTTTTGATGATTCCAGCGAGGTGGGTTCTTCGTCCTTCAAAAAATTGTTTTTTCTACTGATTCCTGATTCTTATTCTGATTAATGTGTTTGTATGCATGTGATTTGTTTGGTGGAATTTTCCGGTGAGCTGTTTTGTTTTTCCCGGCAACTGATCCTAAACGTGTTTCGTGTGTGTGTATACACGTGTGTTTGTATGGATGTAGGGGAACTGGAGAAGGGCTCTTTTCATGTATTTCTTCTGCTGGATTCATTCATCTTTCCTGTTTTTAGTTTTCATAAGATTTTCTTGTAAGTTATGATCAATTGTGTTTTGCTGGATTGATTCAAAAAAGATAAAAGTTTGTGCCTTTTCTCAATCTTCTAAGAACCCTTTTGGGAGCTGCATATCAGTTTACTTGTGTTTATATGCATGTTATTTGTTTGGTGGAATTTTCCAGAAGGGCTCTTTTCATGTGTTTTTTGGGTGGATTCATTCATCTTTCCTGTTTTTTTTAATACATTTCTTTGTTAGTTATCATATGATTTGTGTTTTGCTGGATTGATTCAAAAATATAAAAACTGTGCTGTTTTTCGATGTTCTAAGAACCACGTTGGGAGCTGCATCAGTTTTGTTTGTGTATTTCCTAAGCTTTGGATCGATTTGTGGGCTTTTATAGAGCTAGGGAGGCTATCGAATATTTTCGGGTGGAATCTGACATCATTTTTCCCTTGGTCTGTCCAGTTAGCTTGCTACAATTGTACAGGGTTTAATTAGACTCATGAACTCTAACGCTCCCCACTAACTAAAGTTATCCTTTAGTTTATCTTTTGAGTGATCGGATTATAGTACACGCGGCGATAAAGATTTTCGATATATCCTATGTGAAGAACTTAGTCGGTGTTGAAGCTTTTTTTTCTTATGGAGAGAGTGTCGGTGTTGAAGCTTAGTGTAGATCCATTGAGCGACTCTAGTCCTCCTCCCGGTATTCAACTCATTCCTTAAGCCTCTTTTGCAAAATGGGAAAATCCGATATGTGGTGTGTTGGATAATCTCTAGCTCTCTGACAGCAATGTTTTCTTCATACTGAATGAAATCTTGCTGTTGATCTTGGTACTTTTTTTGAATAACCATAGTGATTGGACTGTGTTTGTTTATAGATTTCCCTTATTCTCTTACTTGTTCGTTCATTTATTGACTTGGATTGATGCATAATTTGTGATCCCTATATCTTACAGATATGGTATTCTGATCCCTATATCCCTATTGTGACCTAGATCTGATCGCTAATTATAATTTCTAGCTATCGAGTGAAATGCATTAATTATTTTATCAGATCTGTCTATGACAGATCTCAATCAGTCTTTTCATGTTAATTTGTTTAAATATTGCAAATAGTGACCCTTTGTGGTTTGGTTTGAATTTGCAGCAGGTATGGCAGTGGTGATTGCTAGGCAGGATAGCTTTAGTGGGGAATTTATGATGCCTTCTCGTTTAAGGAGCCTTCCACCAGGGCGAAGGAAGTATATATGTTATGAAAGTGATGAAGACAGTGACAAACAGGATCTGAACATAAAGAAATCTGGAAGCACTAGCTATAGAAGGCCTAGGAGCGTCCGTGCCAGGAAAAGAAATATGCTAGAGAAGGGTTTGAATGTTAACGATAAAGTGGAAAGGAATACAAGTGGACTAATCAATCAGGTGGAGAACCTTTCAAAGAAGGGAAGCAGATACTCAGATGGTTGGAGAGCTTCAAGTTCCTCAGAAGAGCACAATCCAGTATTTTCATCAAAGAAGGGAAGCAGATTCTCAGTTGGTAAAGATTCATTTAGGAGAGTTTCAAGTTCCTCAGAAGAGGAAGAGAGCAATCCAGTGTTCTCAGATGGTAAAGGTTTGTTTAGGAGAGCTTCGAGTTTCTCAGAAGAGGAAGAGGACAATTCAGTATTTTTATCGAAGAAGGGAATCAGATTCTCAGGTGGTAAAGGTTCATTTAGGAGAGCTTCAAGTTCCTCTGAAGAGGAAGAGATAAATCCAGTATTCTCAGGTGGTAAAGGTTCATTTAGGAGAGCTTCAAGTTCCTCCGAAGAGGAAAAGAGAAATCCAGTATTCTCAGGTGGAAAAGGTTCATTTAGGAGAGCTTCAAGTTTTTCAGAAGAGGAGGAGGACTATCCATTATATTCTTCGAAGATGATGTCTCTGAAGGCCATAACAGATAAGACCAGTTCCAATCCCTCGGAGAAGAGGAATTTGAAAGTTGAAAAAAAGAAAGCTGAGAAACAGACTTTGGATGAAATGTCAAAGAAAAGGAAAAGGAATGCTTGTGTACCTAAAAAGTGCTTGGAAAAGGCGGATGAAAGTGATGAAGAATGGGATGCAAGCTATAAGGAATTTCGAGCCGTAGATGTTGAAAGGTTTGAAACTGTTGAAACCCCAGAGGGAACAAGAGCGTCAAAACGATGTCGGTCTGCTATGAACAATAAATACAGCTCTGAGTTTCTGAACTGGGATTTCATTGATGTGGATAAATTAGGTGTTGATGATGAGGAATACACATACAGGTATTCTGAAGGCTGTGTAGCTACTAGTGACTCAAAGAAAGTGACTAGGAAACGAGGTTGCAGATTGAGCCCTGCTCGGTCAAATAGAAATATTAAATACCGAGCAGATGAGAAGGATGAATTAGGTGTTTATGATGAGGAATACACACACAGCTATTTTGAAGGCTGTGTAGCTACTAGTGACTCAAAGAAAGCGACTAGGAAACGAGGTTGCAGATTGAGCCCTGCTCGCTCAAATAGAAAGATTAAGTACCGAGCAGATGAGAAGGATAACTTAGGTGTTGATGATGAGGAATACACATACAGGTATTCTGAAGGCTGTGTAGCTACTAGTGACTTAAAGAAAGCGACTAGGAAACGAGGTTGCAGATTGAGCCCTGCTCGGTCAAATAGAAAGATTCAGTACAGAGAAGATGAGGATGATAAATTAGGTTTTGATGATGAGGAAGACACACACAGATATTCTGAAGGCTGTGCAGCTATTAGAGACTCAAGGAATGCAACTAGGAAACGAGGTGGCAGGTTGAGTCCTGCTCGGTCAAGTAGAAAGATTAAGGACAGAGCAGATGAGGATGGTATTGTACTAGTTTCTCCGTCCAGCTTGAGGCATTTGAGAAATAATAGAGGTTTCAAACTGAATTCTGTTCTGCCGGAAAAAAAGACTATGGAATTACCAAAAGAGGGTGATAATGGAAAGATTTCTTTACTCAACCCATCATCCTCATCCTCGTCTTATTTGCTGGAGTCATCAACCTCAGATCGTGAACAAAAAATTGTGGATGGTTCCAGAAGCCGAAAGACCAATGTATGTAAATCTCTTATAACTTCATATACCGATTTTGTTTTCTTATAAAATTTGCATGCTTATGATTAATATTGGATCAGGTCATTAGAAAGGAGTGCCATCAGTGCCAGGGGCGGGACATAACTGTTGTTTGTTGTACTAAATGTGAAGATAAAGTTTACTGCATCCACTGCATTAAGGACTGGTAAAAATTTGAAATGCATATTTAGCTTGTTTTTGTATATTTATATATGGTTGTCCACTTCTGCAAAACTATTTTGACACTATTTGTATGACATAGGTATCCCAAGTTAAGAAAGGAAAACGTTTCAGAAGCATGTCCATACTGCTGTGGGAACTGCAACTGCAATTCCTGCTTACACATTTCTAAGGTTTGTCTTTATTACAGCTTAATATTTTCCATCACAAAACGATGTCATTGTTATGAAACAAGTTTCCATTTCTTAATATTTCGTTTTTAATTCATTTTCAGGCTTCACAAAGAAATCTATCTGATGGCGAAAAGATTCAGCATCTCCAGTACTTCATTAATTGTCTTCAACCATATGTGGAGATAGTTAACGACGAACAGATCAAGGAATTAGAAGTGGAAGCTAGAAGTAAAGGTGTACCAGTGTCTGTACTTGACTCAGACTTAGGCCATGCAACTTTCCATCCCGATGAGCGTGTTATCTGGTTAGTTATCATATTCTGAGATGGTTTTCAGTTGCTTGCTTGAATGACCTATCTCATGGTTTCTTTGTCATCTTCTTGGACCAGTGATCGGTGTTCAACTTCAATCATGGATATGCATCGGGCCTGCCCAGGCCCAAATTGCAGTTACGAGCTCTGTCTCAGCTGCTGCCGTGAGATACGCAATGGTGAGTTTTCTGTAGTAGGACAGCAGAAACTTCAAGATTACATAAGCCTGGGAACTGAGTATATGCACGGAGGTGAGCCGGTACCCGAGAAAGAACGTCAAGGTTCAAACGATTCAAAATGCCGGATTGAACCTCTATTCGATGGAAAAAACTTCACATGTACTTGTCGGAACCAAATCCTCAAGCTCAAACGTATGCTTCCATCAGGTTGGATCTCTGGCTTGGAGGAGAGAGCAAGGAATATTTTAGCTACTTGCAGAGTTGAAAATCCAGTGATGGCTACAAAAACTCCCTCACAGTCCAACTCAAGGAAAGCTGCTTCTAGAATAGGCTTCGCCGACAACTACTTGTACTGCTCAGATTCCAGAGATACATCGAAACCGGAAGAGCTGTGGCGTTTCAGAAGTCATTGGGCTAAAGGTGAGCCATTAATTGTTAAGAACGTTCTAGAACATACGAGTGGACTCAGCTGGGAGCCAATGGTAATGTTGCGTGCATTAAGCGGGCAAAAGAATATGGCAGAAGTTCAGGCTGTTGATTGTCTGGGTAATTCTCAGGTAACATTTACAAGTCTTTTCTTTATTTGTTAAGCTATTCTTTTGTAGAACGTGGCATATATATCTATGACTCTTTTCGCAGGGTGAAGTCGATACACGAGAGTTCTTCAAGGGCTACACAGAAGGGAAATATTACGATAACATGTGGCCTGAGATGCTCAAACTGAAGGACTGGCCACCAACTGATAAGTTCGATGATTTCCTGCCTCGGCATTGTGATGAGTTTTTAAGTGCGCTTCCTTTCTCTGAATACACAAACCCCAAAGATGGTTTCCTGAATTTGGCAGTGAAGCTGCCGGATAAATACTTGCAGCCTGACCTTGGTCCAAAGACATATATAGCATATGGGATTAAAGAAGAGCTAGGGAGAGGTGATTCGGTAACCAAGCTTCACTGCGATATGTCTGATGCGATTAATATTCTGACTCATACGGCACAAGTGCCATTATCCGAACAACATTGTTCTGCAATTCAGAAACTTAAGCAGAGACACAAGGCACAAGATGAGAGAGAAGGATTTGCGAAGGCAAATGGCACAGGAGACATGTCAGATAAGAATGCAAAACCTAGCCTCTCATCTCTTGAAGGTACAACATGCGAAACAGGAGATGCCCTTTGGGACATCTTCAGGAGGGAAGATGTGCCAAAGCTGGAAGAGTATCTTACAAAGCACTCCAGAGAATTCAGGCACGCATATTGCTGCCGTGTTGAACAGGTAAACTTCATTAGAGATATGCAACTTTCATAACCATATGCCATATTTTGAAAAACTTGTTTATTCTAAATCTGCACAACAGGTCATTCATCCAATTCATGATCAGTCATTTTACCTAACCATGGAGCACAAAAGAAAGCTAAAGGAAGAATACGGTAAGTTTCTGACCTCTGCTTGACTTTGACTTTCACGGTTTCTGCTTAAATCTTGTGATTTCTTTGAGCTGAAATGAATTCTCTGAATTATTGTAGGTATAGAGCCTTGGACATTTGAGCAGAAACTTGGAGAGGCTGTTTTTATTCCGGCAGGTTGCCCTCATCAGGTCCGAAATCTTAAGGTAAACCATACTCCCTCCACCAAGTGATTTTTTTTTCTTTTCTTTTTCTTGATGCTTTCTGTCATTTAGAGCACAGCACTAACAGATAAGCATTGTCTATATCAGTCATGTACGAAAGTTGCTGCAGACTTCGTATCTCCTGAGAACTTGCACGAGTGCTTTCGACTGACTGAGGAGTTTCGGAGACTTCCAAAGAGCCACAAGTCCAAAGAAGACAAACTAGAGGTATAGCACCTGCATCCATACCGATCATTCACCGTAGTGATCATAGATTGACTAAATTTGTTGAGCATTTGGATGATGTTATTGTTTTTCTTCTTCTGCAGATAAAGAAAATGATTATCAATGCTATGAACGAAGCTCTGAAAGAACTTGAAGGTTTGACAAATTCCAGTCAGAATTTTGACAGCTATGATGAGGCCTGAGGTTTCAGTTTTTGGTGCCTGGAAGTACATAAAAGGAGTATACAACAGAAAAATGGCCTATTCAGATACTTGTAGCTAGAAAATCAGATGAGAAGAGCCATATAATTTACAAAGAAAATAGCAGATTATTAAAGGAATGATGTTTTATCAGATGTTTTGGTGTTGAATATCAGTACAGTGGTATATGATCGAAAAATCGAAGATTTTGGGAATTTTGGAAATGATAGTTTTTTTTTAATGATATGTTTGAGCATAAACTTTTTATACTACATTGTTGTCGTTGATATAAAATGTATACGGAGTATGCATATAGTGAAATTGTAATCTTAAAAATAAGAGAATCAATGCACTAAAACTAAAATTTTAGTAAACGAAAGGCAAATTCTCATTTGAGACCTGTCTCAAATGAGACCAAAGATTATATGAGACTGCTATTGATTGAATTTGTCGTTGGTGAGCTTTAAACCCGCGATTTCCTTGATTGAATTTGTCGTTGGTGAAATTGACCAAGGAAATGATCAAGAAAATTGACCGAAAGATCAAACAAATTGAACGAAAGATCAAATTAACTGAAAAATCAAGACAAAACAAAAATACTCAAGGACATTGATTGAAAGATCAAACAAACTGACTAAAAGATCAAGCAGAAATAGTAAATGCTCATTCCCCTGCTCTTGCTCTCTACAAGAACATGTCTCACCCAAGACTTTCTCCGAAAACAACAACCATTTTCTCCGATTTTTATCTACTTCTATCAAGCTTATAAACTAATAAACAAATCTTGATTTAATAAAATTTAGCTCTATTAAATCACATGGTTACTATGTTTCGATACATCTATACTTTAATCAAGTTAACTAAGTAATAAATTCGATAGAAGAGTCATTTGCAAAAGAATTTAAAATTATCTACTTCCAAATTTTCAACTATTTCTACCATTTAACTATTTATCTATACACAAACTCTCATATAAGGCGGCCTAGAATGTTACTAGGAAATAGGCCATTTAACTACAAATATCATCAAAATAATTTTTTAACGTAAGGTCAACATAAACAAATGCAACATCAATAAATAACCATTGAAAATAAAGTGAAATTCAACAAATAAATGCACAACATCAATTACAGTACATAATCAACATCAATAGATTATAAGTAAAATCAACATAAAATAATGAAGAATCAACTGACTAACCTTTAGGTTTGAGGCTTTCTCTTATCTATAAACAAACAAATAAATATACAAAATAAAAATTCATCTCACAATATGATATAATGATATGATCTTATAAATTTTTTCTTTTAACTAAAGTTTTTAAATCTATAATTATGATATTGCCCACTTAAAAGAGAAGACCTCTTGATGTACCGTCTATACCATAACAAATAGAGATCAATGATAAAATGTTGATAATCTCGTAATTTTTTTATAATAAATATAGATCCTTTAAATCTAAAACTAGCTGTGTAATAAAAATCATTCATAAAAATAAAATAAAACCGAAACAAATAAAATTTAAACTAAGAACACATTAAGGAAAAACATAACCTTTTAACTTAAATATAATTTTTTTCATCTGGTCTATTTTTTGGTAAATATAGACGGTTTTTAATGAACTAATTAGATCTGAATAGAAACAATTTTTAAAGGTTGGCTAAAATACGTATAAATATTACTAGTGGACGTGCTTATTTTTCTAAAATTCACTAATTTACCCTTAGTATTAGTTGAGTCGAGGATACGCGTGGTCGAGGAAAATTTTATTAAATCAACCCATATAAATGTATATGTAAATGTAAGACAATATTATGTGCATGGTTAAGAAAATCACTAAAGGACTTTTTAGTCACTTCATCACAGAATACATACTACATTAGTAAAGCAAACAATTATCACACACATTTATGCTAGACAGGCCATATGAACTAACTGATACTGTTTGATAATATAATAAAGTTCATATTAGAAGTAACATGGTTCAAGCTAAATCACCATGAGCCTGTCTCGCAATAGACTTTCTCAACTTTATCTATATTGTTGAATTCAATAATAAATAGGAAAACAAACTTTCAATTTCTATACAACAAACAACTCCAATCAATAAGAAAATATTGGAGTTTTTCTATACAACAAACAACTCCAATCAATAAGAAAATAGAAGAGTTTACAAAGTATGTTATATGTCTGAATACACTATACAGTAAAACCTCTATAAATTAATAATGTTGGGATCGGAATATTTTATTAATTTATCAAGATAATTTATTAATTTAAAGAGGTTTGTCCAATATACTAGTTACAAAAATAAATTTAAAAACAAGTTCAAAGGCACAATATGAATGAATAAAATGCTTTGTTAGTTCCATACGCCGAACCAAAAAATCTTAAGTTCTTCCTACTTTTCTATCTTCCCAGTCATTTCCCGTGGGACCTTCTTCGCCTAATTCTTTCCATTCTACTAATGAATTTTCTAGTTCATTGTTTTTGAACAAGTAAAAAAGTTAGTTCATGCTTAGAAATTGATCAATATAGAATGTCCATAGATTTGAAGTTCAAAAAAAAAAAATTTAATATAGATTCATTTTTACTAAACAATCTTAGAATTTTGAAGTATACACGAAATTTATTTGTAATAATTATTATTATAGTTTCGTTTGGATCAATATATATACACTGTAGTTTTAAAAAGATTATTACCTACTGGTCCGTTGGGACCGGAAAAATTATTTATCGAGGTTATTAATTTATCGAGTATTAATTTATAGGAGTTTCACTTTATCTCTCAACCCTCTTCTATCCTCCCTAAGCCAAACACCCAAACCGACAACCATTCATGTTTATATTTATATTATAACCATAGTAATCTTTAAATTAAATTCAATGAACCCATGTATCCACATGATCAAGTTTTATTTTATATTTGCCAAACCATGCTCATATTATATGCATATATTGAATATTTGGGCCAACAAAACCTCTAAGTCGATATAATTTTAAGAAGTAAAACAAATTGAGGAAATACCTTGCTATGATGCGTGAATATTCATCAATTTCCCTTTCAGCCTCAATGCATTGACAATGTGAGCCCATTCAATCCATTGGTCGAAGGTTGATGTCCACTCTATCAAAGGAGGCACAAGATGAATTGCAAGCTCCAATGGCCAATTAGCCAATTCAAAGCAAAGGTGTCTTCATGCTTTCATGTACCATAGACGCACCATAATCATCATTATCTCCACCCCCTTACTAAGCATTGATTCAACCCCAATCAACCAATCACATGTCAATCCATCCACCTAGATCCATTTATCATGTGATGAGATCTATACCTCCATTCACCTTGAGCATGGGCGGAGCTAGTGGGTTGCAGATGATCAACAAGTCCAAAAAAATTCATAGGCGGAATCTTATTGCTTGATCCCCTAATCACCCGTGGCGGGATCCCCTAGTCTCCCATGGCGGGATCCTCTAGTCACCCGTGGCGGAGTCAGTGGTAACTATGACTGTAATGACAACTTGATCCCATAATCACCACTGACTGTGATGGCTATGATGGCGATGATGGCGACTTGATCCCTAGTCACCACTGACTGCGATGGCTCATTCTCATGTCGCTTGATAGCAATGGCTCCAGTCATTCCGCTTGATCCCTAGTCACCCGTGGCTCTGCCCTTGATCCCGTGCGATGGCTCATTCTCATGTCGCTATCCCGTGCGATGACTCATTCTCATGTCGCTTGATAGTGATGACTCCAGTCATTCCGCTTGATCCCTAGTCACCCGTGGCTATGCCCTTGAACCCGGAGCCATCCCTATGTCGCTTGATCCCCTACCCTAGTCACCTGTGGGGTCGCTTGATCCCTTAGTCACCCATAGCCCATCCCTATGACGCTTGATCCCCTTTGATCCCCTAGCCAAAGGAGCCAGTTAACTGTGCAACTCCACCCACCCCTAATCAAAGTTCTCAAGGTTATGAGTTTCCGCCCGTCCTACCACAGAAGGGTTCCACCACAAGTTCTCAAGCCCCAAATCAAAGTTCTCAAGTTTATGAGTTTCCGCCTACCACGAAAGGGTTGCTTGCCCTATTGCTGAATCCAGCAAAGACTACCATGAAATTTGATCCTAATTCCGCCCCTCTTAGTCACTAGATCCATCTATTATGTCTGATCCATCAACATGCGTGCCCTATTGCTGAATCCACCAACGGTGGATCCATCTACCATATCTCATGATCTATCTCTCTACCATATCGCCCAATCCACAACCCCATCTCCATCAACTTATCTACTGTCGGATCCATCAACCTATCGCTTGATCCATCTACCAAATCTACCATGTGGCTCGATCCAACAATGCTCCATCTATCATGTGCCAACGCCCAATCAATACTTATTACTCGATCTACCGAGTAACATAACACTTTTCACTCTCGATCATCATTGAGAAGTGTATTATAAATTCGCCGAATAACACATGCTAGAGCGGATCATATACACATGTCAGGGTGGATTGCTCAATGTATCCACCTATATGATTCAAATCCACAAACTTGATTTAAGCCTATCACATATTTAAGCCTTGAATCTAAAACCTAGTTCTAATTGCCCAACAATGACTAGGGTTTTGAGGTTAGGAATTTTTGGTACCATTAGGATCAATTTATAGGTTTTATTTTTGGAGGAATCATTATATGCCCATATCAAGTAGCGGCGCCGTATACGGGATTTAATTGCTTAATTATAGTAGTATTCCACGACTTGATTTCGTAGGAGGAGTGTAATCTACAACTTTCTTTTTATAATAATTTATAATAAATTTTTAAAAATACTACCATGATATTTTGAGTAAGTTCAACCGTATTTTTAAGATTTCCCCAAAATAATGGGAAATTCTTCCGTGAATGTTTAGTCAAACGATTTATTATCTTTGGATTAAATTTTAAAGGTAAAGATAACATTAAATTCAAATTCAAACTTTAAAAAAAATAGATTCAGTCATGTTGTGTAGTATGGATTAAATTGTAAAGGTAAAGATAAATTTAAATTTAAACTCAAACTTTTCTAAAAATATATTAAGTTATGTTGTGTAGTATTCTTACTTGACTGAACTTTCAGTCAAAAAAAGGAAAACTGAACTAGTCTCTCAATAATATTATCTATATATTTTTCTCTTGGTTTCAACAATTTCTTTAGATTTTTTTTTTGAAAGTAACAATTTCTTTATAAATTGCTATCTGTTCTACAAGGTCCCTGCGTTCTTCTTTTTTTTTTTTTTTTTCTTTTTTGATCCGCTTCTCTTCTATTCGAGACTTGAAAATTTATCAAAAATATAAATTTTATTTAACTTTTAACTATGAATTTTGTTTCCCTCATCAACAATTTTAATTATAGAAATTTGGATAATTTTTTATATTTTGTGTATTCATGGATAAATCAAAGCATGTTAATTTTAACCAAACCGATTGAAAATTGAATGGTCAAATGACTTTGGATAAGTTGGTGTACTCTATCTATCCTTTCTTACTCAAAAGCCAACGGTTCCCTCCATATCCACCATATCGCCTCCACTGCTCCACCATGTACCTCCTCCATACCTCCGTCACCACCGTCCCTCCGCCGCCACTACTTCTACGGCGTCCAATAACCACCCCATTCAGCCGGTGGCGGCATACCAACCGGCGGCCCGCCGCTCCTCCCCTGGCTCTGCGAGTTTCCAGCTGTATTCCCAGTGACAAGAGAGTGAGAGCATACCCCTTCATTGAAATTGAGCCCAAATGGCAGCAATTTTGGGACAAAAACAAGACTTTTAGAACCCCAGATGATGACTTGGATACCACTAAGCCCAAGTACTATGTTCTTGACATGTTTCCTTATCCAAGGTACAACCTTTGCTAATTTACCAGCTCCATTCTCTCTTTTTCGTGTTGTTGTTTTGACTAAAGAATGCTTGATTATTGATAATGTCTTTGTTAAGGATTAATAAGAATGCTAGAAGGTAGATATTTTGAAAATATGAGTTTATGGCATGATGTTTAAACTGAATTTTACTGTTGAAATCAGACGATTTTGATTGGATGAATAAATCAAATTGTGATTTGAACTGTTAATTAGGATTCAATGTGTGTTGATTTTTGTGGTGAGTTGTGAAATTTGATTGTGTTTTTGCAGTGGAGCTGGTTTACATGTTGGTCATCCTCTCGGCTATACGGCCACAGATATTCTTGCTAGATTTAAGCGAATGCAGGGATTTAATGTTCTGCATCCAATGGGGTGGGATGCTTTTGGTTTACCTGCAGAACAATATGCTATACAGGTTAGTTTGAATGTCTGTATAAGTGGCTCAATTTTTGCTGCAAATGGATTTTCCAGGTTTTAACCTCTGTGTTCTTATCTGTGTTACAGACTGGTACTCACCCGAAGATCACTACAATGAGAAATATTGAGCGGTTCCGTACACAGGTATAAAAGCCTTTCATTAGTTTTGTGGAGAAGAATGTTGTGGTTCAATCAATTGGAGTTGTAAATTTACTGAATTTTTTGTTTCTGCTTTTCAGCTCAAGTCATTAGGCTTTTCGTATGATTGGGATCGTGAAATTTCCACCACAGAACCTGACTACTACAAGTGGACTCAGTGGATATTTCTGCAGCTCTTGAAAAGGGGATTGGCATATCAGGTTTATTACCCCGTCTGAGAACTGTTTTCCTTCTTGTTTTCAAGTTTCGAACTGTATAGCCTCTAACTATGTGCTCAGGCTGAAGTTCCTGTCAACTGGTGTCCTGCACTTGGCACAGTTCTTGCCAATGAAGAAGTGGTGGATGGTGTGAGTGAGCGTGGAGGGCATCCAGTTGTTAGGAAGGTGTGTTACTCAGTATCGTTTTACGTTCCATCCACTCTACTTATCTTGTTCTACTTTTTTCCTTATCTGTTTGGATGGTTTTATGATTTTACAGTTGATTGTTTATTACCAAGCAGCCTATGCGGCAATGGATGTTGAAGATCACTGCATATGCTGATAGTCTTCTTGAAGATCTAGATGACCTTGACTGGCCTGATAGTGTTAAGGAAATGCAAAGAAACTGGATAGGCAGGTCAGAGGGAGCAGAGGTGGAATTTGATGTGATAATCTCCAGTAGCCAGCAAACAGATCTGAAAGTTACTGTTTACACCACAAGGCCTGACACCATCTTTGGGGCAACGTATGCACTTATGCTCTCACTTGTGATATTAAGCATTATTTATCAACCAGTGAACCTGATTTTTCCCCCTTCTGTGTTTCTGGTGTAGATATTTAGTTCTTGCACCTGAGCACATCTTTGTGTCATCGATAGTTTCTGAGGCCCAAAGCAAACATGTATGCTAATGCTTTCTTAGACTTTTATTCTAACCTGTTTATTGTCATAGTTTTAAAAATGTGAAATGTGTTCAAGAACAGGTGAAAGAGTATAAAGAACGTGCTGCTAGAAAGAGTGACCTGGAGAGAACCGAACTTCAAAAGGAGAAAACAGGTGTCTTTACTGGTTGCTATGCAAGAAATCCTATCAATGGAGAAGCTATTCCAATTTGGATTGCTGATTATGTTTTAGTTAGGTAAGCTTGGAAACTACATAATGTGCAAGTCAATTATGGCTGGGAGTTTGATAACTTAGTCTCTGAACTTGTAATAAATAATGCGCATTGCACTAATTATATTTTGTACTCGGGAAAAATATCATGAATTTACTTTTGATAGTCTACTATGTTCATTGGTGCAGCTACGGAACTGGAGCAATAATGGCTGTACCAGCTCATGATGAACGTGATCATGAATTTGCTTTAAAGTATGACATTCCAATTCGAGGAGTTGTTATTCCAAAAGATGAAAGTTTAAGTGGGCTACAAGATCCTTATTCTGGTGATGGTATCATGATAAATTCATCAAGCTCGGTATCAGGACTTGATGTCAATGAATTACCAAACAAAGAGGCTGGTTCTCGAATAACTGATTGGCTTGAGCAAACTGGAAGTGGGAAGAGAAAGGTTTGTCCGATGATAAATGTGTTGTGCAAAATTTACCCCTAGAATTTATATTACCTGGAAATGATTATGACTGGATCGTATAAACCATTAAACATAATGTGATTTTTTGTGTTGTTTTTGAAAATAACATGTGGTTGATTGAATTATCGTTTTTTAAAGTCATGTTAATGATAGAAGATGCATATTGTGTATTGCTCATTTTTCTTTTCCTTCAAACTTTACATTACAAATGCAACTTGCAACTCATGGAAATGCGTTGCTGCTATCTGTAGATTAATTTCAAGCTAAGGGACTGGCTTTTTGCTCGCCAACGTTATTGGGGTGAGCCTATCCCAGTTGTTTTCCTGGATGGCACTGATGAAGCTGTCCCTCTTCCTGAAACAGAACTACCTATCACACTCCCTGAGCTGGATGATTTTACTCCAACTGGCTCTGGAGAACCACCACTTGCTAAGGCATCATCTTGGGTATGTCAAGTTTATTAGCTCTTTTCTTAGGTTGTATCAAAATAATACAATGCAACATTTATAGTACTAATGTTCTAATCTCAAAAGGTAAAATAAAAGAAATTTCCATTAGACCTATAATTTGGATTATTGCGATTAGGATCACCTACTTTTATATGACTTGACTGACTGGTTGGTAAAATAGGTTACTACATTTGATCCTTCTTCCGGGAAGCCTGCTAAACGAGAGACTAACACCATGCCTCAATGGGCCGGATCATGCTGGTAATATAATGGTTAATTAGCTTAATTATCTGTGTTTTCTTGATATATTCCATTGATACATTTAACTAATCAATAGACTAACTGCCGGTTTCAAGGTACTATCTGAGGTTTATGGACCCAAAGAATTCCACTATGTTGGTTGATGCAGCAAAAGAGCGGTAAGTATTTTCCTAATGAATGTTGATGTTTCCCTAGACCATTTAGGTTCTCAAATGGGTAAGAAGATTTTTTTTTAAAAAATCTTTTGTCTTGCAGATATTGGAGCCCAGTTGATGTATACGTTGGTGGTGCTGAGCATGCTGTACTTCATTTACTCTATGCTCGCTTTTGGCACAAGGTTCGTTCTTTTTAGACTGACTTGGGTTTGCTAACACTGACACTCTTGCAATTTACACAGTGTTTGAGCTGGTTGTTTCTTGGACATTGGAAACTCTGTTAGTTATGTCAATGAAATTTTCCTTCATGATGTGATGTCTGTTTCAGGTTCTTTATGACATTGGGGTAGTATCAACAAAGGAACCTTTCCAGTGTGTCATAAACCAGGGCATTATCTTGGGTGAGGTGAGTAATTAATTGTTTGTTTCAGAGGTCATTCAATTTTTCTGTTGCATTTTTCTTACTCATTTTAATCTCAGGTTGAATATATGGCGTTCCGAGATACAACTGGGAATTTTGTGTCTGCGGATTCTGTTGATGAGTTGAGTGAGTACAGTCAAGAAAAAGTTTCCGAGGAAGAGGTTCGTTGCTTTCTTCAGTTTATACATATTAGTCATAGTTTCGTCTTCCTGTTGGCACGATGTTACACATGCTGATTTGAGTATACACGTTCTGGTTGCACATACAGGTTACAAAATCTGGTGACTCTTTCGTGCTTAAAGACAACCCTACTATTCGTGTAGTTTCCAGGGCCCACAAGATGAGTAAAAGTAGAGGAAATGTTGTAAATCCTGACGATGTTGTCTCAGAGTTCGGTGCAGATTCTCTTCGGCTATATGAAATGTTTATGGGTCCACTGCGGTAACTTTCCCACCCTTTTCCTGAACTAAGGTGTTAAAATTTCAAATATTATTTAACCTCTTAAATACACTTCAGTGACTCAAAACCATGGAATACGAGTGGCATTGAGGGGGTTCATCGATTTTTAGGGAGATCATGGAGGTTAATTGTTGGGTCACCATTGGCCGATGGTGATTTTAAAGATGGAACTGTAGCAGTCGACGAGGAGCCTTCCACAGATCAACTTCGCTCTCTTCATAAATGCATTGATAAGGTAAAGCTATTGATTTCAGTTTTTTTGATCTGCAGTCCGAAAAATAATGCTTCTTTGCATGTGCTTATATAGTTTTGCGGGTTTGTATTGCAGGTAACCGTTGAAATTGAAGCTACACGGTTTAACACGGGTATTTCTGCAATGATGGAGTTCATTAATGCTGCTTACAAGGTATTTTGATTTTTGCAGTTTCTTCTTGAATTCTTTTGCATGTGTTTGCACTTCAAATACTACTTTCTTTTCAGTGGGAGAAACTTCCCTGCTCGATTGCTGAGTCATATGTTTTGCTGCTCTCACCGTATGCACCTCACATGGCTGAGGAGCTGTGGTGCCGCCTGGGACACTCAACTTCTCTTGCTTACGAACCATTTCCAAAGGTAAGCAGATCTTCATACATGTTCTGTAATTCTAACAACGTATAAAGATCTCGATATACAGAGCTTTGTTCATTTCATGTTCATATTGCAGGCAAATCCCGAATACTTGAAAGAATCCACCGTGATCCTTCCAGTCCAGATCAACGGAAAGATGAGAGGCACGATAGAGGTTGATAAGGAATGTTCTGAGGACGACGCCTTTAGGTTAGCATCTCTGGATTCAAAACTGTCCAAGTTTCTGGAGGGCCAAAGAATCAAGAAAAAGATATATGTTGCTGGGAAAATTTTGAATGTCATCTTAGATATGCAAAAGGTTAAGGTTTCTCAGAACTGATTGCTTAGGAAACTATATGTCAGAATCAAACATGGTGAAGATTGTGTATAGTACTCAAGAGGAGCTAGATTATTTCGGTATCATGTAACTTAGGAATTTTGTGTATTCAAATTTAAATTACAAAGAATAATATTTTAGTGATTTAAATTTGTATATACAGTATGGTGTTTTGCCTTGCTCTTATTACAAGGATGAAGGATATAATGTTGTCGTTAAATTGAAGTCCAGTTTTAAAAAAAACAAAATCAGTCTTGTGATCTTATTTTAAAGAGATATATAAAATGTTGTTCTATAATCGTACAACAATTCCGTTATCGTCCAGCGGTTAGGATATCTGGCTTTCACCCAGGAGACCCGGGTTCGATTCCCGGTAACGGAGCTTTTGTTTTATTTTTGAAAGTATTACTCTTGTACTACTATATTTGTTTATTTAAATAATATAAAACCATTTTGCTGGACCTTAGGAAAAGACTAGTAATCGATTTCCTTTTGTGCTTAGTGACGATAGTGACGATGTAAACAAGATTAAAGGAGAATATGCAACTTCTTGTTTAAATTGGATAAATACTTATTAAATTGTATAAAGCACAATATTAATGTACTAATCCAGGTTTTGTTATATTAACTCTCTATTTATCATAGTTTTTGTTACATGTTTGATTATAAATTTGAAATAATATATAAATATGAATATCTTTATATGATATAGTTTTAAATTATTTTTAAATATATTCTTTAAGTATCAAAATTTTAGATTTAATTAATATATAACTAAAATAATTGATAATTAAATGTTTTGGTCGAATGCTAGCTAACAACCAACTACCAATGGACTTAAAAAAAAAACCAAAAAAGAAAACCAACAACAACCAGGATGTAGATTGGTTTAATGTCATTTTGGTAATCCAAATTAATTGGAGTCAAGATTGAGAATTCGACCTTCATAAAAACAAATTTTGATAATCTGAGAATTTATTAGGTGGAATTTTTTATCCCTTTTTTAACAAGAAGAAACCAAAAGTACAACGTCATCATTATTTAAAAACTCAACTGCCAAATCCAGGTGCGAAAGAGCTGCACAAAGCGAGAACCTCCCAGAACGACACCGTTGCGTATGCACTTTGTCGTCTCTTACCAGCCGAGCAACCTTAAACAATCGAACGCAGCTCACCATAAAACGCACAGTCACCATATTCTATGCAGCTGTATTTCTCATGAAGAAGTCGGCCTCGGCTGCCGGAAAAATGGCGGTGGTTTCCGTCCGGAAAATTTTGTTGCTGAGCTGGAAGCTCGTGACCGGAATTGCAATTGTTCTCTGCGTGCTCGCTTTTCTCAGAATACAGAACTACGCCCGGAATCATCCTGATACGACGTCGTACCCGTCTGACCCGAAATTGGAACTGCAATCGGAGTTTGTGAATAGCTATGTAATCCGAGGAAATGAAAAGATCGCTTTTTTATTTCTCACTCGCCGGAATTTGCCTCTGGATTTTCTCTGGGAAAGCTTCTTCGAGGTGATGAAATGTTTTTTGTTTTTTATTTTCTTATTGGTTCTATTTGAGCTTTTCACCTAATTATCGATGTTTGTTGTTTTGATCTTCTGCGCAGGATGCTGACGTGTCAAGCTTCTCTGTATATGTTCATTCGGAGCCCGGTTATGAATTTAATGAAACAACTACGAAATCAGCCTTCTTTCGTGATCGGCAGTTAAAGAACAGCATTAAGGTAAAGAGAAGATTTTTTTATCACTTGCCTTTTGAATCCTTGATTAGTGATAAATTTGACAAACTTTGGTTTTGGCTGCAATGTAAGAAAATGCGTGACTTGCTATTGTACCATGTGGGATAAACAAACCTCAGATGAAAATTTCTGAATTAGTTGAAAATACGATGAAGGGCTTTGCTGGTTTCCTTTTCATTTTCCCTTAGCTTGTTTGTTTGATTTATAGAGTTTTATATGTAGGTAATATGGGGAGAATCAAGCATGATTGAAGCTGAAAGGTTGTTGTTTGAAGCAGCTCTTAAAGATCCAGATAACCAGAGATTTGTTCTCTTATCAGATAGGTAATAGTTTATGCAAATTCCGAAGTTTATCGTGTTGACATTGTTGATGCCTCTATTTCAAAGTTTAGGTGATATGTAGACACATAATTTGCCTATTGTAGGGTACATGTACATCGGCTCTGACCATCTTGGCCGTATTTATTGTAGTAGATATAGTAAAGTAATGACAATCTGCAGAATGTTTGTCAAAGAAAATAATTACGCATCTTTTTGATTGGAAATGGTTTATGGCATTGCCAAGTTGTTGAAATTGTTATAATTTAACAGAATTGTGCCACTTTTGTTTGCAGCTGCGTCCCGTTGTACAATTTCAGCTATGTCTACAACTATCTTATGACCTCTCCTAAGAGCTTTGTTGACAGGTAAATGGATGCACTTTTGTCTTGATTTTTGAAAGATAACCAGAGTTAAATGTGCAACAGATCAATAGTCAAGATATTGTGTTTTTGATTCTTTTATGCCTACAGTTTTATTGAAAAAAAGGCAGATCGATACAATGAAAAGATGGCACCGCTGATACCTAAGAAAAAATGGCGCAAGGGATCACAGGTACTTCCCTTTGAGTTGATCTTGTTTCAGAATTTTTTTTTGTTAAGGTTACATATTAGCCACACGAGTACAAAGATAACAGCTTTCGTCTACTACATTTTCCATTAACATTACCTTAAACTTTGTTGAAGATGCCATACAATTAGCATATAGTGACTTTCGATTCCTTTGATATCTCAGTGGATCACTTTAGTCCGAAACCATGCAGAGGTTGTCGTGGCTGACAAAATTATTTTCCCCGTCTTTCAAAAGTTCTGCAAGGTAGGAAGCAATCTAATTTACTGTAAGCTAATGTGATGTATGTTCAATGAGTTGCTACTCACTCCATAAGCTGCTTACAGTTGCAGTTTTTTGATGCAGAAACGTCCTCCTGTGGATCCTAGTAAAGGGAAGCTGAATGTTGTGAGTGTTATCTTTATTTGTCTACTTTTCTTCTACTCATTTTATCAAGTTGATCGATTCTTGTAATTGACATTCAAACTTTCTTATGCAGAAACTTCAGAAGCAGCATAACTGTGTCCCAGATGAACATTATGTACAGACATTACTAGCTGTAAGTCGTGATCTTTCTGTTAGTCTTCACCGCCATTCAATATTGATTTACCAATGATATTCATTCTTTTTTGTTTGGTTTCAGATGAAGGATCTCGAAGGTGAAATCGAAAGAAGGCCAGTGACCTACACTTCGTGGAACCAGTCCAAAAGCAAGATGGATGTGACAGGGTGGCATCCCAAAACATTCAACTATTCAGACGCCGGACCTCAACATATCCAAAGAATTAAGGTTTATTAGCCTTTCATATTGATTCACATCTCAATCTGAACCATTTTTCAGCTTAGTTCTTTGTCTTGAAAGCCGACCAATTTTGCATTTATTGATGTTTGACAGGGCATCAACCATTTATACTATGAGACAGAATCCCGAACAGAATGGTGCAAGAAGAATTCTACATCAGTTCCATGTTATCTGTTCGCTAGGAAGTTCTCTGAAGGAGCTGCAATGCGCCTTTTAGTCGATGGAGTGGTTTCTGATCCGCTTGCAGCCAACAAGATAATCGACAAAATGGATTAGTTAATTAGGTGTTTTCTTACCAAGATTTAAGGTTTTTCCTAATGTGGTTTTTTGTTCGAAACACACACCTTATACAAGATAGAACAGTGGGCGAGATACATAGCATTTAGAGGAAGTTTTGATAGTTGAAGCTAATCTTAGTATGTCTGAACAGGGCATTTTACAGGTATGATTCGCCCCAAGTAATGATTGTAGAGATTTTACATGGAAATGTCGGTATCTAGGAAACTGAAAGAAAAAAGAAGTACATTACAGGGACGAGGGCCTTACCGCTACTCTGTTGCAATTGTTTCGGTATGTGATTCCGTTTCAGCATCTTGTACCTTATTACCATTTTCCAAAGCTTCTACTTCTTCTGCATTATTACCATCTTCAGCTTTGTTACTGGTATCTAAAGATTCTGACTCAGCTTCTGCATTTCGTTCTGGCATCTTAGTACTATCTTCGAATGATTCTGCTCTTACATCTTGTACTACATTAGTTCCAGCTTCTGCTTCTGCATCTTGTACTACATTAGTTCCAACTTCTGCTTCTGTTTCCTCCACTACATTACTCCCTGCTTCTGCTTCTGTATCATGTACTAGGTTGTTTGATCCAAACGATGTTGCTTCTGCTTCTGTATCGTTTACTAGGTTGTTTGCTTCTTCGGGTAACTTATTATCCGTACTTTCAGACAATTCTGGTTTCCATCCTCTGTGCCTAGCCCTCATTTCCCACATAGCTGTGAGTTCTCTCTGCGCATCCAAAGCGTCTTCTGCCCTTTCTCTTGCATCCTCGCAGGTTTCCATCCCGTTATTACACTTGTCCGCGTCTTTCTGGTACTGGTTAGCCATCTTCTTAGCCTCTAGCAGTGCCACGTCAGCTCGCTGCTGGTTGGCGAGCGCTTCCGCCTCCTTCTGCCTCAGTTCTCCGGACAAAATCTCCTCGTAATTCTTGTCCGATTCCTCGTTACCCTCGTCGGAATCATGCTTCATGCAATCTAAAACGCTCACGTCAAAAAGATAAACTCCCCATTCTTATTCATCTCATTAATTACCACTAGTAAGTAAAAATTTGTGTTTTTTTTGGGGGAGAAAGCAACAATTTACCTGTCAAGAAACTGGCATTCATTCCTGAAATCAAAACAACAGTGAACTAAATTAATCCTCGTATTTTCTCAAATATCAACTTTTCTAACACAAGACAAAAAAGTTATCGATGATCAAAGGTTGTACCTTGAGGGAGGGAGAAAAGGGGTTGATCGAGGCAGTCGCAATGGCAGGACGGGCATGACGTCAGGGTGACGGAGGAGTTGACGGACTCGGAGATGTGCCAGTAGAGTGGGGGGCCCACAATGTATCCGGCGAGGCACATCCCCAGCAAGGCGGTGGAGAATTTGAGCATCCTGGGACTGCATGTACCATGTTGTTGCTGTTTTTTGCTCATCTTCTTCTTTTTGATATCCTCGTATTTAGGTTTTTTTTGTCTTTCTTGTTTGATCTTGTTCGATCTTCTCCTGTAATATTTTTTCTGTTTTCTTATGGAGATTTTTGAGGATCTCGGGGTCTTTGGGAACTAATTAACCGCAGTGAGTTTGTTATTATAGATAGGTGCGAATCTTGCGGTTAATTATAATGAGGCAAAAAATTACCACACCTAGGCCTGTTTACCAGACCTTATCTGTAGATCAGTTCAATTCATTCAGTTTAGTTCAGTTCAATTCAGTTCAGTTCAGTTCAGTGAAAATGTAATTTGACCCAATTCAGGTTAATTCAGTAATGCTGATTCCATTTTTCAATACAAACTCTCGTATGAATATTAGGTATGTAATTGACTAGTTATTAACTATTTAATTACAAATATCATAAAAAATAACTCTATACAAAGTCAATATATATGGAGTTCCCGCACAGGCTTCAACTTTTCTAATTAGTGCTCAACAATTAATTAGTGCTCAGTTTCGTTGTTTTGCAACAGTAATAGCAGTCTATCTTATTCATTACAGGAACCTTAATCTTGTCCCCGTTGACCAGGTCAAAGTCCCGTTTCCCGCCGCCGGTCAACCGTCGAGACCAGCGTCCATTGAAGTAAAGCGCGCGCGTTGGCGAGAACGACCTGTGTTATGTAATCTCCGTGGGGTTTGATATCGTCAGCTGAAACAACGTTGTTTATCAGGCCGTTTGTGTGACGCGCCGCCCATGAGTTTATCGCCGCCACCGCTTCCGGTTGGGGTCTCGGACTTGAAAGTGTCGGTGAGCAGTTTCTTGTAAGAAGGCTGAAAAGAGCAGTGCTTATCAATCCAAGCGGCGTTCACGAACGAGATTCCCGGCGACCTTTCAGGCCGGCGGTGGTGGACAAGGATTCCGATTTCCGACAACTCCGATATCAGTTCGCTTTGGCTTTTGCAGCCGGCGAATTCAAGCAACTGTTCTAACTGTGGGGATTCCGACAATCCAGCTCCCAGCATCGCTATGGCGGCCGTCAACGAGGTTTTTTTCATCGTCTTTTGTTTTCGCCGACATAAGTTATAGAAGTATGAAACTCAATCAGTACAGCGTTTCTAGTTCGCTCAATAAGCAACTTACAAAGCGATGTCATTTCCAAGTCAAGTGAGTGATGCTGATAAAAGGGTAGATGAGTTGCATAACTAAATATCTATTCTTTTCAAAAAATAAAAAATAAAACAATTTTTTTATTTTATATTCTATTATATTATAATCGATATATATTCTATTTTAAATTATTCTGTTTATATTCACCACCGTTGATGATCCGACCACCGAGAGCATGATCCCATGAGCTCACGAGGACATAAGAGTTGTTTGATGTTATCTTCTCATCCCATAAGCTCACGAGGATATAAGAGTTGTTTGATGTTATCTTCTCATCCCATAAGCTCACGAGGATATAAGAGTTGTTTGATATTATCTTCTCATAAATATCTACTTGTTAGTCGTTACTCTGAAAATCTCTACTCGTTATTCGTTACTCTGAAACGAGACTTCTACTCGTTAGTCGTTACTCTGAAAATATCTACTCGTTATTCGTTACTCTGAAACGAGACTGCAACATCACGGACCTTTGTTAACAGAATTCTAAATTTATTTATATTTAATTAGAAAAGAATGTGACTGGAAACAATGAAATATATAATTTAGTTGTTTCAAAATTTAAGGTAACTGAATTGTATGGTGGTAGATCATGTGTTAATTGGAATTTTTCATCCAATCAATTTGGATAGAGTCATTGGTAGCATGACTAAATAAATATATTAAAACTGGACTTGGAGGAATTCAAGGTTATGGTGTATTAATGATCTCTTGATGATCTCGGTATTAATGTTTGCAAATATACATTGAGTAGAAGCATGAAACTCAATCAGTACAGTGTTTCCAGTTTGCTCTTGACTATGGCAATGTCAATAAGCAACTTAATTTTTTAATCCCTCAACTTTTCTATACTGTAAAAGGAGCTCAAACATAATTCATTGCTTCTTTGCATACTCCCTGGCTCCAAATATGGTGGATCCAATTCTGACATTTGTGCTCCCCATCTCAATCTGCAAAACCCGAATTCACACGCACATTTAACTATCTCAGAAACCTTACTTGGAGGGATGAAAATACCGAAACTCAAACAGAGAAAGTTGACTCACAGCAAGCTCAAAGTCACCCGACATGCCCATAGACAGGTCACATCGTTCTTCTTCCATTCCCAGTTCCTCACAAACCTCAGCTCGACATTTTGCCAATGTCTGCAATAGCAATTACTCTCAGAAAACGATCGAATTCTAAAGAAGAAAGATGAATATCGACCTTGAAGTTCTCTGGAGTGGAAGTGTAATCAGGCATTCCTATCGTCATCAAGCCGCAAAATTCAAGATTCGGGCAATTTGATGTAACATGCTTCACAAGCTTTAAGCAATCAGCTGGTTCTACACCAAATTTAGCTGGAAAACACAGGAATAAAAAGTCAAGTTCTTTTGTTTTTTGGATGTAAGAAAGTTTCTGACAATAACATCGAAACACAAACACCAGTTACCCACATTCTTCTCCACTTGTGTTAACTTGGACGAATACTCTCAAAGGTTTCCTTCCCATGTTTCCAATGGCACGGTCAAGATGATTCGCAATCTGCAAACCCGACAACAGGTTTTAACAAATTGCCAAGATCTTATGTAAACATTATACCGTAACTCATTTTTCATGACTGCATTTTCTACGAGTTGCAAACAAAATGGGAACAGGGCTGAGATAAGAACTATGTACCTTCTCATCATCAACAGTTTCTACCACAGCAAGATTCGGTACGCCAGCTGCAAAACCAATCATCAACACATCAACCTAAACACAAGTATTTTCTCTATGATCCTAAAGAACTCCCAATTCCTCCATTTCACACTCCGTCCCTAGTTTACTTCACCTCTCAGGAATCCACATATTAAGGAGAATTTCATGTGTTGGGGTAAAACAGTTACAGAAGTTTCACTCGATACATCATTATAATGTAGAAATAAAGCAAATAGAAAGTCGAAAGAAAACTCTGGCAAAAGAGGGAACTACTTCTGATGGACAAAATAAAGCATTATCTTTCTGCAATATGATTTATAGAACCACTTATTGTTTGTAAGTAAATGTTGCCATTCTAATCTCAACAAATTATTATGAAAATTCGAAAAGTTCAATCAAGCTTTTGGAAACATACCCAAAAGAGGCTTCACCTTATTACTCTGCAAATTCCCAATAAAATGCCACTCAATATCCTCAGGGAGCTGCAAATTTTCACCTTTCCATCGTTAAATAAATCAAACAGATGAATTTGATGAACTGCCCTAATTCACACTAAAGATTCAAACTTTACTAAAATTAAAATAAGATGAAGGGTAGATAACGCGACTGGTAATACCTCAGGGGCTTTCTGAATGAGCTCTTGAACGTAATTCTCCCCGAAGCAGCGATGCCCGGCGTCGTACACTTGTCGGAGAGCCGGTACCGGCTTTGTCTTGCTGACGGCAACCAATCGGATTCTGTCGGAAGGACGACCGGAACGCTCCGCCGCCTGATGGACCCGCTGCAGAACCGATCTCAGCGTCTCCGCCACCGCGCCGGAAGTTGCCGCCGCTGACATATCTGAGTTCTCAGACGTTGGCTGATTTTCCATCTTCTTCGGATTGGGGGGTGACGTTGCCACTTAAAGATGCTGTAATTTATGTTTTAGCCCTTTGAGTTTTTAAAAATTACTTAAGCAATAATATTACTATGTGATAAATAAGCATTAGATTTTCAGTGATGGGAAAATTTCTATTAACGGCGTGTTATAAATATAAATTATTTTAAAGGGCGTGAAACTTGTATATTTATTGTTAAGGGCGTTTTGATATTTCTTCCCTTTATTTAATTAAGAAAAGTCATTTATAACCCTCTACTCCCTTAAAAATTCAGATTTCTAAATTAATAGATTTTGTTCTCTTGAGCTTATTTGTAGATCAGTTCAGTATAATTTAGTTTAATTCAGTTCATTAAAAATAAAATTTGACGAAATTTAGTTTCATTCAGTCATATTGATTTTTTCCAGTACATTATTTTCAATTTAGTTCAATTCAGTTTAGTAAAAATAAAATTTGATGAAATTTAGTTTAATTCAACCGTGCTGATTATTTCCAGTGCATTATTTTCAATTTAGTTCAGTTCAGCTGAATTCCTTTGATCATGTTTTAGTAACAAAAAATTTTATTAACAAAAAATTGATCAAAGAAATTCAACTGAACTAAAGTGAAAAATTATCACTGGAAAAATCAACATGACTGAATTAAACTAAATTTTATTTTTACTAAACCGAATTGAACTAAATTTTAGTGAACTTGTGACAATAGAGGATTTGGATGATGATTAAAATTTACATAAAAGGACAATTTTAATCATCATCCAAATCCTCTATTGTCACAGAACTGATATACAAATGAGCTCAAGAGAAAAAATCCTATTAATTAGAAATTTGATTTTTTTTAAAGAAGGAGAGGGTTATAAATGACTTTTCTTAATTAAATAAATAGTAGAAATATCAAAACGCTCTTAACAATAAATATACAGGTTTCACGCCCTTTATAATAATTTACATTTGTACTACGCGCTTAATAGAAATTTTCCCTTCAGTGAATGGTGCATGCACGGTATTGTTCGGTATTTATTTGATATTTTATTCAAGATAAATGGTTAGAGAGTGTGTATTGTAAGAGCAAGTCTAACAGTTTTGCTATAATAGAGATTTTATTCAAATTTGGAGATTTTGACAAATTTTTCACTCCAACAGAATCTCTATATGATTCTCTAAAATAGAAAAATGAGGAGAGAGAAGAAAAAAATCTCTATATATGCAGATTGTAAACAAATTTTTAGAGAACTAATTTTATGGTATGTTTACTAAAAATAGGAATTAAATTACCTTTCTAACTCTCATCAAATTCTCCACCACACAATATGCCAAAAATAGGAGATTAATTCAAAATAATATAGAGATTCTGTTGGAGTTAAGAAAAAATAATATGGAGATTATTGGCTTTCATTCTCTACTTTAGAAAAATTTATAGCAAAACTGTTGGACTTGCTCTAAGACGGTCATGATTGAGATGATAAATGTTAATTTTTTCACTCTCATATTTGATTTGTCTATACGTGTACATGTTAACCATGATCATTCATATATTTGATCATTACATGTTTTGTGTTGATTTTGTTACTTTCAAACCTTACCTTTTATGTATTACATTATTTAGATTAGGTCTCAGTTAAGAATTTGTATAATGGTTAATATGTGCTGAGAATTTTAACACACTAAGAAAATATAAACTACAGCTATATAAATTAGGGTTAATTATTTTCCTTTTGAGTTCACTTTACTCAAGAAATCAAGAATATTAAGGTTCACTAACCTTAGAATATACACCTTTGACTTTGAGGCATTTATAAGTAATTAATCTCAGAGTGACGACTCCACGAATTAATCTGCTAGTCCAAAAGGACCAAAACCCAGGCTGTGATTTCATAGGACTCGTACTTTTATTATTTTCTAATTCTGTCTATCAGTTTATTTTAGATTCTGTTAATTTTCAGGCAAAGATGAAAATGATAATTTTAGGATTTTCACACCACTTTTCTTCATCTCCAATCAAAATACTAGAGATGGGATCTTACATCTCTGTATTCAGTAAGCTGCAAGTAGCAAAAAGTGAATTTCAACCACAAGATTAAAGCTGAAGCATTACTTGCAACTTCAATTTACATATTGTCAACTCTCTTTAGCAATGCAATTGTCACTATAAGTCCTAAAAAAATGCATCCCAAAATACCACCCCAAATCCAAACTCTAGTGCATCATAGAAAGGGTTTGATTTCCAACACCATGAAGTTCCAAAAACTAGTCACATTTTCACTTCTTTTGTTGTGCACATCACTACTCATTCAGATAGTTTCGACCAATAGCGACACTTCAGCCAACATCGAGTCAGATGACGATGATGAAGACCAGTCAAACATGTTCTTTGAGGAGGAGGAAGATCATCAAGACCACCACGGTGGTAATTTCGCAACAATGCCAATGGGTGGGGTTCACAGCCGATTTCTAGCTGGCAACGACGACGGCGATAGTACTGCTATTCTCGCGAATTATACGTGTGACCTCTATCCCACGGTGTGTCGCTATAAGAAAAGTGACACTAGGGATTGCTGCGGAAAGAAATGTGTGAATGTGATGACGGATAGGCTGAATTGCTTCAAATGTGGGCGTGTTTGCAACCAAGGAGAATTGTGTTGCAAAGGAAAATGTGTCAATATTTATAGCGACAGAAAGCATTGTGGCGGATGCAACATTAAGTGTCGCAAGCGTATCAAGTGTGACTATGGTGTGTGCGGTTACGCTGGCTAAGCCACGGGCATAAATATTCATGATGAACTATGTAAACAATTTTATGTATTTAAATTTTGGTTTTCTTGTATTTTTTTTTCTTCCTTTTTTTCGTTCAATTTGCTGCTTCAGCTCATGCGGAAAGTGTAATTACTACGTAAGAAAAACGTATAATGTTATTTGTTGTTAATATTTATTAATATTATTGTTTGCTCTTGGATTATAATTAATAATACCTATTGTTGTATGCGGAAACACTAACTTGCTGGTTTGGTTTGGTTTGGTTTGGTTCTCTTTCCTGGTGCCTCTTGATTAAGAGGTTGATGCTTAGTTGTTAAGAATATTTTTGAAACAATCAATATCAATTTAAAAGTTATTGAAAAAACACCTAGCAGCAAATTCGACTAGCATATTATAATAATGACAATCGGAACATATATGTCAACCAGACTAATAACGTCCATACTTTTACATATTTAAAATCTAAGAAAAAATAAATGAGATCCCGTCCTCAGGTATATTATGCAACCGCAAAATTTACGTAAATCAGAGATCCGCTACCACCGCAACAAAGACTGAACCAAGGATGAACACACCGGTGGATCAAAACTTGAAGCAACCAAGATTTATAATATGTATTGACTCTGATGTTTTCAAGGAGCATGACTTAAATTGACTATGACATATGGATTCATTAGTATTCTTGAGGAAGCACTTTCGCCCTATAATTGGTTTCATCTTTCATAATGTTTATTCCGCCATTGAGCCAAAATGGCCATTCACTAGAACTCCATTTACTTATCATCTTGAACAAAAATAATAATGATAAAACAAGAGAACGATTTCAATGTTTTTTCAAAACAGCAAGTTCTAGCAATTGCTCCAAATAGACCGGTCTCCAATATCCATCATCCATTTGAGCAGACAATACCACGTTGTGGGCATCAACGGTAATGTTCATCTCGCCAAACTCATACATCTGATGGCCATCATGCATCCTCCCAGGTTTCGGCCGGAACGTCAAACCATTCCTCTGCGCAAACACTTCAACAACCTCTTTCAAGCTCATCTGCACCACAGGATCATCAGCACCACGCGCCACCACCTTCTGGCCGTGCCGGGGCAGCGCAACCGGCAGCTTGCCATCAGCGGCCTGCTCCATCATGGCAAGGCCATCCGCGAGCCGAGATCGAACCTGTTCGTTATCAGGAAGAAGACTCTTCCATTCCAAATACCATTCCCCCACTTTGTCAAAGTCCCGTTGGCCCGAATTCAGCCAATCTTGCAGAAAACTCAGCCACTTCGCGAAAAAGAAATCCATTATCACAATCATGTGTTGGATGGAGATGGTAGAAGCCCTACTCATGATGCATCGGAAATTTTCCCGATTCTCGGGATTTACTCCGAAGCCTTGCATCACAGCCAGTAGCCTCGGGGCTACAGCGCGCGCCATGAGCTTATCCCAACTTCCCTCATGATGAAACACCTCCCTCCAAGGCTCCACGAGTTCTTCAAAAGCCGATTCATCCATCGGGTCCCACTTATCGCGCAGAAATCTTCCCAGTTTATCGCAGATTGCCTGGTAGCAAGGCCCTAACTTGTAGCGCAAATGCAGCAGCCAAGGATGAACACACAAGTGGATCGATTTCGCTTCCCTACTAGGCTCCCAGGAGTTGACAGCATCTGTTAACTTTGGCATGACAATGCTGTCCAGAATCAAGTGGTACACAACAGGTGTCAAAAGCTCTTCGTTGTTCCAGGCGTCAAGAAACTCGAGCATCGGGTTGGGATCCAATGCATCCCAACTGTTCGTTCCAGAAATTCTCACAGCAGGAAACACAATTTCCAGTATCAGTTGTGTGTAAGAGTCTCCGTGAAGGAGTGGCTCCCACTGAGAAACCATATCCAGCCTGTGATTCGGGTTCTCGAGAGGGTTCCACCCCTGAAACTCCCTGAAAAACAGCGGGAGAGCGTATGAACAAGCGATGGAAGAGAGGTTGCAGCGCGTGTAATCATCGCTATAGTTTGTGTGCAGCTCCAGAAACGACTCTGCGAGAGATTCGAGAGAAAGGATGTTCATCAGGCTCTCATCTTCTACGCGCTCTACGGCGTTAGCTATCTTCCTCATCTTCTCCAGCTGCGTTTCCTGCTCAGACAGGTCACTCCGAATCCTCTCCCTCTCACGCTGCAGGCTCGCGAACGTCTCCCTCTCATTCTCCAAATCGCGGCCAATTTTCTCGATGTCGAGTTCGAGTGAAGCCATGCTCACTTTAACGTTGTACTGCAGCTCAGGCATGGGCTCATCATCACCATCCACGTCTATTCTCGCGTTCAGGTTTTCCAAGCTGGTCAGGACACGAACCTGAGGACCCCTCATGTCGATAACCTGGTTCACGCGCTCGCAATTCTGCTCCTGCTTCCTCTGCAACAGCTCCTCAGCTGTAATAACGTTATTAACACAAACCTTCTTAGGTAAAGCTTTCCTAGGCTGTTGGTGCACCGAGATAGTTTCTTCTAGAACCTTCTTTGGAGCTGCTGGCTTGGTGTTGAACCCGAGCCCGGCGTTCTTAGGCCGGAGCTCAACCGCGATGGGGTCCACCATACCTTGTCCCTCCTTCCCCAGGCCTCCACCTGTGTAATTCATTTTTCTCATCAACTTCATACCGATTCCTTCTTTGGTATCTATCCGAGTCTGACTCGGTTGGGAGCTGGACTTTTTATCTTTAACACGCATTTCAGCTCCTTCTCTGACTCGCTTTCCTAACTCAGTAGCCGGAAACTCAGTTGCATTTTCATCAGCATCACTCACTTGACTCGGCGGCACCCGGGTGGAGACGAAGTAAACCGGCTTTGTAAGGTCAGGCTTGGAAAAAACATCTCCCTTCTTACATCTCTTGTTTACTGAATCCTCGTAATCAGAATCACTGCTTTCACCGGAAAATACTCCGTACAATGCCCGGGCTCGTTTCCGATCCTCAAAATTCTCCATCTGTTTTCTGGAATAATTACCAAACCCTAGCTAATACACGAGTGATAATCTATATATACAGACAGAGGACACAGTAATCCTATTACAGCTAGGTTTTCGACCTTAGCTTGTGTCAATCTATATATATTAGAGGAAAATAATTAATCCTTTTACAGCTAAGATTCGTACCCTAGCTATTATCCACAAGGTTGTTAATTAAGGCGTCGCCTCGACGGTATTTACCGACCACCCCAAGCTACGCCTCGCCGAGTTGTCATCCGCCGAGTTTTGGCGTCCATTTGGCGTCTATCCGGCGTCCTGGCGTCGTCAATTCACGCATATGCGATGATTCGGCAACATTTAGATCAAATATTGAGAGAGAAATCCAAATTTCAAATATTGAGAGAGAAATCTAAATTGTGGAGGTTTGTAAATTGTAAGAGGAGATCTCGCTGGCTCTGTTGAATAAAAAGAAGGAAGACGAAGAAGAAGGATTCTTTCTGGCTCCGGATCCTCTAAACCACTTTGGAGTACCATTCTCCGTTCCACCTACCAAATTGTGCCACATGTCTTTATTAACTTAACTCTAGTTAAGCTAATTAACTTATAGTAATTAATTTTTCATCTATTTTTGACAGTATAATCTTTTTCCTCTTTTTCTATCTTTTTAAATTAAATTAAGTTGATGTCTTAATTTTGTTAAGTAAACTGTCTAAGAAAAATAAAATATAGTCTAAATTACATGTATTGCAAATTGTGCCGAATATCATGAACTTCTATTTCATCTGATGAACTGAACCAAACTGAACTATTTTGATTGAACATAATTAATTTGAACTAACGTAAAAATAACGTATTGCAAATTAAAAATTGAGATGAATAATATAAACTTAGATACATATGATTTGAGCTGAATTAAACATACCCTAATAAAATAAAATGAATCAAAAAGATGTATACAACAAATTTATTTAAAAAAATAGGAGTACGATGAACTGAATTGAAATTTTTTTAATATATATAACTGAACTAAACTGAACCGAACTGAACTAATCTACAAATAAAATCTGGCAATTGTATCTTTAGACTTTAATATATTTTCTTATACAATTTACTTAGAAAAATTAAGACATCAACTTAATTTAATTTAAAATATAGAAAAAAGGAAAAAGAATGTACTATTAAAAATAGATGAAAAATTAATTACTAAGAGTTAATTAGCTTAACTAGAGTTAAGTTAATAAAAACATGTGGCACAATTTGGTTGGTGGAATAGAGAGTGGTACAACAAAGTGGTGTAGAGGATCCGGAGTGCTCCGTGACAACCTTGATTATATCAAATTCATTGCCTCATATTTTATGATCGAATCAAAAGATAATTTTTGTATTCGAAAACATGACTTCCGGCGAGAGGGACGTCCTTATCGGATAGATTGCATAGTCGGGACCCGGGCCGCTTCTCGCCGGAATCATGACCTGAGCCGCGTGCTTCATCCCCAGGAAAACTGCCGCCACGTTCAGTTTCATCACCCGCTCGAAGTCTTTCCGTCGGAAAATCCACGATCTGGGGTTTTTCGGGGCTTTCGTAATTTCCTGCGTTGTTGAACATCACGTCCAACTTCCCGTAGGTTGAAACCGCTCTGTCAACCGCGGCTTTCACGTTATCCTCGTTTGTGACGTCACAGTGAATGTAGGTGGCGTTTGAGGAACCTAAGGTTTCTGCTAACGAGTTGCCTAGCTCGTCCTGGATGTCGGCAATGACAACCTAATTAGCGCCGTGGTCCGAGAACATTAGCGCCGTCGATTTTTTCTCAGTACGTTGGATTTCATTCAGACTGGCGTAGAGAAGAAGATGGATGAAGGTTTGCAAATATGATCATGCATATGGATTGGGGATGGATGAAGGTTTGCGAGCGATATGATCATGGAGTGGGAAAAGAATTCTGCTTACGGTAGAAGAGTATAATATTAATATTAATATTTTAATTATAAAGGGTAAGAATGTCTTTTTCTAATTAAGTTATAATCGAAAATGCTAAGATGCCCTTAACAATAAATAAGTTAATGTTACGCCTTTAATAATAATATAGATTTATCCCAATAATATTATTATTTTGGCTGAGTAGTTATAGGTACGTAGGTAAGTTGATGAAAAACTAGTGGAATGGTTCGTCTTTTTACAACGATAAGAACTAAACGAATCCAACCAACTTAAGTTAGGTTTAGGATCACAATATTGTCTTCTTTGTGTTGGAAAATTGCCGAATCAATAAGATAGTAACAAGTGGAAAATTGCCGAATCAATAAGATAGTGACAAGTGACAAAGTAAAATGGTATTTTGTCTACATAGCACAATAGATATTAATTAAGTTTACATATATTATTAGATCTCTCAAATGGTAATAATAAAAGTTATTCTTAGAGCATCTCCAATGCTAATAACGTCATGAGTAAAATTCGCTTCCATTTGTCAACTTTTGATTGAGCGTCAATATGATGTAGATTTGAAAGATGAGTTTTCAAAACTCTGCTCTCCAATGTACAAGTGTCAGTTTTTACAATATTAATGTGAAAAGAAAAGTAAAAATAAATTTGGTAAATTAATTAATTGCAATATTATATGTAAAAAGGAAACTGAACACAAATTTGGTAAACAAAGTAATCCACGCCTTCAACATGAATGTCAATATATTGAAGGTCTATTTGACACTTTTCCTCCACATGTGCATCCACGTCAAACTGACTTCTTAATTGATGCTTGCATTGGAGATATATTTTAATCTCTTGTAACAATCAATTATATATGTCAATCAACATTTTCAATATTGAAAGTTGCATTGGAGATGCTCTTAGTTGTGTTGGCATACATGTATAGTTCAATTATTTCGTAATAAACTATTCCCTCCGTACCAGATGGATGTGCACTGTTGACTTTTCACGGTCTTCAATACACATGTTTGACTGCTAATATCTTTAACTACGTATATTATCAAGATATAAAAATTTGATATTAATAAACTACATGTTATTGGAAGACGATAAAATGTCACTGCCCAAAATATAAGTTGCATCATTCATGCATGTACATTTTCTACCATTGATAATTAGTTAGATTGACACTTTAAAATAGATAGCAATTTTCTATCATATATTACAATCTGACTTAGCCACCATTTCTGAACGCGTATTATAAATTTGGTACAACTCTGAAGGGAAATTAAAAAGTCCAAATCTAGTTTGCCAGTAATTAGCTAGTATTTTTAAAGTATGTAATCTCATCATCCATCATCAGAGATATAGAAATAATATTATGGTAGGTCAAAATTTTATCTGAATAAAAACAAATTAAAAAATTAGGTCCAAAAATATTTTGTATAATTTTTTTTAAGCAAGTATATTTTTTTGTTAGAGATTACAATTATTATTTTATTTTGGGATGTATATATGGTTTGGATTAGAGTAATAGCCAAAATTTTGATGTACTTTTTTGGATAATTTTAATGAAAAAGCAATATTGCTATTTAAAAAAGTGAAATTTTTACTATTCATTATGTGCAAATAGATAGCAAGAGGTTTAGTGAAGCTAGCAGATGCCTTTGAAACGAGAGGACTCCCGGATAGGAAGGTAAACACGTTATTTCTTGTTGCAAACTTCGAAGGGTCCTCTTTGGTGAATGACCTAAAATGAGGGCAATTGAACACAGTCTGATGTTGGGGACAATTACAATTGTTGGTAATTGTTACCTTGTACTCTACGTAAGCAAAATTGTATAACCGTCATGTTTGATCATGCTTCACGCTCAGTTGGCTAGGACAACACATGGAGTTTGGTTCATTTGCCAGCTGGAAAGAAGGCAATAGGCTCAAAATGGGTATACAAGATAAAGCATAATGCTGATGGGAGCTTGGCTAAATACAAAGCCAGATTTGTTGCAAAGGGGTTCAATCAAATAAACACGTTCATGCCTTGCAACCCGAGCCGGAGCCGTATCGTTTCCGTAGATCAAAAAGAGTGGGCCGGTGAGGACAATATTGGGTGTGATGAATCTTGTGTACCGAAATAGGGATAATGCTTCTGAACCAAGATAAGAAATTGGGGAGAAATTGGGGATTATTTCTGAACAGAGGGTTCAAAAGCAAAGTCTCGCCGGAACGGTGATGGATCAGTAGCCACCCAAATCTTGAATCGATACACATTTTCCCTGCGACTTCCGGAAGAGGGACTGAAATCGTGACCCTTTTATGGGCAAAACTGTAAAATTTACGGTTTCCTTCCTTCTCCGGCAACATCACATAAGGAATTGTCTTCCACGGGTCGGTAAAAGGTGGTGACTTTGGCGGTGGAATCTTTCAAAGATTTGCAAACCTCTCTCATTTTTACGAAATCTTGAACCGAAGTCATCAACACTCTTTTCTCTATCTCCATCACCAGATCATCTACAAGATTTTCCGGCCAACTGGTATTGGTTGTTTTCTTGAAATTCCGAAGACCGTTGGAGGAGGCCATCTCTGGGAGGAAGTTTGAATTTTGAATTTGTGTTTCGTGTTTGTGGAAGAATGAAATGGTTTGAACTGCGACCCATTATATAAAGGGGTGAATTGTACCGTTGAAGGTTCAATTCAGATGGAGGTGGAAATCGGAGCAGCTATTAAACGAGAATGGAGCTTCTTCCGCCGATTAATTTATATTTAATACCCAAATTATTTCCTATTTTACCCTTAACCCTAACCCCAATCCCATTGAATCGTAGCTGCAGACCAGTACTTCGCAGCAATCAGAGATTCTCGCCGACTTCGACGTGGGTAAATGTTTTTTGGGTGACAACGTGGATACTCCGGTGGCTTCCCGATGTAGAGCAAGAAGTTCCACTGATCGCGTCTTTGTTCCGGTTTGTGCCCTTAATCTTTGAGATTTATGGTGTTTAAAGTTTATTATTTGATCTAGTTTTAGGCTATAGATTTTGAGATAACAACTTATGATATTCCACTTTTTGAATTAGAATTTCGAGTTGATGCTTAAACCTTGAATTTGTTTGATATTTTATGCTGCCAATGATTCTTCTAATTATACATTATTACTAAATTATTGCTACCTTACTGTTGCTTTTTCAGGCAGTTGAGTTGTGGATAGTGGATAAGGTTAGATCCTAATACAACAGACACCATGGTTTCATAACAAGAATGGAGTGTACATGATAAAGAAATGATACCACATTATCATGACTGAGAGGGGGTGTGTTGACCTAAGAAGAATGAAATTATGGGACAAAGTGTGGAACCTTAAAGCCCCATACAAATTGAATATTTTTCTATAAGGAATCTTCTCTAGACCACTTCCAACTCTAACTGACCGCAAGAAGAGGAAGATTTTTGATCAAGTGGAGAAATCCTGAGGTGTTGTTTAGAAGAAAAGGATGAGTATCGCCAGTTTTTGGGAGGCAGAAATAGTGTTAGAGCAAGTCCAACAGCTTCTCCAAGTTGGGGAATTTCAATAAATTTAGGGAATTTGAGCCATTTTTCAGCTCCAACAGTTTTCCCTCTCATTCCCCAACTTGGGGATTTTGAAGAAATTCTCAGGTTACTTCCCCAAATCTGTAGAGAGAGAAAAATATTTGGGAAGTAAAATTTAATCTTTTGCATTTATGATTGATTATTTTCCTATTCATGTGTTTGCGCTTGAGATCCTCTGCGCTAGAGATTCGTCGCAAATATTACGCAAAATAATGATTGTTTATCTTTCTACGGTAAATTAATTTATCAATCATTTATTATCTGGTTAAATGACTAATTTGTATTTTCTTTTAATACCTCCATCCATCCATATATCCAACCATCCCACATTGTTTTTAATCATCTCTTTAACGAATTTTATAAAAACTGCTTGGTATTAGAATTGGAAGAATCATAAATTTGTTAGGAACGAAACAAGACAACAAAAAAATATATACCAAAAGACATTGATAAATTCATATGTTTTATACTATGGAAAAGACAAAAATAAATTATATTTCATTTCAAATATGTAATTGTCGATTAATTTATTGTTATTCTCAATTTATTTGATTAAAATATAATTGAAGTTAATTAAATACAACTTAATTAATTTTTAAAAAATATATTTATTTATAAAAATATAAATAACGTATGAACTCACACGTTAACTTAAATATATAAATATGTTTAAAATATTTTTAAATAATTTTGTTTATTCTATGCAATATTTTAATTAAACGTTAATAACACTAAATAAAATTGTGTCAAACAAAAACATGACAAAATGGTATAACTCAGACTTACCATTGATGTTTGTACGTAAAAATATTTAACTTACTAATTTACTGTAAAACATAAATAATCAAAACGAAAATTATGGTTAATGTTGGTAGAACATTTAACTCAAAAAATTACTTGTACAAATACAAACAACATCGTTTTGGCGTAATATTTGTGTAGAATATTTGCGCAGATGATCCGTTTGTATTAAATATACATTTCAATTTGAAATATCTTTAGTTATACATAACAAAAAAATTATAAAAATAATATATTCTTAATTTTCATATTATAACGAACGTAACAAGATTTTACATGACTATGTTCGCATGCATATATAAATTTGAATATTATCATGTGAGATTTTGTTATGTTCGTTGTAATGTATATTTTAATAATATATATATTTTCACATTTTTTCATTATACGTAATTTAAAATATTAAAATTTCAAAATATATCTAAATAGTGAAAAACATAAATAAAGAGATAAAATACTGAAAGTTAATGCACATGTATTAAATTCTAATCCCCACAATAGAGAAACTGTTGGAGTTGAAGCAAAAAATAGATGGAAAATATGAGGATGCAGTACTATATGTTGGAAAATTTTGTAGGGAAACTGTTAGACTTGCTCTTAACTTCTGGTCACATTCTCCAACTGGTATGAAAATCTCTATCAGCCAGTCACATTCCTACTCATGGCTCTACCAGTGGTTTGTCAATGGCAATCTGAAAAGTGACACAATGCTTTTGGTCTTCTCCCTTTGGGAGATCTGGCTAGAAACAAAAAGGATATGGGGATGTCATCGAGTCCAAAATCAGTGCGAAAATAGATGTTGCCAAATTCCCACTGTATAAGAAACTAGACATTTTCAGCAAACTGAACTTGGAGTTTTCAGTAAGAGTTGAACCAAATTTATAAGAGAAAGTTTTGGGTGAGACCTGTCCTTGTGGAGACCAAGAGCATGGGAATGAGCATTTACTATTTCTGCTTGATCTTTTAGTCAGTTTGCTTGATCTTTCAATCAATGTCCTTGAGTATTTTTGTTTTGCCTTGATTTTTCAGTTAATTTGATCTTTCGTTCAATTTGCTTGATCTTTCGGTCAATTTTCTTGATCATTTTCTTGGTCAATTTCACCAACGACAAATTCAATCAAGGAAATTGGCGGGTTTAAAGCTCACCAACGACAAATTCAATCAATAACAGTCTCATATAAACGTTGGTCTCATTTGAGACAGGTCTCAAATGAGAATTTGCCAATTTATAAATACGCGTTCACAAATGGTGGCAAAGTCAGACTGTAACATATCATGTGGTAGAAAATTGCTATCTATTAATTAAAGTGAAAATCTAACTAATTATCAAAGGTAGAACATATACGTGCATGCATGAAACCAACTTAATTATATTTTGTGCAATGACATTGTAATATCGTATTCCAATATTATGTGTAGACTTTTTTCTTTTTATTTATTTTTAATAATCAAATATCTTATTAATTCGGTAATCTTATTAATTTGATACTATCTTATTAATTCGGCAATCTTCAACTTGTGACAACTGCCAATAGATTTCGTTTTCCAACACAAAGAAAACAATGTGATTTGCGACCTAACTTAGGTTGCTTGAGTTAGTTTCGTTCTTAGTCGTTTCCACTAGTTTTTCATTAACTTACCTATCTATAAATACTCATCAAAAATATTAGTCTTACCAAAATAGAAAGCACTCAATATATACTTACAAACACATATCCTTCAAAAATTACTAGAAATATCTTCACCACATTTGCCACGAAATGAAGTGCATGAACACTTTAGTGCTATTGACGGTGTCGATTGCATTTGTCGCTATTGTCATTTCAGCAAGCGATGAAAATGAATATGTAGCAAAACACGCAACAAATAGTCGTTTCCTCGCGAGTAATCTTCTCCAGCGGCACGGCCAAATGACGTGCGACGATTACCCAAGAGTGTGCCGGGCTCGGGGAAGCTCGGGGCCGGACTGCTGCAAGAAGAGGTGCGTTGACGTGACGGAGGATAGGTTCAATTGTGGGAAGTGTGGCAAAATGTGCCGTCACAGGGACATTTGTTGCGGAGGAAAGTGTGTGAATCCGTTATTCTCCGTCAAAAATTGTGGCGGTTGCAATAATAAGTGTCACAAGGGCAGCTCTTGTGTTTATGGAATGTGCAGCTATGCCTAGCTATCACTTTTTATGCATTACATATATAATTACTTGTATAATTGTTTACTGAATTAAGTAATTTATTTTATTAAAAGTTTTTTATTTCGTGGTGTGAGTGAAAAAGATATTGGCCGATTATTTTGTAATACTAATTAGATAATTTTACCATGCATAATATTCTTGTTTTAATTATTCTGATAAAATTGTTTTAATGGTTTGGTTAGTGGCCTAAATAGTGAACGTATAAGGGCTTGATTGTTGCACTTATTTTTTATTGAATAATGAACTAGATTGCAATGAAATATTCTTGCTGTGGTAAGGGGATGGGATTTTATTGGGGGTTCATTTGGATTATTACCCAATTGTTTTTTGAAAAAAGAAAAAAGATTGAATTGAAATAAAAATTATTGTATTGAAAAATGAATTCGTATGACTAAGCTAAGCTAAATTTTATCAAATCATGATTTAAATAAATTAAATTGAACATAACTGGTCTATATAAAGCTCTGCCAAACGCTGCTTGCATCTTGGAATTAATAATGTCATATAACTAATTACGTTAAAATAATACTCAATTATTATATGAACATTTATTTATCCCAACATATATACTTGTACACTTTTTCACAAAGGAAATATATTTGATCATAATATAATTAATCTGAATAAAATAAATAACAAAAATTAAACAAGAAGGCTCTCCTATCCTTTAAATTATATAATATATTTAATATTATAATAATGCCTGATTTTGGCTCTCCTAAAGTCACACAACACCTAATTCACAGATCAGGAAAGCGTCATTTGCTAAAAATAGTTCGTCAATTAAAGAAGGAAAGGACCGGAAACTTACGGAATATCATCCCCCAATTTTCTTCATTTATTTATTCAAATCGGAGGCTTTTTATATATAGCAAAACGGAAAGTTACAGAAAGTGCTGAGAATAGTGTAAAAATATCATGAAAAACTGCATTCTCAGCAAAGTTTACACTGCGAAATAAGCCTGATCAGCTATCTTTCTGATTCTCGTGAGTTTTTCCTTCTGATTCTCGTGCGTTTTTTCAGATTATATTGAATTTTTGTTATTATTCTCTTTTGATTACAGTTAAATTTTGCCTCAGTTTTATTTTTCAATGTGTTTAACCTAGTTCAGTTCAGCATAAATCATCATCAGCTTGAAAGAACATGGCCGGAATCGAGGAACATCCGTCCAAGGATCTACATTCCGATGTTTTATCCGTGATCCTGCTAAAGGTGGATCCGAACTCCATCTTCAAATGCATCCTGGTTTCCAAACAGTGGCTCGGAGTGATCGCGAGTTCCTGTTTCCGGCGAAGCTACCTGGAGAAATGGAAGAGCAATTCGCCGGTGGTCGGATTCATGCACAGATACGGCCAGTTTCAGATGGTGGCGGCGAACAAGATGGGCTCACGTGTAAATAAGCCAAAGGTGTGGACTCATGGGATATTTGTGAATAAATCGCGCTCCGGCGACGGCCTCATGCTCTTCTTCAACCCTGAAACTAAGGTGTACTTCTTAAAAGTTACCAGCGGTGTTATACTGACGTCATTGCCTCCGGCTCCGGTGACAGCTCCGGCGACGGCTTTTAAAGAGTATACGACGGCGATTTTGTCCTCCTACTTCAAGGAGGATGGTTCTTTTAAGGTACACCCCTTTTTTTCTAGTAAATGTCAATTTTGGTCTGAACTGAACTGAACTGAAGTAAAATTGATGTATTGAAAAATGGAATCAGCATGACTGAATTAACCTGAATTTCATCAAATTACATTTCACTGAACTGAGCTGAACTGAACTGAACTGAACTGAACTGAACTGAACTGAACTGATCTACAGATAAGCTCTGGCAAACAGGGCCTAAAACAAGGTTCATATGTTTGTTTGTTTTTCAAGGTTTTAAGGGCGGAAACAGGCTCTTCTTTGGGTTTTCAGATAGGGAATACCCTAAACGTACAAACATTTTCCTCCTCTACATTGACGTGGGAGCTGTCGCAACTGTCTAGCTCCGACGCCTTTAGCTTATTAGACGACCCTGGAATTGGAAGCATCGGGGGTGTGGTGTATTGGCGGGCTGAAACACTTACAAGTTACAACAAACTGTTAGTCCATGATACTAACAATCCACCAAGCATCCGCTTGATTCCGGGACCAATGACCTGCCAGATATTACCAAAATATTACTATGATGTTTCCTCCCAAGGCAGTCTCCGGTGTGCTACAACCGGCAAGGAGAGTATTATCAAAATTTGGAGCTTCGATGAAGAAGATGGCGATTGGAAGTGTTTGTACTTGGTGGGGGAGACTAAACCGTTGCGCAAAAACGACCTTTGCAATTGCGATTATACGCCATTTATATTTCTATCCTTTGTTCCGGGAAGATCAGACTTCATTTTCGTGGCGCGTGACAATTACGATAATGGCCATCAGATTTATATTTATCACGCTGCCACCGGCCAAATGCTGAAGAGGTTTGAGGGTAAAGCTTCTTGCAGGGATATTAATGATGGGCAACTGCTTCCTATTACAATGGCGGAATTGGGAGTTTGGCCTGGTAAAGCTTCGCATACCAAAAGAAACAAGGCTAGTAGATTTAAGTATTTGTGTGCATCTCTTATATGTTATTAAAGAATAGATTTTCATATTTGCCCTCTTTTACAAATAATGAAAACTAGACTCTATTTTTGTTGCATAGAGATGCCATCAAATTTTAATTTATCACGCCGACACCCAAAAATTAATACCCTTATTTTCATTATTTTAGTTTAGATGCATTAATATTCAATCAAGTTTTCAGTTTCATAATTAAATTTATTTTTACCCCAATTATTTAGTTCTAGTTTAGTTAATTTAAGTTCAATTATCTTCTTTCAGAAATTCTGGCATGTAGTTAAGAAAGATGTAGTTGCATGTGTTTTAGATTTTCTGAATAAGGGTGACTTACACCCTAGGGTTAATTATACCCATATTGTATTGTTGCCGAAAGTTTCGCAGCCTGAGCTGATCACTCAGTTCAGACCAGTCAGCTTATGCAATGTGGTGTACCGGTTGGCATCGAAGGTGGTGGCGAATAGGGTGAGGCCTATCATTATTTCGCCATCTCAATCGGCGTTCATACCAGGGAGACTGATCACTGACAACGTATTGGTGGCGCATGAGATTCACCATACAATGAAGGTGAAGACTACAGGGAGAAGAGGGGAGATGAGTATTAAGCTGGATATGAGCAAGGCTTTTGACAGGATTGAGTGGAGCTTTGTTCTGGGGACACTGGAGCAGATGGGATTTCCGCCGAGATTTGTATCGATAATTCGACAGTGTTTATCTTTGGTGCAGTTCTCATTCATTCTGAATGGCGAGGAGTTTGGACAGCTGACGCCGAACAGAGGTATTAGGCAGGGAGACCCCCTCTCTCCATACCTATTTATTATCTGCTCGGAAGTACTCTCGATGCTGCTCACGGATTTGGCGTGTGCTGGGAGGATTAGAGGAGCCTGTGCTTCCACAAATGGACCGAGAATCTCTCATTTGTTTTTTGCAGATGACACTCTTCTTTTTGGGGAGGCGTCGGAGGAGGAGGCAAGACATATATAGTGGGCATTGGCTCTATACGAGACTATCTCTGGACAGAAGATAAATGTGGATAAGTCGGGTGTCCTATTCAGTCCTAACACGGCTTTGGATATCAGACCAAGGATTTGTAGTATTCTGAAGATTCCGGAGGTGGAGGCTCATGGGAAGTATCTGGGGCTACCGACGGTCATTGGAAGGAAGAAAGGGGAGATATTCCAATCCATCAAGGATCGCATCAGGCAGAAAATTGATGGCTGGAATGAGCAGAACTTGTCGAAGGCGGGCAAAGAGATTCTGATAAAGTCTGTTCTACAGGCTATACCGAGTTATACGATGAGTTGTTTTCAGATTCCAGATTATGTGGTGGAGGAGATACAGGGTCTGTTGAGCAATTTCTGGTGGGGTGGATCTTCTACGGAGCGGAAGATTCCATGGGTGGCTTGGAAGAGGATGTCGCGTTCAAAGGGAGCTGGCGGATTGGGCTTTCGAGACCTAGGGGCATTCAATAAAGCGCTCCTAGGGAAGCAGGCATGAAGGCTTCTCTCGCAGCCAAATTCGCTGCTAGCTCAGGTTCTCAAGGCTAAGTACTACAGGAATGGCGACTTGATGACCTCGGAGCTCGGGTCGAGGCCGTCTTGGGCCTGGAGGAGTATCCATGGAGCCTTGGGGTTGGTGCAGGGTGGAGCCAGGAGATCGATTGGTTCGGGAAATGGCACGTCTATATGTCAGGACTAGTGGTGTCGATTCGGGTAAATAGGTCGGTTTCGATCTTTCAAAAACGGGTTCGGTTAAAAACGGTTTCGGTTTAAATCGGTCATTTTTTCCTATTCGGTTAATATCGGTCAGGTCGGGTTGATGTCGGGTCGGATTTATTCGGTTATTTTTTCTTTTCCGGTTCATTTCGGGTTTAAATAAATATTAATCGGGTCGGTTCGGTTTGGATACTGATGTCAATACGGGTCATTCGGTCGGGTTGAAATGGTTTTGGGTCAAAATATGTTTGGTTTTATAAAGTTCATTTAAATTTTTTTTGTTCTTGTCGCGGAATTTGATTTTTCATATATATATATATATGTGTGTGTGTTTGTTTTTGATTCATTTAAATCGATATCTTTTCTCGATCTCCATAGCAGATTGAGTACTTTTGATTCTTTTATAGATTAATGTAATTGCTAGTTATTATTTGATTCATCTGATACTTTTGTTTTTGATCTATAATAGATCATGATTTTGTTACTACTTCTTGCTATTTAAATGTTTAATTTTGCGATTCCAACGTGTTTATAGTTTGATACAAAATCTTTATAATTTTGACCACAATCATCTTGTTTATGGTATTACAGATGTTCTGTGAACCCTGATTAAAAATTTAGATTGTACTTAAGATGGAGATCAATGTCAAGCGATTAATTCCCTGATTAACAATTTTGATTACTTTTAATTATTTTCCTCTCTATATGAATTAGTAATAAAATTGCAAATATTTAACACAAAAGTCGAATGTGTTAATGTGTACATTTATTTTGTTAAAATTGAGTAGAATTGTATATAGAATATGTATATTTTATATTTTAGATGTTTACTATCAAAATTTTAGTTTAAATTAATTGGTAGGAACTAGGAAGTTTGAAAGTTTTATTTGCTTAGTAGTAATACAAACTTTAATTACATTTATAGGAATTTTCCATTTTCTTTGGTTGATTGAATCGGTTATTTATTGGTTTGAATCGGTTTAGGTTGGTTACAAGTCGGGTTGATTTCGGTTCGGTACCGTGCAAATTCGGATATCGGTTGGCTTCGGGTCTAAATTCTCGGGTCAGTTCGGTTTTCAGGTTGAGTTCGGTTCGGGTCGGTTCGGTTCGGTGACCTATATCTCTCGGGTTATTATTGGATCAGTATTATTCGGTTTCGGTCGGTTTTTCGGGTTCGGGTCTGAACTGACAGCACTAGTCAGGACCCATGGATACCTTGGCTGGGAAATTTTTGGATCCAGCAGCCGCAAGCTATTCCAGGAAACTTGCAGAGGGTGGCTGATCTGATCGAGAGGGATACAGGATGGTGGAAGACGCATTTATTGAACCAGCTTTTCACTCCGGAGGAGGTAAAGATTCTGGAGATACCGTTGAGGTACTTGAACTCGTCGGACAAGTGGATATGGCACCACACAAAGCATGGAGGCTATACAGTTCGGACGGCCTATCACGTGGAGGTGGAAAGCAGGCAACAGAACCAAGCTCCAAACTCAGTACATGATGAAGCGGCGGCTTTCTGGAAGAGGTTCTGGAAGTTCAGAGTTCTGAAGAGGTCACTTCATTTTGCTTGGAGGTTGTGTAAGGATTCCCTGCCAACGGTGGCGAACTCCAGGAGGAGGGGAGTAGAGGTTTCTTCTACATGTCCACTTTGCTCGGAGGAGGACGCGGATACGACAGCTCATCTATTCTTCTCGTGTGGCTATGCCAAGTCTGCATGGAGCACGGTGGGGTTACTTGGAAAGGTTTCGGCGGCGGAACAACCTAGAGGAGATGCCTGGTTTCGGAAGCTGCTGAAAGATGAAGATGATGAATTCTGTTCACTGGCGATCATGGTCTGCGACGGTATCTGGTTTCAGCGAAATAAGCAGATATTCGAGCAGTCCCACACAGCGTCAGCTGTTATGGCCGCGGGGGTAGTGGAAAATCTGAGGAGTTACAGGGAGGCCCAGCAATGGAGGGAGGAGACGTCGGCTTCATTGTTGCCGAGGACGTTGCTGAGACCGCCAGACCCAGGGATCCAGATCAGCTTTGATGCTGGTATCCTGAATGGGGACGCGGGATTAGGGGTGGTAGCTATGGGTTCAGATGGAAGCTTTATTCGGGGTGTTGCACGGAGAATCCCGAATGTCAGTGATCCGTCCCACGCAGAAAGCCTTGCTCTAGAGGAAGCCCTCATCCTTGCCGTGGAGTTGGACCAACCGGAGATGAAGTTGGTGGGGGATGCCCTCCACGTAATGCAGATGATTCACCAGGAGACAGACTGTTCGGTGCACTGCTTGGAGACGATTCAGAGACTTAGAGGTTTATTGGAGAATAGCAACTATCTAGGCCCCTTCTGGGTCCCTCGTAGTGAGAACTTTATAGCGCACTCTCTAACTAACTATGCTAAGTCGAGCCCCCTGTTGTACGACTCTTGGGTCACACCCCCAAGTTTCTTGTCATTCGTTTCTGGACGATTTCCAGGACCTTGAAGTTGAATGAAATTAATTACATTTTTCAAAAAAAATAAAAATTTAAGTTCACATTTTGATGTTAAAAAAATAAATTGAGTTCATTAAGATTCGGCTGAAATCAGTTCAATTTAGTTTAATTTATTTTAGTTCATCTTCAGACAAATTTTAGTAAAATTCAATTCAGTTTCATCCCATTTTTAATTGTTTCAATTTAATTCAATTAGGTTAAGCTATTCAATTTTGGCTAAGTTTAATCTTATGTTAAGTTCAATTCAATTTAATAAAAATAATTTTTTTAATTAAAGCCGGAACTTTAATGGAGCTGAATTTTAAATTTAATGTAGCAAAGATGAATTTGAATAAAATTAATTTAATTAAACTGAAAATAACCAAAAGAAGGGTATTAGTGTCTTTAGTTAAATACTCTTATTAAGAAAATATGAATTAATTAACTACTGCTCATTCTAGAAATTATACTAAAATTATTTTGGTCTTATGTGTATTATATTATGTTTTTATTTTTTTTTTTTTTTTTTTGAAGAATATTATGTTTTTATTTCGGTTGAGGAGCCATGAATAATCCTCCCATCTAGGAAAAAAATAGAAATTATACTAAAATTACACCTTTTTTTCAAATAATGAAAGTTCCACTGCCATTAATGCAAATTTTCCCTAAAAGTAATTCAAAATATCTATGATACAAATGGAAAGTTTACCTCCATTTAACGCATATCTAAGACATGGGGTCAAAATAATTAAAAATTTAATTTAATTGCATCAATTCGGTGATCCCAATTTACGTCAACTAAAACATTTTTCCCTAATCAATATATTTTGGAGGCTTTGTACAAATCAATACTAGTTAAAATATTAAATCTATTACAATATTTCTTTTTTAGAAAATATCAAATTAGATCTAAGATGCGCGGCAATGAAGCCGCGGAATTGACAATGAGGCAACTTATCTTATCTTCTTATGTCTTAACTATAAACGGTAAAGTATATTTCCATAATAAAGAGTTTATATAAAGTACGATATATAGTAGTAAGATATTCATAAACTAAAATGTAAATATTTGCTTCTATATATAATTCATTCTTCCTCAAAATGGGTAGAAATTAATGGTTACCTAATATTACTGTTCTATTTTTATTGACGGGATCCACTTTTATGACCCGAAAGTTAGACAGTAGAAATCATCGACAGTAGAAATTTTTGTGATCGAAGTGAAGTAATCGCAGAAACCATGAAATCATTGCTCGTGAGAATCCTCTCAAGAACCTTCTCAAATTTAAAATTGCGATCTCATTGCCATAATCTTGGTAAGATTTTTTCACTCTTGCATATTCATGAAGATTGAAGAATGATTATGGTGAAATTATTTCCTCTTTGATCGATGTTCTTTGGTTTCAATTTGCTAATAATATTATTGATTGCTTATATATCATTTCAAATCATCTGTCCATGTTATGATAGTTGTGTTATTTTATTTGAGAAGAGATGATATTAAAATTGGTTTTGAATTTAATATCATTATATAATGCGTTTTTATTGGTTTGATATGAAAATCTAGTGCGATAAATATTGTTAAAATTGTAAATTGTGTTAAATTTAGTGACATTATCTATGGTGGTCAAAATCTGATAGTTTGATGATGTTAATTGTTAAAATTGAATAGAATATGCTAATTGATTGTTTTTACCACAGTAATATTGGATAAGCAGGCTTTGCACGAGATTCTTCTGCGGGTGGATCCAAACACCATTTTCAACTGCATCCTGGTCAACAAGGAGTGGCTTGAAGTAATCGTTGACCCAGAATTCCGGCGAAAATACAACCGGAAATGGAAGAACATCAGCAAAGTCGTCGGATTCTTCCAGTCCGGCTTAAGTCATCCGTTCCGATTGTCGGCGACGACCAAACTGGGGTCCACAGTAAACGACACCAAGCTTCCGGCGGGCCTCGGCCAGTTCATCGCTAAATCCTCTTCCGGCGACGGCCTCATCCTCTCCGGCATCCCTCCGTCCACTTTCTTCATCTCCGACCTCACCACTGGCAGCGTACTGCTCCGGTTACCTCCCCCGCCGGCGGTTTTCGACAACCCCGCTGTGGCCATCATATCCTCGTACTACGAGGACTCATCATTCACGGTCATCATCGCCGGAACCGACGACGATCAAGACCACGACGAAGCCCTAAACCTGGCCGGATCTGACGACGACAATGAACCCGATTTCCTCCTAAACATCCAGACATTTTCTTCCTCCTCTGGCCAGTGGCAGCAGTCCACGCGCCGCTGCTCCATGTACTTCAGCCTCTCCGGCGAGCTCGGCGCCGTGAGCAGCGACGGCGTGGTGTATCTCCGGGGAACGACGGTGAACGATTTCGGCTGCCTCGCCGTCTACGATACCAAAATCTCCGATCACAGCAAAGAAGTCGGCCTGATATTCCAGCCGGGGCTGACGCAGATCAGCGCCTTCGCCAACCGGAACGTTTACCATGCGTACTATGGCGTCTGCTCGGAGCGCCGCCTTTGGTCGGCGACGAGGAGGATTTACACCGACCAGGATTGGGATACCGGCGAAATCAGAGTCTGGGTTCTTGAAGACGACGGCATTGACTGGAAATTACAGTACACGGTAAATCCCACGTCGATATGGGAGAAAAACGTGAAACTTTTGAAGACTATCTATAAACAAAGCCCACAGTCTTCGTTTGACTTTGTGTCGTTTTCTCCCGGGAGATCGGATTCCGTTTACCTGAGACTGGGAAAGGAGATTTTTGTGTATCAACTTGATACCGGAAAGTTGCAGTTGTACGGTCCGAGATATCACTCTGCTGATTCCGGCTTGATCCCGGTGACGGTGGCGGAAACGGGAGCTTGGCCGTGTTCTCCGGTACCGGAGATGCGGTTAATCCGGTCGTCGAGATCGAGGAGGAGATGCTGATTTTGCGGTTTTGAAATTGAATTGTTGATCACGTACGTACATTTTTTTATTTTTTTTTGAAAAACGTACATTTTTCATTTAAGTAATGAATTTTGAGTTTCAGTCTTGAGTTGACCACCTAATTTTGATGGTTGAACTTGCAACTTTTTAAATTTTTTTTTTGAAGAAGATGTTATTATTATTTCAAAGTTTTGGAAAATTAACACTAGCTTTAGTCAGAGGCGAATCCAGAATTTCAATAGTAGTGGGGCATTTTACTCTTAAATTTTTTTTCACTTCAATACATAAAAAATAACTTAAAATGCAACAATTTAAATACGAATTCATCAAATAAAAAGATGTATCTTAAAGAAAATTTAATTCAATTCAATTAAATACCCTTGAAGTACTTAAAATAACACACTAATTATGTGTATTTTTACAAAAGTGATGGGGCAAAATAAAAAATTTAAAATTTAATGCATAAAAAATACAAAAATTAATAATTTTTGGGTGGCAATTGCCACCCTTGCACTGAGCTGCGTCCGCCTCTGGCTTTAGTGAATTGTGCTAGCAAATGAGTATAATTTTTTAATTCTGATTTCTCTAATTACAATTGATCAGAGAAAATGAAGTGACGTGTATAACTTCTAAAGTTTGTTTGGGTGATCCAGGTCAAAATATATTTTTGACACAAATCATGTGTGATTGGATTTGGAGTATAGACGTGATGAGATATATATTTCATTATGCAAACTCAAACATGTAAAGAATGACAATTTGATTATTGTAAAGAATTCAACCCAATTTAATATGAACACGCTCGAGACAGTTTGGGCATTTTTTGTTGCTTACCCTGATTACAAACATATAATGTTAAAATTAAAATGTATTAATTATGGTTAAAATGTTGACCCAATTATATAAAAATTTCTTGGACAAATCAATTTTGGGTCAAATTTTATTTCTTTAATTTAAGATTAACATACCATACCATGACAAGTGGGACCGTGTGTTTTTATCCAAGCCTATTTTTCTTATTTAAAAGGATGAATTTGAAAGAAAAAAAAAGATGAATTTGAGTTTAACCATTATGAAATCATTCAAACAACATTTAAAAAATTAAATTTGGTCCCGTCGGATTGTATATTAAATTAACTATGAACTTTTAATCAAAATCTCCAAGTAGTGTTAAAAAATTATGATTTCAAACATTTTAAATTGACTTCACATCAGTAAAAAAAATTGAAAATATTTTAATTTCTAAATTATATATCAGTTCAGTTCAAAAAATAGTTTTATGAAATTCATGTAATTTAGTCATACTAATTGTATTTTTTAATACATTATTTTTTATATCAGTTAAGTTTTATTTAATTTAGTTCAATTCGACAGGAAACAGGCTTAGAACAACCTACCCCAAATTTAAAACAATTTCAAAAAGAAAATAGATGAGTTTGATCCGCTGCAACTTATTAACGTACAGATGAAATTTATAACAGTGATTTTTTATTTGGGATCACTAAACTTTTAACCATTTTGGTTCTAGGTCACTTATCTCTAATATTATTTTCTGAGATCACTATACTATTGAAAATAAATTTTTCTGGGTCACTTTGTTAAATACTTAGTTACCCTAATCAACTAACGGTCAAGCATTTGATCAATTTGGAAAATGGCATTTATATCTTTTTACTTTTATAAAGGGGGGAAAAGTCCAAAAAAATCAGAAATTTTTGGAATTCTTTAATATCTTTAGTAAAAATATTACTTGAAAAAAAAATCCTAAAATTTTAAATTGTGAAAAATAATTTTACACGAAGAACATGACAAAAATAATAATTCAAGAACACATTTATCCGGGTTGTTGTACATTCTTACGTAATTAAATTTAATAATTCTTGAATTTCACTAATTTTTTTGGCCGTTCTTCGTTTGAAAATTTTGGGATTTTTTCTTCAAGTCGAAATTTTTTATTGCAGAAATTAATTAATCAATTTTTAAATTTTGAAAATTTTTAAGCATTTATAAGAGTAAAAAGACAAAAATACCCCTTTCCAAATTGGTTTAATGTTTGACCGTTAGTTGACTAAACAAACATTTAACAGAGTGACCCAAATAAATTGATTTTTGATAGTACAGTGACCTCAAAAAATAATACTCCCTCTGGACCAGCTAGATCTGCACTCTTTAAAGTCAACTTTGTCGGAGCATGTTTGACCGTTAATAACTTTATTTTCATATATTAATCTGGTCTAAAAATTGTATAGTTTAGAAATAGAGCGCATTGTGAATCTAACAATATCTCGTGTGATACTATTATAATACATATACCAATTGAAATTTACGGTCAAACATGCTCCGACAAAATTGACCATAAAGAGTGCAGATCTAGCTGGTATAGAGGGAGTATGAAAAATAAGTGATTTAGAACAAAAATTGGTAAAAGTTTACCGATGTTAAATAAAAATCACTCAATTTATAATATAATATTTATAAGGGGCATGTTTGATAAAGTCAGAGGCTTGATTGGAGTGAGAGTCTTGCCCAACCAAGCAGCCAATATTTTACCACTGTTCAACGACCAGAAACAGTCTTCATATCAACTGTGTCAAACTACTAGTCTTTATTTTACTGATTCTTACAGCGTTGTACCTCTTTGAATCCACACTCTATATATACACACAATCATATTTGGATCTTCAAACCAACTCATTCACATTCTTTAATTTCATTCTTTCTTCATTTCATTCAACAATCTTCTGAAGAAATTCATCGAAAAAACCTTATAATTCTCAAGCAATGGCTTCTCTGCAATCTTCATCTTCATCATCCTCTTGTATGCCAAAGCTTCCCAGCAGCAGAAAAGGAGTTATCAAGGCGGCCATTCTTGATTTCAAAACAGCAAGAACAGCAAAAGGCAGCAAAATCTCGATTCAGAATCTTCAAGTTGGGGAAATTGCCAGAAATTTCACTTCCTTGATCGAGAAGCAGCAAACATCGGAAAGCTCGAAATCGGAAGCATCAATGGCGATGCAGAAGATGTATGCGATCATGGAGATCGTTGCCGACAGAGTGGAGATGCATAAGAACATCGGCGAACAACGTGAGAACTGGAACAGCCTGCTCCTGAACTCCATTAACGCCATCACGCTTTCAGCAACAACGATGTCTGCTATCGCATCCGCCATTAACGTTGACGCGTTGAAGCTTTCTGCAACGTTCATGTTCTTGGCTGCAACTGGAATGCTCGTGATCATGAGCAAAATCCAGCCTTCCCAATTAACCGAGGAACAGAGAAATGCAACAAGGCTTTTCAGACAGCTGCAGAACCAGATTCAGACCAAGATCAGCATTGGGAATCCGACAGAAACTGATGTTAAGGTAGCCATCGAAAAGGTATTGGCTCTGGACAAGGCATATCCACTTCCTCTCCTCGGAGTCATGCTCGAGAAGTTCCCGTCTCAGGTCGAGCCGGCACAATGGTGGCCGGAAAAACAGACTACTTACTCACCCAGGCAAAATTCCGGCAACAATGGCTGGAGCTCCGATCTCGAAAGGGAGATGAAGTCAGTAATGGAGGTTGTGGGGAAAAGAGATCAGGAAGATTATGTCAGATTGGGCGGGAAAGCTCTGAAGCTGAACAAAATGCTTGCCGTTGCCGGACCGGTGCTAACCGGAATTGCAGCGGTGGGATCTGCGGCTTCTTTGGCCGGCGGTGCAGCTGGCTCTTGGGCGGCGGCGGCGGCGGTGGTCTGCGGCGGATTATCCAGCGTGGTGAATTCATTAGAACACGGTGGACAAGTTGGGATGGTTTTCGAGATGTACAGAAGCAATGCTGGGTTCTTTAATCTGATGCAAGAATCCATTAAAACAGAGCTGAGGAATGAACCAGGGAGAAGAGAAAACGGTGAATTGTTTGAGATCAAGACTGCTTTGCAGCTCGGAAGAAGCCTATCTGATCTCAGAAAATTTGCTTATTCTTCGTCTTCTTCATCATCTGGAAATGATCACGAGGAGTTTGCCAGCAAACTTTTTTGACTGCTTGATTATTAACATGCTGACGCGGTAAATTCGTTTATTCTTTGTATAGATAGAATCATAGAGAGAGAGGGACTTCATGTAAATTTTTTGTACATGAGGATTATTCGTTCATTCATTATTTGATATTGAGAGTGCATTACTCAAGAAATCTATCAATTGTGTATACATGTTACGTACAAATGACAGAAAAAAAAAATCAATTTATATAACTCAGAATTCAGATATTATTTATTTTAATTTTCTCATATATTAATATCATATTAAATAAATATTAATTTGAAAATAAAAATTTAATATATGCTGCTAGGAAAGAGAGTGAGTACATAAGATTTGATATCTAGCCTTTCTTGTGAGAATTTTTAAAAATATTCTCATCATAGGGAAAACAATTGTAACTTACTCTATACTATTTTCAATAAGTGTGAGTTATCTATATGTAACATTTTAGAGTTATGAATTAGATCGTGTTCATTTGTTCTCGATTTGATTTACACGTCGTGTTTTCATAAATTTTGTGTTTCTTATTCTTTATATGGTGTTGTAGATCGTACTTATGTTGTCATTTAAGGTGTTAAATGATATATTACATAAATCATGCTCTAGATTCAAGGATGTGCATTTCAACTATCTGATGCGCGAATCAGTACTTACAAATCAGATCATAAACGGATCAACCACGGATTACATTGGATATGATCGAAAATTATCCTTAAAGGAAGTATATAATTGGTTTTGTCAGCGGATTGGAACGGATCATAGCTAATCATACAGATTGCTGGCGAAGCGGATCAATTTACCATATGTTTATACTAGAAAAAAAATACATATCGGATTTGATATCTGTGCCGATTCGATTCAAATTAGTGGATCAGATACGGATCAGATTGTTTAGCAAAATATCGGATCGAATCAACGGAGCAAATATGATCTATGGGTGTTTTGCACAGCCTAAATTAAGTGGTATTGCAGTTGCAGAAAATTCCTAATTAATTGATATCGTGATTGATGCGTGATGCTCTTTTCAAAGCTAAGCATCCCCTTGATGCCCCAAATAATTTTGGAAAAAGAGACCTCATTTTTAGAAAAAATATATAGTGTTTTTATTAATTTATATTTAATTATATAAAGAAAATATATTTTTTTCTAAAATAAGACTCTCACACATTTTATGAAATTAATTATAAATGAGGAATTCAAATTTATAGTGATTTTTTATGGATAATTTATAATCTTTTTATATAATTTTTTTTTTTTTTTACTTTAGAATTCTAAAAAAATTATTATTTTTGCTTGAGGCCCCAAAATTTTAGGACCGGCCCTGGCTCCTTTCTACCGGTCAGACATAGTTTTTGCGGTAGTAAGTTAAGATCATAGTTTTATTATTTATATTATGTAGACTTATTGTTTTATAATGTGTAATTTAGATGGTTTGATTAGATGTGAATTCTATGAGCATTTTTTCCACCAATGTAAAATCTTTTTAGTTTTATAGAAATAGATGACGATAAATTTTCAATTGAGACCTGTATTAATTAGTTTCATTGAATAATCATAAACATCAGTCTTGAAAGTAAGAAGATCATACATGAAGTAAGAAGATCAACAATTATACACTGAGTGATCATGGTTAATAAAATGTTGGGTTTGAGCCGATCAACATTTGTCCCTAGTGGTCCATTCTCACTATAATTAAGTTATTTATAGAAGTCTAAGATGTTAATGTTTGATCACATTAATTATTTTCAATTACTATATACACTTAACTAAACCAGTCTATTTCTCTTACTTGGCCAAGCATGCATGAATGGATAGAATGGGTTTTCCGATTACGTGTTGTTTAAGTATAAAACATGTTAAAACTTAGCCTAAGTAAGATGTTGATAATTTAAATTTTTAAATGAAAATATACAGAAATTTGGAATACCCAAGGAGAAAATTAATTGACCCTTCTTATGAAATACTGTTGAAGTAGTCCAGTCACAATTCTCAAACACGAGCGATGACAAAAGGCTTTGACCGAAATCAAAGACCAACTTCCAGCGGTTAGTCTTCGGTTCAAAGAAACTAACATGGTTTTCCCAGTTTTATTTATTAAACTGGATAATAACAGAAATTAATATTCGGGTTTTAAAGAAAATAATAGAAACGAGATGTAGTTTTTCTTTTAAAAGTTAATTAGATATTTTTATATGATGTAATGATTTGAGTGACACCCGGCCCAAACATGTGTTTTTCAACCAAAATTTTAAATTATAATTAATTAATATACATACTTGCAGTTATAGAAACGGTTCGAAATATTTGTACGGTCTTAGGATTGTTATAAGATATCAAGGTAAATTGATAGAAAGATTATAGAGATTATATGCTGAATTAATATCCAATTTAAATAACAAATTAAATAATGCATTTATTTTCTTCAAAAAGTGTATACACAATTAAATGTACGTAGCTTCATTGATTTTTAGTTAGCTAGCTCATGCATGATGCAACTTATAAAATTTTGTACCCATTTTAGATCAGTTTAATAAAATATAATTGATAAATTTCAGGCTAATTAACTCATTTTTATTTTAATTATTACAGTAATTTCTACTTTAATTTAATTTAAATTATTTCAGTTTAATTAAAAAAATATATGGAGTATATATTTTTGATCCGCCGCAAATTCAGAATATTATATTGAAGTAGTCTAGCTCCAAATAAATAGCATGTTGATAAAGTCAGAGGCTTGGCCAATGAAGCAGCCAATCTATAACACTCACAATTCAACGACCAGAAATAGTCATAATATCAAACTGTGTCAAAACTTTGAAATGTATTTTATTTACTCCCTATTAATTTCTAATAGTCTTTCTTTTACTGGTTCATACTCCTGCGTACGTAGTACCTATTTGAACTCCAATCTATCTATATATATATATACATCATATATTTGGACATTCTTCAAACCAACTCATAATTAACATTCTTTCATCAAATCAAACTCATCAATATTTTCTATCCTTATAACAAATTATCAATGGCTTCTCTGCAATCTTCTTCTTCTTCTTCCTCATGCATGCCCAAGCTTCCCAGTTGCAGAAAAGGAGTTATAAAGGCAGCCATTCTTGATTTCAAAACAGCAAAAACTACACAAAGTAGCAAAATTTCCCTCCAAAACCTTCAGGTTGGAGAAATTGCCAGAAATTTCACTTCCTTGATCGAGAAGCAGCAGCAAACATCGGAAAGCTCGAAATCGGAAGCATCAATGGCGATGCAGAAGATGTACGCGATCATGGAGGTCGTTGCAGACAGAGTGGAGATGCATAAGAACATCGGCGAACAACGTGAGAACTGGAACAGCCTGCTCCTGAACTCCATTAACGCCATCACGCTTTCTGCAACAACGATGTCTGCTATCGCATCCGCCATTAACGTTGACGCACTGAAGCTTTCTGCAACGTTCATGTTCTTAGCTGCAACTGGAATGCTGGTCATCATGAACAAAATCCAGCCCTCGCAGTTGACCGAGGAACAGAGAAATGCAACAAGGCTTTTCAGACAGCTGCAGAACCAGATTCAGACCAAGATCAGCATTGGGAATCCGACAGAAACTGACGTTAAGGTTGCCATGGAAAAGGTGTTGGCTCTGGACAAGGCATATCCTCTTCCTCTCCTGGGAGTCATGCTCGAGAAGTTCCCGTCTCAGGTCGAGCCGGCGAAATGGTGGCCGGAAAAACAGACCATCTCTTCACCCAGACAAGATTCCGGCAACAACGGTTGGAATTCGGACCTAGAAATGGAGATGAAGTCAGTGATGGAAGCTGTGGGTAAAAGGGACAGGGAAGATTATATCAGGTTAGGTGGTAAGGCGTTGAAGCTGAACAAAATTCTGGCCGTTGCCGGACCGGTGCTGACTGGAATTGCAGCGGTGGGCTCCGCCGCTTCTTTGGCCGGAGGTGCAGGCTCTTGGGCGGCGGCAATGGCGGTGGTCTGCGGCGGATTATCCAGTGCGGTGAATTCGTTGGAACATGGTGGGCAAGTTGGGATGGTTTTCGAGATGTACAGAAGCAACGCCGGATTCTTCAATCTGATGCAAGAATCCATTGAAACGGAGCTGAAGAATGAACCAGAGAGAAGAGAAAACGGTGAATTGTTTGAGATCAGGACAGCTTTGCTGCTCGGAAGAAGCCTGTCTGATCTCAGACAATTTGCTTCGTCTTCTTCTTCTTGTTCGTCTGCATGTGATCATCATGAGGAGTTTGCCAGCAAGCTGTTTTGATCGGTTGACTGATTAGTTAACAATTAATGGTTGTAAATCTTTGTATAGGGATAGAGAGATAGAGGCTTAAATCTTCTGCACATGTTTTATTCATTCATTTATTGGTTCATCTATTATGTATACAAATTATATTAATACTAACTAAAATTAAAATATTACTATATCCTAGTATGTTGTTGCATTCATTGAATATATTTTAGTTAACAAAAAAAATATATAGATGAACCGAATTTATTTGAATTGAACTTAACTGAAAGTCTGAAATAAATATGACTAATTCCAATGTTTTTTATGTTGAATTGAACTTAAATTGAACTGAAGTAAAATTAATGTGTTGAAAAAATTGAATCGGTATGACTAATTACCTTAATTTCATCAAATTATATTTTTGTTGAACTGAATTGAAGTGAAAATTAATGTATTGAAAATAAATCGGTATGACTAGATTAAACTAAATTTCATCAAATCATATTTTTACTGAAACTGAATTAAACTGAACTAATGTGAAAAATTAAGCTCGTGAGAATATGTCTACGACGCATTGATGGTAAAATCACATAATATTTTTAGCACTATTTAAAATTTATAATATACAATTAATATTGAATTAAAAAAATATACTCCCTCCGTACCAGCTGGATGTACACAGCTGACTTTTCACAGTTTTCAATACACGTGTTTGACTGCTAATATCTTTAACTACGTATATTATAAAGATATGAAAGTTTGATATTAATAAACTACATGTTATGACGATTCCAACAATATTAGATACGATAATATTTTTATTTATCTATGCATTCAAAAATTCAGTCAAAATTTAGCACAGTTGACAGAAAAAAGTCTCCTGTGCAGAAACAATTTATCTGAACTCATCTAAACTAAAAACAATTTATCTGAACTCATATGAACAGAAATTAAAGAAACTCGTATAAGCTCTAAAAACAGAAATGTATAGAAAATAGAAATGTATATTTTCACTAAAATAACTAGAAATGTATATTTTCACTAGATGTTATAATATCTCATACCAAACTTGGTAGGAAACGAGATCTTATATGAAATATATGTTTGGTTTGAAAATGTTTTAAGACATGGAAATCATATATAGTATTTTACAGTGATATTCTAAATCCATCACACATATAGTAACAATATCACTCAAACCTCATTAATTACATAGTGCTATATATCACTCATAATTTTAGTTATTATTGAAGTTAAGCTTATCAAAATATGGAAGCTTGTTTAAATTTTAATTTGCATATTATAGAAAGGAACGATAAATTTTACTATCATATAAGGTAGAAAATTTAGTAACTTCTGTCATTATAATCAGTAAATTGAAAATAGAAATGTATATATATCTTCACCAAATGTTATAATTTTGATACTGAATCTTTGTAGGAAACGAGATCTTATATGAAATATATGTTTGGGTTGAAAATGTTTCAAAAAATGTTTACCATGATATTCTAAAGCCTTGTACTATATACTGTATATAGTAACAATATCACTCAATTTGTCAAAAAAAATAAAAAACAATATCACTCAACTTCATTAACTAATCAGTATATATCATTCCATAATATGAGTTATTATTAAAGTTAAGCTTATCATATTATATGGAAGCATATTTAGAATTTACTGCAAATATATATTAGAAACAATAAATTTAACCGTCATATAAGGTAGCAAATTTGTAGTAAATCCTGGGTGCATACAAGGTAGGTTGGAAAGTGAATATTTGTTGAATTAATTGTGATATTTAATGTAAATTCGATATCAATCAAATTGATTACATCCGTGATTTTAATTTCGTTCGAAAGATTATATAAAGAGCATGCATTTCTCTCATTTTCATCATCGTCCCAAATTCCCTCGTACTACTCTTTCTATAGCCATGGCTTCCATCAGCAAAACCTGTGCCATTTTGCTGATCCTTTTCCAGATTGTTTCGATCCAAGCTTATGATCCATATTTTCCGACCTCTTACAGACCAGAAGAGCCATCTTCCTGGGCAAAGTCACTGCCGACATACAGACCAGAAGAGCCAAAAGAGCCATCCTGGGCAAAGTCCTTGCCGACATACAGACCAGAGGAGCCAAAAGAAGCATCCTGGGCAAAATCCTTGCCGACATACAAGCCAGCAGAGCCGAAACATGAGGTTGCCTATTCCGATGAAACAAAATCCCTAGGTTTCGACGTTTTTGATGAGGTGAAGGACAAAACAAACGAAATCTCCCAGAATGCTGGTGAGCTTATGGGTGTGCAGAAAACCTTAAACCCCATCGATGCTTGCTGGAGGAAGAACCCTAACTGGGCCAGAGATCGCCAGCAGCTCGCAGACTGCGCGAAAGGTTTCGGCAGCGGCGCTCTCGGCGGCAAGGGCGGCCCCAACTACGTTGTCACCGACGAATCAGACGACCCTGTGAATCCTAAAAAAGGAACTCTCAGATATGGTCTGATCCAGAACGGTCCGCTTTGGATCACTTTCCAGAGAGACATGAAAATCAAGCTCGGAAACGAGCTCTTGGTGAGCAGCTACAAGACCATTGACGGCAGAGGTGCCAACGTTGTCATCGGCAACGGTGGGCCATGCGTCACGCTCGACCACGTCAACCACGTCATCATCCACGGCGTCACCATCATGGACTGCAAGCTAGGATATCCTGGGATGGTCCGAAGCAGCCCCAACGTGGTAGCACACAGAGGTAGCGCCAACGCTGGCGCGTCCGATGGAGACGCAATCTCGGTCCTCGGTTCGTCCAAGGTTTGGATCGATCATTGCTATCTCTCCAAGGCGATGGACGGATTGATCGACGTCACGCTCGCTTCCAACGCTGTCACTATCTCAAACAATTTCTTCACCCAGCACGATAAGGTCATCTTGCTCGGACACGACGATGCATATACCGCGGACAAGATCATGGAAGTTACCGTTGCATTTAACCACTTTGGTCCTGGATGCGTGGAAAGAATGCCTAGGTAACATATAATACTATATAATTACATTATATATGTTCGTTTTTTATTACGTTTTTGATTCTGTGGTTGATCAACATATAATATTTTGTTTCAGGGTTCGGTATGGATATGCTCATGTTGCGAATAATAGGTATAATAAGTGGGAAATGTATGCTATTGGCGGAAGCGCGGATCCTACCATTCTAAGTGAAGGAAACTATTTCATGGCCAGTGATAGTTATTACACTAAACAGGTGTGTATTTTTTTATTAATATTTTTGATGTATTTTGTTCAAAATAATAATTTTATTATTATTCCATTAAATAGGTTACAAAGAGAGATGCAACAAATGGACCTGGTCCGTGGCAATCATGGAAGTGGAAGAGCTCAAGGGACGTATTTTTGAACGGTGCATATTTCGTTCAATCTGGCGCTGCCGGAAATATTTCTCCGGCGTATACTGCTTACCAAGCATTCCCGGTGGCCGGTGGTTCCGCCGCTCCTTCTTTGACTGCTGACGCTGGTCCTCTCCGATGTGTTGCCGGAAGGATTTGCTAAGCGATGATGATGATTTGGTTTTCATCCATTAATGTTTAGATTTAATATCTGATATTTTAGGGCATTTGAATTTCCATGATGCATTAATTGATAGTTAGATTTATTATCTAGTCGATTAGGGCATTTGATTTTTCAATCGAGTGTTAGCTTTGATTTTTAGGTAATAGTTTGTTTCATTAATGACTCAAACTAGCCATATTTTGTTTCATTAATTGTACCCATTTATTAGTGAATGGAATTGTTTTTTTTTTTGTTCCATTTTTGTCTCAGATAGCTAAGTATACAAAAAAAAACTCTCTACCAACAATATTATACATGGTATTATATTATACACTCTTCTTTGATTTATGAAACCATCGATATCATGATTTTTGTATTATTAAAGTTTTTCTCATTTCTATTTTTAAGGATTGTTGATTTTAAATCATACCTCAATTTATTTATATTTTAATAATAATTCAATAAGGCTAATAGAATAAAATTAATCCATAAATTCGTCATTAGAAAATCTCGTTCAATATCTACTTACTCTTTATTATACTTTCTCTTCTTGAATCGGATAAAAATGGTATGGTAGTACAATATGAGTCATATGACAAAAGGGAGTAATTGATTGTAGTAACAAAATATATTAAATAATAATTCTAATTTGGAATGCGAAAAAACATGTGTAATGGCGGTCAATAGTCAAAGGCCGCTAAAATATAAGGAATAGTCTTGTCTTGTAGTGGTCTTGGCTCGTGGGCTTACCCGTCCGTTTAGTAGTATGACCGGAACTAGTCTGAATACGGAATACACCATATTCAACGTCGTAAAACTAAATATTACTTACGATAGCGAACTGACTAGGTCTTTTTTTTTTTTTTTTTTCACTGAGCTAGTGTTTATTTAAATGTTTTTCAATTCAGTTTCAGATAGAATCATGTCAAACATAATTTAATGTAATACACATTTATAAAAGGGCTTGTTTTATCCCAACTTATTCAAAATTATCTGAGCTTTTTTAAAAGGCAAATTTTCATTTGAAACCTGTCTCTACAAAGACCAGGGACTATAGAATATTTTCAGATATTAAGGACTTAACTGAAAAATATGCTTAAATTGAGGGACCTATTTGGTGTATACCGTATTCAGACTAGATGAAAGTAAATTTACCGTTTAAGGACTTAACTGTTTAAAGACTTAACTGTTTAAGGACTTAACTGTTTAAGTAAATTTACCGTTTCAGTTAAGTAAATTTACCGTTTAAAAATATGCTTAAATTGAGGGACCTATTTGGTGTATATACCGTATTTCATTTTTTCTTTGATTTTTTTACTTTATGATTTTTTAATATTTACTTGATGATTTGTGCAAAAACGGTAAATTCAACCGGGAAATTTACACCAGCAAGCAACATGAAAGTGATGAAACCAAGTCAATAAACTGATTATGAGTAACTTGTGCAGGCCATGAAAACAAACAAATCCATCCAACAAACTTGTGCAATAGAAGAAGCTCAAGATGCAGTAGAATAAGCTCAGGATGAAGTGGAATAAGCTCAAGATGCAGTAGAATAAACTCAGGATGAAGTGGAATAAGCTTAAGATGCAGTAGGAAAAGCTCAAGGTGAAGAAATTATCAAAACACAACACGAATACATTTTTGAGTCATCGTTCAACAAACGAAGAAGCTCAATACGCATAAATTAGCATCCTTCGTCAATCGCCGGCGTTGCAGATCTCGCTTGTCGTCGTCGCTTCGAGATCTGCGGTCACCGTCGTCGCTGCAGATTCGATCAGGTATCCTTCGTCAATCATCGGTCATTGTCGTTATCTTTGAATTGATCCGCCGTCGGGGTATTGAAGTGGAATGGGGATCGACAGAAATTATGTGGTTTTATGTCTGGAGTTTTGGAATTTTCACATTGGTCCTTGAAATTTGGCTTAAATAGTAAAAGGCACCGAAAATGGAATATTTACGGATTGACCCCGTTGTTTTAATTTGCTGCTACTATAGCAATCCAGTAACCCTTGGTCTCCATAGGGATAGGTCTCACAGGAGATTTGCACTTTTTAAAAATATTCGTTAGCTCTTTGAAAAATTTATTTGACTTACTAAACTATAAAAGGGCTCAAAGACCATCTTAATCTTTTACATATTGATTCAAGATGGAGCTCTTTAACTATTTTGGTGAAAAAACTTGTTATATTACAAAGTATAATAAGGCCCTGTTTACCAGAGGTTATCTGTAGATCACTTCAGTTCAATTCAGTTCAGTTTAGATAAGTTCATATCATATGCACTATAATTTGATGACATTTAAATCAATTCAGTTCAAATTATATCACCTCAACGTGTTTTCATATTTAAATTATATAAAAATGTGTTTATATTTATTTCAGTTAAGTTAAATATATTTAAAATTATTTCAGTTCAATTCAGTTCAGTATATTTAAAATTATTTCAGTTCAGTTTAGTTCAGTACATCAAAATATAAGTTCTAGCAAACAGGACCTAAGTTTTAAGTTTGAAATTTCCAATTGATAATTGAATATTATTAAATTATATATCACCATTAAAATTTAGAATTAATTACCCTAATGGTCCCATAAAATTTCAAAGCGTTTTCTTTTAGTCCCATTAAAATTTTTCGTTTCTATTTGGTCTCATAAAAGTTATTAGTGGTTCTAATTGGTCCATTGGTTAGTCAACTAACGAAATAGTAGTGTTGACTAATGAAATTTCTTAAATAAAGTGCACAAATACTCTCCGTTTATATTAAAATATCAAATTAGTCTTGTAATTTTTGAAACACATAAGTTAACTAACATTATAGAATTTTTTTAATTAGGGTAATTAAACTATTTTTTTGACATTATAGAAAATTTCATTAAAATTAATCTAGCGATTAATTTATCAAATTATATCTCAAATAAGAACAAAACTAAATTGTATGGTTAAAATAAGAGAACTACTCTAATAACCCTAATAAAAAATGCTAATAGAAGCACTAAATAAGAACAAAATATATATTAATTTTTATAAAGAATCTTTTTATATTCTCATATATCACATTCAATCTCATAGAGAGTACCTAAATTATTCAAATTCTGTGTGATTGTACATGAGCGGATATAGTGAGGGAACAGAAAAATATGAACGTGATTGATGTTGAAACTAAAGATATTAGATTTAAAATAAATTAGAACCAATAATTTTAGTGTTGACTATTAAAATAATGTCAGCCCATAAAATTGGTTCTAATTTATTGGTTCAAACCATCTACTTTATCTTAAAAGGGAGAATCCCCTTTTCTACAGTGATCTCAAATGGTCGTTTTTTTATTATTTTCCTACTTCACGTGTTTGTTTTCCTTTATTTCTTCATTTTCCCCTTCTGAACGTGCGCTCTTCACCGTGTCTTCACCGTCCATCTATAATTTTATTCATTTTCACGGCCACGCGTCCTTAGCCCGCTTCTCCTTCTTCATGCTTTATGCTCTACTTCCACGTGTCCAGCCTTTCCAGGGTGTTCCAAACTCTTCTTCGCATATGAACGGATTGATGCGATTATATTCTTCCAGGTCTTTATATTGCGGTGAGCAGTGAGCTCTTTCTTTTGTTTCTTCTTATCAATTCTCCCATCCAAGTCAAAATTCCCATTTTGATCTGTGTTTTTATTTGAAATATTTTTGTTTAGTTTTGCGTAAGTGTAATCCTTCAAGCACCTTTGAACTTCTTTTGTTTACGTGTTTTGATTGTCTAATGGTCTGTTTTTGGAGTTAATTATTTTTGTTTTGGGATTTATCTTCTTAAGTTTTACTTCTGCAGGTGCATATCAGGTGTTTGATGTTTGGTTTGAATGAATTTTTTTACTTTGAAGAAGGATCGCAGAGAGAGTTTGACATGTTTAAGGTAATCATTAGAATTCCCATATTTTTACCTTTAATTATTTTGTGCTGATCGTGACCATCAAAGGATTGATTGTTGCTTCCTTGCTGGCCATTTCGAGTTCTTATGTGAAGTTTGAAACATAATCAGTTTTGCTTAGTTTTTTTTGTGTCTTTTGCTTCAAATTTTCTGATCAAGACCGGTCTTGCTTCTCTGTGCATGATTAGTGCTCGATGATTTGCTTTTCTGTCTGCAAGCCAACTTTATGGTTAAGATTTAATGATTTTCCTGCATGCAAGTTTGATGATGTGTCATGATTCGTATGATGAATCACTATGCGCGTAGGGTGTTAAGCAGGGAGACCCAGAACGTGTGGACATTTGATTCCCCAGAGATTTAACCTGCATATCGTTGTTGGAGACGTGAGGGCTCTATGCGTATGGCTGAGCCAGCATAAAAACCAACATCTCGGTGACTTTGGGGCACATTGTGGTGGATTTTAATATGCGTTTGGATACAGAGTTGGTGTTGGTTTTGGTTTATCAGCTCTTATGCTATATAGCTTTGGTGAGTTTTGTTCCCGATGTTTTTGGCCAGGGTCCTTTTTTATTACTAGATTAGAGCTCTGTACTTCAGGACCATTACACTTCTGATATGCTAATCCTAGCATATTCAAAGACTTAGCATATATTGCTAGGTCCAAAATTAGTATGATTTCTTGAGTTTTAAGCATGCGAAATAAAATCTCCCCACGGTCCAAATCTTCTTTTGCAGCTCCAAAAAGATGCTCTAAAAATTGGCATTGATACATCAAAATATTTTATTAAGGTTTGTGAATAACTTCTACAGGTAATGGAATATTGAGTTACTTTGTAGCTTCAGCTGAAAAGGAGTATGGGTAGCACAATGACAAACGCGTGTTTCAGCATTAAGACATCATGAAACTGTGAACTACTAGGAAGGCCATGTGCTCCATCCTACAAATCTGGGTAGATTCCACAACCATGTCAAAGATGCACCCAAGTCTCAAAACGAGAGGTGGGTTAGCCTTGAAAAGGTTAATTACTTAATTTCTATTGAGAACTCCTTTGGTTGAAAATGTTTGCTTTTTTCTTGGTCATATTCGATTTTCTGAGTTTTGTTTTTATAAAAAATTACTTCAAGGCTGCTTAAGATAGCATCACATCTGCCAAAAATCAGGGCTAATAATTTTCTTGGAAGCTGTTCATACTTGTCCATGTTCTTGTCACATATGTTTGCCTTCATAATGGCATGGTCACATCCGATCTTGAACGAATATAGTTACTTTCCACTTTCCAGGGGTGGTTGGTCTTCTTAGCAAGGAATGCATTGTGTCGTTTAATTATTATCGATGATGCATACTTTACTGATGATTCTTCGGTTGTTGAATTATGCGTAGGGTTGTGGTACTTATAAGCAACCAAAGAGAACTCTGTTTGGATGGTTAAACTTATTTGATAAAACTGGAACTAATTATTTTTGAAATGTATATATGTACCGTATACAATCAATGTTACAGCAATTAAACATTAGATTTCGTATGATATGCATGTTTAGCACTATGTTGTAGTGGGAACTGGGATGTAGAATTCTGTTTATTGGAGCCAATTTTGTACCTGGGGGATAATGTCCAGTTCTCTGGTTTTCTTTGGTGAGCTTATATGCTATTGATTTTTATGGAGTCTACTTGATCAAGAAATACGTTTAATTTCTTATTGGCATACAAGCTTTTCTTTAACATACTTGATACTACCATCGTTTGTTTTTAATGTTGCAGTGATACTCATATTATTGCTACAAATATTTTCCTCATCTTCAAATACTGTGGTACACTCTTTATTTAAATAGCTAACTGTTTTATGCATGAGACTTTCAGTAATATAAGATATTCCATTTGAATCATTCTCATCCAGCAAAGTCTGCATCCTAAGTTGAACCACCTATTGAGTGTTTTCATTTACAGTAGTTGCAGAATAGTACTTTGTTCAATACTTTACAGCAGTCTGCATCCTAAGTTGAACCACCTACTCCAACAATACAAGGCCAGTTTAGTATTCTGTTTTCAGTTTATCGAAGGGCTGGCAATTTCAATAGGGATTATGAGCATGCCCTTACCTTGGCCTTAGCCGTTCAATTGATTGTTCTAAAGTCGAACAATCAATGTGTTTGATTGAAGGGGAATTCAGTTAATCAAGAAGAAAAAGAAGTAAAAGATGAATCCATTGATCGAAGGGGTTAGAAACTTAGAAGCTCATTGAAAGATTAGAAGTCAGAGTCAATAATGAATTTGTGCATGACAATCCGCTTGCTCTTAAATTTTTTTTTCTTTAAAAAAACCACCTTGGTGTTTAATTGTATGTTCTTGTACTCCTATCTCATGTAAATTTATTTTGTAGTATATATTATTTTATATAGTGTGCAATAGTATTTGGTTAGTCTCTAATCCTTCTTTGATTTTTGCAGCTATTGTAGTTAGTATTCGGCCAAATATGGATACACCCAATTTACAAGCTACGGAAATATTGATACACCCAATTTACAAGCCCGCGTGCGCTGCGCGGGCACACCCCACCTAGTATCATTACAACATACAGAACAAGAACTCAAACGCTCATACACACACACAAACACCATGAACACGCACCATTTCTGCAACCAAAATCTAAACTTTTCTCAGAAAAACAAATGTCAGCCCTGTTTCTATTACCATCTCCTCATCGTACTTCACGAACCAGAACAAAATGCAATGCCATGATCCAACTTCCGAAGAACCTACGAATCGGAGGTTTTTCCGATGAGCCTGGTTTAGCCGGCGGCGGAAGCTTCACAAACACGAATCTCCGTCTCTCTTCACAGAAACTGACGATCAATCTTCTTCCCTGGTGACGGCGAAGCTCTACGCGATCCTCGAGGTGGTTGCGGACAGAGTCGAGGTGCACAACAACGTAGGAAAGCAGAGAGAAAACTGGAACAGCCTGCTGCTGTCCTCCGTCAACGCGATCACCCTAACCGCCGCCACCATCACCGGCATCGCGGCGGTGAGCGGCGCAGTTGGTCCCGCTCTGCTATCCCTGATGCTTTCCTCCGCCCTGATGTTCTCCGGCGCGGCGGGGATGCTGTCGGTGATGAACAGATTCCAGCCGGCGCAGCTCGTGGAGGAGCATAGGGCCGCTGCGAGGCTGTTTCAGCAGCTGCACAGCGAGATTCGGACCGTTTTGAGCATCGGTGGAGGCCTCACAGAGCGCCACGTGGATAATGCAATGGCTCGAGTTTTGGCTCTTGACAAAGCTTATCCACTGGCTCTTCTCGGAGTGATGCTCGAGAAATTCCCGGCTGAATTACAGCCGTCTGTGTGGTGGCCTCAACACGGCGAAATCGGCTGTTCGACTGAATTGAACGGCTGGGATTTGAGCTTGGAAGAGGAGATGAAATCAGTTGCAAATGTTGTTAGGACAAAGGACGGAGAAGAATACAAAAGACTGGGCGAAAAGGTACTGAAAGTGAGCAAAATATGTGCAGTGAGTGGACCTTCCTTGACTGCAGTGGCGGCGATCGGTGCAGCTCTGGTCGGAACCTCACCGTTGGCGGCCATTGCCGGAGTCGTTGGTGGCGCTCTGGCTTGCATCGTGAACACAGTCGAGCACGGCGGCCAGGTCGGAATGGTGTTAGAGATGTACAGAAACAACGCAGGTTTCTTCAAGCTCATGGAGGAATCTATAGAGTCGAATTTGATGCAAACAAGGATGCGAGAAAACAGAGAATTGTTCGAAATGAAGGTTACTTTGAACCTGGGAAGAAGCCTGTCTGAGCTAAGAAACCTAGCTGTAAAAGATGCTTCTGATGAGTTTGGAAGCAAGCTATTTTAGCATCTTCTTAAGAGAATTTTTTTATGTAAACTTCCAAATGAGTTCGAATTGAATGAACACGGTATAATTACATCCAATCAGTACATGTTTTTGGTCTCGATTATGAAAACCATTGACAAATTGGCTTTGAAATATTGCATCGACAACAGATGAGTAATCAAAAGGAAAATTGCAGAAGACGATCAGGAACCATTTCAACTGGATGCTTCCTTGTCTTCCTTCTTCTGCGGCAAGTACCTACGAAGAAAAGAAAGAGCAAATCAGCAAATGCCTAAGCACAAAATGTACAATGTACAGGTGGATAATAGTAAATACCGATCCCTTTAACTAATCGAGAGGGGTAATTAAGGCCTCTGATTTTACTACTCAGTGAATAGTCCAAAATTTTCACACAGAACTCATTTCAACAGTAGCAAGTAACAACAATCTACTTAGGTTCTGGAATGATAACTGGCATCTTTTGCTAAACCTTAAAAGAAGAGGTAGAAAAAGTTCTTATGCAAATATTACGTAGTTTCAGAAACACGATCTGAGTATCAGCTTAATTTACTTCCAAAGAGATATCGATTGTCTTAAGAAACTATACTTTTTATAATATAACATTATATTCATAGCACGTACCCTTGAACCTTTGCCCAACGAGAGAATTGATACATTTGCACTGTTTCATTCGACGCGTGGCATGCCAAGAGAAGGTAGTTTCGAGGCTGAACCATCCACGCAAACCTCATAAACAGAGCCGAATAAACACACATGGCTGCAATACAACAAACCTCAGAACATTTAGAAAACCGACAAACCACCTTTTCACTCGTAAACCAGCCAACCAAACAAATAAACAAAACGTATAGAGTAGCATTAATCACAACCTCCAGTCATGTTTCCAGAGATCATTTCTGGTGGCTTCTGCATATCCACCAAACCCTGCCAAAGAAATTGCATACACGAAAACTCGATTATATTGCAGCAGAAAAGAAATAATCGCAAATTCAGTTCACAGCTGACAAACATACAGCAACGACAAATCCCCAATTCGCCACAGGACCCCAGAAGTGCGTAGTCTTGGGACCAACAGGACTGTTCAAGAAAGCTCGGAACGATGCCATCTCAAATGCTCACCTGAAAATATTGATGAACGTATGAAAAAGGGGGGAATTCTACCATCTGATAAAAACTAGATGGTAACAAGATTTGCATGAATATAACAAATGAGATTACAAAGTTTAGCACCATAAATCACCATCTTTTCAAAATTAAAATGCATAAACCTCATATACAATCATTCGCAGTAATTATTCAACAAATGCTTCAAGAAAACATTTTTCAATTTTCACCGACAGAGAAACACAATCGCCTGATGACTGAGCAATACAAGCAAATTTGAACACCATACATTCTTGAAGTTTATCTGAAACATATAATGCGAGAATCGAACATTAACCCAAACGTTGACATCAAAGGGGAGGTTTTTAAGAACTAGTGGCATGTCCAAATGATCTCACTCGAAACAAAACTAGAAACAAACGATTTAACAGATCATGAATTTTCCAAAACATAAACTATAGGAAAAGGCGATTTTATGCAACAACATCGATGAATCCTAATTGACGAGTCCAATTCAATACAACAAACTGCAGGAACAATCGCGTAATTGAGATAAAGGAAAATCAAGAAAATAAACAACACAATACATTCTTGCAATTTTCCGGGAAGGGAAAAGATCAGAGAGAGAATTACGATTTCTCACCGATGAAATCTCTGGCTACCGTCGCTGTCTCCGGGAAGAAATCAGGGTTCAAATTGGGGTTTGGTATTTTGGGGGAGGAAGAAGAAGAGCTGAGTGTGTATATTAAACGTCAACTCATTATACAAAAAAATAAAATACGTATAAAATAAAGAAATACGTATGAGGGAAAAAAAATTAATCGAGAAAAGTTAAAAATGGATGACTAGCCCATCTATAAAAATAAAACACATAGTTCTCCCTCTATTATGAGTTATGAGGTAACAGTAACACGTTAATTTTGTCTCACCAAATATTGGTCCAATATGTGGACATCAATGGATTTTAAAGTCATGCTACTAATCATTTTTGAAGGTTGTATTAATTGGATTTAAATTGAATTAAAATTAAATTCAAGTAAATAAAATGAATTTTTAAAGTCGATGATGTTGAAATTAGAAACAGACCTACCTTATTGAAAGCACTATATATTGCTAAAATGTAGGCTCTGTTTACCAGAGCTTATCTGTAGATCAGTTCAGTTCAGTTCAGTTCAGTTCAGTGAAATGTAATTTGATGAAATTCAGGTTAATTCAGTCATGCTGATTCCATTTTTCAATACATCAATTTTACTTCAGTTCAGTTCAGTTCAGTTCAGTTTGGTTCAATTCAGTTCAGTTCAGTACCATCAAGAAATAAGCTCTAGTAAACAGGGCCGTAATGCAGAGCTACATTTTTTAAGGAAATTAGTTTGAATATGCAAGATATAATATCAGTTGTGCGAGATAAAATAAGTTTTAACATTCACCATCTTAATCATAAAATTGTGTTTTCTTCATGAATTTAATCATCAAAAACAGCTACTTTGGTGTTAAGAAATCTATTTATCTTGAGTTCTTGACCATTCTCTCTATTGTAACATTTGAGTTTGGAATTCTCTAAAAAGCTAGGCATTTTTAACAAATTTATTAAAAAACCCATGGAGTAGAAAAACGAGATCTAAAACTACATTATTAACTCTTTTGAAAAACACTAAAACTAAAATATTAATAATAAAAAAACCTCGTAGATCTGAAAATCCAAGATACAATAAAATCATGAGAATGAGATAATGAGGTCATCAATGAGGGCAAAAAAACACGCTATTGAAAGTAAGTAACCTCCTTTTCAATTTCTCTCCTACCTCGCCAGCTCAATTCCCCCTTTTCCCCTCTTTAGAAAAACCTCCTCTAATTCTCTCCGAATTTCCGAGGAGGCAAAAAATTCCTGCAAAATCAAAAACCATGATTCGGCTTCTGTTCGGTCTGATTCTCACGGAGGTGACGATGATCGTGATGTTCGTGTTCAAGACTCCGCTGCGGAAGCTGGTGATCATGGGCCTGGATCGGGCCAAGAGGGGCCGCGGCCCGGTGGTTGTCAAGACCGTCGCCGCCACCTTGTTCGTCGTGATGATGTCCAGCGTCTACAATGCGGTGGAGATCCAGCGGCGATGGTCCGAGGATGCCGAAGTTAGTCCCACGGATCAGGTCCTCCTCGCCAAGTACCTTCTAGAAGCTTCTCTTATGGGTACAGCTCTCTATGCTTTCTGTCTTTCGATTTTATGCATTTTGATTGTGTTCAATTGTTTGGAATTTGATGTTGAATTCTGGTTTTAACAAAATTGAAGGAATTTGAGTCAGATGTTGTTGTGTGTATGTGTAACATAGCTGCTAGAAGTTTGGTTGTAACTGTGTTGTATGATTGTATCAGTCGGAATGTCGTGTAAGAAGCTTCTGAGCTATCTATGTTTTAGTGTGTGTGTGTGTGGATCACTGGATCATCTTAGCATTGATGTGTAAATTCTGTGTCTGAATTCATTGGTATTTTGGCTTCTCAGCTGTTTGTGAAGAAACATATGGATATGATATAATTTTTGATTTGATAGCAAGATGAAACCTGGATTATGAACTCTAGTTGTTATGAGTTATGACTTATGAGTAGAGGTTAAATTTCCCGAGGCAGGCATATAATTCTAGTACTTATCAGAACCATCTAGAATGTACTGTCTCTCTCGAGCATGTTAGAGATACACAGTGATATACATACGTAGATTGAATGATGGATGCTCTCTAGTTCAAGTCCATTCTTGATAGTACCGAATGGCAAATAATGTTTTTGCACCTGTTGTTTTCAATTTGCCTTATGTTGATCTTTCGATGATTCCATAACCATCTAGAATGTACCGTCTCTCTTGAGCATGTTAGAGATACGTAGCTTCATACATACTAGATTGATGCTCTCCAGTTCAAGTCCATTCTTGATAGTACCGAGTGACGAATTATGTTTTTGCACCTGTTGTTTTGCATATGTTGAAATCTTTCGATGATTCTGATAGTATCCATGACTCTGTGTTGCAGGTTTTTCCCTTTTCCTCGCCTTCATGATCGACAAACTGCACCACTACATCAGGGAGCTTCGCAACCGGAGGAAGGCCATGGAAACCGCTAAGAAGCAGAGCCGGAGTTTTGAGGACGAGACTTCCCACTCGTTCAAAGCACTGGAAGAAGAAGCAGCCTCGTTGCGCACGAAGATCACGCAGTTAGAAGCCGAGGTCGTGGAAAAGACCAAAGAAGCGCGCCACTCTGAAGCCAACAAAATCGCTCTGAAAAAGCAATCAGAAGGTTTCCTTCTCGAGTATGACCGCCTACACGAGGAGAACGAGAGTCTCAGGGCTCAGTTACAATCGTTGGACCAGAGATTGTCACGCTCGGACAGCAAGAAGACTAGTTAGTAAACGCTAATGTTTGAGATCCTCTCAATCTTATGTAGTTCCCAGGTAGTTTTACAGAGTAACTAGTGACCTCAGACCAAAAAAAATCGAAGTTTGAATGGATTGAACCTGTCTGTACTTTTTTACTTGCAGCTTATTATTGAGTGTTTAACAAACTGTTTTGGCAGAGTGCTTGTTTGATTAACATTATACTGAAGAAATTCAGTTATGTAATGAACATGTTTATTTACTTCATTCGATTGGATTTAGCTTGTGAATGTCATGTTTTCGGGAAAGAAGAGGTTAAACTCAAGAAAGGATCACTTTCTTGCAGAAGTATTGATTGTGCATTTAGGGCGGTGGAGACCATCAGCGCTAAGAACACCACAACCGAGATAGCTGACAGCAAGAGAGTCATTCCCGGAGCCGCCACTCCACCGCCTTCCTGCTGAAGACTCCGGCCATATTCCGACGAGGCCAGTGCAAGAAGCGTCAGCGGGAACGAGTAAGCCCACCACCCAACGTTGTACCTCTTCATCGATTTCTTGAACAATGCCGGTCTACATGCCTGAAAATCGAATACAGTCAAAAGTAGGAACATAAAAAACACACAGTCACACACTAAATAATCTGGAGCTGAGCTTACCAAAGAAACAAACAGGAAAAGTGACAGGAAAAAGAGCAGCTTGCAGGAAATGCTGAAAACTCCCAGGATGGAGCTCCACGCCAAGCAAGCCGCGCATGGCGCCGCGACGAACATGAGAAACACAGGCCTCAAAAGCGCGGGAAAGTTCGCCGCGCCGGCGAATCGCTGGTAAAGCGTGACGAAGACGACGAAGTAGTGAACGGCGCCGACGGAGAAGATGCAGACCGCCGTCTCCTTCCACCCCATCCGCGACGCCGTCCACGCCGCCACCATGTTGGCGGTTATGGACATCTGCGTCGTAGGATTCGCGAACATGGAAAGAAACCGCTTCTCTGTCGTAAACCACTGTCCGTAGAGCTTCAAGTCCAGGAAAATGACGGGGATTACGAGGAATCCCCAGAGATAATCCTGGTAAAATACGATGAACGGAGCTTGACGAGGAACAGATTGCAGAAGAAGCATCCAGGAAATCCATGGCGCGAAAAGGTAGTTGAGCAGAACCGGGTTCGAGAACTCCTGTTTAAGGATCTTGAAGTGCATGACACACCTTAATGAGTAGAGGAACGTGAGCAGGAAGAGGTAAGAAAAGGCGACCCACCATAAGAGGTGGAACGCGATCCAGGGGATCCCGCGGTCGGTGTTTTGGCTCAGTGTCCTCCACAGCAGCGCTTGGCCGGTCATGGAGTTGGTGATCGTGAAGTAGCCGGGATGGATTCCGACGAGAAATGACGCCAACGTTAGTATTGATTCTGTCGGCGGCGGTGGATTAACGTTAACGTTGTTATTAGTAGTAGTGTTTTTAGCGGCGTCGGAAACTGAAACTGAATCATCGTCGTCATCAGCTTTATCAATGTCGATGATGATCTTAATGGTGGAATTGGCCATTGGAAGACAGCCAGCCTCTTGCATTTCTTGTCCCGTCGCCATCTGCAAACAAGTTTAATGTTTTAGTTTGTGATTGAGGCTTTCATGGATCCTCGTATTTATAGACAATTTTTTAAACATTTTAGTATTTGCATGATATTGAGTGGTAGCACCGCTTATCACATTTTGTCTACTTGTCTTTTAGATGAAAGATGAAACGAAATTAATCTAACGAACTATTTTATTTTTTTTAAGTCAGCTAAAGTGACAACCAAGGTAGCATTAATGCATTATTTATGCGCGCCACGTACCCTAATTCTATGGTTAGAGCACTCCAATGTGCATGTTCAGTTGAACAGTAAATCAATTTAGTTGAGTTTAGGGAGGTAAACGAGTCGAGTCGAGGTCGAACAGACCTGTGTTTGAGTTCGAGTTCGAATTCGTATTGCATGTTCGTGATCGAGTTCAAGCTTAGCTCGAGCTCGATTCGTCTAACTTTTAGAAATTTCGACCTCGACTCGTGAGCTCGATAAAAAATCGATCTAGTTCGAGCTTGTTAAAGCATTAATGAATAAAATTTAATTTATTTATATAAAAATTATATTCGAGCTGCTCGACGAGCCTATCGAGCTGGCTCTTATGAGCTCGAGTTTGACGTATATAAATGAACGAGTTCGAGTTCGAACTGGTCAAACCGAGTTCGAGTTCGAACTGGTCGAACCGAGTTCGAGTTCGAACTGGTCAAACAGAGTTAGAAATCGAACTATGACCGAGTTGTTTGCGAGTTGTTCACGAACGGTTCAGTTTATTTACACCCCTAGTTGAGTTCAATTCAGTTTATTTCGCTTCAGATCAGTGAAATTACAGTTTGATGAAATTCAGATTAATACAATCATATTGATTCTTTTGTCTATACACTTCATTTCTATTCCGTTAAGCAAAAATAAGTTCAAGAGAAAAAAAATATGGTTCACCCAGTAATTTTAAACACAATAGAATTATGCCAGATTCTCTTGAACTCTTCAGTGTATTAGTTCGATTCATTAAAATCGATTTTATGATTCAGTTTAACAAGAGATAAGTTTTGTCTAGTTTAACAAGAGATAAGTTCATGAGATATTTGTATCAAAAATATCTTTTTAAAAGAAGATGATTAATTGGTTACAACTTACAACGAGTTAAAAAATAGTTACTTTTGCCAAAAGAAGGCATCAACTTACTTCCATCTTGGGTAAGATATGGATTATGATTTATGTATATATAGTTGTCCAACTTACCCTACGTGTTCTAATCTAAACAGGGGAAAAGTTAGGATTCGATTGTACATTAGAGTCAAACAAAATTTTGATAATGGACAATATATCCATAAACAAAAATGCGTCTTTTCGAATTACAAGAAATGCATACTATAATGTTTGGAGGGTGATTTTTTAATGCATTGCACGTTTAATGGGGTGATTTAGTCGCATCTTCGAACAGATAAATGTTTCTTGCCCCCAAAAAAAAGATGAGAGAAGGCATAAACATAAGGAGGTGGAAGCTTAGATGAACTAATTAGGTTAAAACCTTTTTGGATAAAGTCACCAATCCACTACTTATCTTCCACCCAATTTAGCTAACTTTTGTATTACAAAGTGGACACCATCTCTTGTTCTTCTTACAACTTGTTGAGCCAACTGTTAGGTACATTAGATATTCTTACCATTCATTTATCTAATTCTGTTGTACATCATTTTCAATTTCCGTTTGAATAGCAACCTTTTATATGACATTAACTCGTACGACATTAACAGTCAAACAAGTGTATATGAAACATAGAGGGAAAGATGTGTGGCCATATGGTACTTTATCCCCTAACTTAAGATCAGTCAGTTCGGACTGTTATTGTTAGGTTTCTAATACTCCAAAGATGTATCTTAGGTTGTTTCAAAGTGTCTGACCCAACCCGATTTTACCCAATCCAAACTAAAAAACCAGATCCGGGTCATTATCATATTGCAAACAAATCAATCAAGAGCAAGAATGCAAGATAATAATTTATATATATATATACATAGTACACAATAACTTCGAATTCAGACAAAAGCCAGATGTTTCCTTCTTAATCAAGTTCTGAAAAGGAGACAGACATTACATATATTAACATAACACAAACAGCATAACTAAGCTGCTTCAGCAAACCCGACCCTGAGCTTGTCTGAATCGAATACCGTGTGGTACTCGCCCAGGAAGACATCTCCCAGAATCCTGCAAATATTACACAACGTCAGTAACTTTTTATCGTACATTGTCCAAAGACTTATGAAACAAAATACAGTAATAATACACTTACCAAAGAGGTCCGCGGGGAGGAGGGATGTCGATCCCTGTGAAGCCACTAATGCACTGAGTAGATTTACCATCACCGACCTTCAAGATATACTGCTCGTCCCAAAGTAGAATAAGATATCAATACAAAAAGAAGCAAGTGAAGCTAGCTTAGCTATGAGCCGATTATTTACCTGCTCGGGGGATAGGTGAAAAAGTTTATCACCAATGGTAAACGCGACTTTAGGCATTTTAGAAAGACTTTCGCAGTCAACTGATGACTCGCCCATGGGGCTGGGCAACCGCTCACAAAGCTGAAATAAACAGTGCTTAGAACTCGAGATAAGAAAGCAAAAGGATAATGCACTAAGTTAGATAGTGTGTGAAAAAAATCACCTTATTTGCATAGTCCATAATGCGCTCTTGGGTTTGGTTCTGCTTAAGCTGGCTCTGCATCCAAACAACTGCCATTTCACAGGCTGAGCACAAACCGTCTCTTAATCCGGCTGATCTGCCGGCAGCCTCATCCACCACGCTCTCAATGCCCATGCTGTCAACAAAGCAGGAAAACGGCAACCAAGTTAAAGCCATGAAATCTCAATTAGAAGTCTTGCAGAAACAATCGGTTAAAAAAATAAACGTTTAAAACTGAGATGAAGCCCAACCTAACACCACGAGTTCCATCAAAAGTGCACACGCCCACTTGGGAGCATATCTTCTTTGGATCAGCCTACAAAGGGATCGAAGGTAATTGATTAGAAAGCACTAAAAGAGAGAAATGAGAAACTTCGGGAAAATAAGGGAAAATAAAAGATACCTCAGACATCAGTAAATCCATAATTGTTGGACCGTATTGCTCAACTACAGTCTTGCATTCCTGGCTAACCACGCCAGAAGCTCCAATAGCCTGGTTTATCATGGTTACGATGGCCTGTTGATGATATGCAATGTTAGCTAAGACCATACACCAAAACCTAGCAAGCACATCACCAAACACTAAAAGAGAAACTTCGTATTCAATTAAATTAACAAGAACCAGTGTGAGAGCTCAAGTTAATATGTTAAAAAATCAAAACAAAGAGGCAAATATTAAGTTATAAGGGTTAGGGTGCCAACCGTGGGACCAGCTAACAGAGACGTCCCAGTATCAGCAATTGCTGCACATCCATTAATGCAGAAACCTAACAAAACCACAGAGTTTATGAGAATATAACGATGAAAGAGAACTTGTCAATATATCAACTCCACCAGTCAAAGTCACCAAATTTAAAAGGGTTTGTACCTGTTGATTTACCGTCTATGAGGAAATCGCCCATCTCAAACTGTTAAGCAATTAACCAGGATGAGTTCAGTCTGAAAAGCTAATGCACTTGCTAATAAGCACGATAAGTGTATATAATGATGTACCTGCCAGTAACCTTTGTGTGTCAGTGGAGCCCAAGTGTGTTCTCCTTTGATGTGACGAGGATCAACACCGCCAAAAACAATTTCACCTCCCTCCTCTTCTTCAGTCTTACGGTTCAGCCAAAAGGAGAAAACTCCTTCTTTCACCAGACCTTGCTTTATCATGTTATCCCTGTCACATGAATTTGTCAGTACCAACACGAACAAAGCTATGGTTTGTGGGGAAGGAAAGAATAATCCAACACATACCAAACTGTTTCAGCATGTCCGGCTGATATCTCCTGGAACCCTAGGCCCAGTAAACCGTCAAATTTGGCCACCAAAAATACAACACTCGGCTCTCTTGTTGTCTCAATAAACCCCTGATCAAGTCAATTACACGAACTGTGTCAAGATGTGTTTAACCTCGGCAGTAGGAATTAAACAAATGGCAACAGGAATTACCTGTCCCTTTACGGCTAGATCCCCAACTGTGACAGTATCTTCACTAAAGAATCCAGATATAGCACCAGTACCATATCGAATTGCAGCAGTCGTCCCTGCATAGGGAGGAAAAATTTAACAATACACTATCAGCCCCCTTAACAAAAAAAGGATTTACTACTTAAAACTGTTTTCTTTCAGAAAAGTAACAAAATCCAAAAGAAGGAAATTATACAAAGTTAACTTAGAGCATGGGACAGAGCATGTGAATGGTTTCACAGAAAAATTAAGGCCATACAAAAATGCTAAACTAGACCAAAAAACAAGCAAGTAGTTTGCCATCATTTAAATGATTTCAATCAAAATACTAACGATTTGTGAACCAATACCAAAGGAACAACAAACAGTAGTAAGCACCACAGCTCTTTAAATTGAACAGCACATGTCCTAAGCATACAGCAAATGTAAAGTAGACAAATGGAAATGGAACGAACCATTCTTCTTATAAGTAGTAGACTTGTCCGACCTGTACTTCGCGTGGAAATAACATGGAACCTGCACCAATAAACACTGGGTATTAAGAACACACTCAGTCTAGAGAAACAATACAGAACAGGAGACAACACCGAAAAACTCACCGAGAAATGACACTTAGCCGAAGGCACCCACACATTAGAGCTTCCTGTGTCAAAGATCACAGTAAACTTCTGGGGAGGAGTGCCAATCCCAATCTCACCGACATATTGAGCATCCATGTAATTCTTGAGCTCCACAATACCAGCATCATCGGAAGTCCCAAGTTCACCACCAAGCCTGTACTTCCTAGCACTATCCCTCAAAGCCTCCCTTTCCTTCACCGCAAGCCGAGAAGCAACTCGGTTGTTCTGATCGAATTTCATCTTCTTCAGTCCAATTCTAAACAGCCCATCATCTGAACCGCAGAGAGCCAGAGGAAGCAACAGCAACGACACCAGCAGCATGACCCCAACAGCTCGAAATCGGAACCCCATTTTCACCTGCAAACTCATCACCGTCATCCGAATATTTTCATTTCACAAAAACATCCAAATGAAATAGAATTACACATGCATCTGTTTCAACAGATATGACAACAGATTAAATTAATATACAAAACCACAAAAAACCTGATTAAACCCTACACAATTATTTTATCCAACAAAAAACAAGAGAATCAAACCTGAAACATTAAGAATAAGGTCACATCATAATCCAAACAAAATCTAACCTTTCCAAAACTTAAAAATTTAAAAAACACACAAAAACCTCTTATAAACCTGAACACTAAAATCCGAGTACATAAATCAACATGCAGAAATTATAACATTCCAATTTCAACATAAAAGATTCAGAATTACCAAATCAGATCAAAAACTCACCGAAATTGAAGAAGAAGAAGAACAGGAGTTTCGGGAACAACGATGAAGATAAACCCCGAAAAGTAAATTCTGGAATGTTTTTGCGTTACTTTTTTTTTTTTTTGAAAATGCGCTACTTTAATTTATAGGCCAAAACTAACATTTTTCTTTGAAAATATAGCATCCGTCGGATCAAAATAAAAGGACCAATCGCGACCGTAGATGAAAGGTGGGCCCGCTGTCGCGCCATACTCGTGCATGGAAAAACTAAAAGAGTATTTAATAGATAAAAGCGCAAAGGTAGGGTCAGGATTCGCTGCGACGTGACCCAGGAAGATAATATAGGACGGATGATCTCGAGCGTTCCTTTTAGATCCGACGGTGGGTAGAAGGGTGTGAGGTCGGTGGAAAAGGCGTGAGATTTTTGCACTAACAGAATCTGAGATTTTGCTTACGTGTCAGCTAAGCATTCCGCCGCGATGCGTACACGCGACGTGTGCCTTTCTCTAGTTGATTCGGACTTTTGAAAATTGAATTTTTCTATTTTTGGATGGGAAAATAAGAAATGAACGAAAAAAGACAATTTGGAGGTTGTAATATATTCTATTATTGGACGGAAAAAATACAAAAACGGTTACATGTTGAGCTTTAACTCAAGATAATTTTAGGATAGAATTTTATTTTTTTTGAAGTTTGGATGTCTTGTAAAAGACCATCCAGTGAGGCAGACTCATCCATGAGTCAATGCCAAATAAGCAAAATTTCATTACTCCCACCTCATCATAACTTACTATCATCTCATCAAAATTTGACACCACCTCATCAAATCTCGGTGTAAGTTCATCAAACATATCACCTCATCAAAACCTTGTTCCTGCCTCTTATGTGATTACTTGGTCTAGCCTCTTATGTGAGGCTGCCTCATATATGCATGACTAAAAAATATATTTCATATGATAATTATTAAAAGTCAAACTGAGTTATTCTGAAATATTAATTTATATTAATATAATACTAGCATTAATATATGAGAGAGTATTGTGTGAGACCTGTCTTTGTGGAGACCAATGGTTAGGGGAATGATCATTTACTGTTTTTCCATGATCTTTTAATCACTTTTATTGATATTTCAGTCAGTTCCCTTGAGCATTCCTTTTTTACCTTGATCTTTCATTCATTTTGCTTGATCTTTCAGTCAATTTCTTTGATCATTCATAATCCTTGATACATTACTGTTATTCCATACAAATTCACACCGAAACTCAATCTAGAGTCGGTCCATGTGAGACGACTCAGCTCTGGCGACACCAGCAACCTAAAATCTAACAACGGTGGCGGAATTGAATCTCACCAACAGTAATTTCAACCGATAACGGTCCCTTATAGACTTGGTCTCTGTAGAGACATGTTTCAAATGAGAATTTGTATTAATGTATTGCATAGTATATTTTTAGATCATTAATTATAGGATATGTTTTCAAATTATTAGTTTCTAAAACCATTTAACATACAAGTCAACATATTCATACAATTTGACTATTCATTTAGTCAAACTTGCTTAACTTTGATCTTAAAATTAAACGGTTGAATGAGTTCGAATATTATTCTATGTGAACAGTGTGAATAGTGAACTAAAACAAAGCCCAAACACGTACTCCAATTTTACAATGTGTTAGTTTAGTCTGGACTCTGGTCCATGTACAAATTATTGTGGGCTGATGGATAAATAGAAACCTTCTGACTTTAGTTAAGATCCGTAACTGGAAAACTTCATTTCTGTGAACTTTCCCAAAAGCCCATGATCAAATAACTGACTTTCCCACAAAATTGAAAATGAGGTGAAAATAAAATTGTCAGGAAATTGAGGTAAAATTGTTGGAATTTGAAAATGTAGAGGAAACGAGAGGATTATAGTAGAATTTTTGTTAATTTTTAGACTCAAATTTGAATGGGACTCAAAATAATTTGTGTCGAGTGAATGGTATTTTTGAATTCACCGTGGCTCCATTAGTTTATTGTGAAATGGTTTGGTTTATTTTCCATAAAATACATGCATCTTTATATATATATGTTGAAAGTGTATGCATGATCTAAATACAATATATATATATATATGTAGATTACTTGTGAGTCCTAATTTTGTTATATTATGTGTATCAATGTATGTTATTTATATTGTTTAATCCATGAATATTGTAATACCATTTTCTTACAAAAGTAATATAAATAGGTGACAAACTCACATGGGAAGCACGTGGGAGTATAATGTGGGAATTAAGTTCCCACAGATTTTGTAAGTACTCAGAATTTAATTCCTTGAAAAAATCCCCAGAATTTGAAAAATTTGTTTGGTTGCACATGCGGATTTTCTTATTACTAGGATTTTATTTACTACCCGTTGTTTGGTTGACTTCACGTAATTCTTTAAAATCTAAGGATTTTCTATTTGAATTTTTTCAAAAATAAATTCAAATTAACTCAACCAAAATATCACTTATAGTAAATTTTCAAACAATATCTCACTAGAATCTTTAAAAATAATTTATTATTGTCTTAAAATAAATCGAAAATAAATTGAAAGTAATATATTCCACTCGAAATCTTGAGCATACATCGCCAAATATACTAGAAATGTAAAAACAAAAATAAACATATAAAAATTCAATAAATCATCTCCTCCCTATTAATTTGAAAGTAACATACCCTGAACATAGGTATATTTATAGTATTCGGGGAGACGGAAGAAGAAATCAACTGGATTAAGAGCCATCTTCTTTTAAAACAGTAGTATGATCAACATCAATATATGTTCTAATGAAGTTATATACCAGAGCACATGCCAATATTATTATACTCACATATGAAGTTGTTTTTCTTAATGTTCATGGTAGGTACAGGGTGAGTGATTTCAATCATCATTTTCATAACCTGATTCAACATTTGCCAGTACATTGCCATCCATGACAGTATAATATTTACAAAATTGGGTAATAAATTAATTGCAATCAACTCAACATCACTCGAATATATTTTAATCTAACCATCAAAATTTTAAATATCATGTAAATTCATAACTAATAAAGTTATATAATTTATGGCACAAATCAATTTTTTCATATATGCAATCAAGTAAAAATAACTAAAATATGAAGTAAAATGGGAGGGAAATAAAAATTTGCCGCGAAGTGGAAAATTTCCGCGTCAATAATGGGATAAATTGGTAAAATCGTACAAAATAAACGCGTATTTGTTTTCTACCTAGGGGATTGGAGGTAACAAAATTCCCTCGTTCTGTGGGAAATTGAAATTCCGCGGAATTTATATTTGCGACGTTTTAGTTAATTCACGTGAACCAAACAACCAATCCAATGTTAAAATCCTCGTATTTGGTTATTACCGCGTATCGTACGCATACCAAACGACCCCTAAATGGGGTTCTCTGTACGGCTACAATATTGATCGAGTACGGTTCATCCTCAAATCACACCCAGATTTTGTCACTACATTACTCCCAAGAAAAATGGTAATGCTGGAAGTGGAAGGAAAACGTTGACCAAAGCAAGAAGACGGCGTTTAGAAGGAACGATTAATCAAGCCAACTCTAAAAGTTATTATTATTTTTTGATAATAAAGGTATAAGTAGAGTATCATTTTGGAATTTGATAGTGTTTATAGTTGTTTACTATATTCTAATATAATCCTACTTTACTAATTTTCTCATCATCCTATTTAGAATGGGATGAATACTACTATAACACCGATTAACGTCCTTGATACCGTTGATGCAACTTTCGTCAGCACGGAGGAAATTGAGACCTTGACCAAATGAATTAGAGAGAAATGCTTGAAAATTATCTTTTTAGGGGATTTGAACCTGAATATCCACTAGCTAGGTGGTGCACACCATGATAAATTCGAAATTGGGTAAATTTCACATATCTCTTGATTTTTATACCTTGAGTTTATGTTTATATTGTAATTTTGGACGGATAAAAAGAAAATTGAGCACATCTTTTCAGTGCAAAGGGAGTAGATGTTTATTTAATAAACATGATGTCTATCTCAGTCAAAATATGTTATTTTACTTTTTAGATCTAAATTGAATCAAACTTTACCGTCAATTTTTATTAGCTAATAATATACGTGACTATCATTATATTATATGTTTTTTCAAATATCAATTCAGTTAAATTAATATTTTGAATTCCCCATACATACTATAGAGTAGAGTAGTCTAGATAGTGTTTGATGCACGATGAAGAATAGGATGGGAAGATGAACATGGTTTTTACCAAAAAGAACAAAAACGAGGTGGTACCAATTGAGATGATTTCCACTAATGGTCAAAGTTGTGTTGCTAATGGTAATGTTTTTGGTCTTCAACCCAAGTTCAATTCATCCAAATTTCACTGTCACCTTTTTTACATATTCGTGCAAGCATCCATCTTTGTCAAAACTAGCAACTCAATCTAATCTACTTTCTGTTTTTGCCACTCTTCTTATGGATTACCAAAATAGCTCAATGGATATCACCATCCTGGCTAACTAAACTAGTCTTAACAGTTTAGTCATTTAGCTTATGGATTGATTTGAGAAAGTGAACTAAAAGTTGCGTATCAAGTTTGAAGTGTTAGTAGATGATTCTTCCAGGACCGAAATTTTATGGAAAATAACTATGTATATATCGGATTATAATCTTAATTATATAAGTTTTATAGCATCGTCATCTAATTTGTTTGGACTCATCAACTGATAGCCATCATTTGTAATATCATATATATTCGACTTCGAACTCTCCATAACAAATAATTAAAAATAATGGTTTTTATGTTGGTTGTAGAATCAGTCTTATTAAGGAATTGAAATCAATATTAAATGGGAGCGTTTTTTGTATGATAGCCTTAAATTATTATTTTTTTGAAGGGAATAGCCTTAATTAAGAGAAGTTAAATATTTGTATTTTAAAAGTCTGATAATTCAAACATGTACTTTTGAAATAAATTGAGAATTTATAATAATAGAGATAGGCCCTGTTTACCAGAGCTTATATATAGATCAGTTCAGTTCAATTCAGTTCAGTTCAGTTCAGTTCAGCGAAATGTAATTTGATGAAATTCAGGTTAATTCAGTCATGCTGATTCCATTTTTCAATACATCAATTTTACTTCAATTCAGTTCAGTTCAGTTCAGTTCAATTCAGTTCAGTACCATCAAGAAATAAGCTCTAGTAAACAGGGCAATAGATAACATATATGTCAACAAATCAAGTTCTAGAAATACGCATCTGCTGCGAAGACCTTTTCAACTAATCTCTATTTTATATTGGTCATTGATATATGACTGGAAATTAACTGGTCATATCAAATTATCAACATTAATTCATGATAAGTATATGCGTTGCAATACATGGTTGAAAGAATGAACCGATGAGAAACTGCTAGGAAGTCTCCGTCACGGTCTTCTCTCTTTCCGCTCTTAAAGTCTTATCCAAAACGTTTAATTTACGTGTCAAACTCTACCAAAAATAATGGCCGTACTTGTTGACCATTGACCTCTCTAAAGTCCTCTTACCCATAGAATCTTGTGTTACCACATTTCAACTTTCTTATGCAAGGAGAATATCCTTTGTTATAAAAACTATTAATTATAAATAATATTTGATTAATTATCATTACTGAATTAGGCTATTTATTTTTGTTGAACGGAATTAAACTGGATTGAGGTGAAATTAATGCATTGAAAAAAGACTAATCTGAATTTACTCAAGTTTTATTTTCACTAAGCTGAATTAAACTAATTCAAATAAAATCTTAAGCAAACACGTCACATATACTAAAGAAAAGGTAATGCAAAATATGAATCTCATAAGTTTTACTTTTCGTGTATTCATTTACGGAATTTCATAAGAAATATCGTCTGAAATCCTTACACGTAATTAACCATAAAAAGGTAACAATGAAAGTATGTATGTCCTAGCTAGCTACGCTTAAGAACATGTAACCTATGTTCATCGATCCAACGTACTGATCAGAATCAAAATGGAAAGTTTCCGATCACTAATCCACCTAATTAAATAATTAACATAAAATAAACCAAAAAATGCAAGTGATCCATCATGGCTGGCCGGGAAGAACATCATTTGCCGCCAAAATGAGGCGGTAACCCGGATGTCGAGGCGTTGCCGGACTGGTTGTTGCTGCCATTGTTGTTCTGAAGATGGCCGGAGCCGCCGCCCATTATGTTTGAGATGGCTGCGGCAAGTGCGGCAGTGAAGTTGGGGTCGGAGGTGATGGCGGCCGTGGCGGCGCTAAGCGTCTCCTGCGACACCTGGAGGCCGGAAAACTTAGACTGGCTATTGTTGTACAGCGGCTGTCCTAAGAGCTGGTTCATCTGAGGATTAATCGGCGCCGCCATTGGACCAAAGCTCGGAAGCTGGAACTGAGGAACCTGTCTTGGCTGATGAAATGGATTTGGGGTGTGTGTCAGGTCCAAGGTTACGGTCGGAAATGGCGCTGAGGCCGAGATCGTAGCCATGCTTGAGGAGCAAGGAAGGATAGCTCTTGCGAGGAAATTAGGGTTCATGATCCCTTCTGCACTTGACATGGATCCCGACAGGAGCATGCTCGCGGCTGCCGAGGTTGTCGAGGCCATCGCCATGGCTGCCGGAGGGAGAGGATGGTTGTGGCTACCCTCATACGTTGTTATCAGCACGGTTCTGTCCTCAGCACACCTTTGAACCTGCAATTGAATCAAAACCATCAGCCACAAAACAAAACCAAGTTGCAGTTTCGTATAAACAACATAAAACATGCATTTCAATTTAAAATGAAACATAAGACTGAGTTAAACAACGTACTTGTTTGCGAACGGGACAAGCAACAGCCATGGTGCATCTGTAGTAAGCCCTTGGACAAGGATTGCCCTTAGCCATCTTCTGACCATACTTTCGCCATTGGCATCCATCAGTAATCTACAACAGGATCGAGTATAATCATGAGAACAAATACCATGAAATGCAACGTTAGCTGTGATGAAACAGTAAACAGGATTAAGGTTATTACCATGGGAGCTTCTGATCGAGCGCGAACGGAAACTCGGGCCTTCCTCATAGTAGCTTCAGCAGTGTCCTGAACAATCTTGGAATTAGGGTTCGACTCGACATTGTTGAGCTTGGGAGCTTTGTTTGGAGCCCAGCCTTGCGATTCCGGGCTTTCTTCCCGACCATGAATTCCCTTGTTCTTGGAGATCATCTCCTTGTTGCTGTTGTTGTTGATACGAGGTGAACCGGAAACTGTTCTTTCTTCAGACAAGGAATCAGCTGGCTCCTGATCAACCTCATTTCCTCCACTAGGTCCTAAATCCATGAACTGCCTAGGTACCACAAAACCTTCATTCTTGATCTCCTCACCTTTTTTATCTCCAGCCTTAATTAATCCAGAAACAACAGCATTTGTTCAGCAAACTAAATTAAGCTAATCAACCAATGATATGCAGACATGTACACAAGGTAAAAAAGTCTCAAACAGGTAGAAACAGTAATAAAATATTCCAGAAAAGGTGTATAATAAAAAAAGATTTGACTGTCTTGATTAAAAAATTACCTCTTGATCATGGCTGGATTCAGAAGGTTTAAGCATCATAATCTGCTGCTGTTGCTGTTGAGTGTATGCCATGAGATTCATCTGAAGAGCAGTATAATTGTTGCTGACCTGGGCAAGCATCTCCTTCAACCTTCGATTCTCAGCATTCATTCTTATAAGTTCTACTTTAAGCTGATCCAACTGTTAAAATAATCATATGCATCATTAGTCAAATGAAGATAATTTTGGAAAATAAATGTTAATTTCATCAAATTCAGATATATACCTCAATCTTGGAGTTTTTGTCTTCAACCATGTTCGATGAAACCCCATCATCCACCGTTGATTGATCGCTCCCAGTATTGTTGTTAAGAACAAGTTGAAGGCCAGTCTAGAAATGAACAAAAATCGAATGAATTAGGAAAACATATAAACACAGTTAAAGAAAATGATTGAAATTATTTAATTTAATTCTGTTTTGGGCTTACATTTAGAAGAGCGTTATTCTTGGAGAACTCGCCGTGAAAATCCTCCTTCTTGACCGGAGTTTCATTGCCGCTCCTCTTCCGGGCGGCGAAGAAGTCAACCTCCCCGGAGACCGCCCTTTTCTCCCCATCGTCCGGCGAAGAGCCGCCGCCGCCGTGCGCCGGAAACATGCTCAGCGCGCCTGAACTCGTACCCGCACCGGAACCCGAGTTGGGATTCAGTCGAGGACTCAGATTAAACCCAAAAACCGGCTTACTTCCGAAGAATCCGATCTTATCAGAATTCTCCACCGTCGCGCCCCATCCCTTGTCCATAAATATAAAAAAGAAAGGATTTTTCAGAGAAAAAAGAGTTTTTTTTTTGCAGAAATCTTGAAGAAGATGACGACAATTGACAGATGATGAGGAAGAGCAAAAGAGTCTAGAGGAGGAAGTCTTTTCCGGGAGTGGCAGGCAGCGGTATTTAAAGGGGGTTTAGTGTGTGACTGCGTGAGAGAGAAAAATAGAGATTTTGACGAAATTTAGACGATTTAAGACGAGGTAAAAAATACTAAAATTCGGAGATATTCGGGATAAATAGCCATTTTACGTAAGATGATGCGTCAGGAAAGGCGCCACGTGGCAGAAAAGTCCACAGAATCATACCAAAATGTGAATTTTTAAATAGGATTAAATCAGATTAAATGAATTTTAAATGGCATTTATGGTGGAAAATTGAATAATAGTCGTCTAGTTCAAAGTCTTTGATAAGGGAAGTGAGGAAAAAAAGGGGCTGATTTTGGTCAACAGCGGGTTTGACTGGTTCATACGCAGCACAGACTAAAATAACAAAGAAATAAATCCACCGGCCCGAACGGTGCGCCGGGTTCCACGTGATGAAAATGAAAGCGGGGAAGATAAAGTCAACCTATTTGACGGCCTAGCTGTTTTTTCCTTTTCCTTTTGCCTCACTGTGTGACTATGTGTTTTTTATTTTTATTTTTTTCCTTTTTTGGATTTCTTGAATTGGGTTACTAATGATTTTTCATTAAATCTCTCATTTGGCTGATCGAATCCACACCTGATTTCAGATTGTTGCGATACGTGGAAATCGAATGGTATTAAAAAATAATTATTTGTTGCTGTTTTGCTCCTATAATTTTATTGACCTGTTATGTAGAGTCGGTGTGTTTCTTAACAGAGATAATGTAGATAATTAATGGTGTAATTTTAAATATCAAAATTTTGATTGCATATATTGCAATCTTAATTGTTTTTAAAGGTGAATATACATAGACATTTCTTATATTTTTGTTTAATTTGAGCTAAATATAAGTAAATTTGATTGATATGAATTGAATTAAAATTATGTATTGTCTTTTGTTTCAGATGTTTCTAAAATGTGACTATTCATTTGGTCAAAGTTGAATAATTTTGACCCTAAAATTGATAAATAAGTTAGTATATTATCATATTTGATTATGGTGGATTCTCAATAGAATTTTTAAAATATCAAAATTTTATAACTAGTATTTGTATATAATTAAAATTATTAAAAATTAAACATTCTCTGAGTCAATTTATTAAGTCAAAGTGTGCAAATAGAAACACCATTAAAATTCAAAACATTCTATTTGTCCACTCATAAAGTCAAAGCGTTCTGATACAACTAGAATGAATAAGTATAGGTAATTTAAGTTAAACTAAATTATTATCTCTGATTTTGTTTTATTACCATTATACTACTCATCATTGTTTTTGTTGTATGTTTCTATGATGTAGTTTTGGATTTTTTTCAAGTAGTATTTTGGTCAAATAGTGTTAGGTCCCGTTTGCAGACCAACATTTAGCTGTTAGGTGTTAGCGGATTCTAATATCTATTAGCTGCGGGCAGTTTTTATTAGTTGTTTTGACTAATGGTTTGTGTATGAGTGTTTGGTAAAATTCATCGATTACATAAATATTTTTTTGTATTTTCGTTTAATTTGAATAAATATAAGTAAATTAGATTGCCATGAATTGAATTAAATTTATGCACTATCTTTGTTCATTTTCTACAATGTGACATTTGTTTAGTCAAAGTTGAGTAATTTTAACTTTACATTGAATTGATAAATAAGTAAGTTATCCTATAACTATTGTCTTGTACATAACTAAACATTTTCTGAGTAAACTCATAAAGCTGATAAAACTCAAAGTAGGGAGATTCAACTTGAATGAATATACTCCATTTGTACAACTAGCTCATATACACGTGTTTGACTGTTAATATCTTTAACTACGTGTATTACCAATATATAAAAGTTTAGTATTAATGAACTATATACTACGATTATTCCAACAATATTAAATACGATTATTTTATGTATTCAAAAATACAATCAAAATTTAGCATCTTTGACTTTTCTATGTAAATACAGCTGGTAGGGAATAGTATGAAATGAATTAAGTTTAAGGGAAATTATAATAAACTACACTAAATTAAATTGTTATAAAGTTTTTTTAAAAATCAAATTGTTATTCAGTTAAAACAATCATAATTATCTTTATTTTTAGGCAAACCATCATAATTATCTTGGAGTGAATTTGGGTGTGGTGTGTGCGCACGCACGGCAACACGTTTTGGGGTTGTCCTATATGGAGTTAGGCGATTGGCTGGGAACTCTGGAATTTTTGGATCCATCCTTTTAGCGAGCGTGTTCACACGCGCGAGTAGGCCCCAGTGGGAGCCTAGTGTTGACTCTTATGGTTGGCTCCGTGGGACCAGGTCCATAGACTCTTGAATTGTGCCGATTGCGTGGATTATTGAACGACTCCTTTTGACTTTCCCCTTTTATTCACAACAAACTTTTTATCCTTTTTTAAAATTCAAACAAAAAATTTCAAAAATAATTCGAGGTAGTGATAAATAAATTGGATTTTATTCCCATTTTTTAAAAAAGAAATTCAAAAATTATAATTTTGTTTTGTGTTGAATTCACATTTTTGGGGAAGAAAAAAGAGTTGATGTGGGGCAAAAAGGACAAGATATTAGGCGGCTTTGTGATGACCGGAGAGTAGCAATGCCAGGGTGTACCGTGGAAAAAGTTTCCAAAAAAACTTGACCATTGAATACGACATTTAATGATAATAGTTAATTAATTTGTGATATAAATGGCGTGGATAGAGACCTCAAAATTGCCTCAATTTGACAACTAAACAACCCTTTCTACACCATGGATTGGACTATTAAGTTCGTGAAAGCCACGATGAATTTAGTCCATAAACTTTTATCAACGGAACCGATAACGAAATAGAGGGATATTTTCCATACTTTCTCGATCTTCCATGGCGAAAATGGGCACAACTTTAAATTCTATTGGCGAAAAAATTGTATTTACACTTTATTATTTTGTACCTATCCTCAATTAAGATCCGTTTCAATTGGTCCTACTGAATAATTTTGTTTAATATATAAAATATTAATTTTAAAAGTGAGATCATGACCAGTTTATAGTTATATATTGAATGATCATGAATAATGTGTTAAAAAATTATTTGAAAGTAAGAAAATCAACTTTTGTAACTACACTAGAAAAATTGAAACCGGTATGACATGAGATCTTCTCATATTCGTTTGTTTGTTAGGCCATGTTGTCTTAACTTATTGCACTCCATCAACTCCTTCTATCACAACTGTTTTTAACTTATTTTAATTTAATTGAACAGAAAAATAAACTATAGAGTAATTCTCGTGTGAGGCAGCCTCACACATGAGGCAATGCTAAATAAGGAAAATTTCATTACTGCCACATCATCATAACTCACTACCACCTCATCAAACCTCGATGTCACATCATTAAATCTCGGTGCTAGTTCATCAAACATGTCAAGTCATCAAAACCTTTGTGTCAGTTCATCGAATCTCACCAAAAAAAATGTTAACTTGGTCCTGCCTCTTGGGTGAGGCTGCCTCACCCAAAAATTGGTCAAAACTATAATATTATTATGTGTAATTTTGTTGAATTCATAATATCATACTATATTTTAAAATATCCAACTTTTTATTTTATACCTCAAGATGATCAGATAATTTTTAACTCAATAGATAAAAGTCAAAATATGCATATACATTTGGAAAATATGTCAATTTTGTACAGCAGAGACAAAAAGAATATATTAAAGTGTGTGGATACAGTTGACTAATTTTTAATACATTAATTTTCACTCCAACGAATAATTGTCTTTGGCGTTTTTAATCATCAACTATAAGATTTTATGAAAACATAAAACCACCAAACATTATTATCAAATAGAATTTACAAAAATTAAATTATAAAGGTCAAACAAAACAATCAACAAACCATTACTGATTGATGCAATGTCGAAACATATTTGTGTTACAATATGAAGTACTCCCTCCTCCGTTCCCAAATAAATGTCTTACTCATTGAGTTAATTTTTTCACACCATATTTGACTATTAATAACTTATAATATATTTTCACATTAGATATCGTTAGAATCCTCATATGATGTACTTTTAAAAAATTAAAATTACTTACTCTAATATTAAGAATAATTAAAGTTATTAATGGTCAAATATGATGGGACGGAGATATAGAGTATTATCATAATTTTGTATTGAAAATTGAAGTTTAAATTCCACAAAGGAAGAAAAGAAGATGAAACGAAGAAATGAAGGGTTACTATTGGTGCAAAAAAGCAACCCATAATGTTTAAAACGTGTTCCCCTGTCGGCTGGAGTATCTTGTTAACTCATATATCTATTTCGGGATCTTCAAAAGTTAAAAGTGGCCCGACCGAATCGAACCGCACAAAAAGGTTACAAATTAAGAAAATCATAACATACCCGCCTTTTATTTTCTTTTGCATTTTATTAATCTATTTTTTTTACTAGTATATCATACCAAATGCGCAGTAAATAAATAACGTACCAATTTCGAGGGTTTTACGTTCACGAATCACGGTTAAAAATATATTTAATTTTAGTGAATCCTTAGTAACCTAAAGTATCGGCCATTATTTATGAACTACATCTTTGAGGATGAAATCATGCTAGTATCCTCTCTATTTTATGGGAGATCGGGAACCAAAGGAATAATGGGAATAGAGACGTGAATGCAAAGGTGTGTGCTCAAATGACCATAGACAAAGCTAACCAGTACAAGGATTGGCGTTATGGAAGATCAAAAGAAGAAAAGTTTTTTTGTCGTTGTTGAAGAATTATTTTCTTTTTTAAGTATTAAAAAGGTTAGTTGAAATGTACTAAGTAATGAACATGATATCAATATAGATTTAGAGATTATGCTAATAAAAGCTATTTTTTTATATAAAAAAAATGAGTATTATTTTCAGACCCGACTCGACACTACTTAACATTAACATAAATCCATACTTTTGAAAGAAACACAATATGATGAAGTTTAATCTTAACACATGAATGGTGGAGATCAGCAATTGTGGTAATATAAAAAAAAATCGAGTATTCTTTTCAGACCCGACTCGACACTACTTAACATTAACATAAATCCATTATTTTGAAAGAAACACAATATGATGAAGGTTAATCTTAACACATGAATGGCGGAGATCAGCAATTGTGGTAGTAATAGGTTGTCGACTGGCTTTGTTGCTATACATTTCAACGATCGGGCTCAGAATTCTTCGGCCACCCCGACCCTCTGTCCGCCACTTTGACCCTTATAAGGAACAAACCCACTCCTTTCCTACTTCCTTACATTAATATTAGTCTCCCTTTGCTGCTCTTTCATTGTTTCCACCTTTCCTAGAATTTTCCTCCCCTAGTAGAGAGCTTAAATTTGCTATACCGTATTTCTTGCTGAATTGAGCTGAACTGAACTGAACTAAATTAGATTAAATTGAACTAAAGTAAAAGTCAGTCTGTTGAAAAAAAAAAATAAGCACGACTGAATTAACTTGAATTTCATCAAATTATATTTTCACTAAATTGAACTGATCTATAGAAAAGCTCTGGTAAACCGCGCATAAGGTCTTTGGTTGGGTGAGCTTTTCAATTCAGTTCAATTTAGTTAAATATGTTTATAATTTTTTAATTCAATTTAGTTTAATAAAAAATAAATTTTGATAAAATATATTAAATATATTTCCAATTTATAATACACAATAAAATTCGATACCATGCAAATAGCCAGACCCGAAAAAAAGGGCATTGCTAAATAACGCCCTAAATTTTACTTATTAACGCCCTAATACATATAAATACATGAATCTTTTAATTTAAAGGTAAAATTAGTAAACACGTGATTAGAATTAAAAGTGGTAAATATTAAAAGTAATAATGGTAACAATAGACTAATTAAATTTATAAGGTGAAATACTGCATTTTTGTATAAATACAGGGCGATAGTAAGCAAAATACAGGGCGTGATTTAGCAATCCAAAAAAACAAAGGAGAAAAGGGCAGAACAATATGCAAGGACTGAGATTTTGGTTGACCACTCACCAACTCCATCGTGGCTTACCAAAATAGTAATACTACTCTTTTATTTTTAATTTTTTTGAAAGGTAATGCTACTCTTTTATAGTTGCAAAAAAAAATAAAAAATTAAAGTTTAAACACTCACTCAAATTACTTCATATTTTTCATGGCAGGATTGAATATCAATTATTATTATATATATATGTAATATATTAAATAACGTAGAAAAATGGGATAGTTTGATGAAATAATGAATCGTAGTGAATGCGTGACTTGATTGATTTACGTATGTCGAATGTCGATCGAGAATTAAATAATTAATAGAAATGTATAAAATCAACAACCACCAGTTTTCATTTCTCGCTGGCTCCAGAATTTAGTAGTATGTGGAAATCGAAAGAAATTTGGTTGATATCTGACTTTGATTTCTCATATGGTCTTTTTATTCAACACTTGCGGGCCATTATTCTTTGCTCTACGTAAATTGTCTCATCCTCGTGATAAGACGAACGATCGATACACGTACATACATTTATACCATTAATTTTTTTTATTTTTTTGGAAGATAAAAGATTTTTTAGGGTGCTTGATTTTATGACTAACACAACAGAATACTAAAGAGTAAGGCGACCAATATGACTCCATAAATATACTAATCCCTAACTTAGATGAGAACTTTTCCATTGGCATTGTCTCGACATCCGGACAAACTTTCCTTACAGCGAAGGGCTTCCAAAGGGGTTCTCCATCCTCTTCCTCCCATGATATACCTTCGGAAGACCATCGGGCATCATCTTCTACCTCGACGAGATGTAGCTCCTCGTAGTTGATTCCCTGGTCCAGCATCTCCTGCCCACCCTCTCTTCGCTTCCACATTCTGATCGCGTTCTTCTCCACATAATTCACTGCTCACAAGTCCCAGTGCGGATGTTCTACTCGCACGTCCTCGTTTGAACGGAAATCCGGTGCTGCCCAGCGATCTGGCAAGCTTCGATTGCGCGGCTGGTCTCAGAACTTCCAAAACCCTCATCAGACTGCTCTCTTTCTTCTTCCTCGGTGGTTTCACGTCTGGTCGGCTCAAGGGGCCTGTAACCACAATTTCTGTGTTATTCGCCACCGTGATTGCAGGTCGGTATTGTCTCAGATGATAATCCACGGCTGATTTGCTCCTAATTATGGTTATAATCGGCCATTTTTTTGGAATCCTTGTTAGACAAGGTAAAGTTCTCTCTAAACCCTACGAGAAGGAGAGCGTCTGGGTTTTTCTGTGTGCTGCCCGAACATCTATTCATCACGGTTTTAAAAAAATTCATACCATTAATCTAGGTATTAAATAAGCCTAATATTGAATTGTAACTACAAATTTCATAAAAATGTTGTTTTACAAGATTAATATGAGTTAAAAATAATTTTAAAATAAGGTAAAATTCAACAAATAAATGCACCACACAAATTACAATACATAATAAACATCAACGTTAACATATTTTCAAGAACATTATTGTAGCTTGAGAATGTGGTCTACCTATATATCGGACTTAATTAAGTCGAATCCGACGTTGATGGATCCTTAAATAATTACAAAATTTCACTCAACTACTTGTTTTGTCAAATAATGAGTAATACTTTCGCAATATTCTTATGAAGAAAAAAGAAAATATCAGTCGACAATCATACGAGTAATTTAGTTGTTAAAAGGCAGCTCGATAGCTAATTTTGTCAAAAGAGTGACGATAACTTGTGAATCTCAGCTAAAAAAGCTTGAATCAAATTCAAACAAATTAACTTTCAAATTTCATATTCAAACTTCATATAAACTTTTTCCCCTCCCAAGCGTGCAACCAAACTACAATCCCATCATTCTCTCGTTTCACCTTACTGCCTACGTTTGGCATCTATTCTCTCTTTCCTTTTTCTTCCCTCGGCGGCATCATTTGTTTTGCAACTTGATCTTCTCACTTTTATTATTGATTATTGTTTGTTCTGTGTTGATCTACTGACGCCTATCATTATACGTTCTCGTGTTGATATTCTTACTTTCAAGCCTGATCATTATATGTTCTCGTGTTGATATTCTTACTTTCAAGTCTGATCTTTTAGAGGCTATTTGAGAAACTATAAAAATGAAATTGGATAAAAGTCAATAATACGTTAAAACTTGTTGTCATTTTAGTAACTAATGCAATAATACGTTAAAACGATGACTTGACCTCGGCCCTAGCTAATTCGTTTCCAAATATCAGATGGACAAACAATTGTCATTTTTAGTGAAACGATGTGTTATGGCATTTAGTCTCGACTAGTCTATTTTTATAATCAATTATATATTTCAATAATTATTTCACACTGTTTATACATGGTTCAACAGTTGTATAAAATTAGTTCCCCCACTCATGCATCACCACTTAATATCACAATTAATATACATTATTTATTTTAAACTTCAAATTGTCAGTTCCTAATTAAATACATTAATTGACTCAACCTGACTCAACATTTTTAATTCTTTATAATATATAAAATTTATAGAGATAGATCAATCTAATTTAAACTGATTTAACACCTCTAATTTGAATATCATATCCAAATAAAGTTAAATCAATTCAGATCACCTCTGTCTAAATTACTCGTATGCATAGACGGAGATACAGCCCAGCCCTGTCCTTGGCCCTGTTTACTAGAGTTTATTTCTTGATGTACTGAACTGAACTGAATTGAATTGAACTGAACTGAACGAACTGAAGTGAAAATTGATGTATTGAAAAATGGAATCAGCATGACTGAATTAACCTGAATTCCATCAAATTGTATTTTCACTGAACTGAACTAAATTGAACTGAACTGAACTGATCTACAGATAAGCTCTGGTAAACAGGGCCTATGTATTGCTATTTTTTATTAACAATTTTAAATTATGACCCAGGAATTAGGATAACAAAAATTTCTATATCCGCCTTCGATGATGTGCAGATATTTTTGGAAAACCGCCTTCGATGATGTGCAGATATTTACCTGACGTACTTTACTAACTTAAACACATTAAAACCCTGTTTGCTAGAGTTCATTTCCACCATGTACTGAACTGGACTGAAATGAAATGAATTGAACTGAATTGAACTGAAGTGAAGTAAAAATGATATATTGAAAAATAGAATTAACATAACTGAATAAACTGAATTTCATCAATTACATTTTCACTGAACTGAACTGAACTGAACTGAACTGAACTGAACTGATCTACAGAACTCTGACAAACAGGGCCTAAATACAAAATAACTTGAAATTCAACCGTACGTGTAATGTTAATCCTGTTTGGTTAATTTTGTCAAAGAACGTTGGCTTATAAAATGCATCAATGATGCAAAAAAGATAAAAGTTCAAAGTGTTTCTCAGAATTTCCAAACCGACAAATGAGTCACGTTCAAACCTCTTTTTTTCTTACTGGTCATTTTCTCCCTTTTCGACCGCTTGGGCATGCAAGCCGCGGAGAATTTAATCAATCTTTTCCATTTTCTGTTAATTAGTTTGGCATCAAATTTCTTTTCCTCATTTCCTTTCAAGCCCATTTTTTCTGAAACCAAGTGCCGTCTAGAACAAGACTAAGACTCTAGTTCACACCCCATTATGACCTAGCATAACAAAATTTCTATATCCATCCATCTTCGATGATGTGCATATTAGTTCATGCTAATCTTCTTTGTATCATTCTAATTTTATCGAAGAAATAATTTCTTAATTTAGACTCCACTGAAATGATATATGAAATTCTGATTGATCAGATACAGTTACTTATCCAAAAATTAAACCAACATAAGCATGAAATTCACACTTCATTATCAATGTTTATATATACAAATCGTAAGAAGTAATTAAGAAGTAGATCAAGTGTCCATGCTTGGCATTATTATTAGAGCTTAATGTACACCATATATATAAAACCATATTGTATAGTCAATCAAGTGGATTGGGATCCCTTTCAACAAAAATTTAAGTTTTCAACACCCACTCTTTTACCATATTAATTATCTGAAAAATCAAATGGCTAATAGGTACGTGTTTGATTTGAGAAATAAGCGCTTTCATCATCCTAATTAATAGTATCGCATAAGTCACCAAACAATAATTTATAAGTTGGGTCATGCGCATTTCAATTTGACTCAATTCATGGGTAAGCCAAAGACTTTGTTAGACCTAGCTAGCTAGTGCTTAACAATTCATGAGAATTTGTATGTAGTATATATAAATCTACGAGGATAATACATATGAAAAAGATAAATAACCAACCTAGATTGATACCGTATGTATAAAAGATATTTAAATTAAATTGATACCTGAAATACAATAAAGTAAAGTTTATCAAAATCAAAATCAAATTTTAAAATTGGTTTTAACTCAATTGATTAATCGCAGGTGAATTAATATAAGAAAAATTCTAAACTGAGAGGTCACACTAAATGATCATAATTAATACCTAAAGTATTAGGTTTGAAAAGGTAATGACTAGACATGAAAGTAAAAAGATTAACAGTAACAAACTAGATGATCAAGTTTAATATATAAATACAAATTCTCATTTGAGACCTGTCTCTACAGAAACCAAGTACTATAAGGGACCGTTATCAGTTGAAGTTTCGGTGTGAATTTGTACGAAATAATGTACCCTAATGTACCAATGATTAGGAATGAAGTCCATGGAAATTTTTACCTTAATCTGAACCCCTAATGTACCAAGAATTAGGAATGATCAAGGAAATTGACTGAAAGATCAAGCAAAATGAATGAAAGATCAAGGTATAAAAAGAATGCTCAAGGGAACTGACTAAAAAAATCAATAAAATTGACTAAAAGATCAAGCAAAAAGAATAAATGATCATTCCTTTGGCCACTGGTCTCCACATGAATGACAGGTCTCACCCAAGACACTCTCATGTATAAAATATCAGATTTAAGAGTGAGAAAATCAATATTTGCCCCTCTATCTCTATCAGAACCATACACGTTTTCCTAATCTAAACTAATTAAACTGAATTGCAGTGCCTTAATTAATCTGATCACTGCATGATACCAAGACTTTTTCCACAACAAGTTGCACCGAAGGCATTAAATTAAAGGACAGACAGAGCTATAAAAGTTGAAATTGCAGAGCGAGTTCGAACCAATGGAACCGTCCAAGTCAAGGTACACAAAAGAAGACCTTCAATATCTACTTAGAGAGCCCTAATTTATGCCGCCCATGATTAAGATATACCCTACGCAAGGGCAAAGTAAACAAGTAATTAAAATTAACCTTTTCTTTATGCCAACTGTTTTTTAAAACATGCTCAGAAAATGAAAATGGAGGCCGATCGATTCACCTGCATTACAGCTGCAGTTATAGTCATCGTGTATTTAAAGCCACCTGCTATTTAATTTTAGTGACAAAATCTTTGAAATATTTAATTAGTTACGAAATAATATTGTCACTAATTTCAGTTTCATTCATTAAATTTTGCATTTCTTCATAGAAATGTGACTGAAATTATGAATCTCTATTATAGAAAGGGTGAATTATCAGGTTGATACACGCCGTGTTTTCCTATATTTGTTTCTTGAACTGAACTAAATTAAAATAAACTAAATTGAATTAATATACAGATTAGCTAGTTAATTAGGATGAAGATAGAACCTTAGTTACATCTTCTTTAATCGAATCATAAAGTGAAGGAGCTAGAATTTGGAAAAAGAGGATCAATGTAAAATTTAATTGAATTAAGTAATTGTAAACTAGTTAAAAATAGTAATACTGACTAATTTAGTTAAGAATGATCTCATTTACCCGGAACGATCAACATGTTTGTATTAGGCATGCATTTATCGAGACTAATTAAGGTATAAATAAAGTAAATTAAGGACATTACGTGGATGTCCATTTTTGTATAACAAGCCCTAGAATAATACCCTTATTTTCGGTTGCATATCTAAACCCTATAAAAATTGTGTTCATTCTAGATAAATTATCTATTACATTATTATTAATTACCACATTCAAAAATAATTTTTTTGTAGTGCTTTCTTTCAATGTCGTTTGCAGAGGCGGGTTTAGTTTTGAAAGTCGATTTCCGGTGTGAGTCATGCCGGATGATACTATTGGAAGTCCTCAGCTCCGTCATCGGTGTTTACAACATCGACTTCGACGGTGATCTGGTTAAGGTCATCGGCGAGGTTGACCCGAACCGAATTTTCAAGGCCGTGGCGAGAACCGGCGTTCACGCCAAGGTACTCAAGGCTAGCGTCAAGCATCCTAGTTGGAATCTAATTAACAACAGTACCTCTCTAGACTGGTATCAAATTCCAACAACATGTCCGTTGGACTACGGCCACCGGTGTCATCCGGCCATGCTCGGCGGCGGCCATGGATATTCCGGCCAATTTACCGGAAACCCTGGATTTGCCGGACAATTTTACGGAGGCCCTGGATTTAACGGACAATTTCACGACGGCGCCAATATGAATTACCCGTTCGGTATGTCCACCATGCACGGTGGTTGTCGCCGCCATCCACCGATGGGCCGGAATGGGCCATGGTACCCTTATGGTCAACCTGCGCAAGCTTTCGGTGGCAACGGCAGCTTTCGCTACATGTGACTGACAGACTGAGTGATATGTAATTTATTGATATTCATTTTTTTTTATAGCTAAAGTAACTTTGTTTAGTTACTTTTCATCCACCCAAAGGAATTTTGAGCTAAGGTGGAAGTTTGGTTACGAACTTATATGATGTTTTTATATATCAATCTGGTTTATTAGATATTTTTTCTGAGTTATTGTAACTTAAAATTATTTATCCTATTTTGGACACTTCAAATTAAGTTGATTATTTTTTTCATCCTAAAGGTATTTAAACTTAGAGAAAAAGTCTCTTGTTAGTCCATATTCAATTGAGACTATAAACAAATATTAATCTTGTGTCAAAGTTCGATGTTTTACCTATTAATCCTCATTCAGTGTCATATTATTGATGACCTTTTTATTGTAAATTATGATCTTCTTACTCTTAAAACTGATATTTTACATATTAACCATGATTATTCAGTAAAAACTAACTGAGACAGGTATTAAATGAAAATTTGTCCGAGTGAAATAATCCCAATGACACTAGTGATTCCAACTAAATTTAAACAATGAACTAGCGATTACAAATTCATGCAACATCCACCAATCCGAACCGAGAATGGCCCGTTCAACACCCTTGGTCATTGCAAATTTGCAATATCTTTATGGGCCTTGTGGTAGAAAATGGCCGGTTTTCAAAAACGATCCTTTCAACCCGGTCAAATGACTTCAAGTGCAAGCTAACGCAGTACTTTTTCTTTATCCAAAAAACAAACAAACATGAAAATGCATGCATAATCATCATACTAAAAAGTAGAATCTCTAGCTTTAGGATATTTTACGTCCAAAAACTCCATAAAAAAGCTGCCAAGAATAAGAGATGAAGTGGGAATAAAGTCACATTAAAGCCAATGGTATAAAAAGTAAAAAACATTCCTCTAATTAAATCCCCACTAAAAACATCAGTAAAAATTCACTTCATATTTCATTGAATCAAAACAAAAATGTTCAAATTAATGCTAATTTCTTCATTTTTGATAGCCTTTGTTCATGCACAATCAAAGCTCTGCAAAACATCCTGCGGAGACATCCCCATCCGATACCCGTTCGGCGTCGGAGACGGCTGCGGCAGCCCATATTACCGGCGGTTATTCGTCTGCTCCGACTCGGGTCAGCTGGAGCTCCGGACTCCGTCCGGGAGGTACCCGGTGAAGAACCTGAGCTATTCGGATCCCCACATCCTGGTCTCGGATCCATTCATGTGGAACTGCCAGGACGGGGACAACTTCCGCCCGACCCGACCGTTTACCCTCGACCCGAGTACCCATTTCACGCTGTCGCCGCAGAACGATTACCTCTTCTTCAACTGCAGCCCGGATGACGTCATCATGGGCCCGAAGCCCATGTTCTGCGACCGGTTCCCGGAGCAGTGCGACTCCGCGTGCGACAGCTCCAGCTACCTCTGCCGCCACCTCCCCGGGTGCGGGTCGGGGCTCCGTCGGGCGGTCTCGTGCTGCTCCTACTACCCCAAGGCCACGGAGTCGCTCCGGCTGATGCTCCGCCACTGCGCCACCTACGCCAGCGTTTACTGGAGGAGCCTCGGGATGTCGCCGCCGTTCGATCAGGTGCCGGAGTACGGCGTCCGGGTTGACTTCGAGATTCCGGTGACGACGCGGTGCCTGAAGTGCGAGGATCCGAGAGGCGGCGGTGGCGGCGTTTGCGGGTTTGATACGCAGACGCAGAATTTCTTGTGCCTCTGTAACAAAGGAAACGTTACTACTTTTTGCAACGGTAAATTACTCGGGCAGAATTTACTCTAACACACAAAACGTAGCTAGTTATTTAAATTTACATTTCAAATTATTAATTATTTTTAAAATTTTACTGTGCAGATTCTAAGAATGCTCAGGGAATGGGATCCGCAGCAGTTGCAGGTTAGTATATACTATATATACACCACATCAACATTTTCATTTCTTCAATTCGTATAAATGACGATTGGCTAATATGACACACATTTATTAGTGACATATTTGATCGTAACTATAATGTGTCATACATATCATATTTTGACACATTGTTTTTGTGACACGTGTATTTGTCGCTACTCGAAAGTGAAAAGTTATTGTAAAATGCCAATGGGTTGGGAATTTTTTTTCCCTCATTGTTTGCATTGTGTGTAATTAACAGGTACGGCGACGGCAGTTTCAGTTGCCGGAGCGTTTGGGATTGGAGCGGGAATTTGGTATTTGAAAAAAGTGAGGACGAATGCACCAGTTACTCATGGAGTTGTTAGTAATGAAAATAGACTGTTTTGACAGAATTCACGAAAAATCACTATTGTAAGGTTAATGAATTTTATTTTATCTTGTTTTGTTTGATTTCGTGTATGCATTATTTCTAGGGAGAATTAAACTAAACAACTTTTATCTGTATATTTTCTTCGTCCTGGTTTAAAATACTAGTGAATTCTGATCGAATCCCAGAAAATCGACCAAAACCAAATAATAGTGATCCGACCATAGCATGAGAATAGAGGTCTCAGATCCGATAGAAGAAAATGCTTGAACTCATCTTATATTTAGTGATGTTTATGATTAAATCCCAAAATTTTCAAGCTCATGTTTATCCACCTATGAACCAAATACCTTATTTAATCATTTGTACTGGATTACAACTTAAGTGGCCCTGCATCCTTGGTTAACGTAAGAGCCATTGATCCATCCAGAACCGGAAAAGATTGGAAACTACTATATCCAGGGCTGCAGCTTCCATATCCAGACTGTTCAAAGAAAGCCCCATTCATGAATTTATCTCTTGAGGACCTCCATTTCCAGGTTTTCCAACCATCTCTCTTTAATTCCCTCTTTGTTACCTGAATGAGTAAAAAAAAACAAAAAGTAGAGGTAATTAGGTGAAAATTGCCGATTAACCACTCTCTTTACTTCATGCAAATTAGAAATTATATAATTACTTGTTTACTGCTTGCTGTATTTGGAGCCATGAAATAATTCCCCTCACTGAAAATTGTTGGATTTGCGCTCCCTCCTATAGCATACATCTGCCACATGTCGTACCGGTTGTTTGCCACGTGTGCATACCCTAGCCTAACTCTGATGATGAAAAAATTGTAAATATTATCACACCTTAATTCAATTTAGATTAGTAAAAAACTATGTTAATTTTTTTTCAATACATTAATGTTCAGTTTAGTACGGTTCAGTTCAATACAGTTCCACCTAAAATAAAGTGGAAAGAGAATGAGTGTTAATCCCTATGAATTAATTAAAAAAAAGGTTTCCAAACCTTGGCATTCTTTGAATGAGACCAGGGCCAAAATGGTTGAAAGCAACGGTAATTTTCATAACCTTGTCTTCTACGTTCCCATCGTTGTGTCCGAATAACATCACCTATTACATTCAAGCAATTTTTAGGACGAAATTCAAAACTGTAACCGATATTTTTACCTGAAGGTAAAAAATTGTTGGAGTTGATCATTACTGTTTTACATACCTTATCATGCTGGGTAAAATAGTTGTTAGAAATGGTGATGGCAGTAGAGCCATGGATGACGTCAATGAGTCCATCGCTGCACCGAGCAAGGTAGCAATGGTCGATCCAAATATGCGACGAATGGAAGATGTCGACGCCGTCGCCGTTAGAGCCGCGCCGATGGCCGACGTGAGCCACGGTGCTCATCACCAAGCCGGGCTTCCCCGGCTTGCAGTCGTGAATGCTGATGCCGTGAATGATGACGTGGCTAACGTGCTGCAACGTTATGCATGGGCCGTGCGCAATTTCCACTTTTGCCCCTCTCCCGTCGATCGTCTTGTAGCTGTTCACGATCAGCTCGTTCTTGAGCGTGATCACCATGTCCCGAGCGAAGACGATCCACAGCGGCTTCATCTGCACCGCGCCGTAGCGGAGAGTTCCCGGCTTCGGCTTCACGGCGTCGTCCGACGAGTCGGTTACGACGTAGATGGCTCCGTTCTTGCCGCCGATGGCGTCGCGGCCGTAGCCGACCGGGCAGTCGGCTAAAGTGTGCCGGTTCTTGGCCCAACCCGGCTTGGTTCGCCAGCATTTGTCGATCACGTTCATGGAAGGTTGTTTGATGACGCTAGGGCTGTAGTAAGCAGCGTGGGATAATGTGGTGATGAAGAAGAAGAGGAGAAAGATGAACGTCGGTGAAATTAAGGTTGCCATTGATGAGGTTTCGCGAGTTCAAAAAAGATGGATTATATAATTTGAATCCAATCTTTTATGCCGTTGATGAGGTTTATGAGTTTATTGATGAGGTTGGGAGGGTTAAGTGAAATATATACAAGTGAGGAAGGTTGTGCACGCAATCTTTATGTCACATTTTCGTTTTATATTTGTTTAATGTTTTTTTTTAATATTATTTTTGCAGTAGTAATAAATCGTGATGGCACGACCTTGGTTGAATTAATTGACTTTTTTTTAATGTTAATATTTTTAGTCGAAAGAAATATTTTCAACTCTGTTTTGCCACATTTGACCATTGATTTATTAGATTTAATAATTCGTTTACTATCTTTTTGTAACAAAAATAACCAGGGCCGGTGGACGTACTGTTGCTATGACTTCTTATCTTATTTGAGTGTTTTAGTCAAATTATTAGTAAATGATAGTAAGATTCTCTGATAATAATAACTATTAGTAAATTTCGTAATTAGTAAACGTTGAAATATGAAAAAGAATTAAGGGTATGTTTGTTTTTTCTGGAATTGACCCATTCTTTTCTAATTCTATGGAATTGTCCAATTCCGCTGTTTGTTTTTACAAAAGTTTTGGGTTAGAATTGGTTTTTGAAAATTTTTGGGGCTTGAATTCCATGGATCTAATTCTTTTGTCTGACCAAAGTTTTCCAACACCAATTCCATCCTTTTTATTGAAAATTCGCGGGTCTAATCGGGTCAAGATCGGGTTATAAGAAAAAAAACGGGTCATGTACATATTTATTCTCTGTCTCTGTCTCGTGGCTCTGAAACAAATTTTCTGCCGGCGAAACTCGATCGCGCCGCCGTACCAGGTTAACCGAGCACCGCCCTCGCCTTTGCCATATATCCAGGTTAGTTCAATCTTAAAACCCACTTCCATTCCAACTTTTGTGTTCTCACCATCGTTCTTCTCGATTTAGGGTTTATATACAAATTCTCAAATCTTTAACCTTTGTTGTTTAATTTGGTTAAAGTCACGATAGAATCTTGTGGGTATTACCGATTTAATACTTTTGTAGTGATTGTCATGTGGGTTATGAGTTTTTCAGTGTTTTGTTGAGTTAATTAGAAAATCGGGGAAAAGATATGATTTTGATTGAAATTACCAGTAATTAGCAATGCATCTTTCCACAGTTTCCTTGGAAGATTGAATAAGGATTTAGCTTGGAAAATCGTGTAAGCAGTAGGATATATGCTGAATTGAGGACAGTTTAATCTGTACTAATCTGTAATCTTTTCTATGCTACTGGAACAGATAATTACATGGAATTTAGCACTGTTATTACATTATTTTGTGTAGATAAATGAAAAATATGATGATGTATTGATGTTGAAAGAATTGACAGTAGAGTAAAAAGATAGGAGTTATAGACAAAGTCTATTGACTGATTTGAATTGGGTAGTTGGCATGCTGAGAAAGAAGTATGGGCTTAAAAAATTGCAGTTTCGAACATGTACTTACAACATATATTAGATGAGTACCTCATTCCTCCGCTCTGTATGTATGCAGGTTTGTGTTGCTCAACAGTGGTATGATGAAATCGATTAAACTTAAATGAAAGGTAAGGTTCTTTTGAATCGATTACCTTTTAAATTTTCTGATTACTCTTTTGTTGTCTTTTCTGGAAACTCAATTGCTACAAAACTTATGTTTGTTAAATTATTCACAGATAATGTGGACATTTACTTGGAAGCTGTCACCATGCTCCCGCACTTGATCTTGTTGTGGAGGACAAGAAATATTTACAATCTGACTGGGAAATATGTTCTGCTTCCAGGGTAATTATCCACCACATCTCTAAATTTTATGCCAATCAATTATAGGGAGATTGTTATGATTAATGTGTATAGGAGAATGCATGAATTGTTGCATATAATCTGCTTCCTGTGACTGGATTCTAAGAAATTAGCACATTTGTAATTTAAACATGTTAAGTGGTGGATTAATCTAATTCCCTTGTTTGATTTGGTTGTGCTTTTAATAAGGAAAGAATGTACATGCTCCGTTGCATTAGACATTCAGTTTCTTTTGGAAGTCCTTTAACGGCCTTGGCAGAAGTCATACATTCTAGCATGATTTCATCATGGTTAACTTTAGTCCAGAAGGAGACCTGTGACAGTATGATGCTTTGAGCTTATCTTTTTATTTGGTTGTTAAAATCTACCCTTGTACACTTACACTTGTTTGACTCTTCAGCCGGGAAGCTGAATGGCTTCTACAGGTAAAAATCAACTCTGCTTGGATGATAATAACACCTTTTTGGATGCTACAACTGTTTAAAAAAAATAGTGGTGTAGATAATGTTTCCAATGGGAGTTAAAGCTTAAAATTTTACTTCCTCTCTTGCTTTTCTACCTTGTGGAGCATTATTTACTTATTGCGTCAAGATCGCTCTATCTAACGTGTGCCCTAGAGTGAAGAACTGTCGTAAGATTGTCAAAGTGCATAGTTGAAATAGTCTTAATAGTTATCCTTTGCTTCTGAATCCTATGATGTATTTTCTGCTGTATTTTCGAGCCAGAAAGATGGTTCTCATAAACATGGAGAGTTTGAAGGCTACTAGTCAAGAGGCTAATCTCAGATGTCATGATCCCGGAAAACTGGTATGTTTGATGTGTATTTTAATCATCTTCATGGAATGGAAATTTTAAAAATAGATCAACTGAGTTGGTGCTGCTCAGACTCGATTCGGAGGAATTCTTCTGGTTTTCATTGTCTGGAAACTCCGTTTCATGGTAAGAGTGAGGTTCGATTAAGCAGAGAGTGGAGGTTCTTGTGGCATGCTCTTTGATCGGTTCCATGGATGCAGGGTAGTGAAGAAGAAGGCACATAAAATGACTAGTGATCAGTTTTAGTGTGTGTGTGTGCATGTCCAAACTTGATAGCTTCTTGGATTATACAGTGATGCTTCTTGGTACTGTCTTACTATGTGTTAAAAAAATTGTTTTTCTTTATCAAAACACAAAGTTTCTTTTAATTGTCAATAATATTTTGGAAGTGATGAAAATATTCAAAATAGTATTGTAAAAAAAAAAAGAATGAAAAATAAAAGTAGTAAAGCAATATGAAAATTCCAATTCTAATTCTATATTAATTTTTATACATCCAAACACAAAAATTGGAATTACCATTCAATTCTTAGGCAATTCTTTTAATTAACCAAACACTAGAATTCACTATGAATTGTAACACCAACTCTTAATTTCAATTCTATAGAATTTGAACACCAATGTCAATGCCAATTCTAGCAACCAAACACACCCTAATATTTTTTTACTTTTTGGCTGAGAGAGAAAAAGCAAAGTTTGAAAGCATGTCTGATGCTTGGCTTCTAGTACATTTTCAGGATTGGGCATAAATTGAACAACCTACTTTTATTTTTTTTAGATTTAATTATTTTTAAATTTTAAAAAATCATTTTGATATTGAGGTCATCAACCATTTTTTTTTAAAAAATTGACTTCTTTTTTTATCTCCTCTAATATTTACATATTAAAGTAATATCTAATTACCACTTCCTTTTATTAACATGGTATTCTCAAGCAACTAATTTTTTTGGTGAAAATGGATCTTTAATTACAAAAGTGATGGAAATGGTTAATGACCTAAATATAGCAAAATACCTTCTCCATTTTGTAATACATGATAATTACGCCGGTATCAATTAAGCTAGGTATATATGATGATCTTCTTAGTTCTCACTTTGATTCCCGACATTTTACATATTAAGCATAATCATCCAGTGTATTATTGTTATCTTCTCACTTTCATGTCTGATATTTTCACTTTCAAAACTGATCTTTTACTTATAAAACATGATTATTCAGTGAAACCTAGGAAATAGGTCTCAATTTGAGAATTTTTCTTATACTATAGTACTTTATCAAAAAGATGTTTTATCATAATTACTTATCAATTTTGATATATATATATATATATATATATATATATATATATATATATATATATATATATTGAACCCCTCAAACTATTAGTATTAACTATTAAGGGTTTACTCCTTAAACGTAAGACGGTGTGGTTCGGTTTTCGTTCGGTACGGTAAGTCGGTAACCCGTGGTGCCGAGGTCGATACGCAACAAAGTGGGTTTATTTTAACCGATGAGCATTCCAAATATATCTAAGGGTAGAATCAGAATTGGAATCCTTACTGAATCGGGGTTATGGACCTTTTGGTTGGGTATAAATTATAATGTTAAGAGTTACATATTTGTAATTTCAATTTTTAAAATTTCAATAAAAAATGATTACATTTACTGAATGTTATTTAGATTTAATTAGTCAACTAAAATATGGAAACCAAAATTAATCCTTCAAAGTTAATGTACAGAGTTGGAAAATATGACAACCTAGCTAACATAAATTTTGAAGACCCTCAAAACGGGAATGATTACTCACAAGTCACAAGACTGTTGATTTAGCAGGCACAGTACAAAATGAAAGGCCAAATTCGATCGAAACTAACATAAACCTCGTCAACTGAAATCAACTGCACTAATTAAGACATCTTAACTAGCTAATCAGAAGATCAGGACATAATTAAACTCGAATGATCATCATCAACTAGCAAATCTTTCCTTCCTTACAAATGAGAGGTCCAGCATTTTGGGTCAAGGCAGGAACAACCAATCCGGAGGCCACCGGGAACGACTGCTGCTCGGTATAGGCCGGAGCACAACTTCCGAGCCCGGATGGAACATAATAAGCACCGTTCAAAAACACATCTTTCGATGTTCTCCATTTCCATGTCTTCCATGGACCTCCATAGGTTGATTCTCTTTTCGTTACCTGTTTGTTATTGGAATTATTTGAAGCGAAAAAGTAATTTCCTTCGCTTAGTATGGTAGGATTCGAGCTTCCACCAATAGCATACATTAGCCATTCCTCGTATCTATTGTTTGCTACATGAGCGTATCCATACCTAACCCTAAAATCAAACAACAATCAAACATATATATTAACAAAAAACATTTCTTAATTAGGCCCTATATATATTCTCTTGACCTTATTAGAATATCAGTTCAGTTTAGTAAAAATTATTTTTTCAACTGAAACTAATTCAGGTTTATTCAATCATACCTCGGCATTCTTTCGATGCATCCGGGGCCAAAATGGTTGAAAGCCACGGTAACTTTCATAGACTTGTCATCTGAATACCCATCTTGATGTCCGAGCAACATTACCTTATCATGCTGAGTGAAATAGTTGTTCGAGATGGTGACATCAGTTGAGGCATGGATGACGTCGACAAGGCCATCAGCTCCTCTCGCGAACGAGCAATGGTCGATCCAAACGTCAGTAGAGTCAAACACAACAATGCCGTCTCCATCGCACCCATTGCGATACCCGACATATTCCGGGCTGGTTCGGACCATCCCAGGTTTTCCAGGTTTGCAATCGTGGATGCTGATTCCATGGATGATGACGTGGCTCACGTGGTTGATTGTGATGCAGGGTCCACCATTTCCGATCACAACCTTTGCTCCTCTTCCATCTATGGTCGTGTAGCTACTTACGATTAGCTCGTTTTCGAGCTTGATCGCCATATCTCTTTGGAAAGTGATCCAAACTTTCTCGCCCTGAATCACGCCATACCTAAGAGTCCCTGGTTTAGGGCTTACAGGGTCATCTGAGTTGTCAGTGACGACATAGTTGACCCCATACTTGCCTCCCATGGCCCCTTTCCCGAACCCAACTGCGCAATCGGCCAATTCTTGCCGGTTCTTTGCCCAGTTGGGATTTTTCCTCCAGCAGGAATCGATCACATTTAGGGCTTTGACCTCGTCTAGGGGGTTCAATTTGCCTTCTGGTAAGGGATTTTTAGAAGCATGAATCAAGAACGTTGATGAAAAAAAACATGAAACTAATACCAAAACGGTACTAGCTCTTGCACTGATCATCAACATGGCTACAAATGTTGGAAGATCAACTTAATGAGTTCACGTATTTATATGGAAAAAATCGAAGAAATTAGATGAAGGTTGTGATCTCCATGTTTGCAATAATCAAACGTCTATATATGTGTCGAAATCACATAGTATTAGATTTACGTTGACTTCATGTTATTCTTGCCACCTCATGAAACGTGAGCGCACGATTCAAACTAATTAAGATAGTTATACGATTAATTAAGTTGACTAGTAGTTTGATTAATACCAACATATAGTTCATGGGTGCAACATATATTTTTGATTCTCTTTACTTTGACATGTTAAGTTCAATTCCGAGAATCAAAATAATAGAAGCGAAATTCGTTGCAAAATTTAATTTTTATTTATTAATATCTAATATTTGCTTCATTTCATTTTTCAAAATAGAGTAGTAATTCAATTTTTATTCTTTTTTTACTGATGGAAAGATTATACTTTTGAAAACCAAAAACAAAACCAAAGATAAATGCACAAAGATTATACTTTTGAAAACCAAAAACAAAACCAAAAGACCAGTCTTTCGTTAGCAAACGTGTATCTTCTTTGATCATCAAATTTGAAAAATAATCCAAACTGAACTTCTCCAGCGCCACCAGACTTCCACCACATCGCCTCCGCAAAGCTCCGGTGGGCGAAGTAAACCCTCACATTGCACCACCACTTCGCCTCCGTCGACCACCTTCAGCGGCAGCCTCTCATATATAGTTACCGGTGGCGAAACCGTATAAAGGTCGCCCGGGACCCGGTGGCCCAGGTCTTGCAGATTAATCAGAAAAGGGATTCCGGCGACGAGCGGGAAGGAACCGGTGCATTCTCCGACGAAGGAGGCTTCTCCGGAGGCAAAGAGCTCCTCCCTCAGCCACGCTTCAGGGTGCCGTAGGTGATGAGCATGACCTTCTCCGCCGGAGTGGTTTTCCCGTTGATGAGGCGAATCGTGGCGGCGCTCTGGGCCCACTTTTTGGACAATACGCAGGAAGCTTTAGAAATGTATCATTTTGTGTACTATGGGAATTGCAATTTTGTACAATGCTGAGAAATGTATTATTCATTCAATTTTTATTCATTCGTGGGAACGTGTTTAAATTATTTTTCACAAGTGTGTTTTTTTGCATATATTCGATATTATACTGATGATATTTTTAACGTCTTATTCTTTCCTGAAACAGAGAAATAATAATAATAAAAAAAAGGTAGGAACGAGGATAATTTTGGTATACCCAACATTAAATCATTAATTAATATAACCTTAAAAGTATATATGGATATTTTTGAGAAGACGAATATGTCATGGAATATATTTTCTGATCAATTCGGAAATCAATCTTGGCATGTCCGTGTATACCACATTACCATGTACATATTGAATTGTTGATTTTCGAAAATATATCTTTTTACCCTTTACAGAATGGGATTGAATCGAAGAAAAACTGAAATAGATTTGACCAAAATGAATTGATGAATTAGACCAACACATAATCAGATTTTGAGTCTGATGAAATAAATCCCTCAGAAAAGTGCTTCTTTTAATAAAGAAAGCAGCCACGGAAATACAGAAAAATCAAGTAATCTAACAAAAAACCCGATCACTCAATGGCATTATAAATCAAATGCACTATAATTACACATAAACATCAATGGATGGATGAAGATCATCATCACCTAGCACATCTCTCCCTCAACGCAGGGGAGAGGACCAGCATCCATGGTCAAGGAAGGAACATCCTCTCCCTTAGCCACCGGGAATGCTTGGTATGCTGTATATAGTGGAACGATGACATTTGCAGATCCCGATTGAACAAAATATGCACCGTTCAAAAACACATCCTTTGAGCTTCTCCATTTCCATGTTCGCCAAGGAATAGTTTTCTCATCCTGAACCTCTCTGCTCGTAACCTGTATATCAGTTCAATTAAATCAACTTAAATTAGTCGACCAAAAAAACAATCAAAACTAACTAAGTGGAACCATTTAAGTGTATAATCACCTGTTTAGCAAGGGGATCATTTGAAGCCAAGTAGTAGTTTCCTTCACTCATTATAGTAGGATTTGAGCTTCCACCAATGGCATATAAGCCCCACTTATTGTACCTATTATTTGCAATATGAGCATATGCAGACCTAACCCTGCAAATAAATCATATATATTAAACATTTAATCAAATTATAAATATACTTTTGATAACCTAAAAAAAAGAAAAAAAAAGAGTGGTAATTATTAAGTACCTAATTGCTTCAATACATCCCAGTCCAAAGTGATTCAACGCAATGGTTACTTCCATAATCGCGACATTAACGTAGTTATCAGGATGTCCTAACAATATCACCTTTTCATTCTGAGTAAAGAAATTGTTGGAAATAGTAATTCCATTGGATGCAACAGTTACGTTGATGAGACTATCTGTTGCCCTAGCGAAATAGCAATGATCGATCCAAATTTTTGAAGATCCAATCACCGATATAGCATCACCCGAGGAACCGGTGGTTGAGCCGACTGAGTAGCCGGGTTTGCAATCGGCAATGGCAATGCCGTGGATGATGACGTGGTTCGCGTGCTTGATAGTGAAGCATGGCCCACCGTTTCCAATCGCGACGTTTACACCTCTTCCGTCTATTGTCTTGGAGCTACTCACGAATAGCTCGCTTTTGAGCTTGATCGACATGTCCCTTCGGAAAATGATCCAAAGAGGCTCGTTCTGAATAGCCCCGTATCTAAGAGTCCCTCGCTTAGGGTTTATGGGATCATCTGAGTCGTCCGTGACTACATAGATGGCCCCACCCTTGCCACCTATGGCACCACTTCCGAAACCTTTTGCGCAATCCGCCAAATCTTGTCGGTTTTGGGACCAGTTGGGGTCCCTTCTCCAACAAGAATCGATTAAATTGTGAGCTCTTTGCGCGGCTATGGCCTTTTGATACTCATATCCGGGTAGGGGTGTCCTATAAGGTTTGGGTAGGGGTGTTTCTTGAAATTCAAGAGCTTGAACGATTGTTAGTGAAAAAATCAATGAGAATAGCAACAAAAAAATTGTAGAACTAGACATGATGGTACAAAGAGAGTGGTGATTTGAGAGAGGAGAAGGAACGAACAGATAACAGTGTATATATATATTTGGCCAAAATTTATAAAAGAATATTGTAAAAATTGAAGGTAATTAATGGCAATCAAATATTTGGCCAAATATTTCATTCAATTTGTAGCTCCAATTTACCTTATGTGCTTTAATCAGTATATTTGTTGTAGATAATTTAGCTAAATGCTTGATGCCATGCCTAAAATTATTTTGCAGTCATTCGAGTTTTAAACTAGCAGGGTCAACAAGTATAATCAGCCACGTTGACGTCAGCTGATATTCACACTTCGGCCTTCGACTCTATCTTTTCTTTTAATCATAAATTTAATTTTCTATTATAATATAGCAATTTCTCCGTGCAGGTCCATTTTTCTATTGTATGTCCGTATTTTTATCATAATGCCCCCTGATGAAACCCTATGATTTCAAGACCATTTTTTGTCTTAACAATATTAGGGGTATTATGGTAAAAATATAGACATACAAGAGAAAAATGGACCTGCATGGAGCAACCCCTTTGAAAGTGAAGGATAATTTTGGCATGATTTCTAAAAATAGCGGTAATTGATAAATTTAATTTTGTTTAATACTCCTTATTTTTATTATTTTAGTTTAGATTCATTTATTTATTATAGTTAGATTTAGTTTTACTTCAATGAGTTTACACCTATTTTATTGAAATTTTATTATAATCAAATCATGTCAATTCTATTGCATCCCAATTTTTAAAGTTTAAGTTCAACTAAATACATTTCACTTTGTTAGTATTCAAAACTTTCATTAAGTTCGTTTAGCTGAATAATTATATTAAATTTAGTTTATTTTATCTTCATTTATACTAGACAAATCTGGATTAAATTGAGTTTCATCCCAGTTTTAAGATTCACGTATCAATTTTTGATGAACAGTTAGGGTCATAGATATTGCTGGATTTTGATGAAGAACATAAGTCTTCTCTTGATACTTTAGGTACTTCATAGAAAATAACACTTTAGGTACCTAATTTTTTATGGTGAAATTACAAGTTTAGTATTTATATTTCTGAATTATTATGACATGTTCCTAGTTTGTTTTTTTTCCGCCAAGCCTACGCTTCCAACGAGATGGCCAAGAAGCTAACGGCGCCGGATAACTTAATCGATTATTTTATGTAATCACAATTCTGATAAGTTATATATATATATGTATATATGTGTGTTTCGCCTTCCAAAATCAAACTTTAGCGCTATCCGATTCCTATTCAGTTTTGGATTTTAACGTAAATTAATCCTCCCTAGCTTATCTAGGTATGTATATATACATCCAGTGGCGGAACTAGACCCAAGCTCTTGGGGGAGCGAGATCGAATAGGGGGAGCGAGATTGCACTGTATAAGCCTATTTTTCAAAATTTTCGAAGGCTAAACGTCTAATTGCTACAGTAATATAGCCTGTAATCTGAAATCTACGGGGAGCGGCCGCTGCCCCGCGCTCTCCCCCAGTTCCGCCCCTGTATACATCCTATATCTGCAGCTACGTGTATTGCAATTGAGTTTGTTTTATATAGTTCAGGTTGGTATAGAGGATGGAGCCAATCAGCACTAAAACTATCGATGACGACAGTAGTGCTTTTGTAGAACAAAACCTTGATACTATATCTGAGATTCTAATGAAGTTGGAGCCTCCCGACATCTTCAATTGTATGCTTGTATCCAAATATTGGCTTTCAGTGATCACTAAATCTGATTTTTGGACAAATTACCTCAACAGATGGAAGGATTCAAGTTCCATAGTCGTTGGTATGTTAAGGTGGGAAACGAGTTGCTTGAGGCGTTGTCCACATAATCCCGAAGCTCAATTCCTGGCAACAAGTAAAGTGGGTCGAAATATGATGGTAAGGAATTTGATTCCTCCAGGATTCCTCGTATCAAGATCTCACACAGGCAGCCTATTCCTCTAGGATTCCTCGTATCAACCTCGCGGCTCCCTCCTGGCCGCTACATACACTACCCCTCTTGATTACGGTTGGGAGTCTAAATGGGTGACAATCAAGAATGGCGACCGATGCTATGTAAGCCGTTTTACTTCCCCTATTTCACCTGAGCTTTTATTAGGTCTATTTGGTGATCTAGTTCTGAATACTTTGTAAACTTTTTACAGTTTGCACACAGTGCACAAGAGCTAGAAAGGGGGAGGGATCCCTATGAAACAAAGAAGAGAGAAAGAGCAAAGAGGAGAAAGAGAGCAAAGAGAGCAGCAAAGAGAGCAAAGAGGAGAAATAGAGCTAATGGACCAACTGTTGAGAGAGGTATCTTAGAATTACCTTTCTATGTTTAGCAGAGTGGATATGTTGAGATAGTTAATATCTTTTTGTATTGCAGATGAGAACAAAGCAGGGCTAGACCGGAGGCTATTCGTAGGAGGTAGTGGTGTCATTTATTGGGGGGCTATTCGAAGTAGAAGTCAAATTGACTGTTTAGATGCATGGGATGTAAAAAGCGATAATATCAGTGTGATTCAAGCACCGCCATTTATGGCGCCTAAAGAATGTTATGAAATCACATATAGCGTGTCTCATCAACCTCGCGGCTCCCTCCTGGCCGCTACAAACACTACCCCTCTTGATTACGGTTGGGAGTCTAAATGGGTGACAATCAAGAATGGCGACCGATGCTATGTAAGCCGTTTTACTTCCCCTATTTCACCTGAGCTTTTATTAGGTCTATCTGGTGATCTAGTTCTGAATACTTTGTAAACTTTTTACAGTTTGCACACAGTGCACAAGAGCTAGAAAGGGGGAGGGATCCATATGAAACAAAGAAGAGAGAAAGAGCAAAGAGGAGAAAGGAGCAAAGAGAGCAGCAAAGAGAGCAAAGAGGAGAAATAGAGCTAATGGACCAACTGTTGAGAGAGGTATCTTAGAATTACCTTTCTATGTTTAGCAGAGTGGATATGTTGAGATAGTTAATATCTTTTTGTATTGCAGATGAGAACAAAGCAGGGCTAGACCGGAGGCTATTCGTAGGAGGTAGTGGTGTCATTTATTGGGGGGGCTATTCGAAGTAGAAGTCAAATTGACTGTTTAGCTGCATGGGATGTAAAAAGCGATAATATCAGTGTGATTCGAGCACCGCCATTTATGGCGCCTAAAGAATGTTATGAAATCACATATAGCGTGTCTCATCAACCTCGCGGCTCCCTCCTGGCCGCTACATACACTACCCCTCTTGATTACGCTTGACAATCAATATTTGGGCCTTTAATAGTGACAAGAAAAATTGGCGTTTTTTATACGCCGTGAGACATTCATCAATATGGACCAAAAACTTATCATTGTTGAAACAATTTTTTGAGGTCAGACCTGAAGAAGGATTTCAGTTCGTATCATTTGTTACAGGAAAACCGGACTCCATTTTTCTAGGATTGATGCAACATCTTTTCATCTACGACTTTCACACTCACAAGTTGAAGTATGTGGATTACATGAAGAATGATAATTTTACGATTTCACATTTCACTTATGATGCCTATCATCCTTTAACATTACTAGATTTGAAAATTAGGCCTTCTTCTTCGTTGTTCCCGTAACTCTCCCATTGCTCAACCAGCTTGCAATGACACGATAGATGTATTTGACAATATATAATAGTTTAAATCAAGGAAATCGGAGGGTTTAAAGCTCACCAACGACAAATACAATCATATAATCTTTGGTCTCATTTGAGACAAATGAGAATTTGCCTAAATTAAATTTATGTTCATCTTTAAGAAGAGTTTAATTTCATCCCATTTTTTAGATCCACGTTTATTAAACTGAACTAAATTAAAGTAAATCGAACAAAGATTAAATTAAAATTAATAGAACTGAATTAAATGGAGATAAATTGAATAGGGTGTTTAAATTTAAGAGTAGGGCAAATGTCAACAAATCAGCTCAAATTCTAGTTTGACTGAGTTCAAATTTGTAATAGGCTAGCTTATTTTGTACTCAATCTCAACCGGTAGAATATGGCTGATATTAATGTGCTTCAACTCATGCATAATATGTGCTGTTTATTCTTCAACTCAGCCTCATGCATAATTGATGCAGACCAGTAAAACACACACTGACACACCAACAGTCACACACAATGATCTCCTAATCTTTTCTTTTGTAATCAACTGTAAAAATTATATATTACCATCAATGTATTTTAGCCACTCAATAATAGTTTGAGGAAAATTAAATAAGTTGTGGTAGTGGCATATATGTAGCCGTTCAATTGTCACTTCCCGGTCGTCTTTTGTCTTCCTATTCTCGATTAGTGTACGACTCACGATTTCGGCATGAAAATCGCGATTTTTTTTGTGGCGAATCATCATCGACGGTAATTTCCTATCGAGCGTCTCGGTTGTGATTTCGGATTGTCGCACCAGATATTAACAACAGATTGGATCCGAAGATGCAATTATTTGAAGCCCGTCATCCACCATCGAATGTCATTGTATCAAACTGAACTAAATTGGAAGTGAATAATAAGTTATTAATATGTTTGAACTAAGTTATTATAAGTTATTAATTGGTAACTAAGTGAATAATAAATTTTGATTAAGGACAATGGAACTTTCTATATTATTAAGAAGGGTGTAATTCTTTCATAATATCTAAAAAGGGCAGTGAATTACTTACAGAAAAAAACAAATTCTAATTATACTTGTAATGACACAAGTGCCCTCGGATTATTATTCAAGTTATATAGTACTTGTTCGACGAAAGAAAAGATTTCCGGCAATTTTAATTTTCTTCCGTTGATTTTCCGTCCGGCGAGAATGGGGGCAATTACCGAAGGAGTGAAGAAGGAACACAGCTCGAGAAGTCTCTGACGAGTCAATGCCGGAGTTCCTCTCTTTCACCTCGCCTCACAAGCTCCCACTCGGGTTCAACCCGAACTTCGGCTCCGACCACATTTTACCCCCGGTGGGACGCCCCTGCACCATGTTCCCGGACGAGCTCCATTCTTACATGGCTTACCCGGTCAACGGATCGTGCCCGGACGACGAGCTTCCAGCTCAGCGGCTATGCTCCTGAAGGGCTGCGAGCCGCTCCCCTGGATGAGTATGGACAATCTCGACAGCCTGTTCATTGCTCAAGTGTTCCCACAGACCATTCAGAAGCGAAGATTAAAAACGAGTCATCTGGATGCAGAGTGTGTGGATATAGATGGTGTAGCAGACATGATAGGCATATTAAACGGTTCAGGAACTCTGAATTTTGCTATAATTAAGAGCATCTCTATTGAACTCCTTGTGTTTCAAGTAAGCATCGCCAATAGCTCTAGAAACCTGAAATTATCATAATCAGGCAAATAATTGCATAACAGATATCCAAGAAACACTAAAGCAAACTTGAAAACAATGGATTAAATATATTACTGTATATTTCATGTGAAAATATATTATTTATATATTATAAGTTATTAATGATCAAACATGGTGTGAAAAAAATTAATTATTTCAGTAGTACATTTATAAAGGGACGGAGGGAGTATGTTATAATAGCATCATGTGATATATAGTTAGAGATTTTCAAACCATTAAATTTTCAAACCATTAAATTTTTGGGCATAATAATGCATAAAATTGACGAAAAATGCATAATAATGCATAGTTCCTCAACACCGAAAATGAAATTGTCCTTAATTAAAATGGATGCTATGTTTGAGATTCTGGGTGAGCGTAGATCCATCCTCCATCTTCGACTGCATCATGGTTTCGAAGGAACGGCTCGAAGTGATCACCGGGATTTTTTTTTTCCGGTCAACAGATGGGAGAAAACTCCGAAACTTCTCCTAGAGTTCTTCGTGCATGAGTACATATACATGCAGAACCACCGCCCGGAAACTCAACTGCTGCCGGCAAACAACCTCGGCCGGGCAATAAATGCAAGGAATTTTAACCATAATCTCGGTTGCTTCGTCTAAAACGGCCTTGTCCTCTCCGTCGTTCATCCCCAGCACTTTCTACGTCTCCGATCCGATCAACGCCGGAAAAAGCCGACTATCAGACGATGTCGTTCGGTTGCATGCCTCCGGTTCCGGCTCAGGAAGCGTTACAAGAACGCATCCATGGCCACCATTGCTGTACAGCGAGGGTTTGAGTTCAATATGGACGAAGAACTCTGATGTTTTAGAACACCTTTTTGAAGTTAGGCCTTTCAGACCATTTGGTTTTGTTCCGGGAAGATCATCAGACTCCATTTTTGTGGGACTGGAGAAGGAACTCTTTGTTTATCAGTTTGATACGCAGAGATTGGAGAGAATCTGTGTCGGTGGATTCGATGACCGGCTGAAAAGCTTCTCCAGGTTTGAATATGGTAACAGGTTTCCGTCCTTTGACGATGTCGGAATTGGGAATCTGGCCTTCTTCTCCGGTCGCTCTGCATATATATATATATATATATATATATATATATATATATATATATATATTTCATTTTATTGATTTAACAGTAATATTTTATTTGAAAATGTACTACTCCGTATCTTTTTGTTCCACAGTAATTTTTCCCACCGTCTTTTCTATGTACTCCATTTGAAAGGTCAACAATCCACTATCTTCTTGTTTTGCTGGCCTGGACTTTTTTTTGTATCGAATTTTTTTCTTTACTTTCCATTATTGTGCAACCTTTTTTTCCTCTCTTCTGGATTTACGAAAAGTTCGTGGCCCTAATAGGCCGGAGCACAACTTCCGAGCCCGGATGGAACATAGTAAGCACCGTTCAAAAACACGTCTTTCGATGTTTTCCATTTCCATGTCTTCCATGGACCTCCATACGTCGATTCCCTTTTCGTCACCTGTTACATCATCAAAACGATAAATATTAATTTATCGTCGAAAAAATTATACAGTCTCTTCAATTGAAAATTCAGCCAGTCTATTATAAAAAAAATACATGTTTGTTATTGGAATTATTGGAAGCGAAAAAGTAATTTCCTTCGCTTAGTATGGTAGGATATATACGAGCTTCCACCAATAGCATACATTAGCCATTCCTCGCATCTATTGTTTGCTACGTGAGCGTATCCATACCTAACCCTAAAATTAAACAACAATCAAACATATATATTAACAAAAAACATTTCTTATTTCAACATTCATGAACTTAGGCCCTATTCTCTTGACCTTATTAGAATATCAGTTCAGTTTAATAAAAATTATTTTTTCAACTGAAACTAATTCAGGTTTATTCAATCATACCTCGGCATTCTTTCGATGCATCCGGGGCCAAAATGGTTGAAAGCCACGGTAACTTTCATAGAATTGTCATCTGAATACCCATCTTGATGTCCGAGCAACATTACCTTATCATGCTGAGTGAAATAGTTGTTAGAGATGGTGACATCAGTTGAGGCATGGATGACGTTGACAAGGCCATCAGCTCCTCTCACGAACGAGCAATGGTCGATCCAAACGTCAGTGGAGTCGAACACAGCAATGCCGTCTCCATCGTACCCATTGCGATACCCGACATATTCCGGGCTGGTTCGGACCATCCCAGGTTTTCCAGGTTTGCAATCGTGGATGTTGATTCCATGGATGATGATGTGGCTCACGTGGTTGATTGTGATGCAGGGTCCACCATTTCCGATCACGACCTTTGCTCCTCTTCCATCTATGGTCGTGTAGCTACTTACGATTAGCTTGTTTTCGAGCTTGATCGCCATATCTCTTTGGAAAGTGATCCAAACTTTCTCGCCCTCGATCACGCCATACCTAAGAGTCCCTGGTTTAGGGCTTACAGGGTCATCTGAGTTGTCAGTGACGACATAGTTGACCCCATACTTGCCTCCCAGAGCCCCTTTCCCGAACCCAACTGCGCAATCGGCCAATTCTTGCCGGTTCTTCACCCAGTTGGGGTTTTTCCTCCAGCAGGAATCGATCACATTTAGGGCTTTGACCTCGTCTAGGGGGTTCAATTTGCCTTCTGGTAAGGGATTTTTAGAAGCATGAATCAAGGTTGATGAAAAAAAACATGAAACTAATACCAAAACGGTACTAGCTCTTGCACTCATCAACATGGCTACAAATGTTGGAAGATCAACTTAATGAGTTCACGTATTTATATGGAAAAATTCGAAGAAATTAGATGAAGGTTGTGATCTCCATGTTTGCAATAATCAAACGTCTTTTTCGATTCGAGTATGAAAATCACATAGCATTAGTTTTACGTTGACTTCATGTTATTCTTGCCACCTTAATTAAGATAGTTATACGATTAATTAAGTTGACTAGTAGTTTGATTAATTCCAACATATAGTTCATGGGTGCAACATACAGTTTTGATTCTCTTTATTTTGATAAGTTAAAGCTCAATTCCGAGAATCAAAATAATAGAAGCGAAATTCGTTGCAAAATTTAATTTTTATTTATTAATATCTAATATTTGCTTCATTTCATTTTTCAAAAAAAGAGTAGTAATTCAATTTTTATTCTTTTTTTTACTGATGGATAAATGCACAAAGATTATACTTTTGAAAACCAAAAACAAAACCAAAGACCAGTCTTTCGTTAGCAAATTATGTGTATCTTCTTTGGTCATCATCAAATTTGAAAAATAGTCCAAACTGAACTTCTCCAGCGCCACCAGACTTCCACCACATCGCCTCCGCAAAGCTCCGGTGGGCGAAGTAAACCCTCACATTGCACCACCACTTCGCCTCCGTCGACCACCTTCAGCGGCAGCCTTTCATATATAGATACCGGTGGCGAAATCGTATAAAGCTCGCCCGGGACCCGGTGGCCCAGGTCTTGCAGATTAATCGGAAAAGGGATTCCGGCGACGAGCGGGAAGGAGCCGGTGCATTCTCCGACGAAGGAGGCGTCTCCGGAGGCAAAGAACTCCTCCATCAGCCCCGCTTCTCCGCCGTAGGTGATGAGCATGGCCTTCTCCGCCGTAGGTGACTATGAATCGTGGCGGCGCTCTTGTTACGCAGGACACATATTTTGTTTTTTTTGGACAATACGCAGGAAACTTTAGAAATGTATCATTTCGTGTACTATGCGAATTGCAAAGTATGTATATTATTCATTCAATTTTCATTCATTCGTGGGAAAGTGTTTAAATTATTTTTCACAAGTGTATTTTTTTGCATATATTCGATATCATCCTGATGATATTTTTAACGTCTTATTCTTTCCTGAAACAGAGAAATAATAATAAAAAAAAAAGGTAGGAACGAGGATAATTTTGGTATACCCAACATTAAATCATTAACTAATATAACCTTAAAAGTATATATGGATATTTTTGAGAGGACGAAATATGTCATGGAATATATTTTCTGATCAATTCGGAAATCAATCAAGTGAAAAAGATGGTAACAAATAATATATAATATTGGCATGTCCGTGTATACCACATTACCATGTACATATTGAATTGCTGATTTTCGAAAATATATCTTTTTACCCTTTTAAAGAACGGGATTGAATCGAAGAAAAACTGAAATAGATTTGACCAAAATGAATTGATGAATTAGATCAACACATAATCATACTTTGAATCTGATGAAATAAATCCCTCAGAAAAGTGCTTCTTTTAATAACGAAAGCGCCACGGAAATACAGAAAAAATCAAGTAATATAACAAAAACCCCGATCACTCAATGGCATTATTAATCAAATGCATTAGGCTAATTACACATAAATATCAATGGATGGATGAAGAACATCATCAACTAGAACATCCTCTCCCTTAGCCACCGGGAATGCTTGGTATGCGGTATATAGTGGAACGATGCAAATGCTTGGTATGCGGTATATAGTGGAACGATGACATTTGCAGATCCCGATTGAACAAAATATGCACCATTCAAAAACACATCCTTTGAGCTTTTCCATTTCCATGTTCGCCATGGAATAGTTTTCTCATCCTGAACCTCTCTGCTCGTAACCTGTATATCAGTTCAATTAAATCAATTTAAATTAGTCGACCAAAAAAACAATCAAAATTAATTAAGTGGAACCAATATTTAAGTGTATAATCACCTGTTTAGCAAGGGGATCATTTGAAGCCAAGAAGTAGTTTCCTTCACTCATTATAGTAGGATTTGAGCTTCCACCGATGGCATATATGCCCCACTTAGTGTACCTATTATTCGCAATATGAGCATATGCAGACCTAACCCTGCAAATAAATCATATATGTTAAACATTTAATAAAAATAAATACACTTTTGATAACATGAAAAGAAAAGAAAAAGGTGGTAATTAAGTACCTAGTTGCTTCAATACATCCCGGTCCAAAGTGATTCAACGCGATGGTTACTTCCATAATCGCGATATTAACGTAGCTATCAGGATGTCCTAACAATCACCTTATCATTCTGAGTGAAGAAATTGTTGGAAATAGTAATTCCATTGCAACGGTTACGTTGATGAGACTATCAGTTGCCCTAGCGAAATAGCAATGATTGATCCAAATTTTTGATGATCCAATCACCGATATAGCATCACCCGAGGAACCGGTGGTTGGAGCCGACTGAGTAGCCGGGTTTGCAATCGGCAATGGCAATGCCGTGGATGATGACATGGTTCGCATGCTTGATAGTGAAGCATGGCCCACCGTTTCCAATCGCGACGTTTACACCTCTTCCGTCTATTGTCTTGGAGCTACTCAAGAGTAGCTCGCTTTTGAGCTTGATCGACATGTCCCTTTGGAAAATGATCCAAAGAGGCTCGTTTTGAATAGCCCCATATCTAAGAGTTCCTCGCTTAGGGTTCATGGGATCATCTGAGTCGTCCGTGACGACATAGATCCCACCCTTGCCACCTATGGCACCACTTCCGAAACCTTTTGCGCAATCCGCCAAATCTTGCCGGTTTTGGGACCAGTTGGGGTCCCTTCTCCAGCAAGAATCGATCAAATTGTGAGCTCTTTGCGCGGCAATGGCCTTTTGATACTCATATCCGGGTAAAGGTGTCCTATAAGGTTCGGGTAGGGGTGTTTCTTGAAATTCAAGAGCTTGAATGATTGTTAGTGAAAAAATCAATGAGAAAAGTAGAAAAAAATTTGTAGAACTAGACATGATGGGTAGAAAGAGAGTGGTGATTTGAGAGAGGAGAAAGGAACGAACTGATAACCGTATGGGTAGAAAGAGAGTGGTGATTTGAGAGAGGAGAAAGGAACGAACTGATAACCGTGTATGTATATATATTTATATAAGAATATTGTAGAAATTGAAGGTAATTAATGGCAATCAAATATTTCATTCAATTTGTAGCTCCAATTTACCCGGTTGAGATCGTCTGCGCAAAAGATTCTACGCCAACATCACGCCAAAACGACATAGCACATTTTTGTTTACGTATTAAATTTACAGCCTTCTGTTTCTGTTGAAACGATTAAAGGATATTAACCATTACTCGATTAAAGGAGCGAATTTACGTTGAGCAAATTATTAACCATTTTTTCCATATACACCGATGTGATGTGATGTGATGAAAAAACAAAATATAATAAAATATTGTATATAAAATATCAACTAATTTATAAACATATTTTAATTGACGGGGTTAGAATATAATAGAAATAATATATATAAAATATCTACTAATATATAAACAAATTTTGAATTAGAATAACTATTGTACCAAAATATTATCACAACATCTAAAATGTACATAATTTAATACCATAAAATGATTAGGATTATCCGTTTATTTGATTAAAATATAAATATTGTTATTTGAATATGTATAATTGATATAAATTTTTTTAATTTATTTTATATAAAAATGTGAATTACTTACGAGTTCATCCATCAATATATATATATATGAGTTTAAGATATTAATTAATAATTAATATTTTTTATTAATTATATAAAAGAAATTTAATTAAGCGTTAATTGTATTATCATAAGTTTTAATAAAATTAAAAACTAACTAAAATTTGAGCGTTAAAAATAATCCAGACTTACCGTGGAAGTGGTAAAACATTTAACTCAACAGATAAAAGGTTTAAATGCGAAACAATTTATTCCAAAAGAATAAGCTGCATCGTTTTGGCGTAATGTTGGCGCAGAATATTTGCGTAGAGGATCCCATCTGCAATTTACCTTATGTGCTTTAATCAGTATATTTCTTGTAGATAATTTAGCTAAATGCTTGATGCCATGCGATACCCAAAATTATGTTGCAGTCAAGCGAGTTTTAAACTAGCAGGGTCAACAAGTATAATCAGCTACGTTGACGTCAGCTGATATTCACACTTCGGCCTTCGACTCTATCTTTTCTTTTAATCATAAATTTAATTTTCTATTATAATATTGATATTACGGTAAATTTAACACCCAAATGATAATATATATTAATTCAATTTATTATAGATTAAATCATTTTAACTAGTCCCATAACTAGAGTCCCATAACTAGTCCAAAATCAAATGTGATACATTTGAGAATCGCATAATTAAATTGGTCTTTTGCGGTTCATACGTCACTACGTTAATAAAACAAAATTCGTGACCAATGAAAAGAAAATCTAATTGATACTTACGATAAATGGTAGGGAATCTCTAATTGAGGTACAGTTGATATTATTCCTATAATTATTAAATATTTTATCATCACCACGTAAGAAATTATTTAATATATAATCCGATTCCTAACTGGTTATTAGTTTTTAATAACGTAAAAAGTAGGTCGGAATATAATGTTAAGGAATTTGATTCCCCCGGGGTTTTTCGTATCAAAATCTCATACGGGCAGTCTGTTACTCTTTTGTGGTGATCTGATCGGAATACATTCTACGTCGTCAAATCTACCTTTATTGATCCGCCTTACATTGCCACCACCTCTTACATATTATGAATCTTTCATGGCTAATATTATATGTTCTTGTGATGATGGAGATGGAGATGATTACAAGGTTGTATTGGTATTTGTGAAAGGCATTTTTAAGATAATACCTATTCAAATATATTGTTCGTTGACAGGAAAGCCTTATTTGTATACTTCTTGATGCATGCCCAATAAGAGAAGTGTTTCTAAATAAATTTAACTAAACACAAGTGATCTAAATAAAAATAATAGAAATAAGGGTAATAGTGTCTTTATGTCAATAATAATATTAACTAAAATTAAGTTAAACTATTCATTGTCCTTTTCAGAAATTATGTAAAAGTTACACTCTACTTTCCAATTTTTAATGTTCCGCTGAGATTAATCCCAATTTTCCCAATTTTTTATGGTGAAATTACAAGTTTAGTTTTTATATTTCTGAAAAAGTTTCCAAATTTATTATGACATGTTCCTAGTTTTTTTTCCCGCCAAGCCTACGCTTCCAACGAGATGGCCAAGAAGCTAACGGCACCGGCGCCGGATAACTTATCGATTATTTTATGTAATCACAATTCTGATAAGTTATATATGTTTCGCCTTCCAAAATCAAACTTTAGCACTATCCGATTCCTATTCAGTTTTGGTTTTCAACGTAAATTAATCCTTCCTAGCTTATCTAGGTATTATGTATATATACATCATATATCTGCATCTACGTGTATTGCAATTGAGTTTGTTTTATATAGTTCAGGTTGGTATAGAGGATGGATTCCAACAAGGAGCCGATCAGCACTAAAACTATCGATGACGACAGTAGTGCTTTTGTAGAACAAAACCTTGATACTATATCTGAGATTCTAATGAAGTTGGAGCCTCCCCACATCTTCAATTGTATGCTTGTATCCAAATATTGGCTTTCTGTGATCACTAAATCCGATTTTTGGACAAATTACCTCAATAGATGGAAGGATTCAAGTTCCATAGTCGTTGGTATGTTAAGGTGGGAAACGAGTTGCTTGAGGTGTTGTCCACATAATCCCGAAGCTCAATTCCTGGCAACAAGTAAAGTGGGTCGAAATATGATGGTAAGGAATTTGATTCCTCCAGGATTCCTCGTATCAAAATGTCACACAGGCAGCCTATTACTCTTTTGTGGAGTTCATCAGGATACATTCTACATTGTCAAATCTACCTTCACAGACCCACCAGTTAAATTGCCACCACCTCCGGTATATTATGAACGTTGCATGGCTGATATTATATGTAGTTGTGATGATGGAGATGGAGATGATTATAAGGTTGTATTGGTATGTGCAAAAAACATTACTAGGAGAAGATCTATTCAAATATACTGTTCATGGTCAGGAAAGTGGGAGTCATCCACACTCGAAAGCCCCATTTATATGCTTCTTAGTACAAGCCCGTTAAGTAGTGGTGCAGTGCCCGTAGGAGGTAGTGATGTCATTTATTGGGGGGCTATTCGAAGTAGAAGTCAAATTGACTGTTTAGCTGCATGGGATGTAAAATGCGGTAATATCAGTGTGATTCGAGCACCGCCATTTATGGCGCCTGAAAAATTTTATAAAATCACATATAGCGTGTCTCATCAACCTCGCGGCTCCCTCCTAGCCGCTACATACACTACCCCTCTTTATTACGGTTGGGAGTCTAAATGGGTGACAATCAATATTTGGGCCTTTAATAATGACAAGAAAAATTGGCGTTTCTTATACGCCGTGAGACATACATCAATATGGACCAAAAACTTATCATTGTTGAAACAATTTTTTGAGGTCAGACCTGAAGAAGGATTTGAGTTCGTATCATTTGTTACAGGAAAACCGGACTCCATTTTTCTAGGATTGATGCAACATCTTTTCATCTACGACTTTCACACTCACAAGTTGAAGTATGTGGATTACATGAAGAATGATAATTTTACGATTCCACATTTCACTTATGACGCCTATCATCCTTTAACACTACTAGATTTGAAAATTAGGCCTTCTTCTTCGTTGTTTCCGTAACTCTCCCATTGCTCAACCAGCTTGCAATGACATGATAGATGTATTTGACAATATATAATAATTTTAAAAAATATTAACATTAATTTATTAGATTTTATTTTTATGTCAAAGTGGTAAGTGAGTTTCTTATGAGTCAGCATCACCTATGAGATAAGACATTGTAGGATCCATACTGTAAGTAAATATATAGAAACACGTACTACTATAAAATTCTGGAGTCAAATTATAAATATATTATTTTTGGTGTCTACAGTATATCATTAATCATTCTCCCCTCATTCCATTTGCTACAAACTCATCATTCTACCACTTGATTCCAACTCAACCTCAACCTTATTTTCAACAGATCCACCTCATTTTCGATGACCATTACCTCATTTTCAGCGACATAAACCTTATTTTTAATGATAGAAACGTTATCTTTTACCGCACAAACCTCAATGTCGTTGATGATACAAATCTCAATGTCAACGTCGACAATACAAACCTCAATGTCGTCGATGATACAAATCTCAATGTCGAAGTTGACGACACAAACCTCATTTTCAATAACATAAACCTTATTTTCGACGACACAAACCTCAACGTCGACAATAGAGACCTCATTTCAACGACACAATCCTCATTTTTTTACTACACAACCTTAATTTCGATCAGCACTAAACCTCAACATCGGCGTCATTTTTGTGAACCCAAACCTCATTTCAAAGACACAATCCTCAACTTTAACGACATGAACGACAACATCACTAAATTACTAAATTTATACTCTTCTAATTACTAAAGCCCTGTTTTGTAGAGTTAATTTCTTGCTGAACTGAACCGACCTGGATTGAACTTAACTGAACTGAACTGAAGTGAAAATCAATGTGTTAAAAAAAAATGAATGAACCTGAATTTCGTCAAATTACATTATTGCTGAATTGAACTGATCTACATATAAGATCTGGAAACCGGGCCTAAATTTAATCTGTTAATTTGTAGTACACGGTTAATTATTATGTTAATTACTAAAAATTTTTTGCTGCTGGTCTTCCCCTGTCGCCGTTGCTGCCGAACTTCCTCGCCGCCGCAGAACAGATCGACCAGATCGCTGAACCTCTGATCGAACGCACCATCATCGAACCAAAACGCCGGATCCGCTCGCAATTCACCATCGAAATCGCCAGTCGGAGATTTATTTGAAGTGGCTAAGGTTATGGCGTCGCCGTAGCGATTGAGCGCAACGATTTAGTCGCCGGTGTCGGAATCACTGCTAGTGCTAATTAACCCTGTAAAAGTTAATTAATTTTTTATTTATAATCAAATCAGTGCAATTCAGCCGCCTCCTACTTTTTAAGTTTGAAGTTCAATTAAATATAGTTTACTCTATTCAAAAATTTTAGTAAGTTCATTTAAATTTAGTTTAATATATACTCCCTCCGTCCCAGCCAAAGTGTCTTAGTTTGACTTTTCAAAGTCAAACAGAGACAACTTTGACCATTAATATCTATTAGTTTATATGCTAGATTAGTATCATGTAATATATTGTTGGATTCATAATAACATATATTTTAAAATAATGCATTTTTCAAAAATAATTTACATACTTAAGTAAAGATATTAGCAGTCAAAGTTGTCTCTGTTTGACTTTGAAAAGTCAAACTAAGACGCTTTGGCTGGGACGGAGGGAGTAGCTAATAGAACTGAATTAAATGGAGATAAATTGAATAGGGTGTTTAAATTTAAGAGTAGGGCAAATCTCAACTAATCTGCTCAAATTCTAGTTTGATTGAGTTCAAATTTGTAATAGGCTAGCTTATTTTGTACTCAATCTCAACCGGTAGAATATGGCTTCATATTAATGTGCTTCAACTCATGCATAATATGTGCTGTTTATTCTTCAACTCAGCCTCATGCATAACTGATGCAGACCAGTAAAACACACACTGACACACCAACAGTCACACACAATGATCTCCTAATCTTTTCTTTTGTAATCAACTGTAAAAGTTATTAAAAATATTATTTCTAATAGAATAAGGGCAAATCTCAATTAAAAATCGACACTTTTTAAAATTCATGATATATAAACACTTGACCATGAACTCACACTTTTCTCATTATAATATTATTATATAAAATGATAAGAAATTCATGTTTGTTATATTGACAAGAATGCTGCAGGTTAATCTTACTAACAAGCACTCACAACTTTTATAACAGTTTCACTTATTCTAGTACCTCTATACGTTTTTCTGGTACTACGAATTATTTATTTTTTCAAAAAAAACACATGCCAAATTACTATATGTAATAATTTGATTGAACTCAAGCTTGTAATAGGGTAGCTTATTTTGTACTCAATCTCAACGGTGCTATTTGTATTCATAGCTGTCTTAATCAAATGGTTAACTGAATACCACAATTGTGTGGGTCAATTTCCCTACTACTAATATAGCTTGAGCCATGTGGTGAATTAGCTAATTTTTCACTCTCTTTTTGGTTTTTATGTTATTATAGAATTTTATTTTAGGTCTTCTATTCTATGGTGATTACCACATATTTGATTTATTAACGGAGGTGTGGTGGTGAAATAGTGACAGTGCAACCTTTTCAGTATTTCTTGGAACAAAACATTTTGATCATGAAATGACACTTTAGGTGCAAAATTTATGGTGAAATTACATTTTTTTTCTTAAATGATTCCAAATTGTTTCTAACTTTTTATAAAGTGTTCCTAATTTGTTCTTTTTCGAATGTAACAAAATCAACTAAATTAAACATCTCAATTGATATCGGTACTGAATAATCATGCTTAATCCGTAAAAGACCATTATTGAAAGTGAGAAGATCATCAATAATACAGTGAATGATCATATTTAATATGATAAAGTTCGGACTTAGAAGTGAAAAGATCAACATTTATCCTGGTCTAACGTATTACAAAATGAGTAGATCAACTTTTACAGGGTGAATACACCGAATGCTTTCAAATCGATTCTTTTTATAATATAACAAAATCAACTAAACTAATGTTAAATGCAACATTACTATATTAGAAGTCCCTTTCAAAAGAAAAATAATTTGAAAGTGTGACAACATTTAAACATTTAACTAAATTTAAAAAAGAAAAATTTGCAAAAAGAAACACACAATCACATCGGTCTTCTTCGCCTATATATACAGCATAATGGTGATAAAAAAAAGAGGAGAAAAATATCTGTTTGCAAAAGTATCATTTCTGTGAATTTCATCTTCGGATCAACAATTCATCATGTCAGCTGAAATCCCAAATCCCAAAAGCATGATCTGCAAGGAACAGGTGTTTAAAGGCAGCTGCCAGAGAACAAGTTGCGACGTACGTAGCCTTTATCTGCATCGATCATACACTTTGTTTTTCTGCATCTATCTAATCATCTTTTGATTCCTACTCTAGTATGCTCATGCCGTTGCGGAGCTGGAAATCGGATTTCTTCCAGGAAGTTTAGCGAATTACAAGACGCAGGCTTGTTCCAATCTCGAAAAGAAGGGAAAATGCATATTCAGCGCAGGATGCTACGTGAGTGGATTCATCTCGTTTTTTTGTTGTTGTTGTGATCTTATCCGTTTCTGGTTTTTGAATCTTGTTTTTGGTGTGCTTTTGTGAATTTTTTCAGTACTATCATTGCCCAGAAGAGAAGAGGGAGCCGGGCAAACCAAAGCGAGGGACTCCATGTCCGTTCTTCTCGAAAACCGGCAAGTGCTATTACCTCCAGTCGGATGTTCCTGAATCATGCCCGTATGATCATGCCTGAATAACTGGGTTTCTTGTTTCCGAAGTCTAATAAATTAGGAAAGAACCGATCTTCATCTTAAGTTTAAGTTTAGTTTGTGATTGTGCTCTGTTCTAGTTATTCGTAGAAACCTGTTCCTCTTTTCAGTCTGTAAGAGATATTTGGACGTTTCTTCAAGAAATTTAAGATATGTTAATTACTAAAAAATATTGATTCTGGTCTTCCCCTGTCGCCTTTTCTTTTCTGCCGAACTTCCGATCGACCATATCGCTGAACCTCTGATCGAACGCACCATCATCGAACCAAAACGCCGGATCCGCTCGCAATTCGCCATCGAAATCGCCAGTCGGAGATTATTTGAAATGGATAAGGTTATGGAGTCGCCGTAGATTGGATATCCGAACGATTTAGTTGCCGGCGTCGGAATCACTGCTAGTGCTACAACTGGGACGAAAAACCAGAACAAACGCGAGGTGAAAATCTGGTTTGGGGAAATTTTGCAGTATTTTCATATAAGTCCCCATAATATGGCGTATCTTCACTTTGGCGCTGAATTTTAATTCTGTATTTTCTTAAACCCAAAATTATGGAATGGGAATTGCCTAACTTAAATTATAGCTAAATTAAATTTATGTTCATCTTTAAGAAGAGTTTCGTCCCATTTTTTAGATCCACGTTTATTAAACCGAACTAAATTAAAGTAAATCGAACTAGATTAAATTAAAATTAGTAGAACTGAATTAAACGGAGATAAATTGAAGAGGACGGGGCTAAATGTGGTGTTTAAATTTAAGAGTAGGGAAAATCTCAACAAATCAGCTCAAATTCTAGTTTGACTGAGTTCAAATTTGTAATAGGCTAGCTTATTTTGTACTCAATCTCAACCGGTAGAATATACAGAAGTACTACTCCACATTTTTCATTTCCCTACTATTAATGGCTTCATATTAATGTGCTTCAACTCATGCATAATATGTGCTGTTTATTCTTCAACTCAGCCTCATGCATAATTGATGCAGACCAGTAAAACACACACTGACACACCAACAGTCACACACAATGATCTCCTAATCTTTTCTTTTGTAATCAACTGTAAAAATTATATATTACCATCAATGTATTTTAGCCACTCAATAATAGTTTGAGGAAAATTAAATAAGTTGTGGTAGTGGCATATATGTAGCCGTTCAATTGTCACTTCCCGGTCGTCTTTTGTCTTCCTATTCTCGATTAGTGTACGACTCACGATTTCGGCATGAAAATCGCGATTTTTTTTTGTGGCGAATCATCATCGACGGTAATTTCCTATCGAGCTTCTCGGTTGTGATTTCGGATTGTCGCACCAGATATTAACAACAGATTGGATCCGAAGATGCAATTGCATCTGCTTTTATTGGAAGGCCGTCATCAACCATCGGATGTCATTGTATCAAACTGAACTAAATCGGAAGTGAGAGTGTGTTTGATAACGTGAATAAGCTCTGAAACTTATTTCATTCAGTGCTTAATTGACTTCAGCGTGTTTGACATGAGAAAAAAGAGGAACTTAAATAATTAAGTGGATCTGAACCTCTAGTATTAATCGAGTCTTAAAAATAAGTGATTTTTTCTAGCTTATCGCTTATATCTGAACACGGTCAGACATTTGAGATTTAAGTAATATTTTATTTGGACAAAATTTACCCCTTTGTATATCTAATTGGATTCTTTTTCTCCAATATCGCCGAACATAGCAGCAACATCTTCTCCGGTACCTATCTTTTTCCGGCTTGGGCGAATTGTGTCTCAAACCCAGTTAATCCTCTGAAAAATTGTTAGTCAGCTCTGGATTAACCGTGTGTAACGTATCTTTTCTCTAAATCCTCATCGTATTCTCCGCTCTATATACTTACACCCAAACCATTACCACTGGATTAACCGTGTGTAACGTATCTTTTCTCTAAATCCTCATCGTATTCTCCGCTCTATATACTTACACCCAAACCATTACCACTGGTTCAATCAGTGATGCCGTGATAGTTGTTGTGATGGTATGTATCACCGTCGTTGTTGTAATTAGATAAAATCAAAGATTTCTTATGATTGCGATTTTATGGATGAATCCAGCCTACTGCAGAGGTTTAAGAACATGTATTACTCACTTGGAACTTTATCCCTTGTCATCTAACAATGTATTCTTGCTTAATTTAATCACTTCTTTATATTATAAAATAAGTGAATAAAATCAGCAGATGTTGAAAGACGTGCGTTTGTTAATAAGTGAATAAAGTGAAGATATTTTCAATAATTTGAAAATGAAGATACTGTGGTTGATAATTCAGAGTAGTAGGAGGAGTTTGATGAAAATACAATGGGTTAACTTGACCCCGGAGCATCTAGCCAAGTTAATCGTGAATTTATGCTCAACATGCGTGAACAAAAAAAAATTCATTTTAGTTCCTTTTTTCAATTGTTTTTATAGTACACTTTTGTTATAGCTTTGTTCCTTTTTCTTTTTTTCTTGTTATATAGTACATTTCAGTTTGATTGCAAACTTTGTTAAAACTTATTTGAAAGTTATGTTTATAAATGTTTTTGCGTTATGGTGCTAAATTGTTTTTCCATAAATCTATGAAATTTTTATATTTCTCCAAAATAAATGAAAATAGTACTAGACAAACGAATTTATTAAAAATTATTTATATTGTTGAAACGATATATTTTAGAATTAAACTAAACTCACATAAGGGTAAAACTGTCAAATTGATTATCTTCAGACTTCAGCCCATTAGTTTTATCAAACAGGTTAATAGATTCAGATTTCAGATTCAGACATATATTTTTTTCTGCTTTTAAGTCATTCAGGTTTCAGCACTTATTCATTTCAGACATCAGACATCCGACTTCAGTTTTATCAAACACAACCTGAATAATAAGTTATTAATATGTTTGAACTAAGTTATTATAAGTTATTGATTGGTTTACTTCAAACCAGATCAGTTTAGTTCATTTGTATATTACTGTATATCTCATGTAAAAATATATTATTTATATATTATAAGTTATTAATGGTCAAACATGTGAAAAAAATTGATTATTTCAGTAGGACATTTATAAAGGGACGGAGGGAGTATGTTATAATAGCATCATGTGATATATAGTTAGCTTGACAATGCTAACTATTTTCAAACCATTAAATTTTTGGGCATAATAATGCATAAAATTGACTAAAAACACAATCAACACATGCTCTAAAAAAATAAATAAAAAATATGCAATTAAATTAGAACGGAGTGATACGACATTGTATATTGTAAACTTTCAAATATCAACTTATTATAATAATATCTGGAGTTGGCTTTATTAGCTAGTAGACAAGTAATTATTAGTCATTGAGAAGAAGATTCAAATACACAAGCTAGCACACCTATGTATATAACTTGGCTTCTTAGTATATAGTTCCTCAACACCGAAAATGAAATTGTCCTTAATTAAAATGGATGCTATGTTTGAGATTCTGGGTGAGCGTAGATTGATGAATATCACTGCTGAAATAGGAAATGAAGCAGTTTCCCGCCAAGTGGTTTTCGCGCCAACTAACTCCAACGGCTTCAACTGTCAACTGAGTCAGCAAGCTGTTTTGGAGTCATGCTTTGTGCGTGATTGTTTTAGAGTCTTCTAGAACAAGTTAGTTAGCCAATCAGTTAGTCAGTTAGGAGTTAGCTACTGCTATAAATACAAGCTGAGAGCTCCATGTAAATTTACCAAAAAAAATTGATCAATATACAAAAATGGCTTCCTCTCTCATCTTTCTGTTTTATCATTCTGCATAAGAGGCAGTTATGTTTCCGCCATTAACAGCCTCTCAAGGTTTTCGCCTTTACAAATTTGTTATGGTATCAGAGCAGGTTACGGCCTGTGAATAAGCCTTTTCACCGTGTGAATTTCTCCGCGGTTTCTCTTTCTTCTCGAACTTCATTTTTGTAGCAGTTCATTCTTCGGTCTTCTAAACAATGGAAGGTCATGGAGAGAGTGATGGAGAATCATCTGTGAACGGAAGCAACAAAATTGGAGAGGATCAACGAAGGAAAGCTGGAGATCAAGGCGGTGCGAAGAAAACGGTTACGACAGAGATGCAGAAACTTCTGTATCTTCATCCAAATGATGCTCCTGGAATGATGCTTGTCAGCGAATTGTTGACTGAACACAATTTCGCAAAATGGAGCAGAGCTATGCGGTTCGCGATCGGAGCTAAGAAGAAGCTGAAGTTCGTGCAAGGAGCTGTTCCAAAACCTCCAGAAGATTCACCTGATTATGAACAGTGGATGGATGTGGATATGATGGTGACTTCATGGATCTTGAACTCTCTGTCTAAAGAGCTTGTGGATGGTTTCATGTATACTGGAAGTGCAGCTGCGATCTGGAAGGAAATTCATTCACGATTTGGTGATGCACATGGCACACAAGTGTACCAGCTGCTAACAGATATTGTTACCATGAGGCAAGGTAACACTTCTCTTGCAATGTTTTACACAAACATAAAAAAACTGTGGGATGAATTGGCACACATTTCTCCTACACCTCTATGTGTTTGTGGATGCACCTGTGGATCAATCAGGAAGACTCTAGATCTAGAAAACAGATATAGAGTTGTGCAGTTCATGATGGGACTGAATCCTGAGTTTGAAGCCATAAAGGATCAGGTACTGGTCATGGATCCTTTTCCACATGTTGACAAGGTGTTTTCCATGATGAACCAAATAGAAAGGAAGAAGAACACACAGAATACACTTTCTGAGGCACAAAACCAGACAGCTTTCTTCTCACAGTCCTTGAATACAGCTGCACACAAGGCTGTTCCTGCAGTTGCAAAGAAGAAGGTTGTTGCTGGCACTGGTGCAAAGAAGGATCTCAAATGTGACCATTGTCATGGGGATGGACACACCAAGGATACATCCTTCCATATCCATGGATTTCCTGACTGGTACAAGGGGTCTAGAAAGCTTCCAGCTCTCAGAAACTATGCACATCAAGCTGAAGTGCATTCTGAAGCTGAAGTGCATTCAAATGTGCAGCAGAGCTTCAACCTGGAGAATTTGGATATCAGGAGCTTGATACAGCAGGAATTGAGCAAACTCATCAAAGGCAAGGGAAAAATGGATGATGATTCAGCAATGATCAACTTTGCTCATTTTGAGGATTTCTCAGGTACCACTGTATTCCATGCTCTAAGTTCACTTGATTCAAGTTTTCAGAATTGTTGGATTGTGGATTCTGGTGCTTCTGTGCATATGTGTGCTGATAAAAGCAGTTTAATGGATTGTGTGGAGCAAACAGACTTTATTCCTGTATACTTGCCTGATGGATCAGTAAAATGTGTCAGAAATATAGGGGTTTCTGTTCTAAGTCCATCTGTTAAGCTATCTGATTGCTTGCATGTACCTGGTTTCAAGTATAATTTGTTGTCAGTCAACAAGCTTTCAGCTGATCAGTTGGTTGTGTTCCTTTTTTATCCACAACTGTGCTGCATACAGGACCTCACAACTAAGGAGATCATTGGAGTTGGAAAAGTACAGAAGAGGTTGTACATACTTAATAAACAGTCTTTTGACAAGAGCTTCATTTCACAAGAATTGGAGGAATTACAGAAGTCTCTTACTGTTATTAGACATAGATTTACAGATGCACACACTTGTCACAGTGTTGTACATATACCAAGAGATAGGTTATGGCATCTAAGGATGGGACATCCTGCCTCTAATGTACTGAATCATTTACCTCTTAATGAAACAGTTTCTTTCACTGATTCTGTGTGTGATGTCTGTCATTTATCCAAGCAAAAGAGATTGAGTTTTTCACTCAGAGATCATTGTGCTGACAGTATTTTTGACTTGGTTCATCTGGATGTTTGGGGTCCTTACAAGCAAAAATATATGTGTGGTGCTATCTATTTTTTAACCATTGTAGATGACCACTCTAGAGCTACCTGGACTTTCTTGATGGCCTCAAAGACACAAGTGTTGGTTTTCTTCAAGTCTTTTCACAAGATGATATACAACCATTTTGGAGTTTCTATTAAAACCATCAGAACAAATAATGGTTCTGAGTTTCTCAATACCAGCTTCAAAGTTTTTCTGGAAGATACAGGGATTGTGCATCAAAGAAGCTGTGTGTATACTCCTCAGCAAAATGGTGTAGTTGAAAGAAAGCACCAACACATTCTTCAGTTAGCAAGAGCTTTGTTGTTTCACAGTGCTCTTCCAATAAAATTCTGGGGTGACTCAGTGCTGACTGCAACTTACTTGATAAACAGACTTCCTTCATCTGTGTTATCTTGGAAGACTCCCTATGAAGTTCTCTTCAAGAAGACTCCTGACCTTAGTTTTCTCAGAGTCTATGGTTGCTTATGTTATGCATCCAACACCTCTCCCCATAAAACAAAATTTGATCCAAGAGCTCACAAGTGTGTGTTCATTGGATACTCTTCAGGTCAGAAAGCCTATAAGGTGTATGATTTGGTGGAACATAAGGTACTGTTCTCCAGGGATGTTGTTTTTTATGAACACATACTTCCCTATCAGGATATTCTCAAAGAATCTGTTGTTTTACCTTCTGCTCAATCACTGTCATTCCCAGTTTTTGACAGTGCTGCATCTGACATTCTTCCTGATCATACACCTCATCATAGTGCATCAGATCCTGTTCATGATCATGATACTCTTGGTATCTCTGAGTCTATTTCTTCACCTTCTGCAACACCTGCTGAGTCTTCTTCTGCTCCTTCTTTACCACCAAGGATCAGACAAAGGCCTGCATGGTTAAATGATTTTGTCACTAATCATGTGTACAGCAATTATCCAGATGCTTTTCTTGGTTCAGTTTCTCTGGAACAAGAACCACACTCTTATTCTCAAGCCAGTGCTCATGGACCTTGGATTCTTGCCATGCAGAAGGAAATTTCTGCACTTGAAGCCAACCACACATGGGATCTTGTTATTCCTCCTGGCAACAAGAAGGCAGTGGGGTGCAGATGGGTGTATAAAATTAAGTACAACTCAGATGGTTCAGTTGAAAGGTATAAGGCCAGACTTGTGGCAAAGGGTTATACTCAGAAGCATGGGGAGGATTACAATGAGGTGTTTTCTCCAGTAGCAAAATCAGTAACTGTGAGGGTTCTTTTTGCTGTGGTAGCAGCTAGAGGATGGCATTTGCATCAGTTGGATGTAAATAATGCTTTTCTCCATGGCCATTTAGAGGAAGAAGTCTATATGCACCCTCCTCCTGGCTATCCTGTTCCATCTCCCAAACACAAATGCTTGCTAAGAAGGTCACTGTATGGACTGAAACAGGCCAGTAGACAGTGGAATCAGACTTTTTCTGCTGCATTGTGTAAATATGGTTTTGTTCAGTCTCCTCATGATCCTTGTTTGTTCATCCTACAAGATTCAAAGAGGTTCATGGCATTACTTGTTTATGTTGATGATGTTCTTGTAGCTGGAAACTCAGAAGCTGATATACAAGATGTAAAATCTTACTTGCATGCTCAGTTTACCATTAAAGACCTTGGTATTGCCAAATTATTTCTTGGTCTTGAAGTGCATAGAGATGCATCTGGTATACTTCTTCATCAGCACAAGTATATTAAGGACTTGATTCAACAAGCAGGTCTTGTTAATGCCAAACCTGCTACTACTCCTTTACCTCCTGGCTCCCAATTTACTGAAGATGGCACACCTCTTATAGCTGATCCAAGTGTTTATAGAAGACTGGTTGGCAAACTTCTTTATTTGAACTTTACCAGACCAGATATCAGTCAAGCTGTGCAACATCTCAGTCAATTTGTTCAAGCTCCAACAGAGGCACAATTCAAAGGAGCTTTACATGTTCTCAGATATCTAGCAGGATCTTCTTCTTTGGGATTATTCTATCCAGCTCATTTTCCTTTTGGTTTGCAAGGATTTTCTGACTCTGATTGGGCAACTTGTAAGACCACTAGGAGGTCAGTCACTGGATACTGTGTTTTCCTTGGTCCATGCCTTGTTTCCTGGAAATCAAAGAAGCAAAGTACAGTCTCCTGTAGCTCAGCTGAGGCTGAGTACAGGAGCATGGCCTCCATAACTAGAGAATTGCAATGGCTGAGCTACCTCCTGAAGGATATCCAAGTGACTATTCCAAGACCTATTCCTCTTTGGTGTGATAATCAAGCAGCTTTATACATCTGTTCTAATCCTGTGTTTCACGAAAGAACTAAACACATAGAACTAGACTGTCATGTTGTCAGAAACCAGTTCTTGCTTGGTTTTCTACAACCTCAGTTTCTTCCTACAAAAGTTCAAGTTGCTGATTTCTTCACTAAGGCATTGTCTCCTCCTCTATTTCATCAGTTTCTCAGCAAGTTAAGCTTGAGCTATCTCCCCAATCTCACCTTGAAGGGAGGATGATGAATATCACTGCTGAAATAGGAAATGAAGCAGTTTCCCGCCAAGTGGTTTTCGCGCCAACTAACTCCAACGGCTTCAACTGTCAACTGAGTCAGCAAGCTGTTTTGGAGTCATGCTTTGTGCGTGATTGTTTTAGAGTCTTCTAGAACAAGTTAGTTAGCCAATCAGTTAGTCAGTTAGGAGTTAGCTACTGCTATAAATACAAGCTGAGAGCTCCATGTAAATTTACCAAAAAAAATTGATCAATATACAAAAATGGCTTCCTCTCTCATCTTTCTGTTTTATCATTCTGCATAAGAGGCAGTTATGTTTCCGCCATTAACAGCCTCTCAAGGTTTTCGCCTTTACAAATTTGTTATAGATCCATCCTCCATCTTCGACTGCATCATGGTTTCGAAGGAACGGCTCGAAGTGATCACCGGGATTTTTTTTTTCCGGTCAACAGATGGGAGAAAACTCCGAAACTTCTCCTAGAGTTCTTCGTGCATGAGTACATATACATGCAGAACCACCGCCCGGAAACTCAACTGCTGCCGGCAAACAACCTCGGCCGCGCAATAAATGCAAGGAATTTTAACCATAATCTCGGTTGCTTCGTCTAAAACGGCCTTGTCCTCTCCGTCGTTCATCCCCAGCACTTTCTACGTCTCCGATCCGATCAACGCCGGAAAAAGCCGACTATCAGACGATGTCGTTCGGTTGCATGCCTCCGGTTCCGGCTCAGGAAGCGTTACAAGAACGCATCCATGGCCACCATTGCTGTACAGCGAGGGTTTGAGTTCGATATGGACGAAGAACTCTGATGTTTTAGAACACCTTTTTGAAGTTAGGCCTTTCAGACCATTTGGTTTTGTTCCGGGAAGATCATCAGACTCCATTTTTGTGGGACTGGAGAAGGAACTCTTTGTTTATCAGTTTGATACGCAGAGATTGGAGAGAATCTGTGTCGGTGGATTCGATGACCGGCTGAAAAGCTTCTCCAGGTTTGAATATGGTAACAGGTTTCCGTCCTTTGACGATGTCGGAATTGGGAATCTGGCCTTCTTCTCCGGTCGCTCTGCATATATATGTATATATTTCATTTTATTGATTTAACAGTACGTAATATTTTATTTGAAAATGTACTACTCCGTATCTTTTTGTTCCACAATAATTTTTCCGTTTTCTCCACCGTCTTTTCTATGTACTCCATTTGAAAGGTCAACAATCCACTATCTTCTTGTTTTGCTGGCCTGGACTTTTTTTTGTATGGAATTTTTTTCTTTACTTTCCATTATTGTGCAACTTTTTTTCCTCTCTTCTGGATTTACGAAAAGTTCGTGGCCCTAATATCTTCAATTTAATTTTTTTGAGTGATAATTTAATCCACTTATATATTAATTACGTTCATGAATTATGAACACGTACACTTTGCTTTGTATTTGCAAAATTAATATAGAAAATTTTATGGAACGCCATTTGATTTCAGAAAGTGTTAAATCACATACACCACTAATTTTTTTTAAACTTCAAAATACATCACTATACTATAAATTTGATCCAAAGCATACGACTTGAATTAATTGGATTTACCTTCACTTTTTCATCCATCATATGGGGACATTTTTGTCAATTTCCAACCTTCTCTCCTCTTCTACACCACGCTGCTTTTACTGTTTGAAACGGCGGTGACCACTCCACAAAGGCCACAAGTAGGAGTTAATGTTGGTCGACACTAGTAATTATTTTTATTGTTAAACTAAATAAATTTTATTAAAATCACACTGAGTTCTCATGTACCAATCTAGCAATCATTCAAAATAGCCATATATTAATTATGCTCCCATATGTCAATATATTCCTAAACATTTAAAATTACTCTAGTATCCCTGACTTAGTAAAATTAACCCGTGATTTATTGATTAATATTGACATAGTGTGGAATAGAAATGCAAAAACTCTCTCACTTGGTTACATATCTTTGACCTTTTCACTGATGATCATGTGACTAATTTTTGAGATATCAACAACATGAAAATTAATCAATTTGCATTTTCGTTTACCGTTTATGTGATTCTTCTTTTAAAATACATTAAAAGTATTTTGCTATCAAAAAGTGATACTGATCTTGTACTAATGCTAACAAACAGTGACATTGAGCATCTATTGTACATTAATTGGAAAATTATAATATGTATCGAAAGTACTGGATAAGTGTGTGTAATATCAATATCTTTCCAGTTAATGTATTTTTCTTCAATTAAACACACCAATATGCACGAAGAGGAATACCATCTTATTTTCAAACCAGATCAATTTTCTTCCACCGACTCACATAGTCACACACAATCAACTCATGGTCAAGGAAAATCCTTGGCCATTTGATCTAAATGAAATTGAATATATCAAAAAATAATAATACATGCATACTACTGTGCCACACACCAACTCACATAGTCACACACATATTGCAATCCTTACCTATATAAGATGCTCCTAATTAGGCATTCCAGATATATTTGACTACTATCTTTTGAACAACTAATATTTCTCTATACTAATTTTTCTCCAAGATTTTTTAATTTTTATCATGTGTTCTGCTGCTTCTACAAGACTGGGATGCAGGACTATCATGTTAAGGACAAGAAGTGCAACTTTGGTGCTGGTTGCTTTGTAAGAACAAGACCAATAGCTCCCCTATATTTTTCTCTAGTTTAGAGTTTTTAGCAAGATTCCCTAAGCTCATTTTCTCAACTCCAACAGATGCTACATTTTAGGGGATCTAATTATATTAAATTATGATATTTTTATATTCAAAGAATAGCTTTTATCTCCTCTTTTCCTCTCCATTCAGATCTGCAAATAGGTATGCACACTTGCTCTCCAAACAAATATTCAGTTTTGATTAAGATTTTAATGTTTGGAATTTTCTGCCAAAATATATTTTCCAAAATCATAAATTTGCTAAAAAAGAAAGAAAAAAAGGTAAGAAAATGGAGGAGAAGAAGTGGCAGAGGGCGGAAGAGGAGCAGAAATGTGGGGGAAGAAGAGAGAGAAACCTGGGGGAGAAGAATAGTAGTTGGAGAATATTATTATTTAATTAATCTCACCTCCTAAATTTTGCACTCCATTTTTATAACTTTAAGGATTTTTTATCTTTCTACAAGGTAGGGGAGCCATTTGAGGGATCTGTTGGAGCCATTTTCAGGCCAAAACCCCTATAATTTCTCTTTTCCCCCAAAATAAAGAAGCTGTTGGACTTGCTCTAAGTCGACGATTTTATTTCACTTTTCCATAATCCTAATTAATACTATTGTTTGGTAATTGATATATCGATCATATTCTGTAAAATAGATTTGTACTATCATGTTGAATGTAAGTAGAGGCTAGATCGGAATGAGAGGTGAAGAAGGGAGTGGCATGTCCATTCTTTTCCAAATCCGGTCTCTATAACTTTGATCATGCTGGAGAAACTTACCCCTTTGAGCATGAGGTTTAGTGTTCATGAAACGTTAGAATTTTATAACCATGTACATTAAATATTTTTACGCAAAAATTAATTAGCATACATTTAGCGTGGAATTTTTTTTAGGAGAATTTATTGATTGTCACGCACATATTGCAATCACTAACTATATAATTAGGCATCCACATACATAATTCCAAGAAAATGACTTAATTTCTCCGAGCACCAAATACATCTTCCGCCGCTTCTAGATTTAGGGGTGCTTTTGTTGGTTATTATCATGGGGTACGAATAAGTACATCCGCACCCACACATACATAATTCCAAGAACCTAATTTCATTTCTCTGATCGATCAGCACCAAATAATTTTTCTCAGAGCTCCAAAATGTCTTTCGCCGCTTCCGGTAGTTCTTATCTACGCCGGAGAGGTCACATCGGAAAGGGCTGAGAAAAAAAATGTTCTCTGCAAGAACTTGGAGAAAGAGGGAAATTGTTGGAGAGTTCGAGTTCATGGATCGTGCGAGGTAATTTAATAATCACCGCTTGATTAATTCGTTTAATATTTCTGGCACGTTTTGATGCATGCATATTGGGAATTAATTCGTTTGATCTTGCTCATTGATTGAAAAAAACTTTATTTTTTGCATGTGAATTGGTGATCCAGTTGGCTCATGGAGATTCCGAGCTTGAGATCTATAATGTTCCTGCTGTTCTGGAAATTACAAGACGAAGAAATGTGAGCGCTATGTTAAGGACGAGAGGTGCAAATTTGGTGTTGGCTGTTATGTGAGTATCATCAATTTATTTCATTTTTCATGATTTAAATAAGATTATTGATTGGTAATTAGTATATTGATCATGCTCGGTTGTAAAATGGAGCAGTATTATCATGGTGAGCATGAGCAAAGGCTAGAAGGAGAGGGGAAGAAGGGAGTTTCATGTCCATTTTTTTCCAAATCCAGGCTATGCTATTTTGATCATGCTGGAGAAATCCGCCCCTTTGAGCATGGGCTTTAATTGTGATGAAGATTTGATGATTATTATGAAGGAGCTTTGTTGGTTAATTGTGAAGATTCATCAACATTAAGTATGAAGTTTAAGTTATGTTAATTATTATGGAGTTTTTTTTTTTTAAGAAAATTATTATGGAGTTTTAAGTTGTTAGCTAAGGTTTAATTATTACTTCAAATGCAGTATCACTTATGGTGTGTCCCCTCATCCTTGAGGCTCTCTCCTGACAGCTATATGTGGTAACCCTGATGATTATGATTGGAAGTCGAAACGGTGGACCATTAATATATGGGCTCTTTGTAATAATAAGAAGGATTGACATCTATTACACTGTGTGAAGCATGCATCTATTACACTGTGTGAAGCATGCATCAATATGGACAAACAATTCACTATTGTTGACAACGTTGTTTAAGTTCCAACCTAAGCATGGATTTACATTTTTATCATTTGTTCCGAGAAAATCAGACTCCGTCTTTTTGGGATTGGAACTACATCTTTTTGTTTACCACTTTCATACCAAGAAGTTGGAGCACGTGGAACACTTAACATATTGATCTATGCTTGAAAGATTTGATCGTTCAGCTTCATATCACCCTTTAACACCATTGGATTTGGATATTGTCCTTCTTCTCCACGATCTCTACTACTCCCTTATCGTTCGTAAGAAGGCGGAAATGATGATCATTAATTACCACTAAAGTTATGCATCTCACTTTTAACCTCTTGTTGATTAATCTTGTGGTCTTAAAATCGTCATATCAAATACAATAGTTACTTTGTAATAAGTAGTGAAGGTTCATTGGGTAAAATTATATACGAAAAATTGTTCATGTATATCTTTTATTATGTATTTTAATTGATACACTTTTGTCTTTTACATGCAAAATTAAGATAAGTAGTATTATTTATATTTTCCACAATTTAACACAGACTTAACTGGACTAAAAGTTCTTAATTAACTCAATCAATAATATACTAATAATATTTCAGGTACCAAAATATTGAGAGAGTGTTGGGTGAGACCTGTCCTTGTGGAGACCAATGGTCAAGTGAATGACCATTTACTGTTTTTGTTTGGTCTTTTAGTCAGTTTGATTGATTTTTTAGTCAGTTCCCTTGACCATTCCTTTTTTACCTTGATCTTTCAGTTAATTTGATCTTTCATTCATTTTGCTTGATCTTTCAGTCAATTTCCTTGATCATTCCTAATCATTGGTACATTACTGTTATTTCGTAAAAATTCACACCGAAACTCAATCCCGAGTCGGTCCATGTGAGACGACTGAGCTCTGGTGACACCAACAACCTAAAATCTAACAACGACGATGGGGTTGAAACTCACCAACGGCAACTTCAACCGATAACGGTCCCTTATAGTATTTAGTTTCTGTAGAATTAAGTTCAAATGAAAATTTGTACAAAATATTACATAATTGATTCTCCCATAGGGATCAACTTTTCTTCACTAGTAGTCCTTGCTTTCCTTGGTGACTTGAGTTTGATTACAGCTCCCACTGACTAATCCGAACCAAAAATCTGCTTGGATTCGGGAAACTGTATACGGGTCGGATTTTTTTGCAAAATTTAAATTTGATCGTTTATTAACTGTTTTTTGTTCTCACGTGGGGAAACTGGAAAGATAAGTATCAACGCGCGAATAATTTAGATCAAAATTCCAAATTTACTACTACAGTTAAAAATTTCGAATTTACAAATCCACTTTTCATCATTATTTAGTTCATTTTTTACACACCTTGCATTGAGGTGAAAGTGTACTGGGCTATTTCGCTAGCTGTACGGAATTGAGCTTAATCAACCATAACGAACTAACATTTTTTTTTTTATTATACATAATCAACTTTAATTTACTTTAAAACCAAAAACATCCGGAAATATACTCTCTCTTTTAAAAAAAATAATAAATATAGGATATTGTAAAAATAAATAAAAGGCGGTTATAGCTAGGACCTGATTTCCAATGGGACCGATTCGCAGTAAAAGTAAGGATGGTCGTTGTTGTAAAATATGATTTGCAGTAAAAGTTTTTTAAAAAAGGCTGTTATAATCTTATGCACTTTATCAGGTTTACGTCCTACGTAATTCTCTTACTTTTCCGACGTAGTTTTCTTACCTTTGTCTCTATTTTCCTTTGTTTAATTAAGTTAATAATGAAGAGAAGTTTCGAAAAATTAGTTAAGACTTATCAACCTTGTTCTATGCATGCCCTTACGTAAATTTTGTGGTTGTGAGTGAAACACCATTTTATATGTGGACTATTCATATAATACTATTATATATTCTTATGTCACTTATTTCAAATTATTTGATCATTTATGGACAAACTTTTAAATCACTTTTTTTTTCATGCATGATATGAATTGGACTAAATTAATTAAAATAGCATGATGTTGTTGGACATTTCCAGGCTAATGAAATAATAAAAATAATTTTCTTCCAAATAACAGTATACAATAAAATATTACTATCAATACTGCAATTTAACATAATAACGTGCACATTTGTTAGTCAACTTTACCAGAACATGTTTGACCGTAAATGGTAATTGGTATATGTGTTATCATGCGATATATGATAAGATTTACAATACAGTCTATTTTCGAATAATTAAATTTTTAGACCATAGCAATGCATAAAATAAAGCTATTATCAGTCAAATACGCTCTAAAAAGGTTGACCAAAAAGAGTGTAGTTTAAATTGTGACGGAGTGAAACACGTATACACACTATGTATAGTAAACTTCATCAAATGTCAACTTATTATAATAAACTAGAGTTGGCTTGCTAGTGGACAAGTAATTAGTCGTTGAGGAGAATATTCAAATACAAATGCACCTATATAACTTGGCTTCTTAAAATAATCCCATAACACCGAAAATGCAAAATGTACTTAAAATGGATGCTCTGTTTGAGATTCTGGTGAGGGTGGATCCATCGTCCATCTTCGACTGCGTCCTGGTTTCGAAAGAATGGCTCGAAGTGATCGCCGGACATTTTTTCCGGCAAACTTACCTCAAAAGATGGGAGAAAACTCCGAAACTTCTCCTAGGGTTCTTCGTGCATGAGTACGTATACATGAAGAACCACCGCCCGGAAATTCAACTGCTTCCGGCAACCAATCTCGGCCGCGCAATAAATGCAAGGAGTTCAAACCCTAATGTCGGTTGCTTCGTCTCCAAATCGCCGGAAAATGGCCTTGTCCTCTCTTTGGTTCATCCCAACACGTACTACGTCTCCGATCCGATCACCGCCGGCAGAAAATTACCAAACGACGTCGTTCGGTTACCTCCGGCTCCGGCACCGGAGCGTTACAAGAACGCATACATGGCTAACATTCTTTCCGATGATCCTCACGACGCTTCTTCTTTCAAAGTCATACTCGCTGAGGCCAACACTCTCTCAATCCATCCTCAAAGGGATTCTCTCATCATCCACATTTTCCGATCATCCACCGGAAAATGGGAGAAGTCAATGCTTACCTGCTCCACGCGCTTCGCACTATTTCCGGCCACCAGGATAGACGCCGGAACGGTGACCGGAGGCGGCGTCATCTATTGGCCGGCGAAGAAGGATCGCTCGAGTTGCATAGCTGTGTATGATACTAATGCTAATAATCTCGCCGGTGATCAGAACATCAGTTTGATAGCGGCGCCGGAGAACACGAACTACGGTCTCAACACATACTACTGCGTGTCGCCGGAAGGCGATCTCCGGTGCGCCACCCGGAGAGCTGATACGTACAACGATGAGAAGGCTTGGGAGTTGGGAAGGATCGACATTTGGGGTTTCGAGGATGATAAGAAAGACTGGAAACTGTTGTACAGCGAGGATTTGAGTTCGATATGGACGAAGAACTCTGATGTTTTAGGACATCTTTTTGAGGTTAGGCCACTGAGACCATTTGGTTTTGTTTCGTTTGTTCCAGGAAGATCATCAGACACCATTTTTGTGGGACTGGAAAAGCAACTGTTTGTTTATCAGTTTGATACGCAGAGGTTGGAGAGAATCTGTGTCGGTGGATTTGATGACCGGCTGAAAAGCTTCTCCAGGTTTGAATATGGTACAGGTTTCCGTCCTTTGACTATGTCGGAATTGGGAATCTGGCCTTCTTCTCCGGTTGCTCTGCATATTCCAGTGTATTGATTTTAACCGTAATATTTTATTTGAAAATGTACTCAGTTTTCTCAACTGTCTTTTCTATGTGTTTGAAAGGTCAAGAATCCACCATTTTCTTGTTTTGCTGGCATGGACTTTTTTTAATCAGAATTTTCTTCTTCAATTTAATTTTTTAAGTGATTTTCATGGACAAACTTTGAACTGGCACATGAAGAAAATATGTATGTTTCAACATCATAGTATTTGATTATAGGAAGAACAGAGTGAACAAAGTATACATCAATCCCATTCGGATTAAACCTTTTTTAAAACAAATATTTGTACAATTTGCTCAGTGAACATTTATTTGGCTCGTTGCTTGATTTCAGACCAGCTCGGTAAAATTCAGACAAAAAGGACATGACTAAAACATATCACTTGCAGTAACTACTTAAGTACTTATCATAATACCCAAGTATTCTACGTCTTGTAAAGATGTTGCTGATTAATGTAATCGATTACTTCATCTGAAGTCAAATACTTCACCGACAATCCTCTTGAAATGCAATCCCTGAAAAATACAGATGCATCATCAGTCAGAATATCTGTGTTTATGGCTAAAACTGGCTAACCATCACTTCCAAATTCCGGTTACCTTAATCGGGTTGAACTGACCCCGTTTGGAACTACTTCATCGACAACTTTGATGTTTTCCTAACGTCAGACAAACAAGTTTCTTTCTTAGTGAACTAGTAAAATTAACTGGCACTACTGAAATGCACGAGTTTGAAAGCAGGTGAAGTTTACCTGAAAATTGCTCAGAATGCCGTCATTCTTGATGATCTTCTCGACATCTTGACCATCTCTTCGGATGCAAACCAATCCAAACTCGCTACATATTTGTCTAACCTAAATTAAGATGAAATGCGTCTTTTATCACAAGCGAAAATGAAATTTCAACTCTTAAAATCTTCTACTCTCTTTTCCATCGTTTATAGCTACATTACCTGATCGGGTATCCAAACTCCAGGAATCCCTAACGATTCTAGCAAGTCGGAACCACACACCAGCATAACCTTGAGGCTCCCTGAAAAACACACACACACACACAGATCTTAACCAGTTGAAGAGATTTACGAGCATTCTCGAAATATGTAAGGTTTCAAATCCTACCAGTGTGTATCATGCCAGATTCATATATCGAAGTCCTAACTCTTGACAAAACTGTCAGTGTTCGCTGATAACTACTCTGATTTGCCTAGAATTCAATGTCAATCGAAAGAGAAAATGAGCAACGAGCTAATCTTCTAAAGCGATGAATACCGAAAAATTTCAAATGAAGCAATCGACAGAAAGCGTTTGGAAGATATATACCTCCCAAGGATCTACCATGACAAATTCAGAACTTTTGCTGACCATATTACACATTGCAAGTCGGTGCTCAGCCGATATGAGACCCTAGGATGCAAACATTCACAGCGAAAATCGAATAAATTTTATCAAAGACAATTCAACAACGAAAATGATTGAACATAGTTTTCCTAGGTACCTTTTTCTTGTATGCATCATTTACAGGAGACATATAGCCCCCGATTACGCAGAATCCTTCTGAGCTTAGTGCATCTTTTGCCAGCTCTAAATCATAGCACAGATTTTTTTAAAAACCATGAAACATCATGAATATGATTTCAGACAAAGGTTGTAATATCAAACGTACCGAAGCATCTCATGTGCATAAAGGTTGGGGGATTGAAGCTTCCAGTTGAAACCAGAACCACATATTTTGTCCTAAGCAGAATGGATATACACAAACTCAATAAATGAAGTTAATTTTCATATTTCAATAGTCACAATTGAACTTACGATTCAGGCTGATCAATGGAACTTATCGACAGCTTTTCTAGCGGCAGCGTCATCTCCACCAGAGATTCGAAAAACTGTACCAAAATTTGATCAGAAAACATTTGATTTAGATACGGAAAGTGAGTGGCGGAGCGGCGGCGGCACAACTGGGGCGGAGATACGCAATGAAAAAGTGGAAAAGAGTAATATTTACCGAAAATTGCCGATTTTGCAGTGTGGCGGTGGAGCCACGGCGGCGCGAAGGCGGTGCTGCTAGTTCTGGTACTGAAGCGTTATGTAAAGTGATATATTAAATTCACACGCCAAGCTGGATTGGCTTAAGCCAAGCCGAGAGAGCCGCCGATCGCCGAGGTCGACTCCCTGAGTGTGCTGCTCGCCGCCGCCGTCAGTGGGTGATTTGCGGTAACAGAAAACTAGTACTCCCTCCGGATTTTATATAATGGCTTCGACACTATTCATCATAATTTTTGTTGCAAGTTTGACCATAAATTTAAACTATTATATGAATAATAATATCATCATGTGATATATTTTTGGATTCATTTTAATATTTAATTTCTAAATATCAAAATTTTAGATTTAGTTAATATTTCTAACTAAAGTTATTGATGGTCAAAGTTAATGACACTATTTGATTTTGGTCAAACGAAGCCATTATATAAAATCCGGAGGGAGTACTACCAAAAGTCAAAGGTTAAATCTGGGATGGGTTGAGCCTCGAACAATGAATACAGGGGAAATTCTCAAACTGTCTTGTTCATCAAATTTGCTTCTAAACCTATATTTTCCTTAATTTGAGAATATATTACAGAGGCAAAAGTTACTATTCCAAAAATATCTTTGTTCATCAAAGATACATGTTACTATTCCCTCAAATTTGAGAAAATATTTGGTGATTAAAAAGTGCAGAGGCAAAAGTTTTAGAGAAGGGCTTGCATTTTGTTATTTTTGGTATATTTACAGAGGCAAAGGTTTTTACTGCCACAAGGTAAAACCATTGATGGTTGAATTGATAGTTACTTTTTAAAATTTCAACTTGCAAAGTGCTAGAAATTGAATACCAGAAATAAGCAAATAGTTTCAAAACTTTTACTTCTAAGTTTCTAACAAAAGCCAAGAATGGTTTTGACTTTTGACAAAAAAGTGTTATTACAAAAGCCACTGATGGTTTGGTTCAACAAAACCTAGTACAGCAAGTTCATGTTCAGAAGAAACCTAATCCTTCTCTATCTTAATCTGAGAAGAAGAAGAAGAAGCTCCCGGTGATGGCGGCCGCGCCAAGGGCAGAGGTTCCTTTGGCTCTTCCTTAATCCCACCAAAAGTCCCAGGATTCATTTCACCACACATGAGCTTGAATCGGTTTCCTAGTCCCCTGAACCTCTTCAGGGCTTCTTCACGAGCTGCTACCTCATTCCTCAGAGCATCTTCAACCTCGTGCAACGCCTCCATGTCAGCTTCCACCCGACTGCCCAAGTCTGCTTCTTCCCGACCAGGGTTCCCTCCAGGACACACCGGAAACTGCACATCGACCTCGCTGTTGATGACAGGCAAGTTTTTGTCAAATGCAGCTTATGAGGAAACAACATACCGAAAAACTGAAACATGTTCATGGCATCTGTGTCAACCAACATGTTGAAGTGGCAACTGAGATAATGAAACATTGGCGAAATAACGAAATCATACTTTAAACCGATCCATTTAGTCTGCTAACAGAATAGAGAGTTGTAGTGAAATATCAGGTTCAAGACCTCTCAGTTGCCATTAAAGTAAATTAATGTATAGTACATATAAGCTAATCAATAAAGGTACTTCGATAGCAGAAAGATTGCAAGATTTTCGAGGTATAAGACACCAAAGGATCACTTAAAAGCTAATAAGCTAAAAATAAGCTCGAGAGAACAGAATTAGTATAGATTTTTACCCGTGTGTAATGGATATGACTCCATTTCCTCTAAGAATGGCTCCATCAAGGGATACAGCATCCTTCCTTATGCAAGATCTGGCGTGTCTCATCTGATCCCTGGTCTCGTACACTTGCAGCTTGCCAAACAGCCGATACAGCAGTGTCTCCCGAAGGCCGTGGCCTGAAGCGGTCCTCCACGACCTAAGCTTAACATCGAGCTCGACCAAGTTCACAGCATAGCCGAGAAATCCAGGAGGACACTCGCCAGATGGCAAAAGGGGATTGGGTAGCTGAAGTTCCCTCCGAGTATCATCAGAAACTGAACCTGAGTAAGGTCTGCGAGAAGAACCGATGTTAACTTTTTCAGACTTCCAATGTAGCATTATAAAGAAAACAGAACATAGTACAGCACCTGATGTTTTCCATGCAGTAAAGATGGTAGTTCTTGGGTAGTGGCATCCCAAGTTTAGCTGCCAGTGCTCGGATGCTTCCTTCCGATCCCTGCCTATCCAAAAGTGATTCTTCTTCACATTTGCAGACAACGCCTAGCATCTGATCTTCACCCAGATAATGTGCTAGTATCCTTTACCAAACAAGAAGCATTAAAACCTAAGCAGCTAACAGAAAATGCTAGAATTATTCTAAAATATTGAAGTAACATGTACCTGCTAAGGGTATCTTTGCTAACTGATCCTATACAGGCAACAACTCCAAGCAGATTCTCTGCAAACTCCCACTGAATCTCTTCTGAAGATGGCAGTTGAGAATATTGGCAGATGGCAGCAGCAGCTGAGTCGATCTTCCGAGCAATCTGATCCTTGACTAAGATCTGCTCAGACGCGAAGCTGAAAGGATTTCTCACAGAAAGAGCCATATATTCTGCAAAAATACTAAAACAGTCAAAATCTAAAAGCCACGAGCTTAAATCCATTACCAGCAACTTCATATTCTTCAGTCTAAAAATTATACCTGCTTGCAGCTTGGAAACGCTTTCCTTGACTTTGGACTGCTTGCTGAGCAGGGAATTGATCTCTATTTCCTTCTCCTTGATTTGCTTACCACTTTTAAATATCTCAATCTCGAGTTCTGGTATGGTCAGATGGTCCTCAATAGATTCAACATGCTGGTCTCACAGATAAGATTTAGAAAGAGTCAGACTAGCCTGGACTCATAGTAAATGAACAATAATCCTAAGCTACATTTAGTTTGAGCTCAGCATACCATGTGATCAGCCTCTAAAGTACCGGTTGGGTCATAATCCGTGGGTGATTTAGGCTGCTTGTCAGTATCTGGTTCAGACTGGTCGTCGTCTAAGGGTGAGCGGACAGCACAAGGTATGGGCGTGTCAGGACAGGCAACGATCCGAAGGCCATTCACTCTCTTCTCCAATTCAGCTGCTGCACTGCCAACCAACTGTTTTCTTTTTGCACTTGGAGGCTGAGTAAAAAATAAATAAAACCTGATTGGTATTTTTTCCAACTAATCATTAACTTATAATTGTCACCATTCTGTGTGCATATTCCAAATTTACCTCAGGTGAAGGTAAATTAAAGTCTGAATCATCCGAAAAGCCATCTTCAGAATCCTGCTGGTTAGGCTCCAGAATATGCACCTGCAAATCAAGGAGGTGTTTATTCCAACTAATCATAAACTGATGATTACCTTGTTACCAATTTGAGGGGTTTCAAATTTACCTCAGATGGAGGCACAATTGAGTCTAATTGATCCAAGATATTCAACTGCAACTCGAGAACAATTGATTAGTACTAGGAATAGATAAATTTTTAAGCAACATACAAATAATAAATCCAAATTACCTCCACATTCAAGTTGAGCTCTGGATGATGTGAGTGGGCGGCTTTGAAATAAAACTTCCCCTCCTTGCAGGGAAGTGGTATTTTTTGAATAACGCAGCGCCCATAGCTGAATTTGTACCTTAGTGAACTGTCGAGTTCAAAGGAATCTGAGGTGATTGCTAAAGTGTGGGCCCCATCATCTTTCCCTTGACTGTGGATGCCTTCATCAATTTCACCATTTTCCTTTATGACCTCAAATGCTAGATTCTCCAAATGGCTCCCAGCAGTAATAGCGATTGGGATCTGAAACAGACAAAGTAACATTAGAATAAACAAAAGCACGTGTTGAAATGAGAATGAAAAACATAATTAATGTAATCAAGGGCATACTTCAAAGGCAGGTCGCAGCTCTCTTCCTTCGGTTTGGAAGGCGTTTCTAAGAATCATTTGACCACCCGAAAATACTGACAAGGAACCTGACAAAGCAATGATAAACAGCAGCTGAGTCAGTCTTCTACTAAACTTTTCAGAAAATGCAACATCAAGTATATAATAACTGCACAACTAACATTTACTTCCAAAAGTAGAAGCAGGAACATACCACTCTGCCCAAACCCCTTCACTACTTTCAAAATCCCGCTCAAGTCCACAAAGCCATTCTGATCTGCCTGAAAAATATACTCAAATCAAAAAGTTATCTGGAGTGCTTAAACATAGAGATGCCAATAAATAGCACACTAAGACCCATGACAGAAAACTAGAGCTGAAAATTTTCCATCCATAAGATTTCAACTATATGATCACAGTTATTCCATCCTCTCTAGAAAGAAAAAGTATTACTCGGAGATTGTTCATCTGGAAAATTTTACCAAATACGACACTGAACCTGCATCACTTCTGTTTGAAAACAACATTCAGGAAAAAAAATAGAGTAGAGTATTCATTTTATCTAACCAAATCAATTCCCCGAAGTGTATTCATTTTATCTCCTCTAAATTATTTTGCCATCCTATTTTTTAATTTCAAATCTAGTTCAGGGAGCTTTACCAACCTTGAAAGCCAAACTTCTTCCATCTAGAATACGGAGCCCGTCGAGTTGTAACCTAATCAGCTCGTTTTCTCGGACGTGATTATCATATTCATCAAACACCTAAACATGAAGTGTGGTTATTATATCTTAAGATACAGGGAAATTGTTATGATGAATGCACAATAAAGCATTTTTAAAGAGAGCAATATTGCAAATTATAGCCAAGCTACCTCTAAAACAATATCCTCAAGTATCTGCCCAGGAACTAAAGCCTTTTTATAACTTGCTGAATCCAGCAAGATACATCCTGGTGCTCCAGGCAAAACTAAGGAGAGAGGGGATGAAGAAATATGTTAAAAATAAGCTCCTTCATTTTGAACGAGAGTAAAAGGCATCAAGCATAAGATTATGAACCTTTGAGTGGAGTAGTTACAGAGCATTGTTCATCATGTGAGGATAGACGTATGATGGCATCGTAACTTGGCCTAATCTTGTCCAAGTCACAGCATTTTACCTGCAAATCCTACATGTATGAAAATTTCCATGTCATTGATGTGAAGAGGAAAAAAGTAATGGGAGTATGGAACAGAAACACTGAATATTTGACATACCTTCAATGTCACCTTAAGTCGATCAGCAGACATAACTATCTTCTTGTTTGTTAATTTAACATTAAAATCATAGCAAGAAGTAGAATTTAGCTCCACGATACATTTGAAGTTCGATGGAAAAGGCAACCGATTGTTGTACTTATCAAAATAACCGATTGAAACAGGCGGAATAAGTGAACCAACCCTGAGGAGCCACAGACAGCCCCACTTTAGAATTAGTTGGTAAAAAGAACCAAAATAATTAAGTAGAGTCTTTAAGTCCAAAAAGATCAACCACACTTATTGAAATAACTTTACTGCCAATCATTTAGAATCAAACTTACCAAGTTCCAAAATTAAGCCACACAGACCTTTAATCATAATCATATATTTTACAGTCTCGTGATACAAATTTTTGAAATAGAATGACTGTATACCCTACACGTGACTTTTAGATGTAAACTTTTAATGCGCATGAAAAAGTACCTCACAGCCAAATTTGTCAGCTGGTTTTCATCCAGAAGTCGCAAACTTGCACCCTTAGCTTCTACTATCTTTTCATATTTCACATTTTCATACTTCTTCTGCAATTCAGCAACCATGGAAACCAGAATGAGAAACTATCAGATCAAGTGTCCATAAATATTTGCTATGAAAACAGATAGAAGGATGTGAAAGCATAGTACTTACAAGAGAAAACAAAAATGTATAGACTCCAGCTCTTTCAAAAATCTTTGGACACTCCTTTCGAAGTTTAAATATGTAGAAACCATTTATACTTCTCCGCGAGGATGGGTTCACTTCGCCAGCAAAAACTTCATATTCCGTATTTTTATTTGCAGCTCTGAATTTGATTTCCATCATCATTGGAATCTGCTCCTGAACTATTTGTTTACCTTCCAGATTCTTTGATGATGTGTTGGATTTGAAAGACCACGGACGAATGATGGCGACAATATCCTCAGGAGGTACATAGCCAATATCTACGCATTGGGGAAGTGACTGCAACGAAAAATATAACTTAAGCTGTTTTATACTTGATCAAAAAGAAGAGCTTGTTGATCAAATATAACTTTGTTGCATCATGATCACTTCTTTATGCGGAAAATGTTTAAAGATCCAAACTCAAACTGATCTTGTCATTTACTTTGCCCTATCTAATACATTGCATAAGCAACCCCTTGCCCTTTTTTTACTATTTTACATAATTTATAATAAAAACGATGAACCACAGATCCCAGCCATAAGCAAAAGAGCAAAAGACTTAGGAAGCTAGGCAATAGGAATGAAAAATATCACATTAAAATTGTGTAATATAAACTTACCCCTTTAAATCCCAACTCATCGCAATCAGACGCACCCAATATCTCGATACATGAAGGTGCTTTTAAACTTCGTTTCTGAATTTGCTTCCCCCACGAGTCATCATCAACGGTAATTAACTGCATTGAAGTAACAAATGGTTAAGTACCTTCTTTATAACACTAGAAGAACAGCCCGCTAGTGGGATGGCAGAAAAAATAGACCTCACGTTTTAAAGAAAGAGCAAAAAAAAAGTAAAACTTAATAAAGAGGTTGACCAACCTTCTGAGCATCTATAACACTAACTGGAATAGAGAAAGAGCCACCAAGTCTGATGCTTGTGGTGCCTTTTTCCTCAGTGAGGAAACATCCACTCTCAGCAGGGACCTCAATAGGCCTACCAATTAAAAGGAATACATTAACACGAGATTGCAGCATACTTTTGCATCTTAGCAACACCTAAGAAAAATAAAAACATTGACATACCTGCATATAAGCCGTGCCTCACCTGTGTTGCACGTATGATGTAAGAGGTAAACGAAACAATTAATAATTATCTAACCAAAACACTTTGTACCATAATATTGAGACTGATGGAAAACTGTAGAAAAGTACTTTAACTTACATCCAGAATCCTCTTCCATTCCTTCAAGGATAATGTACTCCAAGGTAGCATAAGTATCAGTTCTATGGAAACCAGCAGATGCTCCCTTCAGAATCTTTACATTCTGTCCATATTTCCAGAGGACTTCATTTCTCCAAAACTGCTTGTGAACCCTTATCACTGAACACAAAATATTACTAGCATCAGAGTAGTATTCAAAATACACAAGTTTAAATCATGACAGAGATCATCAGGCTGCAATGAATATAAGTCCAGGCCTTTTTTGTACCTTTAGAAGAAATCCCAAGATCTTCCTTGTTTGGAGGGTCAAGTATAAAGGTAGGTTCATCCCATCCAGTGGCCATTTGTTGGTCATAACGATCGTGCATACATTTCAGCCACTCCTCATAGAGTTTCTCCACTTCAGATAGATTCAACTTCTTTCCATCTTTGGAAATAGTGACTCGACAATCTACAAGGTTATCATATTTATAGATCAAAAACCAAAGCCGCAGATACCGAAGTGAAATACATATTAACTATTAAGTAAAGAGAAGATTCAATTTGTTTCACCTGTCTCCTTGTTGGCCTGCTTCTTTCCAAAAGTTTTTAATGCAATGGTGAAAGGATTTTGAGGCGCTAAATCCGTCTGCATTCACCAGTTCCACAAGGCACAGGAGCCCCCAAGCAACAAATGATTATTTATTGGGAAGCAAAAAAAGTACGGGTTTGAATGGGACCATAATTTAGTTAGTACAGTAAAAATAATGGTGGATAAGTGAAATTTACCTTTGAGGTTGTTGGATTAAATCCGCCATCAGTATCTGCAATTAAACCAGTTTAATGAACTGAAGACAAAGCTTGAACAGAAAATAGCTGAACGATGAAGTCAAATACAAACTAGAGTTCTGTAATACATTGGTAATCATGACACTTTACCTATGAAGCATTTGACACGGTAGCAGAGACTCCTAAGAACTTGTCCCATAACATTCCTTTTTTGCTTAGGCTCCATAAATGGAAGCCATGCCTACCAAGAACAAAATATATTCCACAAATCAGTTCATTCAAAGTTGCTTTTGACCAAGGAATTTATATAGGCGTAGGAAAAAAAACTTTGTTTTATGAATGTTACATAAAAGGAGAACTTTGAGGTATAAATCTGAGGTGTGATGCTCACAGAAAGGCTTGTTGAGACAAAATCATCGCCAGAAACTAGCAGAAACGCTACTGAGCTTACCATAGCAAATTAAGTAATTTTTACAACCATTCAACTTAAAAGTTAAGTTCAGATTTATACAGGCCATCTTCTTTTCAGCTTCCGTCCAGTTCATTTCAGTAAATTTGAGATTGATGCTACTTAGCCTAGTTTTGATCTATTATAATTTTTTACTATGTTTAACTTTAGTGAAGCAAAAAATTAGATCAAAAGAACAAGGCCTTCGTGTTATTATAGGTCCCAAAGAAGTAACTTTAATGATCACCTTCTCTATAAAAAGGCAAGTATGCTTTCTATAACTCATCTACTATACAAGAATTACATTAAGAAAGAATGTTTCTAGTTTTCATTTCAGTCATCCAGCACCATAGTCAATGAAAATATAAAGGAAGGCTATAAACACTATAAGTGGTGGGAACGAACAACATCAGTTTAAACAAATACTAGCTTTACTAACCCAGCGTGCCTCTGGAAGTAAACGGCCCAGTCGCCGAACAGAAACGCGGCTAAAACTCTTGAAGTTCTCTCCAGTGCCACAACCACCTTCTGTCAGATTCTCTAGAATCCTCTCAATGCTCTCTTTTCCCTGGGTAGGCATGGGAATTTTTCAGAAAGTAAATATTTAAAATGGATATCAGAAATTATACAGTGAAAGTGTGTTATGCTTTGGAAGAAAGTGACAACCTGGATGATCGGGAAATAGACACATCTAAGACGGGCATTTGCTTCTCGAGATTTTTTACCTGCTCAAAATTAAATGCGACATTAGCAAGTTCTGCTTCAGTAAAATTAAATTGACAGCCTAAACATAGTCACATAATATGATTCTCACCACTACTGGATGTCTCAGGATAAGTGAATTGCAATTGTAAGGTAAAATCCGGTCCATTACATGAATGCATGTTTGTAACAGCTACCTCTCCACCTAACACTTCAGCCAAGTCCATGCCATTGACCTAAAATTTAGTCAACATCATTATAAATATTATGTGGTGGACGTGATATAAAATAAGAACATAAATCTGTGTCATACAGTAATCAGTGCGTATGATCTAGTATCAGAGGAATGTGTTTATTGAATTTCAGAATGCACACAAAAAATCGTGAACTTATAATTGTAAAATATGTACTGAACATACCAGAAACTCAATGGGGTTCATAGTTTGGCCAGTTGCAGACAATTCATCACACTGTCAACATTTAAAATTTTAAATCATCTAGAGGTTAATATCACAGAATGTACGACAATAAAGGGAAAAAACTGGACTTTGAAGTTTGCATGCTACGGAGCTTGCACTTCTCAGATGGTACTGGTGGATGAATTAAGCAATTAGTCTAATGTATCTAGGTTCTTAGTCAAAAATGAAGCGTCTCTTCTTTGTCTTATGTACTAGCAAACATTGTACCTGAATATACGGGAAATATATGTCTTTCAGTCGGCATCGAACTTGCTCTATGCTACTTTTCAGTTTGGCATCCTGGATTTTTACCTGTCAAAGATAAAACAATTACTTCTCCTTGTTTGTGTATCTTGATTAACTTGACTATTTGAAAGCCTCAACCATTTGCATATATATATATATATATATATATATATATATATATATATATATATATATGTATATATATATATATGTAGAAGAAAAAGAATGAGCATTCAGCACTATAATAATATGAGCTGTAATTGGATACAGTTTTGATTAGCAGCACCAAGAGAACTGATCAATCCATATCAAAAATAAGCAGTTAATAGATGGGGATTTTTCTTTATTTGGTGCAGCCAGTAGTTACCGTCGTGAAACTTCCATGCGGGGATCCCTCAGTCTCCATAGGTTTAGGGTCTCTAACACCACCATTTGCCTGTTGTAGAGCAATGATTAATTTGTTTTTATTTCTTTCTAGTACTTAAAGCAACGCACTTAGAGAATAAAATATACATAGAAAAAACCTACCCTCCAAGCCTGTTCTGAGTTAGATCTGAGGATAGCTTCCTTTTCCAAATATAAAAGGAACACTTTCTTTGATTGCTTTGTCTTGGAGGCTACTAAAGCACGTCTGCAAGAAGGGATTCAGGTAATGTAAGTGCTGATAGAAAGACAAAAAATTAAAAAAATTAGCTTAAAGAAACAAACTTTTCAATATATTATACCTTCCTAAGAACATTGTTGCAATGGGTCCTCCAAAACCGAACATGCCGAAGCATGGCTGCAGTTAGCAATAGACCAACAAAAATACACAAGTCAGAAAAGTTGAGTTCAAAAGAAGCTTTAGAGATCCAAACTCCGAAAATGAAGATAATGATTATGCATCACCGTAAGATATGGAGGTTTAGTTCCTATGCCTCTTTGTCTCACTAATCGATGCAAAGAAGCTCCCAGCTTCCCCCTATAATTACATAAGCACGAAAAGTAAAATCATAACAGAAGTAAGTATTTGCGAAAATAGGTTTTGGAGGAGGAAAAAACAAGTAGATATATAAGGAGGGAATAAGATCATCCTAATGCTGCCACATACCACTTCACTATACTGTTTTCAGGACTTGCGTCCATTCCAGGGCCCGTATCAAAGATCTCAATACCTTTATCTATAATGTTCACACTGAATGCAGAGGCAAACCATGCTTATGAGTTAAGATAAATGCCAGGGGTACCAAAACATATGATAATGCTGAAACTGAAAGTGAATATATTCTCCATCCACACAAACCTTGAATCTATACAAAGTTTAAAATAGCATAAAATCTGATAACTTACTTAATTAGTTTCCTCTGCCCTGCTTCATTAGACCAGACAGCCTGCAATGAATTGTCCTGTTCAAAGGGTGGGCATGGGCAGTATCAGAGTTGGTATAAAAACAGGAAATGGTAAACAGCAAAACTACCGGTGCTACAAAAAGAAGAGAAAAACACGGCACACTTACTATTAAGTCTGCTAGAGCAGTTTCGAAGGTATACTCTTCGGGTAGCTCTTGAAGCAGATCTGTATGAGGGGTAAGATCCCACATATTCTGAAAATCCAAGTGAAAGAGAAAGACATCAATAAACAGGTCCAAAATAATAAACTCTGATGGAAAATGACAAATTATGCAAACTGGTGGAAAATTAAACAACCTCAAATTTTTCAGCTGACTCAGCTTCAGCAGAGCCATCCTGTTCCATGCAAAACAAGTGTTAAGCCGAATAAACGAGGAAAAGTAAGAGTAAGTTTGCCACAAACACACATCAGTCACCTTAAGCCTCAAGACATGACTGATATTAGCCTTGAATTTGGCGAAATTCAATTCATCTCCTATAGAATTCTCGAATGCATCCACAAAATGCAGCTTAGGATTCGACCAATCTACTTTCCTCCTTTGCCTTTCAGGCCCTGGTAGCTCATCATATGCCTGCTTCACCTTCTTGGCAAATTCAGGCAGACTCATCTGATCACCACTGTGGTAGATTCTAACCCTGACAGTGTTACCATGAGGCATCAGAACTTCAAAGTTGTAAAGTTGACCCTTAAAGGGCCTCTTCCCAGCCCTTTCCCCATCTTCACTGGTACCTCCTTTTCGTTTCAGGGAATCCATCATCCACTGTCATTGAAAGGAGCAGAGTTAAACAACAAAAGAGGGGGGAATGGATCGACTGTACTTCTTCCATCATGAAGATACGCGGGAAAAATATAGGAGGTAAAAAGATCAAATGCGTTTTTCTCAAATTGAAAACTGCTTCATACTGAAGAAAAGAAAGAAAAAAAAAAACACCCACTGTAATCCAAAGTCAAGTTGAACAGCTCTGCTGTTAAAATTACAGTTTTTAAATTTTATAAAATAAATCAACAAAAGTGCACGGTTATGTTTTATTCAATTTTTCTACTAGTATTTTATTTGTTTACATAAAATTATCTAAATGGGAAAAGCTCAGCATGTGACAAGTCAAATCATGAAAAATGGAGCAAATTCTTCCCCTACTTAATTACATCTCCTCGAATGGAGCAAATTTTAACACAATTTGAAAAAAACAAGCATAAAAAAAGTAAAAAAAGCCCCAATAAAACTCAAGTCGCCATTTTTGTACAGACCAGTCACTTTCGACCAATTGGTTGGTTCTTTCAATCATCAAAAGCTCCCCAAACATTCAGTAAACCATAAAAGATTCAAACTTTTCAAAATCAAAGATTGGATGAGAGCAGATTGAATGATTGATGATACCTTCACGTGATGAAATCGACCCTTTCACGAAAGAAGAAAGCCCTTGCTCAAACTTAATCAGCCTAGAAAACCCAAAAAACAGAGGATTAACAAGGATAGTAAAACAAAAATGGCAACAAAAGCAACAAAAACAGGGATTTGAATCTTTTCCTCACCTCTGCAGGTGCAAAAACTCAACGCCATTGATGGACCGGTGGAAGGATGAAGAAAGGTGCAGTCTTTGATAAGAAAGCTGTACAGAGATGATTCTACAGGAAAGGGATAAATGAAAAACTGGAATCGATTGTTTGTTGTATGGAGTACGATTGAGACAACGAATGGAGAATCGAGAAGCAGGATTTTTTTGGTTTCGGAGAAATTAAAAATGGAGGATTTTGGGTTGGAGGAAGATGAAAGGAGAGGTATTTTGTGTGTCTGTAAAAAGTAATTGAAGTGGAGACTGAAGGACTCTGTCGTGTTGCGAGCTTTAGTGTAGTTGGCGCGGTAAGACTGCATGGGACGACACGCGCTGGATTTTTATTGGTCCACCGCTCGCATTTTCGGCCCATAATGTTATCCATCTGGGCTTTTAGCCCGTGAACCGAAATGATTTATGCTAATCATGGCACTTTTTTGTGTTAAATTGTGGTTTTATTACAAATGTTTGACTCAAACTTGTCTATAAAAAATTTAATCACAACAAAACTAAACAAAGAAATTTATTTTTTATAAGAATAAGGAATTAATTAATTTGGAGGTAGAAATGGTGATGAAATTGAAACGTTACACATTGACTCATTTGTATGCGTTGACGGAATTTTACACAAAAATGGAAATAAGACTTATCTAGAACAGAGTGAGATATTATTCCTATTTAAATGATAAACTTTTAAAATTTGTTTTAAAAGTAAGATAAGATAACCGTTTGAAGGTTTGAAACAAATAGTAGATGACAGCTTTGTTCTTCATCACTATTCATTTATTCGGAGTTTTTTAATTTAATATGTATCGTTTGTGTTTTTGATGTTATCGCAAATGATAACACCATGTCATTGAGTAAATTCTGAATATGAGAGAATAGAGATGATGAACTGATGAAGTAAGCAATTGATAGATTCTTGTGATTTTCAACGTTAACATTTACGTAATTATAAAACCTAATATCTTCTTGTTATCATCTACTATATTTTAACTAAATTGATCTTTTATAATCTAAACTGAACTAATTTTAACTAAAATAATAATAACATCATGATTAAATAAAATAGAATACCATCACATTTAATTAATTTCATCTGATTTGAATTGATCTAAATTGAACTGATTTAAAATTTTTATATAAGTTGTGGAAAATGCACACAAGTAATAGTAGTAACGTTTTAGAAATAAGATGGTCAAACAATAAAACAAATTTGCACAAAGATTGAGAGATTAAAATAGATGGTAACGTCATTTCATCATCACCAATATACTCCATTTTCTACACTCAAGTCATCATCACCAAAACTATGTACAGTAGTATCTTTTCACCATCACGTCACCACCTGGCACCTGATCAAGGTTCAGTATCCAACAAGAACTTTGACCTTAATCATCAAAGAATAAAACATGTATTCTACATTTTAATCAACTTATGTGTTAAAAGAATAACAGATGAATTTGTGCTGGACGCATTAGTTCTATGAATTTATGTACAGCTTCTGAATGGCAGACGATAGAAGAACAAACATTCGATTCCGAGTCTCAGGTGGAGGCGACGGCGGAAGGCGGTGGTGGATGGGTGGCGGCGGGTCGTGGGATTTGAATTATTGATGAAGGATGTCCCTTTCTCTTATTTTCTTCGAGAAAGTTTTGGGTGAGACCGGAGACCAAGAGTAAGGGAATGAGCATTTACTGTTTCTTCTGCTTGATTTTTTAGTCAGTTTGTTTGATCTTTCAATCAATGTCCTTGAGTATTTTTGTTTTTGCCTTGATTTTTCAGTTAATTTGATCTTTCGTTCAATTTGCTTGATCTTTCGGTCAATTTTCTTTATCATTTCCTTGGTCAATTTCACCAACGACAAATTCAATCAAGGAAATCGGTGGGTTTAAAGCTCACCAACAACAAATTCAATCAATAGCAGTCTCATATAATCTTTGGACTCATTTGAGACAGGTCTCAAATGAGAATTTGTAATTTTCTTCTCATTTTACCCCTGAAATACCCAGTGGTAATTTCTTGAACGCAATGCCTTTAAAAAACACATTTTTGAACAATAATTGCATATAAATACCGTATTACATTATAAAATCCAGCCAATCAATTATATAATCTCAACATTTTCAAATTAGAGTGAAAATAGTGTTTTTGATTCATCTTTTTCACATGGTTTTTTTCTAATGTGCCATTGATTGTGGTTGTTGGCATTCGTAGGAGGTGAATTCAAACCGCCATAAGTGTTATATTGTTAACCTTTTACTTTATTTATTTATTTATTATTATTATTATTATTATTATTATTAAAATTTTACATCGTAGCCTATTATAAAGGTGGATTCAAACGTCTAATTTTACGTCGTTTTTTTGTAAAATAGGATAAAATGGTAACATTCGCAGAATTGTAAGTTACCTAGGTCAATGTAAGTATTTTTCTACGTTTTGCAGACTTGCAACATCCGCATAATTTTAAATTACTCCATAATCCTTATAATACGCAAACCAAACAACCAGACCAATTCTAAAATCCGAGAATTTATAATTTACCACATACAATAATTGTATCAATCTACCCTTAGTGATAAAAAAAAGCATACCACATTCACCACCTATTCGGCCGCTATCTTCACTCCGGCTAACATTGTCATTCATTCCAATTCTAAATTTAATCAAACAATAATAAAATAATGAAAAGAAAGTTTATTATATTACACTAGTGGGACTCCGCCGCACGTTGTGCGGTGTGCTTGAGCAAGGTTGTTTTGATAAAAAAATTTAAATTAACCTATTATACAATGGTAAGATGATAAATTTAATGAAATTGAAGGAAAGTATTTCAATTATAATTAAATATATGTATTTTTGTATTATTGAACAAATGAAATTCAAAAGCTAATTTAAAACTATTACAAAATGCAACAATGAACTATTCCACCCAAATCAAAGAAACAAAATAGGGAAAATCTATTAAAATAAAGTGAGCCAAAAAAAACCCAAAAATAACATTGTAATATGTAAAGAATCAGTTTAAATTGTTGATCCCCTAAATTATATCCTAGTTTGATCTTCTCGTGGCTATAATATGGTGTCTTCCTTGAGTTCCTTTCGTAATATCATCATCAAAATCTGATTAAATATGTTCCATATTTTCATATTTTGTATTTGATTTGATATTCCATAATATTGAGGAAAAATATATTTAGTTATATCGTTTTATTAGAAATATAGATATTTAGCTATATAATTTTCTTAGTAGAAAGTTACTGATTGGAATGTTTCCCTGTTTAATTTTCCCTTATTTTGATCAACATTTTAATCTATCAGGTTAGTCATTAATGTATACACGATAAGGTAATGTTATTTGATTATTGTTTATAATTGGATAAGATGATAAATGTACTTAGCCCTGTTTGCTAGAGTTTATTTCTTGTTGAATCGAACTGAATTGGTATGAACTGAATTCAACTAAAAATTAATGTATTGAATAAAAAAATAGCGGACTGAATTAACTCGAATTTCATCAAATTATTTTTTTACTAAATTGGATTGAATTGATCTATAGATATACTCTAACAATTAGGGCCTTAATAAACATATATAAGGGATCATTTAACATGTTCATTTTACACATGCTTTAACACATGATCTTGACCATTAACTCAAATTAATGTAGCAAGAAAATATTTACCAAAAATACACATTTCAATAAATAATTATGTACTGTACAAAATATTTCAGTAAGCCCAACCGTGATTATTTCCATACTTAATAGTGTGCATCTAATATTGTTTTTCCTATTTTAAGATAATATTTTGTTACAAATTATTTGCACATCTAATTCACATATAGAATAAGAGTATATATATATTTAGTAAGCAAATAATTTACAATATATTAAAAAAAAACTAATCGAAACATATTGAGTAATCATATATTGGAAAATAATATACACAATTAATTACTATGTACGTATATATCAAAGTATTATAGTCCAAATAAATCAGGTCATGTCTCAAATAAATTATAAATGTGATAAAAATAAAGAAAAGAATCATTCTAACTAGCTTATTGAGTGTAATTTTTCATATTTAGTCGCAATTACATTTTCAAATTGTAGAGGTTGGAGAATCCCACTTCATGATTGAATATATAACTGATTCTCACCGGTTTACAGATATGATCATACAAAAATAACTCGGCGATTTGACCCAATATTGAATAACTTGGCGATTTGCTTCATATTCGTCATGCCAAAGAACTTATATCCTCGATCGGGAGAAAAATTTTCTTCTCACTTTTGCATGTGACTAAAATTATTGGTCCGCACGCAGATGACCTTGAAGAACCATAGTTTCATGTTATTTTGAATAGTTTCACCGCTATACCTTTTAGCTTCAGACTGATATTGTTGGTGCGAACTTTGGTACTTCAATTTCTTTGTGCCCCAAATATTGAATCTATGAAGCTCACAAATATGTTAGGTAAACACTAAATCAGAACTTGGGTAAGAATAAGATACAAATCATTGATAATCAATAATCATTTAGATCATCTTGAAGGATTGATCCAACATTAATTACCTGAAAGAAGATGATTCTTATCGATACGCAGATGAAAACTTCACACAAGAACACGCAGTAATACACAAAGGCCGGCCTGAAATATAAAGTTATAAATTCAGCACCAAATATTATGAAAAAAAAAATAAGTCAAATATTCAACACCAAATATTATGAAAAGTAATTTGGATTAAACTCCATTATATTTGTCCACGAAGAATAACAATATATATTGTTTACTTATTTAAAATATAAAATTTGACGGGTAATATATTATTGTCATATTTAAAATGACGCCAATTAAATATGACAATAATATATTATTGTCCATTTATTTACCCTAACAATAAATAGAATTAATAAGCCAAAGAATATATCATATTTGGTAAATAATCAAACATGGGTACGTACGTAATAAAAACAGTAAAATTGACGGCTAAAAAAATACACTACATAATAAAAACAATTCGATAAATAATCATATGGTACATTATTTGCCATAATTAAATTGACGGCTAATACCATATAAAATACAAAACTACATCGTTTATTCCACACTCTTTTTGAACCGAATAATTTTTCAAGTTCCCTTTAGGGATGAGTTGAACCCAACATGTATGATATATGACAGTTCTTTAAATTTAGGGCAGAACACTAAATCTCGGTGCCATTCTTGACATATTCTCCATAAGCAATGGTATTCTTAAGTCTTTAAATATTCAATGGTATTTGAGGAGCGTCAAACAGCTCTTTCTAGTATTTGGTTAAGAGTGTTTTCTAATTACCTTTTTTTTAGTGAAACCTCTGATTTCTGAAACGGTAGAAAAAGCAGCGTTTTAAAAAAAATCAATCAAAAAAATTGAAAAATATATTTTTTATCCTTATCTCACAAATTTCCTTAAAATCCTTATATTTATACAATAATATTTCTAGTACGTATTACCTTTTTTGCGTACGTCAACCTTTAGAATATTTTCAATTTATTTTTGAAGTGTTATATATGTAATATAATGAAATTAAAATGGCCCGCGTTAAATATATACCGATATATGAATTTCAAGCATTCTTATTTAAATAATATTTTAAATAAATGTAGGTATATAATAAATAATAATATTTTAAATAACAAATATCATAAAAATAAATAAACATATAAGTGATAAAACTATTTTTCGGATACTTCAAAAAACAAGTAATATACCATATAGAAATAATGATTAATAAATTGTACTAAAGTCTATTTCTGTCATTTAACAAAATAAAACAGTTATCAGTTGATTGTTATTTGCAAACACTAATACACAAACCGCTAGTCAAAACGGCTAATATAATTCGCTAACAGCTAATAGAATTCGCTAACGGCTACTAATTACCGAATGAAAAACATACAGTCCAGCAAAAATATTTTTTAAGAAAGTAATTAATAAGACCAAATTCTTTTGGTCCAAACCAAACAAAACAGTACTAATATTTAAAATCAAGTACTAATTGAAGTAGTAATCTAAATTAAGTAAAATTTGATTAAGTCGACATTAAATATGGAAGTGAGGGAATTAATAAAATGCAGGCGAGATATCAACTTCTCACCAGAAAATTAATGTGGGATGATGGGGTTAAATTTACGTAAATTAATAGAATCAAGTACGAAGTAGAAGTAGTAGTTCAAGTCCACCTAAATAAGGTGGGAGGAGGTGTTTATGTCTCACCTTTCATGATTAAAATCACCTCCTAATTCACCCCTTCTTGTTGTTGTTGCCTTCAATGTCCACGTCCAAAAACAATTATATATATCATCATTTTCTTTATATAATATAAAAAAACCTGATTTTTTATTTAACTAAATTTTTTGCAGTATATCTGCACACTTAAAAAAAAACTATCGTTTCAAAGTTGTGGAAATCTTAAAATGAATGACAAGAAGTTCAGAGGAGTGTTTCATGCATTTACTAGCAAGGATTGAGGTTCGTCATCGCGTAATTGGTTAGAGTATGAACTGCAAAGTTTTAGCTCTGCAATAGATCTCCTATCTAACACTGCCTAGCTTAGTTACATAACATGTCGAGCATTCTACAACACTTTAACTTTCATCAATTTCTTAATTATGTGAAAATAAATAATGTTACCAATTCAATAAAATTACCCAATATTTTAAGTTGTAAGTTTTGATGCATAAACGTGTGGGAGAGAGGATGTACTTGAAATGCATATACAGTAAACTGATTGTCCTTTCTCCTTGTTCATTTTTACTATTTCAAAAAACAGTGCTATCTAACATTTCGGTTTTGACATAATTTTGTTCTAAAACGACATTAAGTACAATAAATTGAAAATGGTAATAAAGTGCATTTATAAAATAATGTTATTATCACTATTCTAGCACCCTCTGAATTCTGTTGACCTTTAAATTCAAGCTAAAGAAACATTTGATCCAGGACCAGCATACCACGAGGAAGAAAAAAGAAATTATACGTTGTGAAGTTGGCTATGGAAATTATGTAACTTCACCGCTCAGCAATCATCTATTGACCCTTCTTATCATTTCCATTATTTTATTATAATTTATAAAATTGACATCCAAAACCAGTCAAGCAACTTCGAATGAAATGAAGAGAGCAAAACTTAGAAAGAAATATGAGCAAGACCGCAAGAGTCTTTGTTTACATAATTTCTCATGGCTACCTAGTGTTTTTTCCATAAATTTCATATTAAATGGCACAAATCAGCGTTATCGAAATAAAAGATTACCATGCGAATATAGATATAATACTAAATTATTATTTTCTTACAAATTCTTATTTAAGAGACTATAGGGACCGTTACCGGTTGGTGATGTTCATTCCCACCGCCGCAATTAAGTTTTAGTTTGCTCGTGACACCAAAGTTTAGTCGGCTCACATGGACCAACTTGAAGTTGAGTTTCGGTGTGAATTTCTTTGGAAGAATAGTAAAGTACTGTGGACTATAAATAATCAAGGAATTTGACTGAAAGATCAAGTAAAAACACTAAATGCTTATTTTTTTTGGCTCTTAATCTCCACAGATATCGATATGGATCTCACAAGAAACGAACTCAAAAATTTAGTACTACCAGTTACCACTGATAATGCTATAGAAAGTTTACGATCGTCATTCCATAGTCCATACACTCCTAGCTCCGCTTGTGATCGCTAGTAAATGGTGAAAATTAATGATGGTTGGCTTCCATAGCTACAAACTTTAGAGATAGTGCCTATGATAAGTAGAAAATAGGCTCTCAACTATATATGGAAAGCAACAAACCATGCAAGATGGATGGAGCCAATTAAAATAGGCAATCACGTATTTGAAGAATGGTTGCTAGTTGCTAGTACAATTTATTAGCTTTAAAGTGGGGGTAAAAAACGGTTTCATATAAACCAACATTAAAAATGATTTTATAACAATTCATAAAATTTTGCTAATCTCGAGTGAATAAATTCGATAGGTAAAAAAAACAGTGGGGCCGGTGATCGGCCAGATAACGTATGCCGTACGCAAGAAAAGGGAAGGCACCCGTGAGAACGATAAATAGCATCGGCGCCTCATCGCTCTCTCTAGCTCTCACTTCACTTTTTTTTCACCCCACAATTTCTTCTCTTTGCTGATCAGAAATGGAACGCCGATCAAATTTCTAACCCAAGCAGGTAATTTTTACAACCCATTTTGGTTTTTTTAAGGAATGAGTTTATGAAATGTTCATTTGTTGATATTTTTCTGGATTTATGGAACATTTGTGTGATGAATTGAGCCTTTTTCTGCTGTTGAAATTCAGGGATTTTGTGGTACGGAGTTAGGGGAAATGGGGAAGAAGGGAAGTGGTTGGTTTTCTTCTATGAAGAAGGTCTTCAAACACCACTCCAAAGACTCGCCGGAGAAGAAGGTATCATTTCATTTACCGGTGGACTGACTATTTTTGTCCGTTTTGAGTTACTTAGAAGCAATCAATGAGCCAACGATGACCACATCTTATGAGTTTGATCCAAACATTAGCCATCTAATCAATGTTTGGTCTAAACGTAAAACATGACTCGTATAACTGATCAGACATATTTGACATTTTACATATATCTTACTTACGAGCATTCGTTTTTGGTGTATAAAAGTGTTGGATGCATGATATGATTCATATAACCGATCATGACCAGCTAGAATACAGGTTGTCATTTGTGACATTACCATTGTAGCATCATTGTGAATTGTGATCAATGTTTGTTTTCTATAGACTATAATCACACATGTAAAACATAATTAGTAGGTGTTAACTGGTTTTTGTAGTTGTTTTAAGCTTGGATTGATCACTAGACCAAAAATGGTCCCCTGCCCATAAGCAAAAAAGTTTCATGACAAATTGCTATCCCTACAACTACACCATTACTATCACATCATGCATAATGTGAGATCATGTGCATCTTGCGCTAGATCTCAATCATCCCCCATTATTCTTGCTGTATGTGTGCTTTTGATTTGACTCCCCAATTATTAATCAAGTTTGATGGTGAAAATAAATTTAGTTTGGTAAGATTTTCATTGCATTGACATTTCTAGTAAAAATTATTTTTACAGAAGGAAAACGTAGACAGCAAATGGCAGCACGAAGCGCCGGAAGTTGTGTCCGTTGAGCATTTCCCGGCAGAAAGCTCCCCGGAGGCCTCCAATAACAACGAGAGCTTCGATTCATCTTCGGCGGCAGAGGATCCTAATCATGCAATGGCGGTGGCCGTGGCCACCGCAGCGGCGGCAGAAGCAGCCGTCGCCGCCGCTCAGGCTGCGGCAAAAGTGGTTAGACTGGCCGGATACGGGCGCCAATCTAAGGAAGACAGAGCTGCAACTCTCATCCAGTCCCATTACAGGGGATATTTGGTACGTGGCATAAATTCTTGTCCCTGTACTATCACAATCAAGTAAATCAACTGCATTTATTGCCCTAATTTACACGTTCTTGAGAGATACCATCTCGAGGCTGTTGACGTTGCTAGCACGAATATTCACAAAATTATATTCAATTTTTTTTTGAAGGAAAATGAAATGAATAACACAAAATAAATAAAAATAATGTGTTATATATAGTTGAAGAAAAAATGTTATAATGATTAGTGACTTGTGCAGGCTAGGCGGGCTCTGCGAGCTTTGAAGGGGCTGGTGAGGCTGCAAGCGCTAGTGAGGGGCCATAACGTGAGGAAGCAAGCGCAGATGACGATGAGATGCATGCAAGCTCTGGTTCGAGTGCAGGGGAGAGTTCGCGCTCGCAGAATGCAGATGGCGAATGACAAGCTCCATCGGAGAATGGAAGAGGAGGAGGAGGAGAAGACACTGAGGGTTCTCGGGGACGAAGAAGCTGTGTCGAAGATGAGGAGGAGCCCGAACAAGAACATGGATATGGAGAGCTGGGATAACAGAGGGATCAGCATTGATAAGATGAAGGAGCATTCCATGAGAAAACATGATGCTGAAATCAAGAGGGAGAGAGCTCTTGCTTATGCCTTTGCCTACCAGGTTCTATCTTCACTTATTTGTTACTATTGTGCATTATTTTAGCTACGATCAGATAAAACTGCTACATCTGTTTCGTATTCTGTCACACGTACATTAAACAATAAATTAAGTATATTATTTTAGCTACGATCAAATAAACTGCTAAAACTGTTTTGTATTCTGTCAGGCGAACATTAAACAATAAACTAAGTGCATTATATTAGTTGCAATTTGATAAATTGTTAAAATTGTTTCGTATTTTGTAATGCATACATTAAAAAATAAATTAAGTGCATTATTTTAGCTACAATCATATAATCTGCTAAACCTGTTCGTATTTTGTCACGTGTACATTAAACAATAAATTAATGAAATGACATATCAAGATTCATGTACTAACAAAATTACCAATTGTCAAAAAAATAACACTCCTTTTTGGAGGTGACACACTACAAGTCTACAAGACATCATTAGGCCAAAAATGTGGATTATACTATGTTTTGTGCATGATCAATAGACAAATACTATGTTAGCTTTGCATTTTAAGGAAATGATTCCATCAAATGTTTGTATTGTTTGCTTATTGTTGGAAATGTGATGATGCAGAGACATGAAGAAGACCGCCGGATGTTGCAGAATGATCCAACGGTTGACAGAGATGGATTCTACGGGCACGCGAAGCCGAGATGGGGGTGGCATTGGCTGGAGCAGTGGATGGCGTCGCAGCAGCAGCACCACCAGTCCCGCCACTTCAACTCGGCAGCGCCGCCGCTTATGCCGCCGCGGGAGAGCTCCTACGCCACCGTCACGTCCACGGGGGACGACATGTCTGTGAAGACGGTGGAGATGGACTTCGTCACCGAGCACGCCAGGTCAATCCTCAGCGGGATCGGAGGCGGCGTTGACCGAAGCCCATACAACATGAGCCGTGGCCCAGACAGACATTTCAGCCCGGACTATGTCCCCAGTTACATGGCTCCGACCCAGTCTGCGAAAGCTAAGGTGAGGTATCAGGACGCAGCTCAGCAGACACGAAGCCCACCTACAAAAAGAGGAACAGCTAAATCTGGGCTTGGAGGGTCTGCATTTCAGGCGATGAGAAGCCCAAACCCGAAAGCTAATGACAATCGTGGGCCTCCGAAATGGATTGGTGGCGGGTATAGCCCAGATTCAAGCACTGAGGAGAAGAGCTTGTCCTTGTCCATGGGCACTCATTTAAGATGAAGTTCACATTTCACAATCTTTGTCCCTTGTAAATGTAATGGAAAAAGCCCTGGTTTTTGTTTGTGTTGATTAATGTAGTTTCCGTTTCTAAACTCTAAAATTGTAAGATTCTTGTGGAATAAGGCTATGAATTCTATGTTAGTGTACTAATATAATGTAGTTTTGTGTTTAAGTATGACAATTGAAAGTGCAGGCTGGTCAATTCTCTTTGTTTTATCTTACCTTTTTGGTCAAGTTTTCAAAGTATATAGCTTTATATTTTCTCCATTTCTCTAAAAATGACACACTTTTCTTATTGAGATGATTTTCTTTCATCGTCACACTTTCCTTATTTGGTAAAATTCCTTCAAATTCCGCTACACATTAAACTTTTTTACTTCTCAAATAAATTTACATCCACTCATATTTTTATCAAGTGCCAAAAGCAAATGTGCCAATCTTTAAAACTCAGAGAAAGTATATATTAATCATGTTTAATAATTTGTACTAATGCGCTACTCTAGCGCAATTTGCAAATTTTTAAAAAACTAAAATTATATCATACATTAATAATATTATATGGAGAAAGTCTTGGGTGAGACCTGTCCTTGTGGAGACCACTGTTTCTGCTTGATCTTTTAGTCAGTTTGTTTGATCTTTCAATCAATGTCCTTGAGTATTTTTGTTTTGCCTTGATTTTTCAGCTAATTTGATCTTTCGTTCAATTTGCTTGATCTTTCGATCAATTTTCTTGATCATTTCCTTGGTCAATTTCACCAACGACAAATTCAATCAAGGAAATCGGCGGGTTTAAAGCTCACCAACAACAAATTCAATCAATAACAGTCTCATATCATCTTTGGTCTCATTTGAGACAGGTCTCAAATGAGAATTTGCCTATTATATTTCATATTTATAACCAAACACGGAGCAAAAATTATTATGAATGATTGGCAAATTATGATGAGTGCAATGTAGAGGGAATATTAGCAAAATTAGTTTTCCTACTCCCATAATAGTATGTCGGCCGGAGTTACGATTAGTTCCAGAAATGCATGGGATAACACGTGGCAGGTCCACATAGTTTTGAAGCTAGAACGACGTCGTACCACACGACTGTCACATTTCTTATCGGCTTCCGCGCCTCTCGAAAAAAATATCAGAGAAGCTGCTGCTACAGAATTATTAATTTTTTCCATTTAGCAAATCTTGGCTTTGCTTCAGTCACCATTTCATTAAATTATCCCTTACGTATGATTTGGGGTCTCTTTTCCCATTTCCCCCTCGCTTTTGTCACCATTCCGTGACTCCACACACAGTCACACAGTAACAGTCGGCCCAGGATGGCCAACATGACTTCGAGGATCCCGTTTCCGGGCTTCGTGCCGGAGCGGCCCCGGAAGGCGTCGTGTCCGGTTTCCCGCCAATCGGGGAGCATGATGACATTATCATGGTTTGTCGGGAGGAGGGCGGCGAGGTGCTGTGCGGTTGAAGGCGGGAGCAAGGGCCAGGGCAGCGGCGGCGGCGGAGCAGTGGAGAAATCCCGGGACGTGGAGGAGATGGAACGAGATGGCAGGGATAAGAAGAATCTCTTGTTGGGTGCTGAGAGGGATGAGTCTGGCTCCATTGTTGGGTTTCACTTGATTCCTGATTCAGGTTGGTGTTCGAATCAATGCAATTTGTTTAATTGTCGCTCTCTGTTTCTGCAATGCTGAGATATGCTATTGATTCATGCAATGCTGTTGTAAATTTCGGATCATTAGAATCTTCTAAGAAAAGAGATGATCCGATTTCGCAAAGGTTAAGTTTTGATCAAAATGTAGTAGATAGTGATGCTTGAACACTAGTCTTGATGTAAAAGTAACTGCGGCGTCACCAGTGGGAAGAGGGAGGGAGTGTTTCATGATTTCTGATTATTCACATGAAAGAATGTAATGATTAATCATTTTTTAGTTGACTGTGCAGTGTTAAAGTGTGTAACTTGCACCTGGAGAGAGGTAGTATAATGGTTTTTGTGCTGCAGGTGATGTACAGATCAGTGAATCGATTTCAAATGGTAAAGAGAGTCCTAGTCTAGAAGAATTGACAGGAGAATCTGTCGTTGCTGGGATCACATTCAACATCGTTTTTGTTACAGCTGAGGCTTACCCTTATTCTAAGACAGGGGGGTTAGGTGATGTTTGTGGCTCTTTGCCTATAGCTCTGGCTGCCCGAGGACATCGTGTGATGGTTGTTACTCCTAGGTACTTGAACGGAAGCGCTTCGGATAAAAAGTTTGCTAACGCTTCTCCAATTGGGGGCCCTGTCAAAATTTTATGCGCTGAGGGTGTACAGGAAGTAACCTTTTACCATGAATATAGAGAAGGGGTTGATTGGGTAATGAAACTTTGCATCTTGTAATCAAACTTAATTTTGTGACTGGATAATTTCTGAGGCATTCTATGATTTTAAGTTATATACCCTTCTCCTTTTGTTAGGTATTTGTTGATCATCCTTCATATCATAGACCAGGAACTCCTTATGGGGATCAATTTGGTGCTTTTGGTGACAATCAGGTGTGGGATAATTTCTGAAGATTGGTAAAGTTGAAAAAGTATCTCACTATATAGTAACAATCATGTGATTAATTAAGTTTCCTTGCCTTTTCTGGTTAAACAGTTCAGGTTCACCCTGCTTTGCCACGCAGGATGTGAAGCTCCCCTAGTGCTTCCATTAGGAGGATTCACTTATGGAGAGAAATGTGTCTTCCTGGCTAATGACTGGCATGCCGGCTTAGTGCCTGTGTAGGTTACCCATCATATCCCTGATATCTGAATCACTTTTTTTGTTATTGTTTTGATTTTGGCTTTATTTCTCACACCCTTGTTGTTATAAGATATGTACACTAGAGGCTGATTGCAAGTGTTTCCTTGTTAGACTTCTTGCAGCCAAGTATCGTCCATATGGTGTTTACAAGGATGCTCGGAGTATTGTTGTGATACACAACTTAGCACATCAGGTGCCTTGATTTGCTTCCTACCCTCTTTGTACTTTACTCTATTTGTGCAGAGGTTGATCTAAAACTCACTGAAAGTAGTTATGTTCAGTCTGGAACTCATAATGAACCATCAATCCCTGTTTGATAATACAGTGAAGATATAAGTTTTTCATGTAGTTAGTAACTGCAGCTTCCTTTTGTTGATGCTAGGGAGTGGAACCCGCAAACACTTACAGTACCTTGGGGTTGCCTTCTGACTGGTACGGGGCAGTGGGATGGGTTTTTCCAACCTGGGCTAGGACTCATGCCCTGGACACTGGTGAAGCTGTTAATGTCTTGAAGGGAGCACTTGTAACAGCTGACAGAATTTTGACAGTCAGCCAGGTCTGAGTTCTTTCGTGTACTATCAGATACAATAGGAATTAATTTGCATGGTTTTTAAGAATATACTTTTAGCTGTCCGTAGTGAGTTCTTAATCCCTGGTTTTGAAATATATATGGTGGATGAGTATCTTCCATTTATCCATGTATTGGACCTAATGGTAAATTTTTCTGGTAGTCTGTTTTGCATATGGATTTTCTCTAAATTTTTGCTCTTCACAGGGTTACTCATGGGAAATTACTACTCCAGAGGGTGGAAATGGCTTACAGGATCTTCTCCTTAGTAGAAAGGTGGTTCTCAACGGTATGTCTAATGTCTGATTTAAGTTTATGAAGAAAATTTTCAACTCGGGCCATACCAAACTAGGAATAAAATTTATAAAGTCCTTAGTTGTCCAATATTATTTCCCATGTAGGAATTACTAATGGGATTGACATCCATGACTGGGATCCTTCCTCGGACGTCCATATCTCTTCTCATTACTCCATAAACGACTTTTCTGGAAAGGTATGAAGGTTTGAACGTTCGTGATGTCAAAATGTTGAAGTCTGTACTCGATGTTTCTCTAGCTGCTAGGTTTAGCAAGATGACTGTATCTCTACATCACTGATTTTTGCAGGTCAAGTGCAAGATCGCATTACAGGAAGAATTGGGGCTTCCTATTCGCCCTGATGTCCCTTTGGTGAGCATGTGTCCTAAACAACGCAAGTTTTTTGGATTTCCGGTGGTGTTGAACTAATGGCTTTATTCTATTGAAATATAGATAGGATTTATCGGAAGGTTGGACTATCAGAAAGGTATTGACATTCTACTTGCAGCTACTCCAGAACTTATGGAAGAAGATGTTCAATTTGTAAGCTCCTCATAACGTTTCCCTTTATATGTTCTGCACAAATAGGAGGTAAAAGTAATCTCCTTTACTTCAGGTGATGCTTGGATCTGGGGAGCGCCAATACGAAGATTGGATGCGGCAACTAGAGTTGCAATACAAAGACAAGTTTCGGGGTTGGGTCGGATTCAATGTCCCGATCTCACATAAAATCACGGCAGGGTAAAATTGCTAGAGACTTCCATGTTCAAACCATAATTGTTGAGAATATTCATCCGTAAAGTTCATTTTTCTGTTCTGTGAAATATTACGCAGGTGTGACATAATAGTAATGCCTTCAAGATTCGAACCTTGTGGCCTGAACCAGTTATATGCAATGAGATACGGGACTATACCCGTTGTGCACAAAACGGGAGGACTTAGGGTGCGTTCAGACTCAACAACAATCATAAGTTCTACATGAATAGTAATGTTGTACACCACTTTTTAACCTTTGCAATCTATTTCAGGACACAGTGGAGAATTTCAATCCATACGCTCAAGAAGGACGGGGTGAGGGAACCGGGTATGTATCTTCTTCTCCAGCTAAGAAACCTTAATAGCTTCAACTTTCCTACTCTAACTATACATCTGATTTCGTCGTTTTTCATAGTTGGGCATTTTCTCCACTGTCAAAAGAAAACCTCCTTGCTGTAAGTTCTCTCATCTCTAAAACCTTGCATCATATTTCACCGGGATAAAACCGAGTCTCAAAACGCGCTATACAACGATTCGTGCAGGCACTGAAGCTGGCAACCGGGACATACAGAGATTACAAGCCATCGTGGAACGGGCTGATGAAGCGGGGGATGGAGCAGGACTACACATGGAACAAAGCCGCGGTGCAATACGAGCAAGTTTTCCAGTGGGCATTCAGCGATCCGCCTTACGTGAGCTGAGTCAGAGATGATGAAACGTTCCTGATTTTGGCAGAGACTCCGTTTGTACATCTGTTGTTTACTTTGATCATTAGTACTATAAATTGATAGAACATGTTCATAGTTTATACCAAAATAAGGCAGGTTCTCCTTAAGTAAAAATAAGTAGTAATAAGATTTTGTTTTCCTGAGCTTTTGCCGAACTGAAAGTGAATATTAATGTACTGAAAAGTAGAATGAGTTGAACATGGTGATGTAGCAGACATGAATTGAACTAAAAATATCCAAATTAGTTGAGAGGAGAATGGGCCAAAAAAGAGGAGAATGGGCCGTAATCCCACATCGAGAGGAATCTAGAGATTATTGATGTGCAAAATTCCCACATCGGAAATAGGAGAACGGATGGAGGGAAGCGGGGAGTATAAAAGGAGGAGGGAGGGTAGAGGAGAAAGTATCTTTGCGCTTGGGGCAATGACGCAGCTGATGAGGTAATAACCGAGGCGCGTCTATTGCTGGTTGAAAACTATTTCCAAACCCCCTCCTTGGCCCTTCGGGGTCATCGAGAATTTCTGGAAGGACTCCCCTCGGGGTAAAGTCCTACAAATCCCAGTTTAAATATTTGCAACAAGGTCCTTTGAAAAATATAAATTGCTATATTTAGTAAAAAATATAAATTCATATATTTATACCGAAATATATATGTATATATATAGAAAGATAATTGGGTTTAGGTTACTAAAAATTGGGGTGTAAATTCGCTCTAACATGTACCGAAATATTTGAGTTATAAAATTATAATAAATGAAAATTTTCTTTCAGAGATTATTTCATATTTTCATAAATGAAAATCTTTAATACTCATAATTTATGTTTCAATCCAACCAAATCTAAACTTGTAAATTATGTGTTGAGTAATTATTCATATTATATATTTTAAACAAATAAAATATTAAAGATATACAATAAAAGTTTTAACATAGAAAAAAATAAGGGTTAAGTTAGTTAAGGGTTAAGTTAGTTATCTATATATAAATTCAAATCATAAAATAATGGTTATTTTTGATAAATGTGTTTGACTAGTAATGATAAGATAAAGATAAAGTATTAGTTGTTCCCCACAATGACTATAACCCTACACAATAGGGGTGTAAATAGAATTAGGGGAATGTAAATAGAACCTCCCTTTAAAAAACTGAATTGTAAACATGTGTTAGGTTTTTGAATTTAAAAATTAATATATAATAAATAATATTGATTTGGCTATTAATGATAAATAATTTGGCCACTTAATTTTATTGGTCTTGGTAATTTGTATGAATGATTTAAATAATGTTTATATTTTAGTTCAATAATTTTGATTAACATTTTTTTAGAAATTTTAGATTGTCCAAAAAAATTAAATTGTAAATTGAATTGTTCAAATGGTTCGAATTTCGAATTCGGATTCATAACTCGGATTTGGATTTAAAATCTTCGAGAATCAACCTAAACAATCTGAAGCGAACCGAACAACCCAACCCTACGGCAATCTGGCCGGAGCTTAACCCCAATTTGAGTCCAGAAAGCTTAATTGCAACACAAGTTTGTTCAAATATTTGCAACTCAAGTCCTTTGCTATTGGATCGATAATCTTGTATCACAATTTTATTGGATTTAAAAGGAGAAATTAGCAGTACCATAGTTGTACCATTTTAACTAGCTGCCACTTTCCACGTCTAGGAATGAAGTCTAGGTTACCTTGATGCTTCTACGGATTCCATGCTTGGGTAACTTAACTTTGATGATTTGAATACAAGTATATTTGCACTTTTGTTTTGCCCTAAGCTAATTAAAGGACTTTATAAAAATTAAGCTAATTAACTTTGTTTTATAAAAAGAGTCTACATTTCCTTTTCTTCAAATTATGTTTTGTAATTATTATTGTGAATGAAAACTGGAAAGTGATTACTGACTAATTTTTGCTTAGTCAGCTTGTATTGTGTTAGATAAACTTTTATAATGCTTTGAAGCTGTAAAAAGCAACATGGTAAATCTCTTACTGCCTCCAAAGAGAGATGCAAAAAATGTTTAATGAGATGACTCGAAAATTAATTGCAAAATTAGGTTACTAGACCGATATTTCCGGCCTGATGGGGTTATTATAAGCAAAGTCGGAAGAAACAACTTGGATGCATTAATCTTCTTATTCAAGAAAGGGGTGGATGAATGAAGTGTGCGTGCAAGGGCAAACCTGAAACACTTGACAAAATGATCATCAGCCAGCAAAAAGCACGTAAACTTGGAATGCATCATCATAGGCTAAAACAATACTATTAATGCATCCAAACGAAATTCGATTACTAAGAGGGGCATTAAACTATTAGCAAAGCAATACTATGAAACATAAAAGACATGTGTTTTAACAAAGCCCAACAACAGCATCTACAAGCACATCAAGGCTTTACTCTGAATATAATTTTATTTTGCATACCATTTCAAAAAAGAGAAAGTATGTAGAAAACAAGGCGTATTTCGATAAATATCAGAATTTAGTCATCAAGGAGGTCGTCCGG